>OZ010595.1:93205116-93297616 GCA_963932145.1 Acanthosepion lycidas
GAGGGGTAAGCGGAGAGTAATATAGAGGGAGTGAAAGTGAAATCCACAGGGAGGGGAAGCGGAGAGTAATATAGAGGGAGTGAAAGTGAAAATCCAGAGAGGAGAAGCGGAGAGTAATATAGAGGGAGTGAGAGTGAAATCCACAGGGAGGGGTAAGCAGAGAGTAATATAGAGGGAGTGAAAGTGAAATCCACAGGGAGGGGTAAGCAGAGAGTAATATAAAGGGAGTGAAAGAGAAATCCACAGGGAGGAAAGCGGAGAGTAATATAGAGGGAGTGAAAGTGAAATTCATAGGGAGGGGAAGCAGAGAGTAATATAGAGGGAGTGAAAGAGAAATCCCCAGGGAGGGGTAAACAGAGAGTAATATAGGGAGAGTGAAAGTGAAATCCACAGGGAGTATTAAGCAGAGAGTAATATAGAGGGAGTGAAAGGGAAATCCCCAGGGAGGGGTAAACAGAGAGTAATATAGGGGGAGTGAAAGTGAAATCCACAGGGAGTATTAAGCAGAGAGTAATATAGAGGGAGTGAAAGGGAAATCCCCAGGGAGGGGTAAACAGAGAGTAATATAGGAGGAGTGAAAGTGAAATCCACAGGGAGGCGAAGCGAAGAGTAATATATAGGGAGTGAAAGTGAAAATCCAGAGGGGGAAAGCGGAGAGTAATATAGAGGGAGTGAAAGAGAAATTCATAGGGAGGGGAAGCAGAGAGTAATATAGAGGGAGTGAAAGTCAAATCCACAGGGAGGGAAAGCAGAGATTAATATAGAGGGAGTGAAAGTCAAAATCCAGAGAGGGGAAGCGGAGTGTAATATAGAGGGAGTGAAAGAGATATCCACAGGGAGGGTTAAGCAGAGAGTAATATAGAGGGTGTGAAAGAGAAATCCACAGGGAGGGGTAAGCAGAGAGTAATTTAGAGGGAGTGAAAGAGAAATCCACAGGAAGGTGTAAGCAGAGAGTAATATAGAGGGAGTGAAGAGAAATCCACAGAGAGGGGTAAGCAGAGAGTAATATAGAGGGAGTGAAATTGAAAGTGAAATCTACAGGGAGGGAAGCAGAGAGTAATATAGAGGGAGTGAAAGTGAAAATCCAGAGAGGAGAAGTGGAGAGTAATATAGAGGGAGTGAAAGAGAAATCCACAGGGAGGGGAAGCGGAGAGTAATATAGAGGGAGTGAAAGTCAAATCCACAGGGAGGGAAAGCGGAGAGTAATATAGAGGGAGTGAAAATAAAATCCACATGGAGGGGTAAACAGAGAGTAATATAGAGGGAGTGAAAGTGAAATCCACAGGTAGGGGAAGCGGAGAGTAATATAGAGGGAGTGAAAATGAAAATCCAGACTGGTGAAGTGGACAGTAATATAGAGGGAGTGAAAGAGAAATCCACAGAGAGGGGTAAGCAGAGAGTAATATCGAGGGTGTGAAAGAGAAATCCACAGGGAGGGTTAAGCAGAGAGTAATATAAAGTGAGTGAAAGAGAAATCCACAGGGAGGGGTAAGCAGAGAGTAATATAGAGGGAGTGAAGGAGAAATCCACAGGGAATGGTAAGCAGAGAGTAATATAGAGGGAGTGAAAGAGAAATCCACAGGGAGGGGTAAGCAGAGAGTAATATAGAGGGAGTGAAGGAGAAATCCACAGGGAGTGGTAAGCAGAGAGTAATATAGAGGGAGTGAAAGAGAAATCCACAGGGAGGGGTAAGCAGAGAGTAATATAGAAGGACTGAAAGAGAAATCCACAGGGAGTAGTAAGCAGAGTGTAATACAGAGTGGGATGAATACTTTGTGGAAAATAAGGAAAAGGTGAAGGAAAAGATGAATGAAAGAACAAAAATGAAAGAAAAACCATATTAAGTCTGAATTAAAAGAAAGAAAGATGAAAGGAAGAAAGAAAAAAGAAAGAAAGGGAAAGATGTAAGAAATGGAAAGAAAGAAAGAAAGCAATGCAGCACTTGTTAGAAATTGATAGAAAGAAAAAAAGAAAAAAGAAATAAAAAAACAATTATTGTAGTTAAAAGAAAGAAACAAAAAGTAAAAGAAAGTAAAAAAAAAGAAAAAAGCACCAGATATTGAGGATTAAGATACAAAGAAGTAAAAAGAAAAAAGAAAAAAAAAACAATAGCTATGAGTTAAAAAAAGAAAAAAAAAAAGAAAGCAAACACAAATTTCAGTAAATGGAAAAAATCATAGAAGATATATATATGTATCCATGTATCCACATATACTTGCTTATATTTATATGCAAACAAATTAACAAAAATTTTATATGTCAAAATTCTGATAAAGATCAGAAAACGTGGGAATCAGAAAAGAAATGAAAATGAAAAAATGTTACTTTATAAAACAGAGCGACAAAATTGTGTGTGCAAAAATGGGTGAATAAAAATGGGTGAATGAAAATGGGTGAATAAAAATGGGTGAATGAAAATGGGTGAATAAAAATGGGTGAATAAAATTGTGTGTGCAAAAATGGGTGAATAAAAATGGGTGAATAAAAATGGGTGAATAAAAATGGGTGAATAAAAATGTCTGAATAAAAATGGGTGAATAAAAATGGCTGAATAAAAATGGGTGAATAAAAATGGGTGAATAAAATTGTGTGTGCAAAAATGGGTGAATAAAAATGGCTGAATAAAAATGGGTGAATAAAAATGGGTGAATAAAATTGTGTGTGCAAAAATGGGTGAATAAAAATGGCTGAATAAAAATGGCTGAATAAAAATGGGTGAATAAAAATGGCTGAATAAAAATGGGTGAATGAAATTGTGTGTGCAAAAATGGGTGAATAAAAATGGGTGAATAAAAATGGGTGAATAAAATTGTGTGTGCAAAAATGGGTGAATAAAAATGGGTGAATAAAAATGGGTGAATAAAAAAGGGTGAATAAAAATGGCTGAATAAAAATGGGTGAATAAAAATGGGTGAATAAAAATGGCTGAATAAAAATGGCTGAATAAAATTGTGTGTGCAAAAATGGGTGAATAAAAATGGGTGAATGAAAATGGGTGAATAAAAATGGGTGAATAAAAATGGGTGAATAAAATTGTGTGTGCAAAAATGGGTGAATAAAAATGGGTGAATAAAAATGGGTGAATAAAAATGGGTGAATAAAAATGGGTGAATAAAATTGTGTGTGCAAAAATGGGTGAATAAAAATGGGTGAATAAAAATGGGTGAATAAAAATGGCTGAATAAAAATGGGTGAATAAAAATGGGTGAATAAAATTGTGTGTGCAAAAATGGGTGAATAAAAATGGCTGAATAAAAATGGGTGAATAAAAATGGGTGAATAAAATTGTGTGTGCAAAAATGGGTGAATAAAAATGGGTGAATAAAAATGGCTGAATAAAAATGGGTGAATAAAATTGTGTGTGCAAAAATGGGTGAATAAAAATGGGTGAATAAAAATGGGTGAATAAAATTGTGTGTGCAAAAATGGGTGAATAAAAATGGGTGAATAAAAATGGGTGAATAAAAATGGGTGAATAAAAATGGGTGAATAAAAATGGGTGAATAAAAATGGCTGAATAAAAATGGGTGAATAAAAATGGCTGAATAAAAATGGGTGAATAAAAATGGCTGAATAAAATTGTGTGTGCAAAAATGGGTGAATAAAAATGGGTGAATGAAAATGGGTGAATAAAAATGGGTGAATAAAAATGGGTGAATAAAATTGTGTGTGCAAAAATGGGTGAATAAAAATGGGTGAATAAAAATGGGTGAATAAAAATGGGTGAATAAAAATGGGTGAATAAAATTGTGTGTGCAAAAATGGGTGAATAAAAATGGGTGAATAAAAATGGGTGAATAAAAATGGCTGAATAAAAATGGCTGAATAAAAATGGGTGAATAAAAATGGCGTAATAAAAATGGGTGAATAAAAATGGGTGAATAAAATTGTGTCTGCAAAAATGGGTGAATAAAAATGGGTGAATAAAAATGGGTGAATAAAAATGGGTGAATAAAAATGGGTGAATAAAATTGTGTGTGCAAAAATGGGTGAATAAAAATGGGTGAATAAAAATGGGTGAATAAAAATGGGTGAATAAAATTGTGTGTGCAAAAATGGCTGAATAAAAATGGGTGAATAAAAATGGGTGAATAAAAATGGGTGAATAAAATTGTGTGTGCAAAAATGGGTGAATAAAAATGGGTGAATAAAAATGGGTGAATAAAAATGGGTGAATAAAAATGGGTGAATAAAAATGGGTGAATAAAAATGGGTGAATAAAAATGGCTGAATAAAAATGGGTGAATAAAAATGGCTGAATAAAATTGTGTCTGCAAAAATGGGTGAATAAAAATGGGTGAATATAAATGGGTGAATAAAAATGGGTGAATAAAAATGGGTGAATAAAATTGTGTGTGCAAAAATGGGTGAATAAAAATGGGTGAATAAAAATGGGTGAATAAAAATGGCTGAATAAAAATGGGTGAATAAAATTGTGTGTGCAAAAATGGGTGAATAAAAATGGGTGAATAAAAATGGCTGAATAAAAATGGCTGAATAAAAATGGGTGAATAAAAATGGGTGAATAAAATTGTGTGTGCAAAAATGGGTGAATAAAAATGGGTGAATAAAAATGGGTGAATAAAATTGTGTGTGCAAAAATGGGTGAATAAAAATGGGTGAATAAAAATGGGTGAATAAAATTGTGTGTGCAAAAATGGGTGAATAAAAATGGGTGAATAAAAATGGGTGAATAAAAATGGGTGAATAAAAATGGGTGAATAAAAATGGCTGAATAAAAATGGGTGAATAAAAATGGCTGAATAAAAATGGGTGAATAAAAATGGCTGAATAAAAATGACTGAATAAAAATGGCTGAATAAAAATGGGTGAATAAAAATGGCTGAATAAAAATGGGTGAATAAAAATGGCTGAATAAAAATGACTGAATAAAAATGGCTGAATAAAAATGGGTGAATAAAAATGGCTGAATAAAATTGTGTGTGCAAAAATGGGTGAATAAAAATGGGTGAATAAAAATGGGTGAATAAAAATGGGTGAATAAAAATGGGTGAATAAAATTGTGTGTGCAAAAATGGGTGAATAAAAATGGCTGAATAAAAATGGCTGAATAAAAATGGCTGAATAAAATTGTGTGTGCAAAAATGGCTGAATAAAAATGGCTGAATAAAAATGGGTGAATAAAAATGGGTGAATAAAAATGGGTGAATAAAATTGTGTGTGCAAAAATGGGTGAATAAAAATGGGTGAATAAAAATGTGTGAATAAAAATGGCTGAATAAAATTGTGTGTGCAAAAATGGGTGAATAAAAATGGGTGAATAAAAATGGGTGAATGAAAATGGGTGAATGAAAATGGGTGAATAAAAGAAACATCCCCAAGAAAAAAATATCTTAAAAAATATTGAAAAATGAAAGCAATAAAGAAATCCATGTAATGCCCATAAATAAAGTTTGTTTTGTTTGCCACTTTTCTATCTGCTCAAAAACTTTACAAGAGGAAAAAAAATTTTTGGTGGAAGCATTAGATGTTTAAAAGGAAATGTTTTTGGGGGAGAAAAAGAGATTAGAAAATGAAAAGCGCAAAAGAAACGAAGACAATGGAATGGTAATATTAACTGTTTCCTTATAAGGAAACATTCAACATTCCTTGACAAAACAGCCATTGTTGCTGTAGGTGGAAAGCTATAAAAACTTTCTTTCAAGTTCGTTAACTATTATTACTCTTCCCATTATAAATTGGGAGGGTTCCTTCCTAACCATTTGTTTGAAGTCATGTGGAACATCAACATCTTGAGTATGTGATTATTCTTTCTTCAAGTTACAAGTGCTATCCAGTTTAGTTGTTATTTCTGTTAATAGTCCTCAAGTAATGTGGTTTCTATTATTTGGTACAATTCTTTGTTTGTGATTCTGTAATATCAGTCCACGAGGTTCAAAGAAGGAAATTCTTTTCTGAGATCTACAGGTTTACCCAAATCCACTTTTAAGAATTTGATGTAATCTCATTAAAAATCTACAACTTTACTCTTTCAAGAGAAACAAAGAAAACTTCAAAATAAAATCTGAAATTAAATTTCCCATTTTATTATGTTGTCTTATTATTGTATTATGTCTAATTATATATATATATATATATATATATATATATATATATGTATATGTATAATATAATAATAGACTCTCCCGTTGGCTTTCAATGTATGACAATCTGACAACTGATTCAGTTATGAAATTTTGTACTTAATCTTAACTGGCATGTAAGACCTGCTAGTGATTTACAAAAGAAGGCTGTATATGGAGCAAAAAGTAAAGATTGTGGGATGAGATCACTGTTAGATTGGCTGATCTTTTAGATCTTGCTCTTGCTTCTTAAAGATGATTCAGACAAGCTGATTGAAAACTGATGAGTCCACTAAAACATGTTGATCTTCATTCTACCCACTCCAAAGCTAAGCACTCAAGGGTGTTATATTGTATATTGACAGCTGAAAAGTTGCTCTTCAACTTGTCTTTGTATCATAGCCATGGGCATCATCCATTCCTGAGGCCCTGATGTGACTGGCTGTACATTAGGATCTTGCGCATCCTGTCATCAGACATTCTCAAGTCATGACCATTCCATAGTAACTGAGACTGTATGAGAAAAGTCTCGATTCCTCCAATATTACACTTGTTAAACAGGTCTACGTTAGATGTCCTATCTTGAAGGCTAACTCCACAGATGGCACGCAGACAGCTTTTATGGAAAACATCCAGCTGGCATATATGGTACCTGTATTGAAGTCCATGACAACAATTCTCTAAATCCAAATTTTTGTATCCATTCGAAAACCCTAAATATATATATATATATATATATATATATATATATATATATTTATATATATTTTTTTTTTCCTCACCAGAAACACAACTCTGAGTTTCATGCACAATGCAATCTTCAGGTGCAGAGCTAAGACTGGCTGTTACATTAAAATTTTGTTATATACCTACTGGACCATCATAATAGAACATTATCAAAATTTAAATTATGTAACGATCAGTTTTAACTCTGCATCTGAGCATTGCAGCATGCATAAAAAAAATCCAAAGTTGCATTATAGGTGAGGAAAAAATGTATATCTATTATTAATATATAATTTATAGCTCTGTTATTTTACATTGAGCACTATTTTATTACTGCCAGCACACTACATGTGATATTATATATAGATAATGCATTCACTACAATATATATATATATATATATATATATATATATATATATATATTGTAGTGAATGCATAAATGACGGTCTTTAAAAATGAACACACATCATGTGCACTATTTTGCAAGGAAGAAGGAAAAACTGTAAAAGTCTGCCAGAAAAAGAATACGATAACAAGAAATGCTTACCTGGGTAAACAATGTTTCATATGTTGGCCTGTCCAGAAACAAAATGATATGCACAACGTGCATAAACTGTCATTGTCAGCATGAGACTTGAAGGAAATGTAAATTCTGAATGAGATTCACATTGCACTATGCAAATTAGGTTCTATAAAATGAGTAACTTCATTGAATTTGGGGAGTTTGTCTATGCGTTGTTAAGTTGTGTGGGGGATGTGTCCTTGGGACATGCGACTGCTCGATTGAATTTTATTTCCCACATAAAAATTCTGCCATAAGTGATTTTGGCTGACATATTTTCAAAGTAATAAAAATTATTGGTATATTTTTTGCTGTTTTCAAGGTGAGGAGTTAATTTTCTATATTTTTGTATTAGAATAAAGACCAAAGGAAAATTTATCTTAGCTGATTATCTTAGGGTTTTATTTTGCAACAAATATTTCTATACAGAAGTAAAAATTTTAGTTTTTCAGACTTTTTCAAAATATGAACGGTAAAACCTATTAGGATTTACTATTGGCGAACATAATCTTAACAACATAAAAGATATGCAACTGATACTGTTGGTAATACTATGTTGTTGACTCAGAAGGAAATGGTGGTTTGCAGGAAGAAGCTGTTTGAGTGAAACTTACTTTTTGTCAATGGAATACAGAGGGAATTTGGGTGGTTTGTTACTATGTAAGTGGCATGGTGTGTCCTTGTCGTGAAGTTCAGTTCGTCTGAGCACTTTCCATGATAGTAGTGATAGAGCAGTGAGAGAGTCACCCATCCCACCTGTGGGAGAGAGGTTCGAGGGTGGAAAATTATTCTTCTCCCACAATCATTTTACCAGCATCTTTAGAGATGGATTGTATATAGGAATTCAACTTGAATTTGCCCAATATGTTCTTAAGATATGGGGCCTCCTCGAGTGGACATCCGTTCATCATGACTGTCAGTAGTTTGGAATCTGATTGGCGGTAATGGAATGTAACCAGTTTGATTTTAGAAGTATTGAATATAACTAACCAATTTTTTCCCTACTAAAAAGTTATTAGTATATTAGAAGAGAGGTCAGTTGCCAATCTCTGACCATCAAGACTTTTAGAAGTGCGCTTATATATTGGCGTATTATTGGTATAGATGTTTACAAATGACCAGAGTATATTCTTAGGCAGATCATTTATGGAAATCAAAAAGAGGGTTGGTCCAAGAAGTGACCTCTGAAGAACACCTGCATTGTCTGCCAGGGCTTTGTAGGACTGGCCATTATGAACTGCCTTTAGGACCCTACCTGTTAGGAAGGATTTTATAATAGAGAAAACCCTTCCAGTGATTCTATAGGTAGAGAGTTTGTGGAGCAAACCTTTGTGCCACACCTTGTTGAAGGCCTTCAAGATATCTAATGCTATGTTCCTTGGAGCATATGTGTTGTCAAGGGCCTCATGTAGCAGCAATATTCAATGCATTAATGAATGGCAGACTTATAAATAAGTAAGCTAGACCATTTCTCTCACCATAATATTGCAACACAGTGAACTAACTTTACTAGGTGTAGACTCAGCAATTAATTCAATATATTATTTCCATCTCATACAAGTGGAAATATTTTTAGTCTGAGAAGGTGCAATGATTCACTTTCCAAGAAGTTAGCAACAGCCATAGTAATGAAGGTAAATAGGATTTTCTTGGATTTTTAAAATCATCTTATTGCAAAAAATTCATTATTCACATTTTACACATAAAACTGTTTAAATATTCATTAAACTTACAAACTATCACTGACAACATCTGAAAACATCTGCAAACATCATACAAACATCTTACAAACTATCACTGATAACATCTTACAAACATCTTACAATATCACTGACAACATCTGCAAATATCTTACAAACATTTTATAAAGGATCACTGACAACATCTGCAAACATCTTACAAACATTTTATAAAGGATCACTGACAACATCTGCAAACATCTTACAAACATTTTATAAAGGATCACTGACAACATCTGCAAACATCTTACAAACATTTTATAAAGGATCACTGACAGCATCTGCAAACATCTTACACACTATCACTGATTTAAGTGGATGATATTGTATTTTATACCATGAAACCAGATTTGCAATTCAAATGTTTTGCCAAATTGATTGACTTTGAAAATCTCAGTGCTTCTAAATTTTCAATTATGCTTATGTAAGCGTTCTGAAAGCAAAGGAAGTATTTGTCGCAGATTACTTCCACAAGACAAAGAAGAATCACTGTAAGTCCAGACTCGAATATCGTGGGCAGAAAGAAATGCTGAAAAACTCGATTCGCCGGTACTATTTCAAATCACAATGCATGTAACCAGTCAGAAAAATAACTCGCTCACTAACAAACGCCGAAACCAAAAATGCCCAAATTTTTTCCTCCCGAATTGAGAACACCAACTGCTTTTATCAGCAGAACCTATTTTTTCCATTCGTCGACAGCTGGGATAGGATTTTCCGTAATTTGCATATCAAAATACTTTTATAGCGACTCCTTCGACTGACTTGTTTTTTCTTTAATTCAATTATTCCATTTTCAGCATGTTATGCGGAATACATGCCCTTCTGTTTGGTAAGTAGTTTTCTTTTTCGCCACTTTTTCTGTCGCTTGGTTTGACGAGGTAAGTCGCTGTTTTCTTCGCTATAGCTTATTGCAACATTTGGGGGTCTATTAAAATAGTATGGGTTAATCTGGACTACTAAATCAACCTGGACTACTAAATCAACCTGGACTACTAATGAGAAGAAAGTTAACTTAAATTTTAGTAGTGTTGGGTTTTCAAATACAGGTCAATTTGGTATTTTGGTGTCAAACTATTTCTATCTTAGTAATAAAGTATTTTATGTTTTTATTTATCCATTTCTTTAATTAATTCACCCCAAGCAAATTGATAATGCCACTATGATTCAAGAGGATCTAGTGGGAGTGAAAGAGAATGAAAAGATTTAGAAGGGATTGGAAACCCAATCCTAAACAGGAAACTAAGGATAAACCTCTACTCCTGTTCAAAAGAGGAGAATGAACTGGGTGATAGGTGAAAATATCTACTCTTATTGAGAAGAAAAAAATAATTAGTAAATAAAAATTCAGAGACATTGCATATCAGAAAATAGGGATAAAAATCATAGCAAAAATAAAATTAGATAAAATTAAGGACAATGAGTAAGTGGAGGAGGTTTTGGTGTATAATTGACAGCAAATATATGTATTTTGATATGGAATTTAGGAATCTGTTGACTTTTTAATAATTATTAAATTTTAACTTAATATAAGTTGCGATAATTCCTATCAACTAAAAATCAAGCAGGAAATTTTTTATTTCCTTGTTGATTATGTTGTACACTAGTAGTAGGTCTTATATAACTTGCATTCAATGTAATTTGAAACAACTGAGAAAAGGATAAAATCAAGTTTCCATTCTATTTTTAATGATGAAAGGCAATACTCTTCAAATGCATCAGGATAGATTAGTCTTTATTCTCTCCATTAACCTCTCCCAGCCCCACTTGTCATTTTGGAAGCATTATGCCAGGTTGGCTCTTCATAAATCTAATTAATTTTGACCTTAAAGTTTAGAAAAGGCAACACAAACCATATGAAAGATCTCTCATTCCTTGTAATTGAATGATTGTAGATGCACAGCAGAAAAGATGAAGATCAAGTTAAATTTTATACATCTATAAATACATTTAAACACAACGAAAATAAAACAAAAATCTCAAATTCTCAAAATATCAAACTCAACCAACTAACTCTCAACAAAATTTATTTTGAATATAGTAACAACATATCTGTCTATATCTCTGAGATGAGGCATTATGATTATTTACATTAACTGGAAATAACTGAGACATCCAAAAGAGGCATGGCATGTGGAATTAGAACAACATACCCTGGTGGATGAAATAAAAGGTTCAGTTCAAAATTCCAATCACCTGAAGAAGTCTAGAGTGTACAATGGCTGAAACATTGTGAATATGGCAATGAAGAAGAGGATAACAGTCCAAATAATGTAAATAACAAAATAAACTATTATCAATATTTATAATATGGATAGATAAGCTGAAATTTACATGATATATTGCTAATGATATATATATATATGTGTGTGTGTGTGTGTGTGTGTGGATAGAACATTCCCTTTCCAAATATGAGACTTGGGTTTAAATCTCACAATAGCCAGTTCATTAGGGAAGTGAATTGTTGATGTTGTTGGACTGCCATATTCACAAGATTTCAGCTGTTGTACACTCGGCCTTCTTCAGGTGATTAGAATTTCCTCAGGGACACATGGCCCAGTGGATAAAGACGTTAGTTAAATAGAGTGACTATACCCAAAGAGTTGTGAGTTCAATACCATGCTACAGCAGTGGTTAACAAAAAAACTTGAAGAGTTGACTTAAAGAGAAATAACTGAGACATCCAGAAGAGGCATGACATGTGGAACTAGGAAAATCAACCCACTGGACAAAATAAAGGGTTCAGTTTGAAATTTCAATCAACTGAAGAAGGCCAGGGCATACAATTGCAATGAAGATGAGGATAACAGTCTGAATAATGTAAATAATGTAAGTATAGCAACAAGCTATTAAAATGTATGTAATATTTAATGCCATTTTACATTTCTATCAATTTCCCCCCAACTTACTTATATCAAGACACTTGTTTTGTTAAAAATTCCAACAGATAAATTTTAAAAATCTAAAATAACTATAACAGAGTAGGTCCTTGTGCATTTGTAAAAATTATTATTACAAGGAAATGCAGATTTTATCACATTTACATTGTTCATCTTTGTAATTTATCCCTGAAGATGATCTTTGAAAAGGTTGAAAGTACTTGGGTTAAAAAAAAAAACTACAGTGACTTCTTTCATGACTTTCATGTTGATATCAAGAAACTGATCAGAAACTGGAAAAGGTCAGTACAAAAATAACTAGACACAATATATCTATATTATATAAATATATACATATATCCATGTGTATAAAGATATATATAATATATAAATAATGCATATTTAATCAATGTAGTGATAATGAGGATGTCTATGCTGATGACCTAGGTATTCCTAGTTGGGATAAGAATGATCTTGAACAAAAAGTCAACATCCTCTACCTAAGTGCTCCAAGAAATAAGACTGAAGATCAACCTTTTCTAAACGAAAACTATGATCTGGAATTGGGATGAAAGCAGTGATAGCACTTACCCAGAATGCATCATAAACATGAAGGATGTGGAATTAGTAAATACTAAATACTTGAAATACCTCAGCATGTGGGTCAGCTATTATAAATTAAATATAGGAGAAAAAGAATTTGAAAATAGAATAGATTGTACCGGAGGTAGTTTCAACACAATACTGCAAATTGCTACAAAACAAAATATCCTGAAAACATGAGTCATGTTCATAAATGCACTTATCACATTAAGATTTTTATAGGGATATCATACATGGCACTAAACTCATTCAGAAATATCTCAACTGTCAGCTATAAACAACTGCTTCCTAAGATCAGTAGTGAAAAAAAAAACACACTTTCAGTGAGTAAAGCCTGAGGGTCTTAGCAAAGATCATTCTGCTTTGAACATTATGGACTGGCACTACAGAATTACAAAGAACTCTACCAAATTACAGAAACCACATCACTTGATGACTACCAGCAGCAGTAACAACTAAAATGGATAGCACATGTAACTTGAAGAGAAGATAATAACATAATTAAGATGTTAATATTCCACACCATATTAAATAGAATGTTCAGAAAAAAGTTCCCCCCCACATCAATATTGGGAAGAGTGATAGCAATTACTAGACTTGAGAAACCTATTTTTCTGAAAAAGTGTTTCAAGAGAAAGATTTTATAAATTTCAACCATAAACCATACTGGCTGCTTGGTCAACGAATGCCAAATATTTCCTTATAGTGGAATGGCTAATTATCATTTCAGTGTTTTGTTTACAGATATGTTACAAGACAAAAGGTGAAAATTCTGTCTGACTTGAAATAATTAGGCTTTATCCATGAAGTATCTTTTTGAATGACATCTTTGCAGTTCAGTGCCAAATTTGGTTTGTTAGATTCTGGCATTGACCACATCCAATATCCTGATGCTGATGTCTTCATTCTAACACTGTCAGGAGTGGGACTTTTTTTCCATAATTTGGTCATTACTGTTTTGCATTCAGTGTTGTCCTTCTTCCTGGTGTTTTCTGTGTGTCAACATAGTTCATAATTACAATAAACCTTTTCTAAACGAAAACTATGATCTAGAATTGGGATGAAAACAGTGATAGCACTTACCCAGAATGCATCATAAACATGAAGGATGTGGAATTAGTAAATACTAAATACTTGAAATACCTCAGCATGTGGGTCAGCTATTATAAATTAAATATAGGAGAAAAAGAATTTGAAAATAGAATAGATTGTACCGGAGGTAGTTTCACACAATACTGCAAATTGCTACAAAACAAAATATCCTGAAAACATGAGTCATGTTCATAAATAGACATAAAGGATGTAGAATTAGTAAATATTAAATACTTCAAATACCTCAGCATGAGCCATTTCATATTTTGGGACCATAGATCAGAAACTGAAAAGTAAACTTCTATAGAATTTGAACTCATACCACATATCAATTATACAACTGATTCCTTACTAATTGAACCATCAAAATCATTGGAAAGAAAAATTCAAATTTTAACATTGATCTACATTTTTCTCATCTGATTTCCTCCATATTGCTTTTGAATCTAGCAATAGAGTAGATATAATTTTGTGTGAATCTTTTGTTTGAAGCACTAACTAAACCATCCATCAGGATGTTCCATCACATTCATATCATTCTTCCTGGTGTTTTCTATGGGTGTCAACATAGTTGGTATAAACCTTTTCTAAACAGAAATTATGATCTGGAATTGAAATGAAAGCAGTCATAGCACCTACCTTGAATCCATCATAAAAATCCAAGATGTGGAGTTAATAAATACCTCAGTGTATGGATCAGTTATATCAAATTTAGTAAAGGAGATAAGGAAATTGAATAAAGAATAGTCTGCACGAGGTGTAGTTTTACCCAACACTGCAAACAGCTTCTTCTTCTATGCACCATATCTGTTCAGGATATAGGCAATCATGGCTCTCCACAATTTTCTATTCTATGCAACTGTTAACAGTTATTCTCCCTTTGCTAAGCACCCGCACCCAGATATTCTGCTTTCCATTTGCACAAACCTGTCTTCCCCTATCTTATCCCTAGTTTTCCCTGGAAGTGGAAACTGCTACAAAACTAACATATTAACCTAAAACACAGATTCATTCTTTCCTATGTATGTCAAGAATGGTGCCAGACTCATTCAGAAATATCTAACCCTGTCAGTTGTATACAACTGCTTTCTAAGAACAATGGCCAAAATGGCTTTGAATTAGTGAAGGTCTGTAGGGGTCTTGGCAATGAAGTTCTTCTTTGGACACTGGCATTATAGAATCACAAACGATGAACTGTTTACCAAATAACAGATACCACATCATTTGTGGATGTTCAACAGCAGCAACAGCTAAAATAGATATTACATACAACTTGAAGAGAAAATAATAACATAATCAAGATGTTGACATTACACACTACTTGAAATAAGATGTTAAGAAGGAAGCTCCTGTCAGTAATGGAAGGAGCAGTAACAGCTACTGGACTTGAGAAACTTATCTTCCTGAAAAATGGTTTTAATTGAAAGATTTTATATATTTCAACCAAAAGTAGCACTGGCTATTCAACCAATGAATACTGAATGTTTCCATATAAGGTAATGATTAATATAACTATTAGCATATTTATTAATTTCTGTATTTTTAAAATGCCATGTTCCTTCAAGACATAAGTGATTATGGCTCTGCATACATTCCTTTGCTCATTTATTTGTGAATTGCCTTTTTGAAAAAGAATGAGGAATACTTTTCTATTGCCTTCATAGTTTTCCTTCTCTTAGACTGGTTGCCAGCCAACTCTATAAAGCTAAATCTACACTGCTATTGAACCCACAGCTGGGAGAGAAGAAATGACTCATCCCTCTTGACATATTCCTTTTCTTTATTATCTGTGAATTACCAGAGATTCTTCAGAAAGATAGTGGAGTAGTTTTCTGTTGTTTTTTCCCACTATTTTGAATTAAATTTTTTTCTTCTTTGAGGTTGGTTGCCATCCAAAGCTAAAGAGCTTAGTCTATCCTGCTATTTAATCTATAGGTGTTAGGGAGAATATATAGCTTCATGCTTTTTTTTGCTTTATGCTTTTTTGTGTGAAAGTGAATGCAACAGAATAGCTTGAAACTAAATGCACATCCTTTTTATTAAGGCTTACGTCTATATCACATTGAAACACAGGTTCTTGTATGATTACCAAAGTTAAGCAATGGCAAGCCTCGTTAGTACCTAGATGGGTAACCACTTTGGAATACCAGGGCCTGTATGCATGGGTGTACATGTGGTGTAATGGATTATGGCTTGGAACTGGAGGTCAGAGGGATAAATTTTAATTCCAGTTGGATGCATTAAATGAAATATGTAGATTCCCTAAGGAAAGCTATGAAGCCACCTCTTTTCCCCCAGCTATGGGTTAATTAGTAGGACTTGCATTAGCAAATCACCATTATCACTAAAAGATTCTTACAATCTAAAAATATATTCTGGCCTTAAATAACCTGTAAAAAGTTGATAATCCATAAAAATCAAATCAATCTTTTTATTAATACTTTTGAAATTTATTTAATTGTATTGAAAACCATAAACACAAGAAATGCTTTTTAATGAAAATGCTTTAACTGCTGTATGCAGATGACTAAAGTACTTGAAATAAAATTCATAAATTTTTATCAAAGAAATACACAATATCAAACAGGGATGTATAAAGAGTAGTAAGACTATGCAGCACCAATTTTTCAACTCAAAATGAAAAATGCTCCACAGTGCTTCCTGTTATAAAAAGTTAAAATCAAAATAATATTAAATTGAACTTTTCACAATATCAAACAGGGATGTATAAAGAATGGTAATACTGTGCAGCACCAATTTTTCAAGTAACTAAGGACTGTTTATCATAAAATGATTCTCAAGTTTAAATGACAACTACTGTTGCAAACAGAAAGACAAATTTGATACAAAAAATATACAGAGAAAAAATAATTTAAAAAACAATATAATATACAATATAAAACAAAAGAAAAATATAAAACAATATAATAATAGAAAAACAATACAAAAAGATGCAGAATATTAAGAGTATTGGTTGAAGCTATGACTGCAAACAAACAACAAAAAGAGAACATGTCCTTTGGCTGAAGAAGTACATGAAATCTGATTTCTCATCAGTAATTTTAGTAGAAGAATGTGGGACTGATGACTGTACTTGATGTTGTGTCCTTCATGGAAATAGTCAACAGGTGTGTGGTTGAATGTTTTGGGGATATTATTACAGACAGTAAAATAATATCCCTTCAAAGTAGATGATTGTTCCAGATAAATACAGAGAATTCTTGTAAAATCTTGGACAAGATATTTTTGAATGATACAAATCACAACCAAGAAACTTTAAGATAAAAATTACATTCATGCAATGCAATGATCCTTCACATTCTGGAAGGCTGACAATTGACCATCTTCTTCCAAAAGATTTCAAGACACCAAATTCAAAAACATCTGCCTTATTTCCAGTGTTCCATAACCAATTAGAGTTGAAGGAGTACCATATGTAATTCATCCATAAAAGTTGTGGGTATGTCTAAGAAAAGTTAACATGACAAAGACCATCCCTCATAAGGCTGATTTTGAAATTAGGGTTTTCCTTTGCTAATGTTTCTGGAATACACATAAAAAAATTTAATTAAATATTCTAAAAGATTTCAACTAATTCACCCAATGACTCCTCTGCTTTGGATCTTGCAAAACATAAAATAAATAATTTGAGAGAAAAGGTTATACTGAAAACCAATATAAACCTAATATAGTAGCTATGTTTTTCTTTATTTTTCTCCCAATCTTCATTCTGTATTTTCTTGAAGCTCAAGGTCCATAATTAAAAGAAATGTATGTGAACATTGGAAATATTGGTGCAGTTAATGTACAAATTGAAAGATGAGAACAGTTATCAAGATCAATGGTTAAAAGATTGATGAGAGTTATAGAATGTCAAAGAGGCCATAATATCATGCAAAATAATATAATAATAATTTATTTGGCTCCATAAAATATTCTATTAATCAAATATATGTTTCTACAGATCATATGTTTGGATATATTTATAAATGAAAATTTATGTTGTACTTTTTATGTTTGCAATCATCCTCAAAGCAAGTTATTATTTATCCTTATTTCTTTAATTAAATATGATAAATATAAGTTGGATGAAGAAATGCATGAAAACTTCTGTCATAAACTAGGTGTATTGAGGTTGGGGGAAACACCTAAATGATAGCTTCTCCCAGCCACGATGGAGGCAATAGGCAGAGAATGGAAATGAGATGAGAGGTAACAAAATGAAATTGCCTCAGAAAGCACAGCAACTTTAGGAACAAAATGACTTTGGGAGTGACTTCGCAAGACACCGAATCTTGCCCACTGCAGACTGCTAGTTTTCCCATTGCATTTATTGACAAAAGATGCTGAAAGAAATCCGGATCGAGACAAATAACAGAGAGGCCTGTATCTGAGCATGCAAGCTGTCCTGCTGCTAATGAGGAAAACCCAGATGTAACTGGATTTGACAGACATGTCTGCATGGGATCCAAGTGCTTCTTTTGTGTCTATACTGACATGCATTTGCCACAACTTCTCAAAAAGAAAACAAAAAAAAAAACAGAAAATGAAAAAAAGAAAGAAGCTTTAAGAATATTACAAAAAAATTAAAAATTAAAATTGTAATAAACAAGAGACTTGACCAAGGAGAAAATATTTGAAGAAGCTGAAATTTTAAATCTAAACAGAAAAGATGCAAAATATTAAGAACATTGGCTAAATATATGAAGGCCACCAAATTATCACCTTCAATTAAATATAGTGCAAGTTGGGTGAAGAAGTACATGAAAACTTATCAACAATAATTTTCATGGATGACGTTGATAGCTGGTCTCGAAATTGAATTATTTATGGAAATAGTCAACCATTATGAATTAGAAGGTGAGAGATGAAAATGAAATAAAGTTTTGGCTTAGTATCATCAGCAGTGAAGTAATGGATAGTGGCGGAGTAATGGATAGCAGCTCGGATTGAGGAATTGAAGTGCCAAGTTCAAATTCCAGTCAAATTCATTACATTCACTTATGTGCTAATACCGTTGGGAAATGTATGAATCCTCTTCTTCTCCCTCCTAGCTATTGGCAAATAGCAGGACAGACCGGATTCTATAGCCTTGGATGGAAACTGGTCTACCAGAGAAAGAAATTGCAACCTACTGCAGGAAAAAATCTGCTTTGTCAGTCATGTATCAAAAGATACATGATAGGCTAAGTGTGTATCATGCATGACACATTAACTGATTGGTCATCAGCAGTAAAATTATAAATCACTTCAAAGGTGACAAGGATTTCAAGATATATGCAGAAGTTTGTGGATAAAATATTTTTGATGGGGGTACAGGTCAGAAGCTTTAATCTAATGAATATATTCAAGCAAGAAAATGCTGCTTCCCATTCTACAAAGTTGACTATTGTCCACTTTACCAAAAAGAAAAAAGTTTCAAAGACACCAAATTAATGGAATGGCCAACAATTTTGTCAATAGAAATTTGGGGTCCATCATTAAAAGAAAATAGAAACAATATTCAAGCAAAGATCTCTGGGAAGTTTGATCAATGAGTTTGCAGTCTAAAGAAAAAAAAATTATTTTACATGACATTTTTCAATATAATCACTTGTTAATTCACTTCATTCAGTGGTGAGTTATATTCAGTTATATAGATTATACAGTGAAAATTTCAGATCAGAATTTCGATAACTATTTGTCAGGTTAAGGACTTATTGATTCATTCTTGTATATGTTTCTGTAATGGTAGTCACCTCTACAATTTTCTGCTTTGGTGAAGTTAGATCTTTTGAAATAGCAAGGTACCTTAAGACTCACTCAGCTGGTAGCAGAGATCAAAACTGTTTTTGTTTCCAGAAGAGAGATAACCTTGAAGTAAGGACTCCCACTGTCTTTATATTTACTAAAACTAACATAGACTGACACGGTCAGAATGTAAATGTTATAGGAGTAATAAACTGTGAGATTAACCTTCTAAACACTGCTACATGGTGAAGCATGCAAATTCTATTTTAACATGTATAAAGTGATGTCAAATGACCACTTGTCTACTGCAAAACTCTCTCTCAATTATCACCACCTTCCTAATTCTTGTTTTTAATAGTATTTTTTATCATATTTTCTAGCACTCAGTAATACCTTGAATTTCAATGGCTTTATTGCCTTCTTGGAGTGAAATGGTTTGTAGAACATCATTTGAACTGAAGAGATACATGATGGTACACAGCTGAGTTGTAGGATATGCAGATCCAATCAACCCATTCATGGAAGCTATTACAAGTATATGTGAGGAGTGAGGAAGCAGCTCTCATTTGAGTTAAGATATGGCTGTCACCATATATATATATATTGGTACTTACCACTTCAAACCAAGCACGCCACCATATTCCTGATCAGTTAGAAATTGTGGTTGCATTTTCTTCCTTTTTTATGGAAGGGCGTACATTGCTGGTGAACTGGAAATCATCCTGGATTGAACAATAAATTGCCAAGAAGAGTTGTATAGTGTGTACTTTGGAAGATAGAAAAAATTGTAGCTAACGGAAGGTACACAAGTCGATACCCAATCAGTATCGGGTGAGTCACTGTGGAGAGGGAGTATGCTGTTGAAAGACCTGAAACCCCTAATGAACTTTGGCTTGAAACATCACTGCTAATGTGTACTAAAGCAGCCAATAGATGCATTATATATATATATATATATATATTAATTTAGATATAAAACAGACAACCCTAAGGGTTGATTGGTTATAATTTATTTCCCCAGGTATATGATTTTTACCTGCTTCATCAGACCACACATCCAAGGGTGAAAAAATGTTTTATGTAAATTTAAAACACATTCTTTCACCCTTGGAAGTTCAGTCTGATGAACCAGGTAAAAATCATACACCTGGGGAAATAAATTATAACCAATTGACCCATAAGGTTGTCTGTTTTCTATTTAAATTAATAATTGCTCTGATTTGACATTGAGCTCTCTGGATTACATCCTCCTTGGGATTATCCATACACATTATCAAACTTTGGTTACTTAACTATATATATATATATATATATATATATATATATATATATATATATATATATATATATATATATATATATATATATATGCAGTGATGTAGAAATACCTGAGTTGATGTCTAGGTAGGTGGCTAGCCCAATGGGAATGATGTACACCAAAGCCTTTATTTAAGATATTAAACTTATGCTTGTCTTTGAGATTCTTAGCATTCCTCATGTGAATCATTGTGCTATTGTGCAAGCTCTGTTCAGCTACAGTCTCAGCATAAACATTGATAACATCTTTTGTGGATGGTGTAGTAGTTTGTGACTCATAACAAGAAATTAGTATGGTCAGATCAAATTCCAGTAGTCATTCATTACATTCAGTTTCATGCAAGTGCACTCTGGAAGCATATAAATTCTACTCTTTACTCCTGATGTACAGTAATGCAGATCCGTCTCTTTAGTCTTTGTTAGCATCCAGTCTACAGGGAGGAAAAAGGAAGACTCAAACCCAGGTAGATGGAAATCTTGTCAGCAATGGTCATACACATTTAACAAGTCAAAAGTGATCGTCGATACTTGCATAATAAATCTGAGATAGTACATTTACAAAAGAGAAAGTTACTTATATATAGTTATACTTATTTACATACATATTTGTACTCATTATCATATGAATGTATGTATATGTATTTCTATACATTTATATAGATGTGTACTATAACATATATCCACATGGAATGGAATACAAAAGTATATTGATAGATTTTAGCTGAGAAAGGTTGCAGGCAGAAGATGTGACATTTGTCATCACATTAATAAGCTGTTTGTCCAAAGAAAACCTTCCATTATCCTACTTATGCAAAATCATTATTTAAGAACATTTCTGTGGGTTATCACATTCATAAACTTTTGTCAAACATTTCCTTCAATTCTGAAACACATATATGCACATAACATACAGATTATTATTACACAACAGATTATTATTATTATCATCATTCCACAAATTGTTTGGACTAATATCCTCATCCTTGTTAGCTTTATCTCTACATTTTGGCTGATGCATTCTTTGGCCTTCCTCATTGTCTGAAATTCTCACATGAATTGTTATCATTATTCCTCAAATTGCTTGGACTAATATCCTCATCCTTGTTAGCTTTATCTTTACATTTTGGCTGATGCATTCTTTGGCCTTCCTCATTGTCTGAAATTCTCACATGAATCATTATAATTATTACACATGTTTTTTGGACTAATATTGTTATCAGTGGTTCTCAATATTTTCCTTTTATCCAATCCATTTACCTGGAAATGTTTTGTCAGGATAAAACTTGACATCACAACAGAAATGAGGAAGTACCTCCTGTTGAAAAGAAGAGTGATACTTTCTATTAGATAGCTGCAAAATCCTTGGCACAATTTATCTGTGAAGCATGATGTAAGGATGTACTAATCATTTTGGGACATCTGATACACACCTCTCACATGTGCATACACACACACCTGTATATATACACATGCACACATATACACAAGCAAAAATGAAAAAGGAAAGCAAACTGTCTTACTTTTCTGTCTCTCTGTTCATGCATTGATTCTAAGAGCATTTTTTTCTTTTATATTTGCATATATTTCAGTAGATATTATTTAATAATGTATATTTGTATGCAATGAAAGGAAGGGGGAAAAGCTTCATTGATTTTCCTACTCTTGGCAGGAAGTGACACATCCCATGAGGCATCATGGGAAAAACCTGTCATAGGATCAATTAGTTTCTCTCCTGGCCAATCAAACAACAGTGACATACTCTTCTAGCAGACACATTTCTGTTTGCATTGTGTTTCCCTGTTGAGAAGTTACAAACTCAAGTCAATTCCCTTTTTTCAGAAGCAAGTTCTTTGATAATTTCTTTTTGTTGTTTTTTTGTACATGTTTTCTGTGAAACATTGCATTGTTCAGCCTCTTCAGTTTCTTCTGGCTGCTGAAATCAATCAATTTGTTGATCTGTAGATCAATGTTATCAATTGTTCTGGAAGTTGAAATTTTCTATGGTCATTCCTTGAAGCAACGGAATATTGGTTGCAAAGAGAGTTGAAGAGACGAGATATTAAATCATATTGTAGCCAGTGCAGAATATCAAATTCAAGTTTGACTTTTAGAAAAAGGCATCAACTTTGAAAGCCTGTCTTTTACGAATTAATGCAAACACAAGATCAAAAATTAGACCAGCATGGATCAGAAATAAAAAGCATTAATAATTGTATGAAGAATTGCTGACAAGTGTTCAGCTAATTAAAAAAAATCTACTGATAAATCTATTGCTATTACAGTTTTTCTTGTCAGAATGCATCTTACACATTTATAAATCTACCATTCATCTGTGCATTGAATATTGCTGTCATATCTGCTCTGGTGCTCCTACTATATATCATGAAATTCTCAAGAAAATACAAAGAAGGGTCTGTAATATTATCGGTTCTGAGCTGGCATCTCGACTTCAGTCACTTTCCTATTGCCTTGACATAGCTTCTCTCTCTCTTTTATGTAAATATCTTCATGTCAAGTCTGATGTTCATGCTATATATCTCAAGATTGTTGACAAGGTCCAAAGATGTGTCTGTAATGTTATTGGTCCTGACCTGGCATCTTGACTTCAGTCACTTTTCCACCACCAAGATGTGGTTTCTCTCTACCTTTTATCTAAATATTTCCATGGAGGTTTTTCTAATGAGCTCTCCTTGATAATTTGTCTATATGAATTTAAGCATAGACTAAAGTGGTAACTTGGTTTCATTGACCTTCTGTTGATTTAACTAGATGTTACTGTAAGCGATATTCTAATACTTACTCATTTTCCGCTTACTTCCTTCACTACTACCTACAATCTTCCAAAATTTAAATGCAATGTCAATCGTAATCTTCCTGAATTTTGACCTTTTATTGTACTTTCTCATTCTCTTTCATTCCCAGTACCCACTGCATCTTAGTGGCATTATCACTTTGCTTGGGGTGAAATGATTTAAAAAAAAAGAAGAAAACCAAATAGTAACAGTACAGTAATATTAGTTGTTGCCATATAAGACATTTGGCAATCATTGACCAAGCAATATGTGTTATCTTTTCCTTCACTCTCTGACCATCAAACTTAGATCAAAATGTAGTGTCTACCCTTGGGTGGATAAACTGCAACTTATCTCTCAGTTGTGCATCTGTGTTCAGATAGATCACAACTGAAAATATTATTGTGAGGTGTACAGTCTTGGGAAACAGCTACCTGTAGCAGTACCTCCCTCATTGCACTGAAGAGTGGAGGGTTAGTAGCAACAGTGGTGCCAGCACAAACTGAGAGTTCCAGGTGTTGGCCTATTTTTGGACATGGCCCAGATGCATGCACTTGGGCCTAAATGGACATGAGTAGAACCTTTGTAAATGGTTGGCAGAACAGGGATTAGGAGAGATAGCAAAACGACAAAATTTACTAAGAGCTATAAAGGATGGGAAATTGTGGAGAACCATGATCGCTGATGAAATGAATGGACCCACGGTATATAGAAGAAGAGCTCATAATCTGGCTAACGAGATTTGTAAATGATTGGAAGAACAGAGATTAGGAGAGATAGCAAAATGACAAAATTTACTAAGAGTTACAAAAGATGGGAAATTGTGGAGAACCGTGATCATCGATGTGTTAAAGGGATATGGTACATAGAAGATGGGATTCTTCAATGCAAAAGGCAGGTTGAGGAAAGAAGGTGAATCTAATTTAAAGAAATATGGAAAAGGAATGAAAACGGCAGAATGTTAGTTATCTTCTCAAAGAGATGCACAATGACAAATAATCGATATATTTTTGTCAAAATTGAAAAGGCCATAAGTAGACTTGAAATTGTGGAAATAAAAAAATGGAATAGATTTCCTAAGTGCTGAAAAAGCCAGTCTTAATAAAGATGTAACTGTCATAAATAAAGTTAATATCAAAAGCAATCATAGGATAGTAAATTATAGATGCAAATGATTAACCGAAAGAAAACAATTTCTCATAAAGTCAAGAAGTACATCACTAAATTTCAAGTAGAAATGAAGAACCAATTCTAGGCTCTGTGGAAAGACACAAATTTAATTCAGAGTAAGAATATCAAATTCTTAAGTCGAATTAAGGAAACAGCAGACAAAACATGGAAAACAAATAGAAATGAAAGATGTACACTATTTACATTATTTGGACTATTGTCCTCACCTTTTTTGACATATTTATTACAATGTTTCAGCCGTTGTACTCTCCAGCCTTCTTCAGGTGGTTGTAATGTTGAACTGAACCCTTTATTTCATTCACTGGAGTAGACTGTTCTAGTTCCACGTGCCATGTTTTAATAGATGTCAGTTATCAGTTATCTCCTGTTAATTCCCCTCTCCATGTTCACCACTGCATTAACCAGGTATTGAACTCACATTTTTTTGGTCCTCTTATTGGATCTAACCAACGCCTTTAACCGCTGTGCCATATGGTGACAAAGATGAGGACAATAGTCCAAATAATGTTAATAGTCTACATAATACCTCATCTCAGGAATATAGACAGATTTGGAAAGTAATTACATATTTTACTGCTACAAACCAAAAGATAGAACTAAGGTTGAATAGTAATAATTCTCTTCTATTCCACAGTGTATTGATTATAGTGTATTTTAGAGTTTCATTGGGAAAACTTGAAAAGGTGGCATTTGGGTTCCTCATCAGGCTGAGAATGGAACACAACATTCCACAATCTGCAGCAATGATTGAACCAGGAATGCTAACCTTTCATTTTTTGCATTGCATTGTTACAGGTGATGAAAAATGGGTTTTGCATGTCAAAAAAAAAAAAAGAAGAAATATTGGTTATCAATTTTGGTGTTGAAATTAGTTTCTCATTAGTGCCAATGTCAAAATCCAGGCTCCATCTACAGAACTTCTTGCTTTGTATCTGATAGAAGAAGGTGTTGTTCATTATGAGTTCATAGAACATGGAAGGGCTAACACTGCAGACACTTAGTGTCAGCAACTTGAATGAGTTAATAATGCAGTATATTGAAAGCATCCTACTTTATTAAAGAGAAAAGGTGTTATTGTTTTATAAGCAATCGGTGATTGCAAAGGAATGTTTGTCGCAGATTATTTCCATGTTGCAGAGTCGAACATCAGGGGCAGAAAGAAATGCCGAAAACTCGATTCGCTGGTACTCTCTTACAAATCACAATACACACAACCAGTCAGAAAAATAACTCATTCTTCAACAAACGCGGAAGCCAAAATACCAGAATTTCTCCCCAATTCCCCCCATCTGCTTTTATCCGCTGAGCATTTTTTCCATTCGTCGACAGCTGAGAGTGGATGTTCAGTATTTTGCATATCAAAATACTTTTATAGCGACGGACTTGTTTTTTAATTCAAATATTCCATCTTCTGCATGTCATGCAGAATACGTGCCCTTTTGTTTGGTAAGTAATTTTCTTTTTTGCCACATTTTCCGTCATAGAATACATGTGACGCACTGCCATTTGGTTTGACGAGGGTAAGTCGCCATTTTCTTTGCTATATGCCTATCATGATAATTCAAGAAGACACTCTTCTAAAAACTTCCTTACCCAAATATGAACATTTAAAGGCATGATTATCCTACATCCCCTGTATTCACCATATTTTCTTTTCATTGGATCACTAAAGACCATTTAAGTAATGACATAACTGCTATGAATTATGAGTCAGCCAACCAAAGACAGAAACTATATTGAATGGTAGGAAACTGCATCTCAAATTAGTTTACCATCTCTTTGAGCTAACAATGTGCTGTTTATAGGGCATTTCAGAGTTTATTTGGGAAAATTAATAAAGAAATTTCACCTCGTCATGAGCTTTCATTTTTAATAATTTTATATCGAAATGGAAACAAAAAAGAAATTTCTTAAGTGCTGAAAATGCCAGGACCACTAAAGATGTAACTGTTACAAAGTTAATATTTTTTCTAATCATTTCACCTAAGGCAAGGAAACAAAGCCACTAAGATACAGTAGTTTACTACGGTTGAATAAAAATAAGAAAAAGAAAAACATTATTAAGGTTCGATAACAATAAAAGGACAGACACAAGATGATGATTGACACTGTATTTAAATTTGTGAAACTTTTTTTTTATAGTAAGGTTCATCCTTTACAAGGCCCGGAGCCACTCGAGGTAGAGGTTATGTTAGGAGGCCATTTGTGTGTATAGAAGTGGAAGGTAACAGTTAATCAGAGCCTTGAACAGGTTTAGATTGTAGTGATCAGGGAAACATCCTGTTGGGAGTTGGTTCCACAGGGCAGTACTTCACAGGAAGAAGTAACTCAAATGGAACTTACTTCTCACCAATGGAATATGAAGGGAATGTGGGTGGTTTGCTACTAAGTAAGTGGCATGGCATGCTATGCCAGGATGGTTTTACTGGCAAGGTGGGACCAGAGAATGTAGTTCGTCCGAGCACTTTCAGTGGAAGTAGCAGTAGAGTATCTGTTGAACGGTGGAGAATATTTTGAGTGGAACTTGAATCTCACTGATGGAATATGAAGGGAATGTGAGTGCTTTGCTACTATATAAGTGCCATGGCAAGTTCTTGTCTTCACAGGAGAAAGAAATGTAGTTTGTCTGAGCACTTTCCATGGAAGTAATGGTAGAGCAGTGAGAGGTTCCCCACATCCTGTCCGTGGAAGAGGGGTTGAAGAGTGGAGAATAATTTGTCACCCACAAGGACTCAAAGATACTTTTGAACTCTGTCAAGGCTGGAGAGTGAGGTCTTGACATCTCCTGCTCAAATTTGACAACAGTACTCCATATTTGTCCTCATCTGGATCTTGTAAAGGTAGAGGATACACGAGGAGTCAGGTAGTTAGTTGAGCAGTACAGGGAGCTGACTATTTTACCTGCATCCTTAGCAATGAGTTCCACTTGAGGTCAGGTGTGAGTTTGAGGCCAAACAGTCTTTCAAGACATGGTGCTTCCCCAAAAGGAACTCTATTCATCTTTATTCTTTTGATACCTTTGAGGCACTGAATGTAACTAGCCAGTTTTTACCACATTGGGTAGTTTGTAAATGATCAGAAGTGAGATCAGTTGCCAATCTCTGACCATCAAGAGCTTTAGAGGTGCATCTGTATATAGTAGTATCATCAGCATAAATGTTTACAAATGATCTGAGTATATTCATAAGCAGATCATTTATGTAGATCAAAAAGCAGGTTGGCCCAAGGAGTGACCTCTGAGGATGCCTGCATTGACCACTAGGTCTCTAGGAGACTGGCCATTAATAACTAACTTCAGGGACTTACTTGTTAAGAAGGATTTTATGGTCAAGAAAAGCCTTCCAGTGATTCCATAACTGGAGAGCTTGTGTAATAAACCTTTGGGCCTTTGGGCCACACCTTGTCAGGGGGCCTTTAAGATATCTAGTGCTATGTGAGAAAAAAACTGTTAGCATAGAACTTACATCTACCCATTTTAACTGTAAAATAATGAGATCATGCCGACAATAGTTTTTTCTGTGTGAAAACTGATTTCAAAATTATGGGAAAGAAAACTTATAATATAGTCAAAGATAATCCCATTGAATTTCTGGTAAAATTAGCAGAGAATAAGAATATGAAATTCTTAATCTCTTCAATTACACATCAATCATCATCTATCCTCCTATCCTCATAATCTTCACTTAAAAAAGAAATTAAAAAAGGAATAACAGTAATAATCTCAGATAATGGATTTTTGAAGATCCAAGTTTAGATTTCTTTACTTCTGGGCTGCTGTTGCAACTACTGCTGTTGCTAATAATAATAATAATAATAATAAAAAGAAGACGAAGGAACCCCAAAACAATTTTAAAAACATGAAAAGGGAAATATGCAAATAGTGTTGAAGAAGCCAGAAACATTCTGAAAACCGCCTTGAGAAATTTAAAGCAAAATTTAATTTAACACAAGTAAACAAATTGTGATATTCATGAAACACTAATAACGAATTCATTAGCATTTGCTCATGTCAGTAATTTTGGCATGGAACACGATGTCCCCTTCAAGGAATGAATGTACTTTTGTAAGAATTTTGTCTCGGTAAATAAATACAAACTGCGCATTGACCACAAAGTGCATGCAAGCAAACAATCATAATGTTGCGGGCAGAATTAATATAGGAACAGACAAGCATCATTTCCTGTTGACATTGTCGCAGTGTTTTTTTGTTCAAGCAAATTTTCCAAGTTGCATTGCAATCAGTGGCAGCAGCTGCCAACATGCTTAATTTTGACTGGTTAAAAAATCACAAACAACAACAAGAGACACTAGCACCCTGGAGATTGTTGCTGAGAAGTGTTTACTTTCTACACATTTTTTTTTCCTTTTTCTCTTTGTACACATTCCTTCTAATCCTTCATGATACAGCATTAAAAAAATGAACAAAGCAGACAGCATCTTAACAAAATGGATGACATGAAATAAGACAGTAATAAAGGGAGGTAATTATTCTGATCTTCTACAAAATAAGATGATTGCCTTAGAGTGCTTTCATCCAGGACATGCTCTTTGCATTTTAACTGCTTCCTGCTTAAGACATCTCCATGCAATAAGCCAAAAATTTCTGGCCTCTTGTTGACTTTTGATAAGTGTGTTTTGACCTAAAGGGAAGTAATCAGTAGACAAGAGCTTTGTAAAAAATGATAGGAATGTTAAAATGACATTTCTGTTTTGATGAAAACAAGTTGTAATCATCAATGTTAGCTAGGTGAAAGAAATAGTTAGCCTGGTTTTGGTTCTAATGTCCAGAAATTTGCTTTTAAAATGGGTCATTTGTGTAACAGAGCTAAAGATTTTTACTTTATATACAAGTCATGCATATATGCTTTCATTCAAACAGAAAGCAGATGATATTCAGTTTCATCAAATATCTCCTCTTGTTTCTAAGAAAATGTGGAAGGGAAATACCTACAGTTAAAAATGATTCAAATATGACAACCATTACAGATAGTGACGAGAGAGTTCATGACCTTTATACCTAGAGTTTTAAAATAGGAAAGAGAATGAGTGAGAATATCATTGCCTATTTATTTATTTATTATTTAAGGCATGAAAACTCCCTCCCCAGAATTTTATTCTGCCCATATGTCCATAAAGTTTGCATATGTTTGTTTTGTCCTTTGTATACTGAAAAGAAAAAATACTGTGCCATGGTCACCATTATGTTGTAGGAATGCTTGTTGTGTTTATGTAGAAAACACATGACACCTACTATTATTTTTCCTGTAACAATTATTTCAGACTCGAATGTGAGTCCAAGTAATAAATGAGTAAAAGAAAACAATATGAAACAAATGAAAATACATTACTTCCATTATTTATATTATTCGGACTGTTATCCTCAACTTCATTGCCATATTCACAATGTTTCAGCTGTTGTACACACCGGCCTTCTTCAGGTGATTGGAATTTTGAACTGAACCCTTTATTTCATTCACCAGTGTAAATTGTTCTAGTTCCACTTGCCATGCCTTTTCTGGATGTCTCAGTTTTCTCCCTTTAACTCAACTCTAGAAGTTTGGGTTCACCACTGTGTTGTGAATATGGCAGTGAAAATGAGGATAACAGTCTGAATAATGTAAATAATGCAAGTAATCATAATACCTCATCTCAGAGATATAGACAGATATATAGAGAGACATAGACATAAAAGCTGGAATGTACAATGGTTGAAACATTGTGAATATGGCAATGAAGATGAGGATAACAGTCCGAATAATGTAAATAATTCAAGTAATCATAATACCTCATCTCAGCGATATAGACAGATATATAGAGAGACATAGACATAAAAGCTGGAATGTACAATGGTTGAAACATTGTGAATATGGCAATGAAGATGAGGATAACAGTCCGAATAATGTAAATAATTCAAGTAATCATAATACCTCATCTCAGCGATATAGACAGAAATGACAATACATGTATTAATAAAAGTATTACAATTGCAATAAAGATTTAAAGACTAATTTCAAGAAGCATTTATATTAGAGATGGTGTTTGTGTGTGTGAAGTTTGTGTAGTCGCATGTGGGGATGAAATGTCCCCCACTGGTGGGGGGGCACATTCGGGTTCAGTGTCTTACTATTCCTTCATGATTTTTGTACTCTTTCACACTCGTGTCTATCACATAGGCCTACACAAATTTCACACAGACAAATACACATTCTCTAATTTAAGCACATTATGAAACTAGTCTTTAAATATTTACTTCTTTTATTTGAATTATAACTTTTGTTAATATGAAAGTAAGTCTGGGTTACATGCAAATATTTAAAGGAAATGATTCAAAGCAGAAAGATAATAAAAAAGGTCAATCAAGCTGAAAATGCTGATGATTTTTATGAAATTCCAGAAGATGCTTAAACCTTGTTTCATGCAAGTGATATGAGGTTTGACATGAAGTCAGATTTTTGCAGAATTTTTATTCCTAATGAATACAGATAAATTCACAGTGCAACACAGACATGTATGAGAAAATTAAAACAATAAAATTATTGCATGCTGCTAGCTACTTACTTAGGTTTGGGGACAAGTTAGTTTTAGAGTGATGGCAATCCAAGATGGCTAATGTTGTTTAACTTTCAGAACTTTGATTGGTTCAACAAAAAAGTAAAGAAATAAAAAAGGAGATAAATGAAGAACAGGAAAAAAAATGTTCTTTTTCTTGTTTTTTTTTTAAAGTTTTTTTTACTTTTTTTGTTGGTAAAGGTAGGTTCTTCTCTGTCATCATAACCTGCCAATTGAGAATTTATTTTTCCGTATAAAAGCAAATAATTTTTTTTATCATATTGAATGATTATGGTATGAAGAGGTGTTATTTTTGTCGAACAAATATAGTGTCGCATCAGTGTCTTTGATAAAATTCTGGTAGGAATGGAATGCAAAATGAAAGAGAACAAAAAAATCACTGAATTTAACTAACTAGAATTATAGGTACACAAGAATTGACAATTGAGAAATTTTAAAGAATTAGCGTCTGGCTGAGGTAAGAGCATTTTTTCACTTGGTAAATCCTAATGAAATCATGTCATCCATTTATTTCTATATAGACAAATATATATATTCATATGTTACATAGGCCGTTCAGAATTCACAAAAACAGATACACAGTAAAGCATAAAGACATTTTGTCATGTGCAGAAAAATGTTGAAATACAAAAAAAAATAATATACATCATGTAATTCACATATCTTCTCATGTAGGAAGTAAATATAAAGAATTCAATAAAAGAATTGCATTTTTTAAAGATGGAAGCAACTAACTCTTGATTAATGTCTTCTTCAACAATATCTGCATGCATACATGTACAAAATGATAATATATATATATATATATATATATATATACACACACACAATGATAATACCTATATATATATATATATATAATGATAATATATATAGACATAATGATAATATATATATATATATGCATATACATAATGATATACTTTATACATAATACTTGTGTGTGTGTATATATATATATATATATATATATATATATATATATATATATACACACACACACATAATGATAATATATATATATATATATATACATGCACACATACACATAATGATAATATTATATATATATATATATATATGTAATGATAATACTGATATCTATATATACATAATGATATATATGCATATACATAATGATAATACATATATATATATATATATATATATATATATATATACACACACACACACAGAATGATAATACTTATATATAATGATAATATATATATATATATATATATATATTGATATACATAATGATAATACTTTCATATATATATTTATATGTATACATATATGTGTGTGTGTATGTGTGTGTGCTACAGGACACTTAAGTTTTCCTTTTGTTTTTGGTGGTTCCTCATAGGATACAGGTTTGGTTCCTGTGATCCAATGTGTTGTTTAATATATACCTATATATATATATATATATATATATATATATATATATATATATATATATATATGCTGGACTCCCCTGTCATTTATTGATGTATGAGGGTCAAGCAACTCAGTTCCTTGGAACCAAAAGCCAAAAAACCTGCTCATATGATTTGGCTATAATGGTGATGATGTTATTCAGAACAAACCACACTTTTCACTTTTTGAAGGTGCACTATATCCCATAAGGTCTCGAAACAAGACTCCACAGGTTTAGAATTCAGAATTGTCCTTCTCCTAGACCAGTTGCCATCCAAGGCTATAGAACCCAGTCTGTCCTGCTATTTACCCATAGCTGGAGGGAGAAGAACAGGATTGATACCTTTCCCAAGAGTATTAGCACATAAGTGAATTTAATGGACTTGACGGTAATGCGAACTCACCTCTCCGATTCCTCGATCAGAGCTGCTATCCATTACTCCACTGTGCCTCCTATATATATATATATATATATATATATATATATATATATGTATGTATACCATATTACCCTCTCATTACTTGATCGAGCACTATACAAAAAAGGAAATTTTGAAACAGTTTGCTGCCACTGCTATTAACACACCACTCTTCATTAATGAATTGAGTTCCCTGGCTGCTGATGTTTGTATATATATCCATATATGTTAGAATTTCCCTTTCTCTGTTGAGTGCCGATAGCTTAAGGGTAAGATCCCTGACTTATACCAAATTGGTTGGGTTTTTGATCCAGGCTTGAAGCAATTGGATGTCTAGCCACACTGATGAGCTGTGATACAGTGAAACAGGATTGTATGTAGATGACATGACTGTGTGTATATATATATATATATATATATATATATATATATATATGGTATAAAAATGACAATTGGAAAAAAATCTTAGTTTTTGTTGATGCATTTTAATACCAATTTGTCTTATCCACAGAATTATTCTGGGAAATTTAACTATCGGTTGGGTTTTGATCCTGGCTTGAGGCATTTGGATGTCTAGTCACACTGAGGAGCTGTGATACAGTGAAACAGTACTGTTTGCGAATGACATATATATATACGTTTCATTGAATGATTTAGACAAATTTTGTCTACTTATTTTTAATTGGCTCCTTTCATATTCACAGATTATATTTTTGGTGTTGTTATTGAAGTACAAGAGAAAATCACCATGTTGATACATATTTCTTTTTATTCTGAGTACTTTTGACATAGCACAATGTCATCATCATGGTAAATATAAATATTGTAGTGTTTGTAATTGTCAAAGATAAAATTGTTGTGATCATCTGAAAGTTAAATTTCTTACATATGGAATGAGGAATGCTGACACTGTTTAAGGGATGATAACTAAGTACGGTTGTAGAGATTTTTTTATGAAATGAGTAGAAAAAAAAGTTGAAAATAAGTAGACAGAATATGTCTAAATTATTCAACAAAATATGTCTCAATGAAAACATCCTGCCAAAATATACATATGGATAAAAAGTGACAGGAGGTAACACCATACTTAGCCGACGTGTTTCATCGTCTGGGGGATTTTATCAATGTAGGATTTATTATGCTGCACATGTTTATATACAGAGGCAAGCATGCTATTGGTTTATCAAGGCTTATAAATTTGAGAATGTTCATCAAGTGGTTGAAAAGTCAGTCAAAGCATATGGAGGCACAAAGTGTCATAATTCAAAGTCTATAATAAAGTAAAGTGAGCAAGTAATATTCAATAATATTCAATGTTTCTTCACTTTCAGTAACGACTTCTATAAGCAAAAATTTGGTTTACCAATTGGATTTCTTCTCAGCAATGTTCTCACTTGTCTATTTTTAGAATTTTTAGAAAGTGCCCATGTTCCTCATTAAATGAAACTCATAAGTAATTACATTGGTCACACTACTATCTGCCTATCCAGATAACTTACGTCACACGTATCCAACCACAGCTCTATTTAAACACATGCACAAACTTACCAGACTCAATCTGAAACATACTAGTAGAAAATAAAAGCATAATAAACTCAGCCACATGCAAAAAGATAAAAATAATGGAAGCCCTAATAATAAAAAGAAAAAGCTAACACTCAATAACATTAACTATGCACACAGCCACAATGTGCTGACTGTGTTTGGAAAATAAAACATTCCTATAACTCTAGATGCATACATAACACAACCCACGTATTCAGTTAAAAAGTAAAAATAAAATTATCCTTGATAATGGCTAAAGGAATAGCTGAAATTACTTGGATATGCAAAATCTTTGGACAGTTTTTACACACTTTGTGTCCAGAAAAGAAAACACTTGTTCGAACACAAGAAAAATTAAATAAAAGGCTTAATCGCAGTACCTTTTAATTTGTCTTTAACAAAACATGTATAAAATATCACTCTCTCTCTCTCTCTATATATATATATATATATATATATATATATATATATATATGATAAAATATATAATGTATGTAGTGCTCATTTTCAGGAATAAATCATATGCAAATATAAAAGTGGGCATTGAAATCAACACTCACAGCCTCTGAGTGTTGACTTCACACTTTTATATATATATATATATATATATATATATATATATATATATGTATGTATGTATATAATAGTCACTTGCATCTAAGTATATCTGTCTAGCATACGTGGTTAGACAATCCCTGTTGCAAATGTCTGCTCAGTCACATTTTAGTTTGTTTAACACTCACTGAGCTGACCTCTAGCTTATAGTGTAACTTTGTTGAGACCTTACAGTTTAGATTTACACACACACACACACACACTCACAGACATATATATATGTTTGTGTTTCTAGGATGTATATTATAGGATGTATAATATTATCTGAAACAAAGGTGAAAATTTGTTAAGAATGTGTTTTTCTTTGACTTCCTCAGGTTAGAATGAAAAAAAACTGTAAGAGGAAAAATGGTCTGAGGCTTAATAGGAGCCATAACTGATATAAATGAGTCAGCATATATGTACATCTATGTACAAGTATGCAAAAAAAGGCTCTAATACACATATATGTCAGGATGGGTGTGTATGTATGTCCATGTATAAGTGTATATCTAATAAAAAACACTCCCTAGTTTTGGTGGACTGATTTAAAATCCAACAACACCAAATGGGGTTAATATATATATATATATATATATATATATATATATATATATATATATATATATATATATAAAACAAACAGGCAGATACTCTCTTGTGTTTGGACACGAAGGTGACAATGTAATGTAATTTAATTTGATTTGATTTATGGTCTCCACTTATCCTCAGAAATCTTGAGGCATTTTTCCTCACATACAGTTTTGTCTTTCTTTCATTCTAATTTGTGGAAGCTGTGAGAAAATGAATTGAAATCAATAAATAAAATAATAATAATAATAATAATAGAGAATAATAAAGAAAAACAATCCATTTTTCCATGATGCTAGAAGACAAGGAACTGGAAATATGATTACCTCACTTGGTTTGTGGTGCTGTTGAAGCCTATAAAAAGGCAAACATTTCCTCACTCTCACTCTTTCTCACCCTTGCTCCAAGATGTAGCTCCATGTGGTAATTCCATTCCTGCTGAGCAATGTCTGTTTCCACAGTCCATTGATGACTGAACTCTCTTACCACTTTCCACTGCATGGTGCTCACCTGTCTTCCAAAAATCTCCACCTACAACATCAGGCTTTCTCTTTGGGTGTTCCAAATCAGTGCAAGGCTGAGGCGAGTGTGACCATCAATATGATGTTTACACTTATTTATCTTAACTTCTGAATGAAGAAAAAGAAAACGGATATATCCAAGAGACATTGGAAACTTTGTTTCACTACAATCACCATATAAGGAATAAATTCCCATCATGGAAACCCAAGTTTTTGTGTGCTTCTTCATTAATTACTTGCATATGAAGATGCACCCACATATATAACCTTTCAACTTCCATAAAGCAAAAGAGAGCAGAGACCTTAGGGTAAATGTGTTAATAAATTTTCCACTTTGTCTCATTATCTTCATATATATATATATATATATATATATATATATATATATCAATTAATGATTGCTAGGGATAATTCCAAGGAGGATATAAATCCAAAGAGAGCTCAATCTAAGAACAGAGCAAATATAATAATGAATAAAGAATCCTTAAAAATCCATCAGGTCAGGTTATAAATTTATTTTGTGGACCTCACATCCATCTCTTCAGAGCAGTTTTTCATTAATAAATGGATTTCAATTTATTCAGACACAAGGAAAAGGAAAAAAGAAAAGAAGAGAAAAATGTAAAAGTTTTAATATTAAAAGCGAGAAAGAAATATAAGTTTTTTTGGGGGGAAAAGATTGTGTTGTTAGAGAGGTTGAAAGTAATATCTAAGAAATTAACTGCCCAGTTGGAGGTATTTGTACTTCTGAAAAATTTATTATATGAAGCTACTATTTTTCTGAAGGAAAATATCAGTCAGAAGAAGGTATACATAAGGATAACTGCTGGGAGTTGGAAGCAGAGATTTTACAATCATCGACATTCCTTCACCAATGCGTCTTTAAGAAATCAAAATGCTCTATCTAAACATTACTGGAATCTTAAAGATGGGAGCTTCACCCCACAAGTCAAATGGAGGATCATCTTTCAGAACATTCTAGAAATTCTTGAAACTTCAACAAAATTCTCGTTTGGCAACTCAGCAGTGAATCTGTCAAGAACATAATAGAAAATAGCTTAGTTTTAGTCTCAAAATGTCAATGTCCAGGTAGAAAGGCAAAGTTTAGAGGGAATAATAGTCATTTCCTTTGCTTGCTAGACAGAAGCAATTAGGAAATAACACTTATTGATCAAAGAGAAAAAAGTGAATATTTTGTTACAGTTTTATCAACAAGATATTTTGTGCTATGACCATTTCATTGTTTTTCAAATGTCATGTCTTCACGTGTCATTTTTTTAAGTACTGAATTCATGCATCAGTTCATATAATTGTGTCATTAGTTTAAATAAAATATATGTAGTATGTCTTTTACCTAAAGGACCTCCGAAGAAAGGTAGAAAAAAGAACTAAACACAAAGTGCAAGAAGACAAAAAGTATGGTCATCAGCAAGAGAAAAAGTCCAAGATGTGACTTACGAATTGGAGATGCTAACATCAAGCAAGTTTAAATATCAGGAAAATGTGACACTGAGATTTGAACATGCATTGGGTTAGCAAGAGAAGCATTCTAAAAGTCAAGCAAGGTGCTGAGAAACAGAAAAATTTTGTTTGAAACAAAGAAAGAAGTCTTGCATTGCTATGTCATATCGAACCCTTTATATGGCATGAATGCTGGACAAGTTTGACAAAATGATACAGAAAATTCCAAACATGGATCAACTAAGCAACAAGGAAGTCTTAAAGAAAATGGCAAGTGAAAGAACATTTATACTCAGGATCAAGAAAAGACAGCTGAACATCTTTTGACACAATGAGGATGGAGGGCTTGGAAAACATAACACTCACAGAGCATATTGAGGGCAAGAGAGTTAGGGGAAGGTAGTGTATGAATGAACAGTGGAATGGGTGACAGAAGGCTTAGGAAAGAGAGAAACTGCTGATAGTTACAAAAGATAGGAAGTTGTCGAGAGCCATAATCGCCTATGTCCTGAAGGGGCACAATGCTTAGAAGAAGAAGTATGATTTTTTCTAAGTTTGATAAAATTTTACTGATGTTGGGGTAGTTATTATTATGCTTAATATTTCTATTTTTTATAGTTTTCTTTTTTTGAAAGTATGTTATATAATGTTTATAATGTTATATAATGTATGTTATATAATGCTTTTATGTCATTGGGGAGGATTTGTCAACTTTGTGAAAAAACATGCATATTCACACACATACACAAAGATATATATGTATAAAATTTGAAATATGACTAAAACAATTTTCTGTGCATAGTTTAGGGTTTTCATATTCTTATACCAACCCCAGATGAAGTTTCTCTATGCCAGATGGTAAACTAAATTCCTGTATGTTATGCAAATTTTCAAGACTTACTTAAAAATATACAGTACTTGTTGCAAAATGAAAACCTCACATTTGCCTTGATAAAGTCCATCAGAGGATCAAATGCGTCAAATAAGATAAGTTTTCCATTTGTCTTTATTATTCATATGTATGGAAATCACAACAAGAAATAAAACTAACCCACCTATCAAAAAACACCTAACCCCATCTTTAGTCTTTATTTCTCCAATATTCATGGTGTCCATTCAAACATCTGCAGCATAGAATCTTTTCACCTGGAAAAGTTGTCAAATATCTTTGTTCTCTGTGAAACCAACTTAAATTCTCCCATTGCTACCAAGTAATTCTTGGTTCCAGGGTATCATCCCATTTGCTGAAAAGATTTCAGCATTCACATGCATGGCCTTGATGGTTACATTTGGGATAATTTTCCAATGGCCAGGGAATTGCCTCTTGAGACTGCTGACTGCTCTGTCTTTCGCCACTCATCTCTGTCAGTTAATCTCTTTTTCATTTATCACTTTCCCTTTTCCCAACACTTCAGTATATTGGATGCAATAGCTGACAGTATACAAAAGACAGTTTCTCTCCATCCATCTGGGAACATCTTTGTCTTCAGTGATTGTAATGCTCACCAGGACACATGGCCGAAATATTCTAAATGTACTGATGAAGCTGGTATACAGACATTAAATTTTTCCATAATCCTATCACTCACTCAAATCATGGACTCTCCTACTAGTTTTCCTGGCTAAACCAAGCAATATGTTTTCTATTGGATCTATTTCTTACCTCTTCCCCACCCCCCACTCATGCCAAGCTTCACAATACTATCTTCCTTGGTAACTTGGACCACTCTATGATAACTACCAATATCTCCTTCCAAGCATCCATTAAACATCTATTTCCAATACCAGCATGCTGATTGGAACTCATTCCGGTATTTCCTTTGTGACGCCCGTTGGACTGACATCTTCAACCGACCAATTGAAAATTGCACCATTGGGGTTTCTTCTTGGGTCAAAGCTAGCATGGACACTTTCATCCCTTCTTGGAAATACCAGGTAAAGCCACAATCCTCTCCATGGTTCACACCTGCATACTCAGCACCCTAGTACACAGAAACCACTAATTCCAGCTATACCAGCATGACAGCTCTTGACATAACAGGTGTCTATTTGCTACTGCTTATAACAAATGTAAGCAAGTCCTTGAAGAATCTAAGTCCCTGTTTGCTGAGAGAATGAGGCACCACATATCCTCTAAAAAATTTTGGTTCTCATGGCTACTGGCAAATCTCTAATAGGGTATTAAATAAGTGAAAGTTGTCTATTCCCACCTCTTCAATCCATCTGAGGTGTTATCACCACTCCCTGCTGATAAAGCTGAATGCTTTGCTCATAAATTCTCCTCAAACTTTACTCTTTATTCATCTGGAGTATTCCTGCCTAACTTCCCTCTTAGATCTGAATCTCCATTGAGAGATATGCATATAACCCCTTCTATGCTTCTGCTATCATCTCTAACCTTGATCGCCACAAAGTGCGTGGACCCAATGGCATCCTTGTAATATTAAGAAGTGTGCTCCTGCATTAGTTCCCAGTTCCTCTCTAAACTTTATAATAAATGCCTTGTTGACTCCTGCTTACCATTGTCTGTTCCAGTTTTTAAGATCTCTGGTGAAATGTCTGACCCATCCAACTATTGACTTATTAGCCTTCTGCCTCATTTGAGACACTCCTAGTGGCCCTAATCAATGTTGAATTGGTTCATCATCTCTCATCTCAAAGCTTTCTCTCAGATAAGCAATATGGCTTTCGTTTCTCTAGGTCAACTGTTGATGTACTAATGATAATTGTGGAAAGAGTCTATTATGCTTTTGATAAAAAATGGTGAAGCCTGGGCTGTAGCATTGGATGTCTCAAAAGACTTTGATATGATCTGCCATTCAGGTCTTCTCCACAAGCTGAAGAGCTACGGTATCTCTGGGCACATTTTTGAGCTGATCAAATCATGAAATGAAAGTTATCCTGAACAGCCACTTGTCGTCATCTTTTTGTACTAACGCTCCATCCTTGGTCCTAAGCTGTTTTTAATCTTTGTTAACTACCTCTCCTATGACATCAGCTCTGAAGTTGGCATCTACACTGACATCACTACCATTTGCTCCTGTCTCGATAGTAAGGTTGATCAGTCTAACAAGATCAGAATGATAGCCGATGTAAAAAATGACCTCAAGACCATCACTAACCGGGATAAAAGATGGCTTTTTAATGCCTCCATATCTGCTCTCCATTAATCATCTGAAAGACTCCTCTCTGTTTTCCATAAGCATGGCTGATGCTATGCTTCATGAAAGTGACTCATTGCAACTTCTTGTGCTAAGGTTCTCAGCTGACATGAGGTGGAAGAACTACATTGAATCCATCACTGGATCAGAAAGTCAGCTTACTATGTTGGATAAGACAATTTTAGAATATTGCTGTCATATATGGTCCAATGCTTCTGCTATTTTCCTGGAGCTACTTAAAAAGATACAAAGAAGAATCAGCAATACAATGGAGAAAATAAGTATTTCATCCCCTACTGATTTTCTGAGTTTGCTACCTTACAAAAATGGGAACAGTCTATAATATTCAGGGTAGGTCCGTTTTGAAAGTGAGAGAATATAAAAAAAATCTAGAAAATAACATTCTATTAATTTTTGCACATTTATTTTTTTTGATAACTATATGAATATCTTCTACCTTCTAGCAAGCACAGCTGATGCTCAGGTCAGATTTAACTTCAGGTAGTTAAAATTTTATTTTTTCTCCGTGCATGTAGAAGTATAAATTGAATAAAAGTTTGAAAGTCTTTATTGCTACTAATTTAATATTCCATTGAATAAACATTAAAGAAGATGCTGTTAATTAAATATTTCAACAGTTATTTACAACCTCATCATTCAGAGAAAATTGCTTTTCTATAAAACTTCAAACGAGATGAAAGTAAAGAAGCTGTGTTCCAAATTCAAAATGTAATTCTTTACTTTTTTTAATGTTTACTTGAAGTCAATTTTATTTGCTTTGTTACTAAAATGAGAAACTAATCTTAAACATTTTATTCAGTTATTTCATTTTCAAGAGTTATTCTAAAGCTTGGCGCATTTAACTTGTAGTTAAAGGAAAATTAGCCATCTTGAAAGAATGAGACTGATGTCTTCCATTAACTTTAAAACCTGCTTGTTGTATAAGTATATAATTATATACTCAGAATAGAATCAAATAATAAAAAAAGGAAATAATATAGACAGTATATACAAATTATTTTAAGATTGACTCCAAGAATGAGTTTTAACAGCAAAATGTGATTACATCAATAAAATGTAGTTCCCAGAAGAGAATATTTACTAAATGGCTGACAAGAGAGAAATGACATTAAATGTGATGTCATCATTTATTATTTGATCTGAGTAGGTTTGATCTCTTGTCATCTCTACACAACACAATGAAATACACTCATTCAACCTGACTGAATAAAAATCAATATCATACTTATTTGTCGCTTGACTTTCTACACATTTGCAAACTTACTCTCTCCTTTTGTCTGTGTGTGTTACGACTCTCTCTCTCTCTCTCTCTTTCTCTCTGCTTAGAAAAAGTGCTTGTCAAATTTAACCCTTTCATAGCCTTTTTATCTGCAGCCTTGTTGCGTTAAATCCAGATAGATATACTTTAATAAAACTTATTTTCTCTATTTTAGAAACTTGTATTTAAGAAATGAATTTTAAAATAGAAATGATGGGTTGAGTTGAAATTCAGAGCTAGTTGCATTCACTTTCACAGAAATGCCAATGCAAAAGATAGAAATTCAGGATAGAATGGCTAGCTAGCCTTGTGTGGCAACCAGTCTAGGAGAAGAACTACTCTGAATTTAAAAATGTGAAGAAGGTAACAATGCATAGCAATTCATGGATAATAGTCATGATTACTTAATGTGCTGAAAGGACATGACATTTTAGCAAAAAAAGTAAAACAACAATGAAAAATATAATTTTGAATTTATCATAATTATTTATTATCTAAATTATTGAAAATGTCAAAGAAAACAGGTGTGAGCAGTTGTACCTTATCACCCTTCAATTAAAATTGATAGGAAATGAGAAGTAACAGGTGACAACACATGAAACAATGAATTATTAAAGTGAAAAAGAGAATCTATTTATGTTTTTGTTGCAGGTGAAAGAATTATGTTTTTGCTGCAGGTGATATACAAATCTGAAAGAATTATTAAACAATGAACAAATAAGAAAATGTTTATAAATTTAATATGTTTCACTTTTATTTTAGCTTCATCAAAGATTTTTGGGGAGTGACTTATGGAAGAGAATGTATTTCAAATTCTGTGCTGTTTGCTTTCATTGGTCACAAAGATCTCACATGTGTATATATATATATATATATATATATATATATATATATATATTTAATTTAATTTATTGATTACTATTAATTGGGCACCTCCAAGGATGCACTAACATGAACATACATGATTTAAAAATGTCCAAACTTACTAAAAATAAATTTTGATTGTCAAAATATTTGTTATTATTAAGATGAAAGACCAAAGGATTTTTTGATTATTTTTTTAACCCTTTTTAGAACTTTTGATATTTTGGTTAAAAATTTTGTTTTTCTTGCATCAGTGGGCCGGCATGAATTAGCATGGGAAATTTTGACAAAATACACTAATTTGGAAATTCTTGCAAAAATCAGATATTTGATTTTAATGAAACTTTCAGAATATTTTTTTAATTAGAATCCCCCCATGCAAGGCAGTAATGCCTCTAAAACTCAAGGGGTTACAGCATGTGGAAGAATTAAACATTAATGATGCACAGAAAGAGTAGAGTAATCAGGTGGAGAGTAGATAGTGATTGACATTGCATTTAAATTTTTGCAGATTAAAGTTGGCTGGAAAGCATGGAATCAGAAGGGTGTTCTGCAAGTGAGAAGTCCAACAAAAGAAAATGTCAGCATAGAATTTACAGCTACAGCTAGCCAGTTCAAACGTAAATTGATGAGGTCTCAATGCCAGTCTAGTACTATACTTAAATTAAAAAAGTCAAGGTACCATAGTGAAGAGCTCATTCAAACAATTACCATGAAAGTATCTGTCTATACTTCTGAGATGAGGTGTTATGTACACTATTTACATTATTTGGACTATTGTCCTCATTTTTGTTGCCATATTTATCACAATGTCTCGGCCGTTGTATACTCCGGCCTTCTTCAGGTGGTTGGAATGTCATACTGAACCCTTTATTTATTGAACTCACATCAGCTCCTATCACTGGATCTAACTAACACGTTTATCCACTGTGCCAGGTATCCTTGAGGACACCTGGCACAGTGGCAGGACCCAAAAAGTATGAGTTTAATCCCTGGTTAAGGCTGTGGAGAACTTGGAGAGGGGAATTAGCAGGAGATAACTGATAACTGACATCCATTAGACATGGGATGTGGAACTAGAACAGTCCGAATAATGTAAATAGTGTACCATGAAAGTATTTTTATAGATATATAAGAGAAAAATTATGAAGAAATTAATTAAATTATTTTTTAAATGTTTCTTTTTTAAAAAAATCTCAGTAAAAAAATATTTTTTTAAATCTGTTAAGCTCCAATTCTTTAATTTTATGAAATTTTGAGAAATTCTTTTTTGTATTGCTTAATATTTATATTAGTTATAAGCAGAAATCCTTGGAGAATTTAAATCATCAATTTTTTTTTATAAAACAGGACACCTAGTTACAGAAAATCTGCTCTGAATCATTAAATAAAAATGCAATAAAACTAAGAGATTATTTAATTAGAAAAACTTTTAATTGCTTTTATGCATAAAATAAATTACTAGTGTTTTCAGGAAAAAAAATGTATTTCCAATAAATAATGAATTTTTAAAAGAATTGTTTTCATTTTTAAAAATTTTTTTGGAATAATTTATAAACTTTAAAATTTTAAAATATTCTGTATTAATTAATTGATCCTTTTGGTCACTTCTCTGGGGAGCATTGTTTCATAACCCAAACTTGCAGACTCTCAATACCTATTTACACTATTTACATTGTTTGGACTGTTGTCCTGATCTTTATTACCATATTCACAATGTTTAGGCCCTTGTATGCTCAGACCTTCTGCAAGTGATGTATGTTGGAATTTCAAACTGAACACTTTATTTCAATGGCAGAAACATGAATATGACAATAAAGATGAGGACAAGTCTCTGAACAATGTAAATACTTACAATACCTCATCTCAGAAATATAGACAGATCCTGAAGAAGGCCAGAGGATATAATGACTGAAGCCTCATGAATATGCCAATAAGGATGAGGACAACAGTCTGAACAATGTAAATAGTGTAAATAGTTACAATACCTCAATCTCAGAAATATAGACAGATATTAAGACCTAATATTGAGCTGTAGTTAGCAAGGTAGTCACTGATGATTGTTTATGTAATCTTTTTCAGCACTCAGTAACTATGACCTTGTGCCAGAATAAATATCCAAATATAGTTTTGACCCTTTTGTGCACATATCTGCAAAGCAATGGTTTGTAACATAAACTTACAGACTCTTAATACAGAGTTCAGTTTGTTTCGCCCTGTGTACCTCCCAAAATAATACTTTTGTGCCATTATATATATATATATATATATATATATATATATATATATTTATTTATTTATTTATTTATTTATTTCCTCCTTGTGTTATTTTAAAACATCTTACTTTTTCTTTTCCATATTTTTCGATACATTAAAAGTAGTCGTAAAGTTTTTGACGTTGAGCTGATTTCAAGAAGTAAATTCAAAGTAAGCATTCCTGAAGAAAGAAGATTCCTTGCTAATGTACTCAGAAAGTAAATTTCAACAGTAAATACTCTAAGAGTAGGTGGGCACCAAAAAAGGTTCTTGTACAAGAGATATTCTGTTGTATGCATTAGCTTCTCACAAATTGCATTTTTGTCTTGGAGGCGTTGAGCATTGAAAATTAGTGAACCAGCAGCATTGCTATGTTCTGTAAAAGGCACCAAATTAGGCATCATTTTCTTCCCCCCCAGGGGCAAGCACTTCCCCAAAGAGATACAGCCAAGAGAATTCTAAAGAAATAATAGAAAAATTCCAATTTTCTCAAGAACCAAACTCTTTCTCCCTATCTTGGTGGAATCAGAATGTGGAGAGTCAGGAATCTAACTGGCTGCTAATTTCTGAGACAGTGCTATAGGCACTGGTGTTTACCAAAGATTGGATTCTTAATTTCTAATAGAAGTGGAGGGAACCTCTGTTATGGCTAATGCAGTGAAAAAATTTGCCCTTTGTTCAGGAACAACAACAGCACTATGTTTTGAAATGGGTTCTGTGAAATTCTTATTTGTCACCAAAGATGATGTCTCTGCTTTGCTGTTAGCAGAGGAAGAAACTGACCCTTCCCGAGGGTAGGAGGGTTCTCTTCAAGCCTGCTCTCTTTCAGATGAGTGGAGAGGCACCCTTAGCAAAAAAACAAGCCTGGAAGCTGAGGTTGTTTTGGTAATTCATACATGGGATGGTAAGTGTGGCACTGAGGACATTCACAATGAAGAAGGTATAAATGAGAATTTGGTCAATGATTCTGATACAAGCAGAATAATTTGACAGAGTCAGCAAGGAAAAAGAAAAAAAAATCAGTAGAAGTAATTGAGAAGACATTAAAAAATGGAAGGTGAAGACAGAGAAAACATGGATAATGAACAAATATGAATAATAAGGAAATATTCTTATAGGATTGTTGGCAACAGTGGAATAAGCAGGCAAAAACGATGAGAGTAGCAATGAAGAATGAAAAATGTCAGAATGGAAATAATTTTTCTAAAAAAAAAACATAGAAAAAGTAAAACAATTTTTAAAATCTACAACAGAAAGTTTTGACAAAATAGCAAATATCGAGGCTGAGAAAAAGTAAATCTATAAAGAAATGAAGGAATTAGAAGGATATCTGTGGAACAAATCTATGACTGTAATAAGGATATCTGTGAAATAAAGGTATTATTGTAATAAGGATATCTGGGAATAAAGATATCATAGTAATAGGGATATCTGTGGAATAAAGATATCATTGTCATAAGGATATCTGAGGAATTAAGATATCATTGTCATAAAGATATCATTGTCATAAGGATATCTGAGGAATAAAGATATCATTGTCATATGTGGAATAAAGATATTGTAATGAGGATACTTTTGGAATAAAAGTATCATTTTAATAAAGATATCTGGAAATAAAGATATCATTGGAATAAAGATGTTGTAGTAAGAAGGATATCTGTGCAAGAAATGAAGGAATAAAAAAGTTATGAGCTAAATAAATCCCTCTGTGAAATCAAGATGGTAATGAATTAAAAATATCAATAAAGATATCATTGTAAGGCGAATATCTGTGGAATAAAGATATCATTTTAATAAGAAGATCTGGGGAACAACCTAGCATTGAAATAAGGATATTTGTGGAATAAAGGTATCATTGGCATAAGCATATCTGGGCAATTAAAATATTGTAATAAGGATATCTGGGAATAATGATATCATTGGAATAAGGATATCTGTGGAATAAATGTATCATTGTAATAAGGATATCTGGGAATAATGATATCATTGGAATAAGGATATCTGTGGAATAAATGTATCATTGTAATAAGGATATCTGTAAATAATGATATCATTGGAATAAGGATATCTGTGGAATAAATGTATCATTGTAATAAGGATATCTGGGAATAAAGATATCATAGTAATAAGGATGTCTGTGGAAGAAAGATATCATTGTAATGAGGATATTTGTGGCAGAAAGGTTTCCTTTTAATAAGGATATCTGTGGAATTAAGATATCATTGTAATAAAGATGTATGTGGAATAAACCTATCATTGTAATGAGGGTATCTGTGGAAGAAAGGATATCTGGGAATAAAGATATCATAGTAATAAGGATATCTGTGGAAGAAAGGTATCGTCGTAATAAGGATATTTGTGGCAGAAAGGTATCATTTTAATTGGGATATCTGTGGAATGAAGACATTGTAATAAGGATGTCTGAGGAATAAAAATATCATTGTAATAGGGGTGTCAGGAATAAAGATATCATTGTCATATGTGGAATAAAGATATCATTGTAATAAGGATATTTTGGGGATAAAGGTATCATTGTAATAACGATATCTGTGGAAGAAAGGTATAATTGTAATAAAGATATTTGTGGCAGAAAGAAATCATTTTAAGAAGGAATGTGGAATGAAGACATTGTAATAAGGATGTATAAGGAATAAAGATATCATTGTAATAGGGGTATCTGAGGAATAAAGATATCCTTGTCATAAGGATATCTGGGCAATGAAGATATCATTGTTATAAGGATATCTATGGAATAAAGGTATCATTGTAATAAGGATATCTAGGAATAAAGATATCATTGGAATAAAGATATCAGAGTAGTAAGGATATCTGTGGAAGAAAGGTATCACTGTCATAAGAATATCTGTGGAATTAAGATATCATTGTAATGAGGATATTTTTGGAATATGCATATCATTGTAATAAGGATATCTATAGAATAATAATATCGCACTAAGGATATCACTGGAATAAATATATCATCGTAATAAGGATATCTGTCAAATAAAGGTATCATTCTTATAGGGATATTTGTGGAATAAACATATCATTGTCATAAGGAAGATATTGTATTAAGAATATCTGTGGAATAAGTTTATCATTATCACCACGATTGGCCACACCTGTAAAGCCTTTGGCACACAGAAGGTGAAATCTTTGTCTGAAGTTCTTAGAGTTACCCCAGTGAGTATCAAACTTAATATTAGTACATATCAGTACATAGTATCAACTTTAGTATTGGAGTAGATCTAACCAAATGTTAAGGTGAGATCTGCTTTTTAATTTGTAAAATTTTGAAACACTAAATTCAACAGATGGAGGCCTTTTATTTATATTTTATTTTTATTAGATGAAATGTTGATAAACATTATTATTAATTTTTATCTATTATTTACTTTCAGCTTCATTTTTTTATTAGAGAATCTCTTGCCAACTATAATTAATTTTTGAATTGCATTTACTTTCATCTAACTTCTTATCAAATGAAGCATTGTCAACCATTATAATTAACTTTTGATGAATTATTTACTTCATCAGTTTTATTAGATCAAACATTGTCATGTAGATGAAAGGAAATCCGAGTCAAAATTAGTAATTAAGACTCACAATGCTTCATCTAAATACAAAAAGAAGATGAAAGCAAATAATTTTCAAATAAGAACCTTGTCTATTTATTAAAAGAAAAAGAAATATTTAGTCTTTGTTAAATTTCATTTTTATGAAAATTCATTACAAAAATACTTTCTTATTTTCATTCTCATAAAATCCAATTAACTTTATTGTTGATTGTTAGCATGGAGGCATGGTGGAGTAATAGATAGTGCTCAGATTGAAGAATCAGAGAGCCGAGTTCAAATTCCAGTCAAATCCATTACATTCACTTACATGCTCATACCCTTGGAAAAGGTATAAATCCTCTTCTTCACTCCCCAGCTATGGGTAAATAGCAGGACAGACCTGGTTCTATAGCCTTGGATGGCAACTGGTGTACCACAGAAAGAAATAGCAACCTACTGCGGAAAAATCTGCCCCGTCAGTCATGTATCAAAAAATATATGATTACCTAAGCATGTATCACGCATGTCACATAACTGACTGACTGAGCATGATAAATGTTAGTGCTGAAAATGTGAAACCTTTGTAACTAAATGAATTATTTCTAATACTTTTCGTATAGAAATTAAACTTTAAAGTATTTTCTGTCTTTTATACTGAAATATAACTGCTAAAACACTCCTGTCACATCAACGAATTACACTCTCAATGATGTTTCTTGCTTTGAATGTCTATTGGGTTACAATTTCACTGACTTCAAGTGGATTTTCTTTATATGATCCATTGCTAAAGTTACTTTAAAAAATGTCAGATTAAACCAATAATAGAACATTGCTACCAAATTTGGTTTGGACCTGCTTAAACCGCTCTAACATTTATAAAGTTCAGAATTGTTTATGTAGTTTTGTTTGGAGAATTATTTTCTACACTACAGTCTCTTTCACAACAGACAGAATATTGCAAGCCTATCACTATTCTGTCTATATCTCTGAGATGAGATATTATGATTACTTGCATTATTTATATTATTCAGTGTTCTCCTCATCTTCGTTGCTATATTCACAACGTTTCGACTGTTGTACACTCCGGCCTTCTTCAGGTGATTGAAATTTCAATCCAAACCGTTTATTTCATCCACAAGGGTAGGTTGTTCTAGTTCCACATGTTGTACCTCTTCCGGATATTATTTCCCTTTAACTCAACTCTCCAAGTTTTGGTTCAGCACTGCTGTGGCCTGAACTCACAACTCTTTTGGTCTAGTCACTGGATCTAGCCAAAATCTTTATCCACTATCACTATTCTATTGCTATTTCCATCACAAATGCTCAGATGAATTCCATTCTTTACTTCCACCAGTTCATACCTTTACCTCTTGGACCTAACATGCCACTTACACAGAGTCAAATCAGCCTCATTCCATCTATATTTCAAGAGTAAAGAGAAAGTTCCATTAAAAACATATATTTCTTAGTCATTGCCGATCCATTTCATCAATCTGACTTTATCAAGGCAACTTTAAAAGCAAAATGTATTTTAGTGAATGCTCCTGTGTATGCCTTCTTCTGGACATTGGTAACTTTTTTTTTTTTTAATAAGAATTTGTTTTAGTTTTCAATGTCAATTGACAAAACATGTCAGCAATGACTAAGAAATAAATTTTCCATTTGTCTTCTTTTTATCCAAATTATTCTGAGAAATTTAACAAAATTATTTTTCCGTATTTTTAGCCAATGAGAGACATGATCTCAAGTCCTTGTAAGAACCCAAATAGGAAACTTTTGTGGAACTGTTTTTTAAATAAATATAACTCAGGTCAGTAGATAAGTGCAGAAGGTTTTTGACATCAAGAAAAGAGCAGTTCGAAGAAAATTAACATCAAGGAGAAGGCATTTGATTTCAAGGATAGAAGCAACATGGTTACAAGACAGCTTCAAATAAGACTTAAGAAATTTAAAGTTCAAGTGAAAATTTCCTGAGTTGGACAATGAAAAAAAAAAAAATAATTGAAAGAAATTTTATCAAGCACGAAGAGTGTGAATATAAAAAAGACATTTCCAAAATTGTTATAGGTCCCAGAGACGCACGTGGGACAAGTAAAAGGTGTTTTGGGTTTTTTCTGAAAGGTGGTTGCACATTTGCTTTCCTACCTTCTTGAATTGCTTTCTCTCTTTGTTATTTTTGAAATCGTAATTTTTTTCATTTTAGATGGTAATAATTTTTTTAATTTTTTTTGCAATATATCTGTAAATGTTTTCCGCCCTTAATTATTTATAAGGCACACAAAAGGAAATTATTGTGCAAGAGTCTCATATGTAAATTTTTTGTATTTGTTTCCTTTTTTTATATACTGTAATAATAGATTTTATGTTTTCATTGCACCTTATACAACTTTCTATTCCAAGTTTTTGTGTCTGGCACAAGACTTTAGATTTAAAAGAGTTAAAAGTTTTATATTTTATATGAAAAAGATAAAATTGGCCTTTATGTAATTACAATTTGTATTCCTTTCCTACTTCCTATTCTTATATTCATAACACACACCTTGTTTGGTAACACTCTACCTTGAGTGACTCTTGATAATTGTAGGTGGTGAACTTTATTATTAAAAAAAACAACACTTTGATCCTTGGTAAAAACATTGCTGTACAATATCCATAATTTTTTATGTTATTGTTCAACCAATTGAAGGCATAACAATGACCAAAAATAGATGGTTAATGAATGAGATTGTTTTAAGTGCATAAGGGGGGAGGAAAAAGAAAAAGATGCATATTATGATGGTATGTAGCATAGATATCTGCTGACACTAGAGTTGAAAAGGTTAAGAATATAGTGGTCAGGGAAGTACCCTCTTGGGAGTCTGTTCCAAAACATATTATGACTACTTGTATTATTTACATTATTCAGAGTCTTATCCTCATCTTCATTGTCATATTCACAATGATTTGGCCATTGTATACTCTGGCCTACTTCAGGTGATAGAAATTTTAAACCGAACTCTTTATTTCATCCACTGGTTCTAGTTCCATATGTCATACCTCTTCTGGATGTCTCCGGATGTTATTTCCCTTTAACTCAACTCTCTAAGTTTTGGTTCACCACTACTGTGACTTGGTATTGAACCCACAGCGCTTTGGGTCTAGTCACTGGATCTAACCAAAATCTTTATCAATTGTCACTATTTTATTGCTATTTCCATCACAAATGCTCAGATGAATTCCATTCTTTAGTTCCACCAGTTCATACCTTTACCTCTTGGACCTACCATGCCATTTCCACAGAGTCAAATCAGCTTCATTCCCACCATATTTCAAGAGTAAAGACAAAGTTCCATTAAAAACAGATATTTTCTCCAAAACACTTTACTTTGTGAAATTGTTAATTTTTGGAAGATTCTTCTCTGAACACTTCATTGTTTGAGTCAAGGTTCAATTGTTATCTATCCTTCTTTTCCTCAAAATTTTCACTTCCTACCACCTCCTCTTTTCATTCATATCATGCACACCTCATTCATCAGAAAATCATTTTAACCCTCTTTCTTGAGTGGGTCTTGAGTTTTGTTCTTTTTTATACTTTAGTATAAAAGAAATGTCCATTGCCTACTGTTTTGCACATTGCTTATAAAGGTAACTGCTCAAAATTTATTCTCAAGGATAAGAAAGCATTTTGGTGGGAAGGAACATGGTTACAACCCAGCTGCAAAAAAGACTAAAGAATTTTAAAGTTCAAGTGAAAATTATAAAGGTAACTGTTCAAAATTCCTAAATTTAAAGATACTGTTCCATTTCCCCTGTTCAGTTTCCCTCTAACTCTGCCAAGTAGCAGTCCTGGGAGGGATGCTGTCTAAATGGAACATCCTCCCTATCAAGAGAATCCGAGGAGAATCAAGATAATCTGATGCCATGACAGGTCCTAGTTGTGAAGGTCTGAACATAATAATAGCAATATAGTGCTAAGAAGCTAGCTACAAAATAAAATGAAAAAATAATTATTCTATTTATGGGCATCCAGAATTTGTAATCTACAATATTTATATAAAGAGAAGAAATACATTGAACATACTTTTAAGCTCCTCCAATGTCATAATTACTTCATATTCAATGTGAAACAAATGGCTCCTAAAATATTTCACAATAAAGAGGGAACCATTCTGAAAAACTCACCAAATCTAAATACAGTGTTCTAACCACCAACTACAATTGAAACGAATTTATCTAAGCTTAACATAAAATTTGTTACAACTGTTTCTAAAGCAATAAGAGTCTTAATTAATTAAAAAAAAAATAATAACCTAAAACCTGAAGCAGAGCAGGAATTTATTACCTGTAATGATTGCCACAAAAAATACACTGGAGAAATCTCAAGGAATTAAAATAAAAGATTATATGAACACATAAATATATTTCACAAAACAACACATGCATTGAACTAATCACTCATTGTAATGAGTCCAACCCTAATTTTGATTTAAAAAATGCTACTCTAATTGAAAGATAAAGCAATCTACTAAGGTGAAATAGTATAGAAAGTGCTTTGATCGCTAGATTATCTGCAGGAAATTTTCATCCAAGTTCTACAATATTTCACCTTCTTTGACAGATTTTCTATTATCACAATGCAACACACTTAATAATAAAAAGGATAAAAAAAGAAAAGAAAAGCATCAGGAAATGGAATGAAATCTTTTAAATTACATGCCTGGATACATAAACTTTTAAATTGCAACATTTCCAGGATGGCTTAAGGATTTCATTGAAACTGTTGCTGACTGGTGTTGACCTTGGTGTCTACTTTAATATTTACACACTCTATCTATGGCACAGAGCATTTTTATCCATAAATATATCATACCTTAATATCTGTTTATATCTCTGAGATGAGGTATTATGATTATTTACATTATTTGGATTGTTATCCTCATCTTCAGTGCCATATTCACAATGGTGGACGAAATAAAGAGTTGAGTTTGAAATTCCAATCACCTGAAGAAAGCTGGGATATACAACAGCAGAAATGTTGTGAATATGGCAATGAAGATGAGGATAACAGTCCAAATAATGTAAATCATGTAAGTAAGCATACTTTAAAATTATATTTTTACCACATACACACACACACACACATATATATATATATATATATATATATATATATATATATATATATATATATATATATATATATATATATAAGGTTGGTGCAAAAATAATGACGTAATAATGTTGTTTTTTGACATATTTTTTAACGTCAAAAAACGACATTATTACGTCATTATTTTTGCACCAACCTAATATATATATATATATATATATATATATATATATATATATAGAGAGAGAGAGAGAGAGAGAGAGAGAGTGATATTATTAGTGGTAAATATACACAGACATATGCAAAATATATAAAAGTATATATACATATATGCATACACATACATATACATATATATTTTTTGTATAAAAAAAATTCCAAGAGGATAGAATCCAGGTAGAACTCAATGTCCAGGACAGAGTAAGGATATAATAAAAAGGCTTAAACACTAATATTAATATTAGTATTTAAGCCTTTTTATTATATATATATATATATATATATATATATATATATATATATATATTATTATATTTTTTATTATAAGAGATTATAATAAAAGCATTTTGTAATCGCTACACAAAAGCTTTCATGTTTCAATACTATGATTGTAATTCTTCAGGCGATAGTAAGTAACTGGTGATTAAATGATTTTTAAGGAAATTTTAAAAAAGTGTTACCTCTTTTCCGAGAGTTATAGGTGGTGGGGACATACGCTCAGAATCAATGAACAAAGAGGTAACACTTTTTTTAATTTCCTCAAAATTCATTTAATTACCAATTACTTATCATTGCCTGAAGAAATGCAATCATAGTATGTGTTATTTTCATTTTAGTGCAATTTAGATGACAATTTATCCATCGCACCTTGCATTTTATATATATATATATATATATATATATATATATATAAATATATATGATACATATTTCATTTTATATATCACATTGGTAAATGCTTGAAATTAAAATCTCATACTAAATAGAAAGTGAGTAAATTATTCTTTTTGACAGCATATTTCAATCATTCTGCTTTTAGCAAAATATCTGGGTTAAATAATGTGATATGTGAACCCTTTTCTAACTCAAATTCATTTTCCTTTCAAGCGATAGCAACAAACAGATGGATACAGTGACATCAATAATGAGATGAGGACAATTTGCTAATTGAATATCTTATTTTGCTACCATAAAATGGAGACTCACTTAGATGGAATAGATTTCGAAAGGCAAAAGTTTACTTCTCATCTCTTCCATTGTCTGGTTGAGGAATTTGTTATGCTAAGAGGTCCTATCTTTATTTGATGAAGCAATCAGATTATGATATGACCAGTAAGTTCCCAAGCTTTCCTTCTCTTGTCTGAAGATATGAGGAAAAGAGCTATTGTTATTCTATTAATTAAACTAGAACATCACCCATAAAAAATGATAGTATTTTTAGTCATGGATGAATTAGTTATTATATTTTTAGGATATATATGAGGTGGTTTTCAGAGGTTTTGAGACTTTTTTTTTTAGGACAGGAAGTTATGACTGCTCTAGAATATTGTAATTTTAGTATATCACTAAATAATAAGCTGACCTGCCAATTTTTTTATTCTAGATTGAAGGAGAATCTGGTAAAAGCTCTTTAAACACCACTACTAAACACTTCTCATCATGACTGACTAGTCTGCAGAATGAAGTTGGGATGTGAAGAGAATTTGAAAGCTCACTGTGCAATAAAGTTTTGTGTTAAACTGGGTAAAAACATTGTGGAAACTTTTTGATTGCTTATAGATTAACTTGCATGAGCCAAGCATTTGTTTTTTTATTAGCTGAAGAGGTTCATGGACAGTGAGAGACAATTAGAGATATGGAAAGGAGAGGGATGTTAGAATGGCAGAGATGGTTGAGAAAATTCACAAATTTCTGGATGAAAACCATTGTGTGTCTATAGAAACAATAATAGACAAATCTATACTTAACCAGAAAATACAAGGATATCTTTCTTTCAGAACATTCTCATAAAAATAGGAAAAAATTTATTACAGGTTAAAAAAATTTAAGTTTTATCATTTCAAAAATGTTATAATCATCTGGGTTGTTTTTTTTTAGTACACGTTCTTTTGAAAGAAATGTATTTTTATGTAGAGGTCAGATAGTTTTGTGTAAAATTGTTACATTTGTGTATGTTCTTTGGTTCAGTGGTTAAAATGCACCAAAATTTGTGAAGGATCTTTTTCAGTTTATGGAAACTGATATTTTTGTCTATGTTGACCAATGAGAAATGTGGCTTGAAGCTCTAATAACTTCCTAAATAGTTGGTCAGAGGTGAGCCTAAATTTTAAAATAAATAGGGCTCAGGTCATTATGGGGAGAAGACTTTTGGACAGCGAGGGGATAAGGCAGGTCAACAGAAAAAAAAGCCATTTTACATGAAGAAGAGAACACCAAAGAAGGTAACAGTTATCAACAAGTCACAGAGAAACCAAAAGTTCAAATAAAAATTCTCCTATGATTGGACAGCCTAAAATGAAAAGATTTTGAAGAAATTTTCCCAAGCACAAACTGTGTGAAGTTAAAAGGGACTTTTTTTCAAAAAATTATTGTGCAAGTAGTTTTGTCTGTTTTTTTTTTTTTTTCTCAAAGGTTGTTGAACCTTCTTCTATTATTCTCTCCTTTTGTCATTTATAAAATCCTTGTTTTTCCTAAGCTGTAATTTTCCATTTTTGTTGGTAATCCTTGAAATAGTTATCCTGACAATAGGTAAACAAATTTTCATTGTACCTTTTTTCATAATTGTGTAAACTGTAAATAAATGTGTTTTCCTTTTGAAATTTTACTCAATGGTTGTCTTGTTTCGTAATTTTGCATCTGCTGTCATGTTATTTCTACTAAGATTTTGTGCGGGCACAAGAACTTGGATTTGGTAGAAATAAAGTTTTTATAAGATTGTATTCATGAAAAAGTCACTCTAACAAGCACACACAGGAAATCATATATTTTCTTGATATGTTCACAATTACCTTGAATCCAGTGCAGAAGAGTTTGGTTAGAATGAAGAAACAACTATTAGCAAAGCAAGAAGAATCAAACTGGAATTTTGACAAAGAAACATCTTATCATCAAAACCAGAGTTGTATTGTCTACATTAAACTATTAATAACAAAAAACATAATCAGACACGCAACCTACATCTTATATTAAAACATTATGTAGAAATATTAAATAAGGTATCCAGACATAATACAAAACCTTGTGGGTTTCCCTACTTGGTTTTGGCAAAACATCTTCCAGGTGTCAATCTTTAAACCTATAAAAAAAAGGTAATTATATTATCTCTTTCTCTTTTTAATTCTTGCTTCTAGATGTAATCAACATCAGTAAAGAATATTGTGGACAGGATGCTTTTGCTTTCTTGATCCTCTGTTGACTTTTGAACACTCTGACACATGCACATACACACACCTGTCTGCCATACATGTTTATTTTACACACACATGCACACACTAGGAAGCACACGTTTATGTCTAGTTTTAATGTTTTTTACTTTCATTACAATTGTGTATGCCTGTAAATTCTTTTGTTAATAACATGCATTGTCATTTGTTTTATATTCATTGTTTTTTGTTCTTATTTTTACCTGGGCTCATTTGGTTATTGTTTATGAGACAAATGTTCCAGGAACCCTTAAACATTTAATATAAAATGTCTATAGACATCAAAACCAAAAAGTAATACCAGAAATATAATAGTTAATTATTTCTAGCCAAACATACTAGAATTTTGCAACAAATGGTGACCCCCAATGACACATTTTCTCCTGGATACAAAGAAATACACAAAACTATAAACAAACTCAACTATGCATCATTTAGGCACTTTTCAAAAACTCAGAGCCAGTGAAGAAAAAATTTAACCAATTTCTCTGTCTACCGTACCACATGGACACAAAGAAATAATTTATTCTTACTTCTTATTTGTGTCTAAATCCAATGTAAGGAACAAAATCACATATTTAAAGATGCCCAAGCATGTCTCCATGACATGGCAACTACCTGGATAATATGGTCTCCAAGTCAGCAAAATTTCTGTAATATTCAACAAGTGTAAACAAAAATTAATAATAATAGCTGTACTACAATGACTGCTATTTAACCCTTTGTTATGAGGCGAGCAAAACCCTCTTCATCTCCACTGCTTTTGCTTAACCCTTTCTTCCTCTCAGGCAAAGTCACACATGACTTCTACTTCGACCAGAAGATACAACAAAATTTAAACCCAACTTGGCACATCATGTAGAAATTTTTGTCAAATACAATACTGCAACATTTAAGCCTAACTTGACATGCTGTGTGGAAATTTTTGAACAAATGTAAAATTAGACTTTTGTGTAACAAGTTCGACACAAAATTAATTTTCTTCAACAACGCTTCCCACAATTCACAAAAAACTTTCTGTGATTTTTGGTTGTTCCCCAAGTGAAAGAATAACCTGATGGGCAGTTGTTTTGAAGACATTTCAAAGATGAAGGCGGCTGTGACAAGGGTCCTGGACACTTTCACTTTGGATGACTTCCTCAGGATTTTCACAGCAACTTTTACTTAACTTTATATATCCACTTCCTTAAGCATGAGTACTAATGAAAGTCAATAAAAAAGAAATGATATATGCTTTTATATAAGATTATTCATATTACAATCCTCATTTTTGCTGTTTTGATTTCTGTCTTCAGCCAGCATAGTTTTCAGCTTTCTACAGGTCAGTTGTGCATGTGGTACAAATATAGCTTGGCACACACATCACTGTACTCCTTGCTAAAAATGCATTACTCATTCCTTAACTGTGTTCATATCCACTATTTGGTCTCTAAAAGTGCTCAGGAAGCATGGATGAATGTCAATGGATGCAATTTTTTCTACATGAAGGAATTCAGTGATATACCTCTACTTAGGTACATGTAAGATTTTAAATTTACATCCAGAATCTTACAATATTTCACCTTTCTTGGCAGATCTATTATCACAATGTGGCATATTTAATAACAAAATTTATGGAAACATGATAAAGGAAAAGAAACTAAATGAAATTGGTTAGACTATATAACTTAAAATATTTTTTTTAAAATTCTCCGTGTCCCCTCTCCTTCATGTACATATGTAATCACATCAATATAAATGACTGATGATGCCCTAAAGGACAAAATGTGTCATACAAATATTTTTTCCACTTTGTCATAGTTTTTTCTTGTCATATCAGACTCCATTTTGCCAAACTGCTATGTGTAATATTGCAAAAAAAATTATGAATCATTATCAGGAAGCTTCTTTTTTTTTTTTTGTACTATTACCAGCATTCATCGCTGACATTGTGGAACCCCATACTAAAACTAGAAGGCACTACTTTCGAAACAACCTTTGTAGTAACAAAGTCATCATGGCATATGAAATTAACTCACACTGTGATAAAAGATGAAGTCATAATTGTATTTTGACACTCATCATTTGAGGACATCCATTCATCATTTTCTAATCCTGGGCCTCAGGGAGTGCCATGTAGCACCTGGTGATGTTGCTAATCAGAGTAATGTGTTCAGTTGATAGGCTGGTTGTAACATTGATACGACTTATATTAGCTATATTGGCAATTGGGATTTCATATCTCCTCTTACAGAAAATGCTTATTTGTTCAGTCAGTGTCCACGTGTCAAATATAAATATTATATCTGATACATTATTGATAAAGCACCATTATATCCCGGCAAAGGGATAAATATTGTTTTGGTCAGCTGAAATAGCTCACTGGCAAGAGCATTGTACTGTCAGGTCTACAGTTACCAGCTTTGAAGACACATACGGGGTTTGATAATAAATGATCCAATCTTTTAATATTAATGAAAAAGTCGCCTATTTGGGCAATGATGCTTTAGACCCCTTCAAAGCACTCCCTTTGGAAGTTCACTCATTTATCCCAGTATCCTGTACACTTTTCAGAAGAGTCTGTAAGTTCATCCTTAGGAAGAATCATCATCATCATCTTCTTATTCATATTCTCCTTAATCTCTTTCATGGTCTGAAATCTCAAACTTTTTAATGAAGAGTGTAACTTTGGGAAATACTAGATGCTACAGGGAGACACATATGGAATATATATATATATATATATATATATATATATATATATATATATATTGATTGATTAATTGATTTCTTATTTTCTTTCCTTTTTTACTTTAATTTGGTTATTACTCTCTTTTCTTTTTTCAAACGAATAAATTTTTTATATTTGTTTCTTTGCCTTCTATGGAAAATTTTCAAAAATGTAAAAAGAAGTGATATTTCATTAATTGTATTTTTAAATGAAATTGCTTATTACCACCATTGCTGTCACCTGACAAGACATCTTTGGACGTCAAAACAAATATGCATTTTTATCACAGTAACTTGCATGTTCCAGTGTAACAGTTTATATTATATCATATATTTCATATCATATATATATATATTATATTATATATTTTCATATTATATATATATATATATATATATGTAATATAAACTGTTACATTGGAACATGCAAGTTACTGTGACAAAAATGCATATTATATATATATGTGAGCAAAAATGAGGTTTTGGAGAGGATGCAAATAAAGAAGAAATTTATATTTAACATCAGGAAGATGCAGTTGAAATTTCTGGGACACATAATGAAAAAGGAGGGCTTGGAAAATCTGATACTCACAAGGTGGATAGATTGAAAATGCATGACATACTTAACAGACTTAAGCAAGTTTGATGGCAGAACAGGGTTTGGGAGAAATAACAAAGACAAAGAGCTACAGGGGACAGGAAGAAATGGAGAGTCATGATTGACTGCATCCTGAAGGAACATACCACATATAAGAAGATGACTATTGACCTTCTCTAAGATTATTTTTTTAACCAATGCATAAATACACTCTGTTATAGGAATTTTAAAATTTTTATCCATTTATATGCACTTTAATATGTTGTTGCTATATTTGTAATAAATTTTTTTGAGTATTGGTTGGTTGATTTTGATATAGAGGTCATCAATAATGTGGAGGGTTTGTTTATTATTTTCACAGTGTAGTATATTGGTATTATATCGGCAAGGATATTCCAGTATTAAGAAGGAGGACAGGAATGTTTTTTTTTAGATGTTATGTAATAGAACAACAAATGTTGTGGTGCTAAAGCCAACATATGTACATACTTTTTGTCAGAGATACAATTTTCCAAACTAATTAGACAATTTGGAAGGAGCATATAAAACAATATTAAAATAAGTACACACAATATGTCTATATTATTATCAAAACACACACACATGCATATATATATATATATATATATATATATATATATATTTCAATTAAAGGTGCAATTATAATTTATAAATTCATGAATCATTCATACAAAAAACAAATATAGAGGTTAATGGTTTAAATGGCAAGAATACATCTTTGCAAACAATATAAATAAGATACACCAACCCCAAACCTCTATATGAATGATATGATTCCTGTTTATAAATCCAGTTGCATAAGGTCTTTTTAATTTTTTGCAAGCTTTCTTCTGTTCCTACAGACATCCTCAGGTATTTTTTCGGATTACATCTCTATTTTCGTTGTCCTCTTATTACCGAGAAGTAAAAACAAGAACAAAATCTATTTCCATACCTGAGGATGTCTGTAGGAAGAGACGAAAGATTGTAAAAAATTAAAAAGACCTTATGCAACTGGAATTTATAAACAAGGATCATATCATTCATATACAGGTTTGGGGTTGCTGTATCTTATTTATATTGTTTGCGAAGATGTATTTTCACTATTTAGATCATTAACCTCTATATTTGTTTTTTGTATGAATGATTCATGAATTTACAATATATATATATATATATATATATTGCTCTTTTAGATAAGTTTCATTGAAGATGAATGACAAGGCTTGCAATTAAATTTTTTATTAAATATTGCCTGCATTTGTTCAAGTGATTTCTTTTCTGGGCATAGAAATGTTCAAACAATCTACTGAGTGCTTTCATCTAATCTGGTAGCCATTATTAAGTATGTTTTTTGGCTTAAATGAATATGTAGACTTTATATATATATATATATATATATATATATATTTATTATGATAATGATGATGATAATAATTATTTAATTAATAATAATGTGAAAAAGAAGACAAACTTGAACCACTAATTTTTCAATTTAAATTTCACAGATAAAAAACGTTTTCTAGTTTGACACTATTAATAAAATGTTAATGTTTAATGATTCTGATAAAAAATATTCCAGTGTCTATGGAATAAAATATGCTACCAATTTACAAAATGTGTTTTCCTGTTTATGTGTACATTTCCTTGCAATCATGTTTGCAATCAGAAATTGCTTCTTTTTATTTATTTATTTTTTTTAACAGCAATGGTAACCCCCAACCCCATTACATAGGGTAGAGTAGGAAGTAAGGAGGGAGGAATTATTGGATGTAGTAATAGGCAGGGGGGCTCATTTTTATGCATCTGGTTGGATGCAAGAAACCATCAAGGATGCTGAATGTAATATTCAGCCTTGAAGACGGATGATAAGCTTTTCAAAAGCTTTACATCAGTGAATTGGCATTATGTTTTTTAAATCAATTCACAGAGAAATATTAATGTCAAAACATGTAAATTGTTTTGTTATTTAAAAAGCAGTGAATTAATTTCCTAAAATATTGGCAATATCATCTAACTGGTATAATACAAGGTATCCCTAATATCTGGACACACAGGCAATCTCATTAACTATATTTCTTTTTTAACCTTCACAGATTAAACATTGTCGAAAGAAGGAAGAACTGACTTCTTTTTCTAGGGTATGTTAAAGGAGAAGGTGTACTCGATGAAAATCACAGATGCAACACATTTGATTGAATGCATAAAGAGTGAATGTGCTTATATTGACGGCAATTTAGAGTTACTGCATCGAGTTCACATGAATCTTGAAAAGTGTATCAATCTTTGCATCACAAATGATGGCAATCATACTGAAGATTTTATTTGGTAATATTAAAATTCAAAAAATTTAATTTCTTGAAAATATGCATTTTTCCTCTGTGTCCTGACTTTAGGGACATCCTGTATAATCTGTTTATATTCAATGCCCGGTTAAGGCAGTGGAGAACTTTCAGAGGGAAATTAACAGGAGATAACTGATAACAAACATCCATTAAACATGACAAGTGGAACTAGAACAGTCTACCCCAGTGAGCGAAATAAAGGGTTCAGTTCGACATTCCAACCACCTAAAGAAGGCTGGAGCTTACAACGGCCGAAACGTTGTAATAAATATGGCGACAAAGATGAGGACAATAGTTCGAACACTGTAAATAATCCTGTATAATGGCTGACAGAAAAAAGAATGAGTGAGGAATCACTAGGTTTAATCACTCTCCCATGACTATCTTATTTACCTGTGCAGTAGCTGCTAAACTTTGTCCCCTAACAAATCAATCTTGATGAGGCTCAATCAATAAGCAATCATAAAATGTATCTGATAATATTGATTCTTACAGTTTTCTTTCTGTGACGGCCATCAACACAGTGTGATGCACACATCTTACTTTGCCCATCACTAATAAATTTAAGTGCTAATAATCTTTGACTCTTTTTCACTTTTGCCAGTTCAAACTCATTTTGCGGATTTAGCAACCTGCAAAATCTAAGTACAATGAAACATCACTAATAACCAATTGGGTTTTATTCAAATTCAAATTGTGTATAAAAACTGGAATGTAAACAAAATTGTCCAGCTGTTCATATTTGTTTATTTTCTCATGCAGACAGAATGGAATACAAGGTTTTTTTTCTTGGTTTATAATGAGGTCGAATAGAGGGGAGGAAAATATGGGAAGATTGTGCTGTGGCAATTATTTATTTGGGGATGGCCCACTTGCTTTGAAAATCAGCATTCAAAAACCTACCTGAGAATACTAATCTGTAACATCATTGGAAATGCACAACTACCTCAACCACCCAAAAGACATTTGCATTTGTGAAGGTACTGAGGTTTTGAGTTTAAAATAACAGCTTGACAACTATTGAAGTGTTTTAAGTGAAATTTCTACATGTCAAAATCAATATTATCATTTTATGATTGCTTATTGATTGACCCTCATCAAGATTGATTGATAGGGGATGAAGTTTAGCAGCTACTGCACAGGTAGGTAAGGTAGTCATGAGAGAGAGATTAAACCTCTGATTTATACTTTTAAGGACTTTGTTCAGTGCCACAAATTGTGTCATCTCTTAATGAGCTTCTAGATTTCATTTGATTTTTTTTATTATTGTCATATCAGCCTTTATTTAATGCCAAAAACTAACCTAAATGTTTTGAACATAGTTTTATGGCTTCAACTACGGATAAAATCGTACTGTTGGTCATTTTGTTATAAATTTATTGTTGGTAATTCTATTATAAATATATATCATTTGTAATTTCTTTTTATATAATAATGTACTCCTGGTATTTTTACTATAAAATGTATTTTTATGGTTTCATAGTGTTTGGGGGTTCACTATTTGCCTATAGCTGGGACCCTAACAGCTGTTACCATTTTGGGTTAGGGTGGACCTGTGAACAATAGCAGTTAAGAGGTCATTTTCTGCTCTTCAAAAACTCCAATCACCTGATCAGAGGCCTTGTTGCTGGATGCAGTTTAACATCTTACCCAGGACTTAAGATTTTAGATACTTTGCTTTAAGTTTGACAGATGTGATAAACAATTCTATTTTTATCAGTTGTATAACAGAAGAGCCTTTTTTTGTGTCCAGGTTAAGGATTCTGTTTGTAGAGGATTGACCTGAAGTCTTAAAGAGGAATAAAACAGGCTACTTTATAGACTACTTTTAGTTTCCGACAATTTAATACTAAAATGATTCTGTTGCGTGGACTTTTAATTAGGAGTTATGAAGAAAGTTTTGCAATGCAGGTGATCTAACTATTAAAGGAAAAAGGTCATGATAAATCAAGTACAAATTCTGAACAGTTTGTGTTCACATCACCCTAATGTTTCATCTCTTCTCTTCTCAGTTAAAGGTAAAATAACAGAGTAGACTGGCTTTTCTTGCCTTGTTTGGTAACCAGTTATGGTGAAGGATGAATTTGAATAATGATAACTTAGCATTAGAAAAAAACTCCCCAGCCTATAGACTTCTAGTTACTCTATATGAAAAGCAACCAAATTCAAGGATGGCTGAATATAGGATTTAGGATTGAGGAGTAAGAAAATATTTTATTTACACAGCTAATGGCAGTTATTAGTTGATATTTTTGCAAAATATGAAGCATGACATAAATGTATTTATGACAAAAGATGGTTTTATTTGTAGACATGAGAATGTTAAATATCTGGAAATCTCTTTTTGTCTGAGAGTAGGACTGAGTTAAGAATTCTGAATATTTTGATTGATTGATTTGGTTTTTATAGCTTATCAACCCTTTGGGGTTTATTTAAAGTCAAAACATTTTGAATTATAAAAATCATCCTTTTTCTGTGAGTTAATATTTCATTAACATTTTTTTTTGAGAATAACAACAATATTTCTGGATACAAGTCCTAATATTTAATCCACATATGGTGGGGTGATGGATTCATACCTTATCCAAGAGGATTTGTACATAAGTGAATGTAACAAACCCAATTGGAATTGGAATTGGAATTGGAATTGGAATTGGAATTTGGCTCTTCAATTTCACATTCCAAGCTGTTATCCATTACACCACCCACACATCTCCAAACATTACATTGAATGATTTTGTCAGTGGTTCCTGTAAATTCTTTATATGAGACTTGATATAAACCAACTTTTAGCCTAAACTGTTTCTCTATTTTTCTCACCTCATCTGAAAATTAGTCAGTGAGAAATGAATCAAAATTGTCCTGGGGTTATTTGTCAAACAGTTACTTGTCATTTTTTTCTAATGTAATAGTTTTCTTGGGTCCAGAAATCATAACACTCATGGCTTCACTTTTTATCACTTTACTTACACATATTATGATGTCTATTGATCTGTAGGTCCTGTTGGTATAAACTGTACATTTAACATATATATTTTTTCTTTTTTAATTTATGGTAGACAAAGAAAGAATAGCTTAGTGGAGGAATTAAATGTTACTGGGTTGGGCAGAACAGACTTAAGCTCAGTGTTAATGGAATGAACAATAAGGGAGCAGTACTAAATAAGAACAGGATGAGATATACCTTAGCATGGACAGCAGAATGACAACAATCTACCCCAATAGATTAAATAAAGGTTTCAGTATGAAATTCCCTCCGGATGAGATATCCCTTGGCATGGACAGCATAATGACAACAATCTACCCCAATAGATTAGATAAATGTTACAGTTTGAAATTCACTCAGGACAAGATATCCCTTGGCATGGACAGCAGAATGAATAACAATCTACCCCAATATATTAAGTAAATAATACAGTTTAAGATTCTCTCAGGATGAGATATCCCTTGGCATGGACAGCAGAATGACAACAATCTACCTCAATAGATTAAATAAAGGTTTCAGTATGAAATTCCCTCCGGATGAGATATCCCTTGGCATGGACAGCAGAATGACAACAATCTACCCCAATAGATTAAATAAAGGTTTCAGTATGAAATTCCCTCAGGATGAGATATCCTCTGGTATGGACAGCAGAATGAATAACAATCTACCCCAATAGATTAAATAATGGTTTCTGTTTGAAATTCCCTCAGGACGAGATAACCCTTGACATGGACAGCAGAATGACAACTATCTACCCCAATAGATTAAAGGTTTCATTATGAAATTCCCTCAGGATGACATATCCCTTGACATGGACAGCAGAATGACAACAATCTACCCCAATAGATTAGATAAATGTTACAGTTTGAAATTCACTCAGGACAAGATATCCCTTGGCATGGACAGCAGAATGAATAACAATCTACCCCAATATATTAAGTAAATAATACAGTTTAAGATTCTCTCAGGATGAGATATCCCTTGGCATGGACAGCAGAATGACAACAATCTACCTCAATAGATTAAATAAAGGTTTCAGTATGAAATTCCCTCCGGATGAGATATCCCTTGCTATGGACAGCAGAATGACAACAATCTACCTCAATAGATTAAATAAAGGTTTCAGTATGAAATTCCCTCCGGATGAGATATCCCTTGGCATGGACAGCAGAATGACAACAATCTACCCCAATAGATTAAATAAAGGTTTCAGTATGAAAATCACTCAGGATGAGATATCCCTTAACATGGACAGCAGAATGACAACAATCTACCCCAATAGATTAAATAAAGGTTTCAGTATGAAATTCCCTCCGGATGAGATATCCCTTGGTATGGACAGCAGAATGACAACAATCTACCCCAATAGATTAAATAATGGTTTCTGTTTGAAATTCCCTCAGGACGAGATAACCCTTGACATGGACAGCAGAATGACAACTATCTACCCCAATAGATTAAAGGTTTCATTATGAAATTCCCTCAGGATGACATATCCCTTGACATGGACAACAGAATGACAACAATCTACCCCAATAGATTAGATAAATGTTACAGTTTGAAATTCACTCAGGACAAGATATCCCTTGGCATGGACAGCAGAATGAATAACAATCTACCCCAATATATTAAGTAAATGTTACAGTTTAAGATTCTCTCAGGACGAGATATCCCTTGGTATGGACAGCAGAATGACAACAATCTACCCCAATAGATTAAATAAAGGTTTCAGTTTGAAATTTTACTCATTTTGACATACATCCAAAAAAGTCTAAAGCGTCCAATGGACAAAATGTAATAAAAACAACAAATATCAGAATAAATGATAACTGATCATCTCAGAAACATAAGAAAGATAAGGATAACTATTAAATGATTAACAAACTGCCACACAAACACTTTATAAACTGTGATCAAATAGTTCCCTGAACATAATTCTGTGTTGAGTGTGCATCAGAAATCTGGTCTGATTTGGAAAGATGCTTTTGGTAATTTGGGAATAATTCAAAATCAGTGTAGTGATAGAGATAATCAGCTACTTCAAAAAAGAGTTCATGTTTTGCGTGTGATCTGCCGAAGAAAAATTACCAAAAAGTAGTTAGCAAAAATCTACTTTAAGGACCAGAATCTATGCTAATGTTCTTCCCTCCTCTAAATGGCTTGAACAATCAGAAAGATCTCCCAGTGAACAAAAGCCTTTGTTTTTTCGCTGATGTGGCAGATTTGGATTTTCTGAGCTTGGTGGACGAACATGCATTTTTGCTGGTGAGAAGTGAAGGTTGGATGTGTGACCCCATCTTTTCATTTTCTACATTGCCTGTTGGACTGTTATGACAGACTATCGTTTGAACTGTGATTTGGCTACAGGTGTTGCAGTTGAGAGACAGAAGAAATCTATTGCAGATATTTATTGCTACTAGAAGTTGACAGTCTTTTTTTTTCTTTTTCTTTACAACTACAATCAGGTCAGATAAGATTCTTCCAGGTAATAATTGTTTGTTGGGTAAATCTTTATATTACATCAACTCAACTGTTTTTCTCTAATTTATAAGTTGTAATCATTTCACTCCAAGCAAGGTTATAAAGCCACTAAGATTCGGCAGAGTGAAAGAGACCGAGAAAACATTATTGAATAGTAAGTACAATAAAAGAATAGGAATCATAAAAACAGAAATTAATGTTGTGATTGTGACCCTTCACAGTTTCCTGTTTTTTGTAGCTCTTAATGAATTTTGTTGTCTCTCCCAAACCATACTCCAGAATCCTTTTACTCAAGCATGCTAGGTAGTTTATCGTTTTCCTCTGTCCCTCTTTCTCTCAATCTGTCCTGTGGGTATCAAATTTTCCAAGCTCTCTTTCCTCATTATGAGCCCTAGAAATTTCAACTGTCTCTTCCTGTTGTTAAGAATGTATCCTTTTTGTTTCCATTTTCCTTAAAACTTTGTTGTTGTTCACATGGTATTCTTGGAACACACTTAAGTTCTTGAAAGTTGAAGGTGCTAAAGAGGAAAGCATCATCAGAACAATGTTACTGAATGGCACCAATGAATAGGATAAAAAAAAATAAGGCTTGGGCAATTATGTCTCTCCACAATTTCTTGTCTCTTGTATCTCTAAGAAACATTTGACTTTGTCCCAGCTATACCATCAATTCATACATGCCTATTAGCTTACTCACTGTTTCCTTAGGCTTCTCTTGCTTTCAATAGGTTCTGTGATTTTCAAATTCTCTACATCTTTTCTTGTCATGTCAACTGCCTCTTGTAAGTCTGAACATCCTTTTAGTCCCTATTTTCCTTAAAACTTCCTCATTACTTACATGTTCAGTCCATGGTATTCTCAGCATCCATTGGTAAAACCACATCTCTTCATATTCTGGAAAGAAATTGTTTTACATTCACTCTCATATAAGAAATTAGATAGAACCTAGCAGTTCAGTACTTTATTGCTTTTGGGTCTAATGGATTTTTATTTTTTTTGCTTAATTTCTGGAAGACACTTATGCATTTTCAGATTTCCTCATCTGTCCCTAAACTATCCAGATTTCTGTGTCTGCTTGATTTTGATGTTCCCAATACATAGCACACCTGTTAGAATGTCTCTCTCATACTGACAATCATAGAACCATCTATACAGTTAGTCCTTCCTTCTCACTTTCCTTTACTACATATTCTAAGGGTACTTTCAGTTTTCCTTCTGAGTTTTGATATCATCACAGTATCATCTACTTGTATTGTTTATATCTGCTTACAGTTAATCCTGGTAGGATTTCTAGTTTTTATGATCATCTAACTGTGGATGTTAAATAGATCTATTGAGAAAATATATACTTATCTTTTACTCCTTCTATACTTGTTCAACTCATTTTCTATCTGCATACGTTCAATTTGATGCCAATATATGTTATAGATTGTTCAAATATCTTTTCCATATAAATCAATTTAATGGATTTTACTAGATATTCCAAATTTCACATTTTAGCCAGGTGACTCAAAGTCTAAGAAAAATGATGCTGTAATTAAAAAAAATATAATTATTTAACGTGCACAAATTTACCAAAGACAAGTATTTTGAGTGAAATATAAAAAAAAAAAACTTGTGGTGATTATATCCACCATACACTAATGTAAAATTCCAATTTACGGACAAATATTGATAAGCCACATCCTGGAGATTACTGGGCGATAACTTTTGAAGTGAAAGATATACAACAATTTGTACGATTTAAATATTTTAGTCTTCAAATATAAAAAGGATGCATGGCCCAGTGGATAAAGACAATTGGTTAGATGCAGTGACTAAACTCAAAGTGTTGTGAGTTCAATACCAGGCTACAGCAGTTGTGAACCAAAAAAAAAAGTGAAAGGGAAATAACTGAGACATCTGGAAGAGGCATGGCACGTTGAACTAGAATAATCTACCCTGGTAGAATTCCAATCACCTGAAAAAGGCTAGCGTATACAACAGTTGAAACATTGTGAATATGGCAATGAAGATGAGGATAACAGTGTGAATAATGTAAATAATGTAATACCTCATCTCAGAGATACAGACAGACAAATAGAAAAGAGAAATAAAGAAAAGAGAGTGTTGGCAGACAATGTGCATCTCTAGGCTCAGGAGAAAAGACGTTCAGTTATCTTGTCAACAGTCCTTGTTGATGGAACTTCTTGGCTAGCTTCTTTAGGTTTTAGTCATTGTTTCTTTTGAAGTTGTTGCATGTTAACAGCAGTGAAGGATCTCAGCTCAGCTTTTATCATTTTGGTTTGGCAATGAAAGACTTGAAGACACAGACAATGTCAACTTATCTATTTTTATTAATCATGTTGACATCTACATTAGCTAACTATCCTGTGAGTGTCATCTCCACTCTTACTGGGGAGCTGTTTTGGACACAAAAGAGAACAAATTTTGTCAGAAAGCATGAAGCCGGTAGAGAGCTCCACAATTGAGTAGTGCAAGAAAAGAAACTGTTAGAATATATGTTTGTATACAATAAAAACATAACAGAAGTAGCCTGTCAGTCATTTTCTATGAATCATTTATTAGAGAAACAGCTATGAATAAAATAAAATATAACCTAAATAAGTAACCAGGAACTCTAATAGTGCAAAAAGATTAAAGACGACCACATGATGAACAACAAAGAAAACTTACTAACCATTAAGTTGCCCATATGATTTACTTGGTTACCAGGCCAAGTGCAAATTTATCAAGATCATAAATTGTCAGGAGACGTTCTTGATGGTTTAGAACAAATTGGAAGTTAATTGGTTGAAATGGAGAAAGTGAAATTAGAGATGAAATTAATGCCAGGTTCTTATCAAAAGGAAGCACTATCTGGGATACAGGAATTGGTTTGGAAGGGTGGGGCACAGATAAAAAAAAAGGCTTGGTTTAGGGTTAATTTGAAAATAAGGTTAGAGATCACATGACAAAACAGTAATCTTTACTCCTTCTCATCATTGTATCACTTTCCATTGCAATGTCGCTTTGACACTTGATCTTCTTAATGTGTGGATATTTTGAGAAAAGAAAACTAATTTGAAAGAAAAACAAAGACATTTTCCTCTCATATCAGAGACTATAACTTGAAACAGATTCTTGAAGATATTAACTCAAATTAATAAATGAAGCAACTAAAATTTTAACCTGAAATATAACTTATATTATAAGTTATATTTGAGGTTAGATAAGAAAGATATATTGACTATATATTTCATTATAATATAATGAAATATATAGGCAATATGAAAGGCAGTATAACTTCACGATTTTATATAGTTTCTGTGTAAAGTTCTGGTATGAGGAGTTATAATTACCGCCCTTATTTACATGCACACTATTATCCTCATCTTTGCTGTTGTTATCACAAAGTTTCATTCGTTGTGCCTACCAGACTTCATCAGGGTTATGCTGATCTAGGTAAACTACAGAGAATTCTTAACATATCCCCTTATTTAATCTTCCCATGTCTAAGGATTATCTCATCTTGTTCTTATTTTTAGTATTGATCAGCTATAGTCTCAGGGTCAGAGCCTAGTAGATTAAAGCAATGGTTTTTAAATTTGGTGATATATTAATTGCATGTTCAATCCCAGGGTCATGCAGTGTGTATTTGGAAACAGTGCAAGCTACAAATGTGCAGTACTAAAAAAAAGAACGAGATGAGATAATCCTTGTCTATCCCACTTAATTTAATAAAGGTTTCAGTTTAGAATTCCCTATTGGTAACCCAGATTAATATACACCAGATGAAGACCAGAGAGCAGAATAGCCGAAACTTTGTGATAAAAACAGCAAAGATGACAATAATCTGCATGTAAATAGTGTGAATAATAACTTTATATATATTTGTCTTCAAGATTTTATACACACACACAAACACACATATATAAATTTTATGACATTAGATATATGTATATATAATCTTATGACTTTATATACAGTGTAACCTGGATATAAGAGAGTTGTTGGAACGGGAGAATAAGTCTCTTATATCCGGGTTTCTCTTATATCCGGGTTACACTGTATATGTATATATATATAATTTATATCTATATAAGATTTATTTACTAATGCCTGATGAGATGTGTTAATACTAATTGAAACATGATTGCATTTGTGTGACATTTTTTTACATGTTTTTGATGTAATATCCTAAAATATAGAATATTGCTCTAGTTTTGTATTGAGCCCTATTTTAAATTGAATGTTACGAACGTTGAAATTGGACTTTATTTGTTCTCATTTCATATGGATATATATATATATATATATATATATATATATATATATATATTGTTTTAAACAAAGAATATTTAATTTAATTTTTTTTTTTTATTGAACCAAGACACGTTTTGGTCAACACTTATCAGGGACCAAGTTTGTAAAGTTATTGTATCAAAATTGGTATGAATAGAAAAGTAATATGGAGGAAGATTTAGAGTAAGTCTAAAACATGTAAATTAACAATTAAAATATACATGAATTCAAAAGTTATAAATACTTCAATGTGAGTGTAAAATATAAAAGAAATTAATCCTCACGATCCTCCAAGTAAGTGACTGAAGAAAATTCTCCTTCTGTTTACATAAAGAAGGTTGCCGTAATTTAATACATACAGCTCCCAACACTTGCAAATGGTGTTTGGAATGAGCTTTATGCAAAACAGAGAATGAGTTGATAGAAAATTTGGAAGAGAATAGCTCATTCTCCCAAAAGTGTTGTCCAACTGCACATTCCTGTGCACATTGTGGAAGAAGAGTGCGATTATGATGATAAAAAAAACACTAAACAGTGTTTGTTTAAAACAGTCTATACATTCTGTGGTTTTAAATGGGTAATATAATATATATATATATATATATATATATATATATATATATATATATAATTTACAGGTCATGACCCATTTAAGAAAATAATTTCTTAATTTTTGCTCCTTCCCTTAGTTTAAAGTTACTGTAGGTCATATTCGATTGGTTGATCTGAGTAAAGCCCACAAACCTTATAACCGCCCAGCATTTTTTTCTTTTGTTCATAAATAGAGGGTTGCATTTTACTTTTAAATCTAAATAAATCATTCACTTGCCAGTAATTTACAACCACCTGATGAGATGCATTGAAACACAACTGCAATTGAGAGGCAATTTTAACATGTTTTTGATGTAATATCCTGAAATATATATATATATATATATATATATATATATATATATATATATTTGTCTGACGATCGCTAAAGTGTGAAACCCAGGGTCACAAGCTCACATCTATCCAACCATATATATATTTATATATATATATATATATATATATATATATATATATAATTTTATGATTATAGTTATCAGGAAAGTAAGTAAGAGTAAGGGTGTTCCATCATCAAGAAGTGCAAGAGAAGAAGCTATTGGAGTAGAAGAGGTGGTTAGATTTAACTATTTTGACAGTGAAAGGGTGAGACTGAGATGCCAACATAGTAGCATGCTTAAATTCATGTAGTTTGGGAACCAGTGAAAGCAGCTCTTCAGAGCAGTTGCCATGAAAATATTTGTAGAAAAGACAGAGAGAAGCCACATCATATCTGTGAAAAATGAGGATCTATCACATTGCATATCCATCTCTGGATTTTGTCGAGAACCTTGAGATGAACAGCAACAGTATCCAATGCATGTATGAATGGTAGATTTGTAGATGTGAAGGATGGACTTAGATGAGAAAAACCTTCTGGTGTGACACAGAAAACACACTTTCCTTGCGGTAGATGAATCTATTGATTCAGCGTTGTTCCACCTCAGGTCAGTGGAAAACATGAGACAAAAAAGGCTCAGAGAGATACTTTTGTGAAGCTGAGCATCAGCCATGCTGACAGGAGGCAGGGAAGTTTCTCTATGGTGAGTAAATGAGAGCAGTTTCATTTTGGATGCATTAAAGTTTACAAGCCATTTCCTGCCCCAGTCAACCACAGATTGGAGGTCCTTTTCAAGATTATCGACCAGGTTAACTTTGTCAGCAATGCCAGATTTACTATTGAGAGAGGAGTAAAAGGTAGTATCGTCTGCGTAGATGCCTACTTGTGAACTGATGACATCAAGATCAGTGATGAAGATTAGAAACAGTGTAGGACCCAGGATAGAGCCTTGGGGAACACCAGTGTTCGTTTATGAAAGGAACTGGAGGAGAACCTATTTAGGATGACCTACATTTCAGACAGGAATGATTAGATTAAATCAAATAATCATCTTGTAATACCATATTCCTGAGTCTTACAAAGAAGGCCGGCATGCCAAACCCTATCAAATGCCTTAGAGATATCTAGAGCCACAGCTTGAGCTCTGCCATAATTATCAAGAGCTTGGTATACAAATTCAGTTATGGCTGTAAGCATGTCAGTGTCAGATTGGGCAAAGTGGAAAGCATATTGTCTGTCAGAGAGCAGATCATGGGAGTTAAGATGCTTAGCCATTTTGGCATTGATTAAAGCCTCAAAGACTTTGCCAAAGAGTGGTAGGAAACTGACAGGATGGTAGTTAGATGGGTCAGAAGAGTCTCCAGAGTTCTTAAAAACAGAGAGAACAGATGAAGACTTAGATCAAGTAAAAAAATACTACATAAAATGCTTAAAGAATGAAATTCAAAGAGATTCATTCAAGTAAGAAAGGCAAAATATACTTTTTCAAATGGCTTCATAGATGAAAATTAAGCAAGTGATGTTTATGACGATATATATATATATATAAAAAATTTAATATATATATATATATATATATATATATATATATATATATATATATATATATATATAAATATAAAATTTTATGACTTTCATATATATATATATATATATAATTTTATGACTTTTATATATATATATATATATATATAAAATATGACTTTATAAATATATATATAAAATATGACTTTTATATATATAAATATATATATATATATAAAATATGGCATTTATATATATATATATATATATATATATAAAATATGACTTTTATATATATATATAATTTTATTATATATATATATATAATATGACTTTATATATATATATATAATTTTATTACTTTTATATATATATATATATATATATATATAATTTTATGACTTATATATATATATATAAAATTTTAGAATTTTTATATATATATAGAAAATTTTATGACTTTTATATATATATATTTATAAATATAAATGATAATAGGAAAACTGTAATAACTGCCGTTGTGTTTTGTCCTATGTGGACTTTCCAATGGCAAAAAACGAAATGAATTTATTTAAACAAAGTAACTAATAATAACAAAAAACTAAATATCCTTAGCAATTGGAAGAATTTAGAGAACGCTATTTTCATACTGTTAACTGAAAATAATGCCAATTACTATCACATGTGGAGATATTGTTATTATTGCTGTGTTGACGCATTCAAACATTTTCTTTTGATTTCACGCTATTGTTGTGTATGTTTATTTGGGAGAGTTGTAATTCTGTTAAGAAAGGTGAAATAGGGAAAAAACCTGGGCGTAGATTAATATTTGGGTAATATTCAATGTCAGTACTCTCTAGGATTTTCCTTCTGAGTGAGTTATTTTCGTTTTTTATGAGTGTAGCATTTTTAAAATCAAAATTTTGGTTGAATTTATTTTTGTGTATGATTAGTGCATTAGTTAAGTTGTTTCTTGTGAGGTATCTTTTATGCTCATAGATGCATTCTTTTAAAATTTCTGCTTGTTTCTCCAATATATTGGGAGGAACAGTTTTGACAATTTATTTTATAAATGCCTGCTTCAGAAATATTATTTCTATTAGTGTTTGAAGATTTGAGTATATCCGTAATGGTTTTGGAAGTGTTTTTGACTATTTTAAGATTATTTAGATGAGATAAGTTATTCTGGATAGTGGACATAACTGAGTTGGTCAGTAGTATTATGTATCAATTAGTTTTGTTTCAGTGATATATTTTGTATACCTTTCTTCTTGCGTTGAAATGATATGGGTATTGTAGGTTTTTGAATGTTTTCTATGAATGTTTCTTCTTTAAGTAAATATTGGGGACTGCAGATTCTTAATGCTCTTACATAGAAACCTATAATAATTTCAGATTTAATTTTAAAAGAATGGTTTGAGTAGAAACTGATCAGATCATTTTTGTTTGTAGCCTTTCTGTAAATGTCAAAATTGAGTTTGTTATTATTTCTATGTAACAAAATGTCCAGGAACGGAAGAGTGTAGTTGGTTTCAGTTTCAAAAGTGAAGTTTATTGTAGGTTCAACGTTGTTAAGTTTGGAGAGAAGATCTGTTAAATTGGTGTTTTTTGGAAATATTAATAATGAATCATCTATATATCTGAAATATGAAGAGTTCATAGGGAGAATATTTTTGAATGAGTCACGTTCTAGAAATTCTAAAAGTAGACAAGCAAGAACCCCGCTGAGAAGGAAAATCCTAGAGAGTGCTGCCATTGAATATTACCCAAATATTAATCTACGCCCAGGCTTTTCCCTATTTCACCATTCTTAGCAAAGTTACTGCTCTCCCAAACATACACAACAATATCGTGGAATCAAAAGAAAATGATTGAATCTATAAACACAGCAATAATAACAATATCTCTACACATAACAGTAATTGGCATTATTTTCAGTTAACAATATGAAAATAGCATTCTCTACATTCCCCCAGTTGCTAAGAACATTCTGTTTTTTGTTATTATTAATTACGTTCTTTAATTAAATACATTTCATTTTTTGCCTTTGGAAAGTGCACATTGGATGAAATGCATCACCAACTACTACAGTTTTCCTATTATCATTTATATTCATAAATATTGTCTTTTCTACAGGTTAACTCTGAGAAACTTTCATACATATATATATATATATATATATATATATATATATATATATATGAAATTTTATTACTTTTATATATATATATAAAAATATTATGACTTTATATATATATATAGACTTTATCTAAAAATATATGACTTAATGATATTATATATGTATGTGTGTATGTTTGCATTTATCAATTAGATAACCCACTCTACCCTTCTTAATAATGAAATATTCTGGTGTTGTTTACAGGTTGCACTACTTGACATCAATAAGCAAACAAGACATATGTTACCATAATAAGAGAATATCTCATTAGTAAGTAGGGAAGATCAGGTTGCTAATATATCACTTCATATTATTTTATCATATTGGTTTCCTTTTGATATTTTGACAATTTTACAGCTAGAATGAGTGTAAGAAAGTCATGTGACGTTTAATTCAAAGAATATAGGAAATATACATATATATATATATATATATATATATATATATATATATATATAAAACGAATGTATAAACATAAAAAATGTCTTAAAAATATATATATATATATATATATAGGTGATGAGTTAATTGTCTGAAACAGAAGAATCTTTGTATATTTTCATATATCTGAATATTTCGGTAACTTTTTTGCTTACTTTTTTATATTAGCTAATATAGACAAGTATACTCACTGTATTATGTATATAACCCCCCCCACACACACACACACCTACTAGTGTTAGACTTGACTCACTTTTGCCTTTAGAACTGTCACAAGTTTCTTGGTATGCATTTGACAATGTTCTAGAAGCACACTTTGGAAATTTGGGTCACTGCTATGACAATGGGGTATTCTTCTCAATTGGTTGGCTGCACATTCAAGATTTGAATCTACCTTATCATCATATATCAAACGTGCTCTGAGATTAAGAGCTAATGACTGCAGAGGTCACTTGAAGGCAACAAACTCACAATGCACCTTCCCCTGATAATATAAAACAAATATATTGTAAGATTGATATACCAAAAGACTAATAGAATGAAACTTATATATAATAAGACTAATATAATATATAAACTAATATAATATGGTCAAACTAATATATCATAAAACTAATATAATTTGCTCAGATAACTATGTCATATGGCTAATATAAGACTAATATATCATAAGACTAACATATCATAATTCTAATATATCATAAGACTAACATATCATAAATCTAATATCATAAGTCTAATACAAAACTAATCTGTCATAAGATTAATATACCAAAAGACTACTATATCATAATTGCAATATATCATGAGTCCCATATAATATCATAAGATTAATATACCAAAAGACTAACATAATATCCTATGACCAATATATTATGAAAAGACTAATATCAAAAGACTAATAAGGCTAATATATAGTAAGCCTAATATAATGACGAATACAGTCCATCTGAAGTTATTATGTAAATTGCATAAGCTACAATAACTAGAAGTTGCTTTGAATAATTTTTTATTGCAGCTTTTATAATAAATGTAATAACTTTAATAATACATGCTAAATTAATGTAAACTTTAATAATACATACTAAAAATTTACTTCAAGCTTTGTTTTGATGTCTAAATTAGTCAATTAAAATTTGATGAAAATTGATCAAAGCAAATTTGTTTTATTGTGGTTTTTATATGATTTGCATAATAACTTCAGGTGGTCTGTATTATAATAAAACCTAATATGTCTAATGTTATAAAACTATTTTCATTATAAGATTAATATGAATTTGCAATAGGCTGAGTTCAAATCAACATATTTTGTGGCATTTATAAGAACTTATGAATAAATAATTATTTTCTCTCTTCTGGGTTTCATTTTACATAATTTTTTATATCTTCAGTAACAATATATCTCACTGATGCTTGTGGCTAAATGACTTAGTAATTTTATATTGTTGATAAAATTGCTACGTCACTTAGCTACAAGCATGAAATAGCTAAGATGAACATATTTCTGCTCCATTAGATGAAAAAAATGATTTTGGCAAGAACAAGGTTCTTGTCATTATTAGAATTTTGCATTTCCAAAAAATCTCTACTGAAATTTAATTCTGATAAATATAATTTGCAATGTCTAAAACTATTTAGGAAATAATTTAAATAATAAAGAGCTTTATATAAATTAATAGGGATGTGTAAGTTCAGGAGTCTATAGATGTACACATGTCTTTTACACACATCTCAATATATATATTTGTATGCAAGCTCCTATATATATATATATATATATATATATATATATATATTAGGTTGTCCCAAAAGTTCGTAAACATTTGCAAAAATTTGTAATTTTACTCGCCAAGTAATAACAAAAACAACAAAAATTATTCCTCAAAATAAAGACCATCATTTTCCAAGACTTTCTGCCATCGATCTGCATGCTTACGGATCTGGTACCATTCAGCCGGCTTTGAATCAAAGAATTCTTGACACGCTTCCTCGACTTCATCAAACAAGTCGAATCGGCGGCCCTTCAGAAAGTGTTGCATTGAGCGGAAAAGTCCGTAATCTGATGGAGCACAGTCAGGACTGTAGGCTGGATGTGGCAGAACCTCAATGCCGTCCAGCTCTTCAAACTTGTCTTTGGTCTTCCTGGTGGTGTGTGGCTTGGCATTGTCCTGCTGCATCAAAGCGCGCTTTCGGTTGATCAGAGCCGGGTACTTTTGCTTCAACTTTTCGTAGACCCACTCCAGTTGCTGACAGTAAAGTTCGGCACTGATGGCACGACCATTCGGAAGCAACTCAAAATGCACGATTCCTTCAAAGTTCCACCAAACATACAACATGACTTTCTTGCCGAATCGATCTTGTTTTGGAACCGACGGTGTTTCTTGCCCTTTCTGAACCCATCACTTGTCTCGATTGTGCTGGACCAGATAGACCCATTTCTCATCCGATGTCACAATGCGCTTCCAAAAACGCTCGTCCAATTTAATTTTTCGCAAGTGTTTACGAACTTTTGGGACAACCTAATATATATAGATAGATAGATAGGTATTTCATTGAAAATGATAGACAAGGTGCTTTTAATTAGTTTTTATACATTTTTTGTCTTTTCGGATGATAAATTATATAAAAATAATTATATAGGCCACACTCACTCTACACTTTTCTGACCATAGCTCAATTGAATCTCTTTTAAATATTAATGGAGACCTACTGGACACTATTTGTAACATACTTATTGACAACACTAATATAATGGCATCATCTACATGCAAAAAAAGGCTAAAAATTGGAAGCCTCATTAATAAAAACAAAAAAACAATACTTAATAATATTAACTTTGAACATGGACATAATATCTTGACCATGTTTTGAAAAATGAAAACATTCTATAACACATACATACAACAAACTATTTCTTAATTTAACAGTTAAAATATTTAATCCTTGAAAATAGCTAAATGTATAGCCAAAAGTGTTCAGATAAAAAGAACATTCAGACAGTTTTTATATAATTTATCATCCGAAAAGAAAAAATTATTAGATCACATGAGAAATTGTATAAAAACTAAATAAAAGCACCTTGTCTGTTGTTTTCAATGAAATGTACATGAATAAAGGATTGCTGCCTAAAATATACATACATATATATATATATATATATATATATATATATATATATAATACCAAATGTACATATATTTGGTATTGTAGGTCTGACTATGTCATCTAACATGAAACAGAATGTCGCCTCTAAGTGTTGACTTCTATGTTCACTTTTATCTCTCTCTCTCTCTCTATATATATATATATATATATATATATATATATATATATATAAGTGAACATAGAAGTCAACACTTAGAGGCGACAGGCTGTTTGATGGCCTGACGATTGCTTCTGACATGAAACACCCTGTCGCCTCTAAGTGTTGACTTCTATGTCCACTTTTTCTATTTACACACGCTCTATCTCTGATATTGAGCAATTTATCCCATAAATATAGCACATTTTAAGACTATATTTCTTCATATATATATATATATATATATATATATATATATATATGCATTTATATTAATATTTTTTATATATATGCATTTATATGAATATTTTTATAGTGTATGTGGATATATATATATATTTGCATTTATATGAATGTATGTATGTATGTATGTATATACACCAAATTTAAAGAAAAGGATTTAAATAATCACTTTAGCTGAACAGAATGAATATTGTCCAACAGTCTAAAATTCTTCTGGTATTTTGATGTGGGAGAAGAGTTTGGTGAAGAGGTTGGCCTAGAAAGGTAAATGCATATAAACTGCATCTGATTAGTTAAGATTCCAGCTGATTTGATGTGGATTTACTTAATCCTAATCCCACTGGAAAGACATAAATCTATCTCTTCTCCCCTACTTATGGGTTAAATATCAAGCCAGAATGAACTTTGTAGCACTTTGGCTTGCAACCAGTCTTGGAGAGGTACAAGTTGAAATTCCATTGTAGTCTGAGAATACACACTTTACAAAACTAAATGGTGGAACTTTAATTTATACTCCATAAAAACTTTATTATGATTGGTGTGCAATTTGAATGATAGCTTCTATTCCAGATTCAGGTTAGAGATTATTTTTTCATCGTGCCATGAATTATTGAGTCTTTGAACTAACTCTGTGTTGCATTCTATCTGAACAGAATGTCTTTTCCCTTGTATGTCATGATGAATAAGAGATAAGCAAGTAAGTGTGTGAGAACTTTAGCCGATTATAAAAAAAGAAACCCATTGTAAGGATGCAGGCAGCTATGTCTTTCCACAGATTTCTTTTTTTATTATTGTCTATCGATTATATGACCCACACATCTATGGGGTAGATTACCCCTGTTGCATCCCCCTGGCATTTAAACTAGGAAATGAAGATGACTCATACATCCATTGAGCAAATCATTTTTCTATAACTATCGTTTTCTACTCAGGATGTAATACTTAAATATCTTTTGCGATGTCTGGGGAAAATACGGAGAACATAAACTATACCAATTTAAGTACACACATATCGACGCACACATATTGACATTCTCATTTATCTGTTTGCATAAATATGTCTCAACTTTAACACACCTGGTGGTGGTGGTTCAAAATTATTTTCATTATTTCAGAAGGTAGTATTTATCAATGTAAGAATTTCAAATGTTGATTTTCAAAGCTGACAGATCATTCCAAATCTAGAGAAAGAAAAATACAATCTTTCCTCTTCTCATTTGTGAAGAAGATATTTAACTTTTACATAAAACACATCAATGGCATCAGAAGGATGAAATAACACAATAATCAATAGATGACACATATCAGTCAAAACAATAGACACCTGTTGATGGCCAAAAGGCATTTGGTTGAAACATTGTGTCCATAAGAATATCTATAACAGTCAAGAGAAGAACAATAGTACAAATTTTTAAATAATTTTGTGTTAATATTGGCTGAACAAACTTATCTGGCAATTCAGTTTCACTGTAAAAATTCAAAGTCTTTGTGTGTGCAAATTCAATTCTCTGCCAATTGGGTAATTGTTGAGTTCTCAGAAATTCACAATGAAGTTCTGGAAGCCCACATCAGAAATTGTCTGCGGCTGATTGGAAAACCAAAGCTTCTCTGTCAAATAGGAATCACTTTGATGATTTTGATGAGAACAACAAATAAAGAAATGAGGAAACAAAAAAAATGACATTGATTTGTCAGTTTTTTTGTTTCTGTGATGAAATATTTGCCCTGTAAACTCATTAGGTCTGCAATTAGGGGAGGAATTAATCAAACATTGGGAATGATTCTGGGTTTAAGAAGAGGGAAAAAAATAAAAGTAAAAAGTAAGGATAAATATTGATGGTTAGTTTGATCAAATCCCTTATTTGCTTTCAGAACCAATTATCTTTGTTTTTCTTTTATACTGACGCTTATTTTGGGAAAGAAGCAACTTAGAGAAGTAGAATTACTTTTATTGAATATGTGACGTCAATTTATCATTCATTAGATTTAAATATATATATATATATATATATATATATATATATATATATATAGATATGTATACCCAAGTATATGATTGGTGTATATGGAATGAATTCCAATAACCAACAATTACTATTCTTAAAAGATTGCTGAATACAAAGTAGACCAGATATAATTATTTATTTAAAAAAATTTATAACATAAATATGTTATAAAATCACTACAAAAATAGCCATTGTTTTGTGTCTTATCAAGTGATGTTGAATGTAAAATAAATGGTTTTAAAAGTTTCAAATTAATTAACAATCCTTCGCAAGGGGAAAACATTGTTACAAAAGCTAGATTGACCAATCAAAATACAAGTATAGGAAAATTCAAAAAGCTTGACAACTAAGTCATCTTATAATATCTATTCAGATGGTTAAAATATGGGTAGTATTAAAAAAAAATTTATTCTAACCAATAATTACTAAATTATATGATAAAATTTAATATTAAAATTAAAAACTGCTAATTTCAAAATCAAAATTTAATCGCTATTAAGTTTACAACTATAAAATTACTGAGGAGAAAAGAAGAAATATATATGTTATTCAATTTATTTCTTCATTGAAGTTACTTTAGCTAATTTTATATCCGGTCCTTTGACAATGTATACATTTTAATCCTAAGTGTGTGTGAATGGGGTCCTAAACTCACGCGTAAAACAAATGCAATCAGATTATAATATATAAGCACCCAGACATATTTATATATATATATATATATATATACACACACACACAAAAAGAGACGAGACAGAGAACATCTCCACGGTCGTTCATGAAAAAAAAAAAAGGAAGTAGGGGGGAGAGGGAAACCAACACACACGTACATACATACACAATTAAAAGTGAATGCACATTCCATGCACATAGACAACCATAAATACATGTACACACATCCACAGACATTGGATACCACAACCAATAAATATTTAAGACTGAAAGTGTCATTACACAAATGCTAACCACTTATTGAAATATAACTTAAGTGAGCAAATATACAAAGATAAAAATGATTAAAAATAATATTATTTAATATATTAAAATAGTGTATGTAAATAAAAAATCGGACATAAAAAGTCAACACCCATAGGTAACTTCGATGTCCACCTCATATATATATATATATATATATATATACACACACACACACACACACACATACATATATATATATAATAATTTTTCTTTACACACATATATATACACACACACACACACACACATACATATATATACATACACACAGAAATACATACACATAAATACATAAACATATACATACGTATATATCTCCATGATAACAAGTACACATACACATACATACATATATACACATATATACCCACAAATATACACACATATATGTACACATACTCACATATAAATACATATATACACACAGCAATACACAAATATAAACATATATACACTCATGTGGCCGTAATAACATATCCAAGTTTCCATACCTACACGTACACACAATCTCATATACAATAGGTGTCAACATACACATATACAACCGCAAATATACATAAGTAAACACACACACACACACGCATATATATATATATATACGCACATAAATATATACATAAAACTACCTATCTATAATAACAAGTACACACATATACGTACATACACATAAATAAAACGACATTCAACCAAATACATACATAAACGTACATACATGCACACACATAGACATAGACATACATCCATATACATGCAAACACAAAAATACATGTATCCTAACATACATATATAAACACATTCATACAAACAGAAATATACGTAAATATAAATTTAGGTACACAACATAACAGTACACACACACACACACATATATATATATATATATATATATATATATATATATATATACACACACACACACACATACATATACATACACATACATACATACACATACACACATATATATATACATATATATATATATACATACATGCATATATATACATCTACACATACATACACACACATACATACATACATATATACACACATAAATACATATATACATACACATACATACACACACACGCATATATGTTATAACTTTCGAATAAATTATATATATATATATATATATATATATATATATATGCATGATAAGATAAAGAAGAAATAGGAAATGTTTATCAGTCTAACATATTTCACTTTTATTAAAGCTTTATCAGAGACTGAGATATCAATATTTAATAAAAGTGAAACATGTTAGACTGATAGAGATTTCATATTTGTCTTTTATCTTATCATTCTGTTCAACTGTGATCCATATTTGATCTATGTTTGACATGCATACTCATCTAAATAGAACAATGATTCTATTTAGACAAAACACAAGCATAGGGTATACATAGGGTATTTTTAATAAAACTTTAATTTCACCTCAAGCAAGATGAAAATGCTGCTAGGGCATTACTAGGTGTTACTGGAAGTGAAAGAGACCGAGAAAACATTTGTGTGGCAAAAACACTACTGTTAAGTCAATAGTGGAGTTGGAAGAGAATTTTCAAGCAAAGCATTCTGCTTTATCTGCAATAGATGTCAACACTTCAAATTGATTGAAGAGCGGATGAACTAAGGACTTGCTCTTGTTCAGTAAACACTTGCAGAGCCACCAGCAATCTCAAACTAGGAAACAAAATCTAGAACCAAGCTTGTGAGAGGCTACATGGTGTCTCATTCTACTAAAAAATAGTGACTTTTCCTCTTTCAGGACACACTGACACTCATTATGGGTACTTACAAAGATGATTCTGTTATAATTAGATTGACTGCTCTGGTATAGCTGGAAGAAGTGAATCCTGTAGGCTATAGCAACTGAACTGGCAGGAGAGAACCAACGAGAACATTGTGGTTTCCCTTGGTATTTCCATGCTGGCATGAAAGTTTTGATGCTAGCCTTCACCCAGGAAGAGACCTCAATGGTAAAATTCTCAGCAAGATGATTAAAAATATAATTGTAAGAGACATCGGAAAGAGAAGCGCAAAATAATAATTTGTTAAGATAAAGATGTTCTTTTAATAGGGGTTCTTACTTAAAGTGAGTGAAGTGAAAAGAAATATCTGCAGACACTACTGCATTGTTGGATTTTCTGTGAAGACAGAGCTGCAGAGCACGACATGAGTCCAGGGAGAATGTAAGGAAGAGATCAAACAGAGAAGTGCGTGCATCAGAATTACTTAGGAAATGCACTTGGAATTCTACTATTTGAGTGAGAGATTGAGTGACATATTTTTTATTATTATTATTATTATTTATTATTATTATTTAGAACTTAGAATTTACATTTCTTATTTCCAACCTTATTTTCAATCTTAAATGTTAATCTGAATTTAAATTCAAATTCAAATTCAAAATTAAACTACAACTCATTTAAATATTTTAACTCTAATAATATTCCATCCCAACAATAATATGCCTTTCCAAGAAGACAGAGCTGGAGAGCATGACATGAGTCCAGGGAGAAGATAAGGAAGAGATCAAATAGAAGAGTGTGTTCATCAGAATTACTCAGGAAATGCACTGGGAATATTCTTTACTATTTGAGTGAGAGATTGAGCAACTGAGATCAAGAGCATTGACAATTAAATTAACTATGAGTTAGAAAAAATGTGTCATAGAAGTGATGTTTGTCTTGTTAAACTTTAATAAAAATTTATAGAAAATATTAGGATTAGACATTATTCTTGTAAATGAGTTTAATGCATCACTGTCATCTAAAAAATATAAATGTAAAGGTAATTGATTTGCATTTAGCATAGTGGTTATCAAGTTCAAATTGCAGCACAAATATCCTTGGAAAGATAATGCTAAAGGTTAATAGCAAGGCAGACTCAACTCTCTAGTGATGGTTGGTAAAAGTCTAAGTTCAAAACCGGTTGTGGGGGTGATGGGTGGGGTCTAGAAACACCTCCCCAAAAAACCTATTTGCTATAGAAATCACAGCAGTAACACTTAGCATGATGAGGCTGTATACTCCACAAGAGTGCCTGCAGGGCCTATGTAACACATATGTTGGCATACAAGGTGAATTGGGTGTGTAAGACGACCTCCTAATTTTCAAGTTAAAATTTGGGTTGTATTCACTGTAAAAGATTACCCCCACCAAATCGTATTTTAACATGCGTGTTGTATTGAATTTTTTAAGTAAATTCATTATGCATATATTTTCTTTTCACTCAGACAAGTTGCTGGATACTCGTATTCAAAGATACCCGTCTATTAGGGCTGCTAGCCAATCCCTGTTGCAGACGCTCTCTCAGTCACATTTGTGTTATTTCAATACCCACAGAGCTAACCTGTGGTTTATACTGCAACTATACTGAGCAGACCTTAATTACAGTTTCTGTTATCTAGCATGATTAACAATCTGGACAAGGCCAGCACACTCAAACCCTCAGTCATGATGACTTGTGACTTTTGTGCTAGCACAGCTATCGACGGCTCCCAAATGATCCGTTACCCAAATTCAATCACAAGGTTTGGGTCAACCTGTGGCATGGTTTTCAAGCATTTTCCAAAGGTGCCACTCGCTGGGTTCATCCCCCTCCAGACTGATAACATCTGGAAGTCTACTTCCTGACAAATCAACTGTCGTGAGATTCGAACCCAGGTCTCATGGTCAGAAAGCAAATGCTCTAGCCACATGCCCATAATATATATATATATATATATATATATATATATATATATATACACACACCACATATTATATAAGGTAAGAGTACTTTTATTACATTACACTTTATTACATTACACTTTTTTTTATTTATTATAATAATGTGAATTAAGTTGTTTCAGTAGAAAATATTTGTTGATAATTACCAAGGCAGGCACTAGCCTACCGTCAAAAATCTCCCATATTAACAATTTACCATAAACCACAGGATTTAAGGCACACATTTTATACATGAAATCTAAGATTCCCACTATTTTGGGGTAATTTTTAAAGGGTCACTGTGCATGCCAACATATATGGTACATGCATACGATGGTGTAATGGAACTATTATTTCCTTGCCTATTAGTTCAACCATGGCAGAATGGATTTAAATTTATATATTTGTTTGACCATTGATGAAAAATTAACAGACAAAAAAAGTGACATGGGTTTATATATACAGACACCTGAAAAGTAAAAATATATGAGTAAAAATTGAAAAATCAGAAAAAGGTCATAATTAAAAAGTGTTGCATTGGATAGCATACATTTCAGAAATGTTTTCTTCCCACAAATAAAAAATATCTAAAGTGGAATATTCTGAGATTATCTCTCAATAAGTCAAAGTAGAAAGTATGAGGCACCCAGTGAGGATTAAACATACTGCTCAGTTGTAATTGTTCTATCAAGATAAGTTTGCTAACCATTACACCACAATGAGGTGCTTTGTAGAAATCACTGTGAAGTCGCTTTAGAACACATCCATCGGGCACATGTTTTAGCCTGAACAAAATCCACATTAGAATCCTAAAGAAAATATTTTATTTCACATTAAACTGCTAAATATTTTTTTCAATGAAGTTTAAAGAGAATAACATGACTCTTCTATATCTATTTTGATCCTGGTTTGAATCAATCAAATGTCTAGCCACTCTGAAGAGCTATCATACAGCGAAACAGTTTGTCTGTTATATAATGAATGTGTCTACATATATATATGTATATATTCTTATATATTACATCTTATATTGTTATAAAATAAAAATAAAATAAAAGCACCTTGTCTGCTGTATTCAATGAAATGTACATGAAAGAAGGATTGCTGTCTAAATAAACAAATATATATATATATATATGAAATTGTAGCCTCTGTCTGTCTGTTTGTTATCGAACTCCTCCTATAACATATAACCATATATATTCTGAAACTATATTACCCAGTGTACTTGGATAAGTTCATTTCATTTTGATCAAAGGCACACCACCACTGAATTTTTTTTTCCCCTTGATTAAAATTAAATTTAAATTTGAACAAGGGAATGACTCCTATCCAAAGTCTAGAAGGAGAAAGCTAGAAGATGGTGGTCACATCAGCAAGATCAAAGTGAGACAATATGGAGGTAAAGCTGTGCAAGAAATTATCAATCAGTGGGTAGTGCCTTACAATATATATTTGGTGTGACAATCCGACTGTCATATCAATGTTGAAATCTGCTCATTAATTCATCCAGTCAAGTATATAGCATCAAATACATATCAAAGGGGGCAGATCAAGCTGTCTTTGTGCATCCCCCCACTGGAATTTTTTCCCCTTTGATATAAATTAAATTTAAATTTGAAGAAAGGAATGACTCCTACCCAAAATATATGAGGAGAAAGCCAGAAGATGGAAGTTACATTGGCAAGATTATTGAGCAACATTGAAATGCATCATTTTTCTCTACAAATTATAACAATGATTTAAATCAATTATCATTTTCTTACAAAAAAATGTGTGGCACGCAGCAAGACGCAGGTAATTTGGTTAGTTTTTCTATAAAAGTCCGGAGGTTTACCAAGAAGTTTTAAACATTTCAAGAAATCAGTTATTTATCTATTTCTTTTATTCTTTACCATTTGCTGAATAATGATTTCTTAAGAGTCTTAGAAACTTAACATTTCAAGCATTTTCTCTGTTTAAACAACAATTTTTTTTTATTGACATGCATTTCTTTAATAAACAAGAAACACAGGCTTTTTATTTTGACTTTTTTTATTTGATTTTTATTTTCTTTATGAACACACATGTGGGAGTAATAAGATATACCAAGTCAAGATCTCAGATTTGTGGTGGGTAACAAAATGATAAAAATGGAAAAAAACTATATAACATGTTGTTCTTCAAGCTAAAACAATGTTCTTATTGATGAAATTATGTAGTTGTGGTAGGGGTGTGAAAATATGCATTTATACTGCTAATACAGTTATTTGCTGATATGTCCAACAAAGTAAAATGGGCTTCTCTCAAAAAGACCATCAATCAGTTGTTACATAGGCCAAGAAATGGCTTGTTAATTTTAATGTCTCCAAAACAAAACTGCTGCCTTTTAATCACTATAGAACATCTTTTTTTGTCTCCCATCAGTATGGCTGATGTTAACCTCAAAAGGAGTAACTCTTTTCAGTTTCTTGTGATCACATTTTCTACTGAAATGAAGTAGGGTGTTTAAACTGAATTGGTTACTAGGTCTGTTACTACGAAAGTTGGTTTACTGGGTAGCCCCAGACAACATTTCTTGTCAGATAACATTCATCCATGCATTGAATATTCCTGCTATATTTGATCTGGTGATCAACAAAGAAATTCTCAACCAAATCCAAAGAGGGGTTTGTGATGTAATTGGTTCAGACCTGGCATCTTGACTTTGGAATTCTCTTTTGGTTTCTTGCTACCCTCTGCCATATACAATTATCAAAAATTTAAATGTAACATCAGTCGTCATTTTCTATCTTCCTGATTCCAGTTCATTTATTATTCTTTCTTCTTACTAGAGTTTTCTCATTTTCTTTCACACTCAGTAACCCCTTGCATCTTAGCGGAATAATCAACTTGCTCAGGGTGAAATGATTTTAAAAAAAGTTTAGTGTCCCTTCATCTTCAGTGTTGCCTCTCAGTATATATTTTTAGTTTTTCATGCTCCCCACATATATATATATATATTTGTGTGTGTGTATGTGATAGAGATATTTTGGGGAGTTGAATAAACACTTTATATTAATTCGAGTCCAGAAGAATCCTCAACAAAAAGCACTGGACCTATATTTCATCCTATATTTGGGATTCATCAGCAGTGCGCATCCACTACCAAGATTCAAACCCGGACTGTTATCATACAACACAAGCATCATATTACTTGACCAATGTGCCTCAGTGTCAAAGAAGAAACTGGCTAGACTCGATATAGTGCTGCTACTCACAAAATTTCATGACGAATTTGTCACCAAGGGTTGTTGGTCCAGTGATATGATGCTTGCATCATATCATAACAGTCAATAATGTTTCTATTGAAGGAATTATATATATATATATATATATATATATATATATATATATATATATATAACGTCATATATTACGAAATGGACAAACTCCGACAATTTATTTATTAAAGACATTTTTATGTTTAACGTTCTTTTTATAGATACTAGTATTTTAAGTAAATGCTCTGTTTATAATAAACAGTATTAAATAACATTTACCAGCCTGAATGTCTGAGAAATTTTCATAGAATATTCCAAGGACGAATATTTTCTATGAAAATTTCTCGGACATTCAGGCCGGTAAATGTTATTTAATACTGTTTATTATAAACAAAGCATTTACTTAAATACGTGTATCTATAAAAAGAACGTTAAACATAAAAATGTCTTTAATAAATAAATTGTCGGACTTTGTCCATTTCGTAATATATGATGTCATTTGTTTACATTTGATACACCAATGAGCAGTTATGAATGTACGAGATTCATCGAAGATTGAAGTTTATAAACAGTAAATTCGACCTTGCCTACCGAACGATCCTTGGTGGCCAAGCGGTCAAGGCACGTCAGCGTAAATGATGGTTCCGTATAGGATGCAGGTTCATATCCTGTTCAAGGACGAATATTTTCTATGAAAATTTCTCGGACATTCAGGCTGGTAAATGTTATTTAATACTGTTTATTATAAGCAGAGCATTTACTTAAATACTTGTATCTATAAAAAGAACGTTAAACATAAAAATGTCTTTAATAAATATATATATATATATATATATATATATATATATATATATAATTCCTTCACTAGAAACATTATTTTAGTCTGATGAAGTCTTTTTGAAGAACGAAACTTGGTAGCAGACAGTGTATATAACCATATATATTCTGAAAGGGTACTTGGATAAGTTTATTTCATTTTGATCAAAGGCACACCACCACTGAATTTTTTTTTCCTCTTGATTAAAATTAAATTTAAATTTGAAAAGGGAATGACTCCTATCCAAAATATAGAAGG
>OZ010595.1:93302616-93307616 GCA_963932145.1 Acanthosepion lycidas
ACACACATCCCAATATAAGGGAGCTGACCAGAAATTGATGGAATTGCAAAATGGCATTAAATATTTGTTAAATGCACTTCAACATGTGACTGCTGCACTCATAATAAATTTTGTTGAGTGTTGGTTGGTTGCTTTTGTTCACAAGTTTTTAAAAATCACCATCACAGCAATAACCATTACAATAAGGAAGGAGGAGATTGAAATACTTGGTTAGGAAAAACTATGCTTCAGCATAAAACTCAGAGTTGCTCAATTAATGTAAGATATTATGTATATTGCTTAATATATATATATATATATATATATATATATATATATATATATATATAAAACATCATTAGGTTGAGTCATAAGTAAATTCTGTTTTGGTGAATCAACTAATGACAAATGTATCCCTCTAATTCCTAATCATATGTTGCAGTTAATACTTAATACATCTCATTTTTCACTCTCGCATGGTAATGTGTGACGTCACAAGCTGCAACACGATTTTCGCTTCCGCGTCTCGTATATACGAGTTTGTTGTTGCTTTGAAATTTTCATGCAGCAAGGGTGGACTATCATTGTTGTTTCATATGTGTGTTGTTCGATTTATTGAAATTGTCATCTTTGATAATGGCTTGTGTAAGCTGAAAGTTTAGATTGGATTTAAACATGTATCAATATAGTGTTTTCCTTTTATCTTTCAACGATAATGTGATTAAGCTTATCAGACAATATGAAAGGAAATTACTTAAAATAGACAAAACTTGTCTATATAATTTAATGAAACATATATATATATATATATATATATATATATATATATATATATATATAGGATTTAGTGACCTACTCACCCATTTAACTGTAAGGGACATTTCTGGTGATATGTTCGCCCATCTCTGTGTAGTGGACTCTTCTGGTGACATAACAGAGATAGAATTTTCTGTTGTTTTAATATTCAGGATGTGTTGAACAAGTACAAAAAAAACCCAGACCAATGAAAATTTTATGAAATTTTACAAATATGCAATTGCAAGATTACTTAAATACCGTAGTTATTTTTGATGACACACATAAATTAATAAATAAAATAAAAAAGAATAAAAGTAAGATAAAACAAATTTAAAATTAATTTTGATTTTAATTAATTTTTACTTACTGTGTATATTTATTTCAGAAGATCTGCCATGAACTTTAACAAGAGAATTGTAGTTTTATTTTTATTTAATTCTCTTCTTGGTGACCTCCCACCAATACAAAACAGAATTTTTATTACCTGGCATACTTTGATTGTTGGCTACAGTTAAACTAGTTGGCTGTACCCTTTAGCTATGTACACACATGCATGTGTGGGTGAAGATATATATGTATAATGTAGGACAATTGAATAAACATGGTGGAAGCTGATTTGGATTCGATTCAGGCAACTTGGGTTGGGTGTCGGGTAATACTGGTTGCCTTTGGGCCCATCGATTGATTTAAATTGATAACTCAGATGAAGAGAACTTTCTTCCTTTCCACCTCATATCATTGAAAAGTTTAAAGCATCAAAGGAGAGGCAATATTAAATATATTTAAGGCAGAGAACGGGTAAGCATGTGTGAAAAGCTCACACACAAGAGAACACATGCTCACAAATGCACAAACACATAAACACACATGTAGGAGGTGGGACTCAATTATTCGACATATGGCTACATTTCAATTCAGCCATATTTCAAACATATCTACTCTCGCTAAAATACATCAAACAGAAAATAGTTGCATTTACCTCATATCACTGTATAGCTTCACTTACAAAAAGAAAGCCATATGGTTGAATTTCAACTCACCATCAGTGTTAAGGTCTCAACTGCTGCAAAGGCCCACAAAAGAAACACATACTAGGGTTTTAATTCAATATCATTAAAGATATTGTAGTAACTTGAAGCAAATCCAAATTCAAATCTAATAAACATTTTAAAGCCAACAAGAAAAGCTACTTTTGAATTAAAATCTCTAATTCAGACTTCAAAGAGTTCGGCCAACAGTATCTGGATAAATTGCTATAGTTGGAAAGGAAATCCCTTATTAATGGACCAATTCAAATGGCTCTTAAAACAGGTTATCTGATAAAACTAAACACTTTGTATAAGGAATGCTGACCACCAGTAGAGTCAGAGTTGAGTCCATTTCATCTCTTTGCATCATAGACATGCACACACATATACAATCTCTCACTGAACACATAGACTCTCCAGTCAACGAGAGCCAACTGTCCACTTTGAAACCTACCCACAAACAAATACATACACCCACAGCATTCTTATGATTTCTTTTCTACAGCAACTGATTGTAATTTCTTGTTCAATAAGAAATATTAGTTTCACTTCACACCCTATTCAAAGACAAAGATTATTTTTAAATAAGTTGCTATAGTTTGAAAAAAAAAAAAAGAAGCCTTTCTCAGACTTATTCACCAATCAGAATCACTCACTAAAAGTAGCTTGTCTAATAGGACTAAACTTTATATAAGGAATGCAGTTCAGTTCATCAGTAGAGTAAAAGTCGAGTCAATTCATTCATTTCTCCAAGACGTAGCCATGAAACACACATGCATATAACCTCTCTCACCGAAAAAAATGGGCTTTCAAGTCAAAAAGAATCAACAGTCCACTTTGCAAACAACCCCCATCCCCATATATACACTCACAGTGTTAACATAACATGTTTCTAGTAAATGACTGTAATTTCTTTTTCATTAAGAAAGATCCCTTTCCATTTGCACCATTTTCACAGATCAATATTCTTCCATCATTTGTTGAACATAATTATTAAAACTACAACTTTTATCCTCAAGGACACATTGCACATTGGATAAAGGTGTTAGTTAGATCCAGTGACAGGACCCAAAGAGTATGAATTCAATACCTGTCCCCCTTACTCAATAAACTTGGCTCCATCTGACTTCTTTCTGTTTCTTAAACTCAAATCCCACCTGCATGGTCACCATTTTGGAAATAATGATGAGATATGTACTGTGGAGGTGTTTTTGGAGGATTAGGACTTCTGTGATGAGATTGCAAAGCTTAAGTATCATTGGGTCAAGTACATTGATGTCAAGGAGGACTATATTGAAAAATAGTGAAAAACTTTCTTGTTTCTCCAGCTCCTTCTGGGTGAGGCTTAGAACTTTTTGAATGGCCATTGTATATATATTTATTTTATATATTTTTAAGATTTATTTTTAAATTACTTCTTTCAATACGATTCTATATGACTCTTTTTCTTTCAAATCCCCTTGATATCTCATTTGCCAAGTTAGATGGTAAATGCTTTATCAAATCACATTTCAAGGATTTATACATGTAACATCCTGACATGTTATTCTTTACATGTTTATCTTCTGTTGATCTTTGTTGTACACTGCAGAAATATAGACTGTTAACGTTTCTGTAATATTCTTTAAAGACAAGTCTTTAAAACGTTGCCTGTTGTTGATTTGTTTTAATTCTCAGTGGAGGAAATTTTATTAAAGTTTGAACCTTGCATAAGGATTTGCTTATCCAATTAAATAAAACAAAACTAAATATCTCAATCTTTCTGTAGACAATGGGAAAGACCTTGATACTTTGAGGCCTAATTTGATATTTCAGCTTTGATTGAATTGAGAAGAGAAGAGCAACACAACCTCTATTCATCCAGATGTCATTGTTTTTCACCTACCAGCATCGGCTAAGAATATTGAGTTTGAGTTCAATCTTAATATTTAACACTCTGTATCATTTATAAATATTACCGTTTTTACTCTATATGGAATCCCCTGAAAACATAGTCTTTTCTATATTAGTTCTATATATCTGAAATTGTTGTAGCCTGACTCTCAATTTCAGTTGAGATTGTTTTAGGTGTTTCCATAGAAGGATATATCTATACAACCAAGAAATTCAAATTCATCTTGCACTAGCAGGATCAACAGTTTGCTTGGCAAAAATAGATACCTACAGATCAGTTATGTGCCATATGTGAAAGATGCTTAGGTGATATATGACTGACAAGGCAGTTTTTTTTCCTGCAGTAGGTTGCTGTTTATTTCTGTGGTAGACCAGTTGCCATCCAAGGCTATAGAACCCGGTCCTGCTATTTACCCATAGCTGGGGGGGAAAGAAGAGGATTCATACTTTTCCCAAGGGTATTAGCACATAAGTGTATGTAATGGATACGACTGGAATTCAAACTTGGCTCTCTGATTCCTCAAACTGAGCTGGGATCCATTACTCCACCATGCCTCCTACAGAGTGCTAAAGGTTAATTATATGAAGCAACTGAATGTAATGCTTATGAAACTGAGGAAATGGAAAGTTTGAGGATTTTTTAAAGCCTTTCTTTTAGTATGTTGTCATTTTTCACTATAAAAGTAAAAAGCTTACCTTCTCTTTTACCCTGGATAATAATAGGGAATACAGAATGACTTCTTCCCTTGGCAGACCATCTTAATTTCAACCAGCCACGTGGCACATCACACACGCACTATGGCTAAGTACATAAATAATTCCTTTCTCTGTTTTTAGCTATCTATATGTACATAAATATAATTTTCTTTCTATTTTTTGTGAGTTATACTGTTCTTTACATAAATATGCAATGGGCAGGGAAACAAATATTTGTACACCTGCAAATTCTTAATTTGTTGTATTTCAAACTAATGAATAAACATATTTTCATATGATTAACTGTACACAGGTGCATAATAACTATATATTCATAGAAAACATAAAAAAAGTTTTGATTTAATAGAAATAAAACTCACATCCATTTTAATGGGTGAAAGAGCATTCATACAATGCAAATTTCAGATTTCAAAACTTTCAAATTGCTTTAATACTCTAGATTATTTAAGGGGTATATTCTAGAATGTTCTAATAATGTTATCAGTAGTTATTTTTAGCCTAAAAGATACAAACAGAACATTCTGTAATTGATATTCATACAAGAAGGTTTTCATCATGGCAATAGGTAAACAAATGACAAGTTTG
>OZ010595.1:93310116-93315116 GCA_963932145.1 Acanthosepion lycidas
CATAACTAAACAAAATTGTGGCAGAAATATCAGTTAACTGGATGAAATCGATGCGAGGCTATAAAAATATAGAAAACATTCATCCATCCCAAGCACTCACACAGGCATGCACTCATTCTGTCACAACTACAAATACAAAAACACACAAATGCGAAACGAAAAATGCTCCGCATCTACCAGAGAATTAACATCACTGACCACCTAACGAGGGAGGGGATGGGGAATTAAACTTAAAGAAAAATAGGGATAGAAATGAAATGGGCCGATGACCATATATACTCTAGCTAAGTTTATAGAAAAAGGAAATTAAAATTTCCAAAAACCAAACCTAAGCTAACCTAATTTTGGGATGGGTTGCCTATGTTCAACCCAGGTAAAGCAATATCCTGATGCCTAGCCAGCATCAAAATGCCACTCCAAGTCAGGGAAGATCAGAACTGAGTCATATCTGCAAACTGGATTATTTTATTGGCTAAGAAAAAAATCCCAACATGCATCTGTGTGCCTATAAAAGAGGAGGGGCAAGTGTTCAGCAGTCATTCCTATGTAGATTGAAATTAAACATCACATAGAATTAATAATAATATTCAGTCCTTATTAGGGTTTCCATACTGGTGAACTTGTGCCAGACAAAACTCAGTAGATAGCTGCAAACCCTAAATGATCTTATGTATCACTGTGTACTTCCAAAATCTGAAGAATAATTTAATAATTTAAAGAATGAATAATAAAAGAATTTTCTAGTTTGTATGCTACACCTCCCCTTCTTTCATTTCTTTTATTCTGCCTCAACTGCTACCAGGATTTTTCTGGGAATTCTTTAAAGTCTACCATCTGTTGCTTCTCTGCTTGTTGATGTTGTTGTTAATTCTTCTGATGTTTGCTTTTCCTTGTCTTATCAGTTTTGTAGAAATGGCAGTCTGCACCCTTTGATATTCGACTCTGATAGGGCGCTTCCCTGTCCTCATGACTGGGGACTTGACCTTATCTCATATTTATACAAACAATCAGGCATGATTATTATTCTATCAGCCTACTTTTATATTCTCTCTTAAAACAAGAAAAGAGGAAGAAGAGGTGGCATAACAAGTTATCAAAGTGGGGAGGTGCCATCCAGGTTCCTCTAACTGAATCTTTGAACTAAGTTCAAATTGTGGGTGAAGCTCCATGGATTCCCTTTAAACTTGTGAAAAACACGAATCCACCCTCTCACTGCACCTAGCCTATCTCAACGGTAAGATTTCTTGACAAAATGATCTTGTCAAAGGTATATTACGATTAAATACAATTACATTACCCACTAAAGTAGAAGAAAGCTGTTGCACTCATTATCAGTCATAGCATTAATTAGTCATGTACAAATATAGATATCACTTTATATATATATATATATATATATATATATATATATATATATATATATATATAACATTAATTAGTCATGTACAGATATAGATTTCACTTTATATATATATATATATATATATATATATATATATATATATATATATACACATACACATATATATATATATAACATTAATTAGTCATGTACAGATATAGATATCACTTTATATAAATATATATATATATATACATATATATAACATTAATTAGTCATGTACAGATATAGATATCACTTAAAATATATATATATATATAACATTAATTAATGTACAGATATAGATATCACTTAATATATATATATATATATATATACACACATATATGCGCATATATACATATACACATACATATATACATATATATACATATACACATACATATATACATACATATATATATGTACATACATACATACATATATATGCGTATACACATACATACATACATACATATATATATACGTATACACATACATACATACATACATATATATATACGTATACACATACATACATACATACATATATATACGTATACACATACATACATACATATATATATACGTATACACATACATACATACATACATATATATACGTATACACATACATACATACATACATATATATACGTATACACATACATACATACATACATATATACGTATACACATACATACATACATATATATATATATATATATATATATATATAAAATCAAATGAATAAATATAAATAAACATCCGTGTAAGTGTTCACATACAAATACATACATGTATACTTTGGTATAAGAAAAACAGTGCTCAATGCTAAATATCAGGTTGGTGCAAACATAATGACGTAATAATGTCATTTTTTGATGTATTTTTTAACATCAAAAAACAACATTATTACGTCATTATTTTTGTGCCAACCTAATAACTAAATATAATAAATATATATATATATATCTATATGTATATATATATATATATATATATATATATATATATATAAAATATAATATATATTTGTCTCTCTATAGCTGGCCACTTGTATTCGAGGTTACCCATCTACTAGGGCTGCTACCCAATCCCTATTGTAGATGCTTGCTCAGGTGCATTTGTGTTTATTCAACACCAACAGAGCCCACCTATAGTCTATACTGCAACTATGCTGAGCAGACCTTAGTTACAGTTTCTGGGATTTACATATATCTATGAGCAAACCATAAAACTATATTTTATCACACACATGCACATACATACACACACACATTATTCAGACTGTTATCCTCATCTTCATTACCACAATTTTTCGGCAGCTGTATGCGACAGCCTTCTTCAGGTGATTCGAATTTCAAACCAAACCCTTTATTTCATTCAATGGGGTAGATTGTTCTAGTTCAACCTGTTATGTGTTTTTTGGATGTCTCAGTTATTTCCCTTTAACTCAAATCTCCAAGTTTTGGTTCCAAGTTTGGGAATAATGTAAATAATGCAAGTAATCATAATACCTCATCTCGTAGATATAGGGAGTGTCAAAAATAATTAATCATCTAAAAGACTGTAGATGCTTTCAAAGGCTGGAAAGATAGAATTTGCAGCTCCAGCCCGGATATGGCAACAATACTTAATTTTTTGGTCTGATCTCGTTCTTGTAAAGGACTGGTACAAGGTGTTGACCATTCTGGAGTGGTATAAGGTGTTGACCATTCTGGAGTGGTACAAGGTGTTGACCATTCTGGAGTGGTACAAGGTGTTGACCATTCTGGAGTGGTACAAGGTGTTGACCATTCTGGAGTGGTACAAGGTGTTGACCATTTTTCTAACAATGGATTTTTGATTTGAGATTCAATGAATATTAGTTGTAAAACAGCAACTCCAGCCATTCTTGTTAACCTGCAGATTTAGTGAAAATTAAAATCTGCATGTCATGCTTATTTTTGTTGCCAAAAATAGACATTATGTATTCTACTGCAAGATTAATAAGAATGACTTGTGGAAGCATATAAAAGGAGCATCAGCCACCTTTCTATCCTTTTTCTTTCTCCGGTATTAGTCATGTGACTAGGCCTTTTTTCATCAGTTTATCCCTGTCTAAAGATGTCATGTTAACATCTTCCAAAATGTAGCCTTTACAACCAGGAGATATTTCATTGTCTCAAAATCAGACTGATACAATTGTACATTTAAATTTGCTTGTTATAAATTGTTTTCTGTGTAGCTAAATGGTTTGGTTTTATTTCTTGGTTGTTTTCGGCCTCACATAATTTGCTACATCTCCAAATCTGCTTTTTACAACTACTAGGATTAATGGGAGAGGCAGAAAATAACATCACCTGTTACTTTCAGGCAGTATGACCATGTGTCTTTGTTTGAATGTAGTTTAGGTAGTTACTTTTTAAAACTTTAGCTAAGAAAAGGATCATACGAGCAACAAACCTTTCAAAATTCTCTTAGTGTTCCAACGAATAGGACTCAAAATAAACCTTTACTAAACAGAAACTATGATCTGGAATTAGAAAGAAATTAGTGATGGCTCATAACCTGAATCCATCATGGCACTTTAGAACATGGACACTTCAAATAAAAAATTTAGTGTTGGAGATAAGGAAATTGAACATAGAAAAGGCTGTGCTAGGGGGTAGAGATTCATCCAACAAGTAAGTAAATTTTATAAGTAAATGCAAGTTAATATAAGTACCATATCTGAAAGTTTATAAGAAGCCTCTTTTAATATTAGAGATGCAATATAGATGCAAGTACAGATAGTCTCTGATTAATATTAGTTTACCAGACACTTATAAAATGCTTATAAAATGTAAGGAGGGTGCTTTATATGTCATCAAATGCAGTAAGGTATTTACTGTTTGATTTTCACTGAGTATTTCAAACATGTCACACTGTCAAATTCAGATTTCTTTTAGGAAGAAGAATGAATGTCTTCTTTAAAATCGAGTCATTTTCTTGCACAAATAAAGAACAGTTTTTGAACAAAATGGAAATTTTTGCACTGGGCTATTTCCTTTCTTGTTTTGCTGTGTAGAAAAAATTTTTAATAATAATTTTGTAAAAATCATTTTTTTTTTTTGCAATGAAAAATAAGACATATTTTCCAGGTTTTTGTTGTCCATTTTGTCATTTTTTCAAAGAATTTTTCTAAACTCAGCAGAAGACATTTCATATATCTATCCAAATCTCATGAGACGGAATTCTAAACAAAATTTTTAATCTGTCATATATATATATATATATATATATATATATATATATATATATGAATGACAACATATAATTATATATGCATATATATATATGTCTATATACACTCATACTACATATATGCATATGTACATATATATATATAACATTGTATTAACACATATATGTTAACCTGTATGAAAATAAATAATTTTTATATATCTGCATAATTAATCATTTATAGCATTATGTGCCTATTTATAAATATATATATGGGAGTAAATTATAAGATAATGATTGTGTTGAACAAGTTTTTTGAATGGGGAAGGTTTGATTCATGATTCACACCTGAGTTTGCTGAAAGGTTTATAAATTCTATACTTACAACCACAATTGAACCTAATGTATTTA
>OZ010595.1:93317616-93325116 GCA_963932145.1 Acanthosepion lycidas
GACAGCTACTTCTGAGAAAAAAATGTCCATTTTGTGGATAAAGAACTTGTTTTACTTAAGTGACAATTAAAATGGCTACAACTGGTTAAATAATGTATTAGACTGGTGAATTCTTTTCTGAGTTATATATATATATATATATATATATATATATATATATATATATATATATATATATATATATATATATATATATATATCCAGCAAATGAGGAGGCACGGTGGAGTAATGGATATCGGCTTGGATTGAGGAATCGGAGAGCCGAGTTCGAATTCCAGTCGAATCCATTACATTCACTTACGTGCTAATACCCTTGGGAAAGGTATGAATCGTCTTCTTCTCCCTCCAGCTATGGGTAAAATAGCAGGACAGACTGGGTTCTATAGCCTTGGATGGCAACTGGTCTAGGAGAAGGACAACTCTGAATTCAAAACCTGCGGCGGGGTCATTTGGGAACCTTGCACCAGGTCTCTGTATTCGTCCCTCCAAAAAGTGTGGATGGTCCTGCATGAGGCCTTCACCACTATAATCAAATCTCATGTGCCGGTGTTGGGCTGTCGGTTTCCTGGAAACTGATCTGCTTGACCCTCATACGTCGAATCTTGAGGGGAGAGTCGATCATCCAGCAAATGACTCGTATGTTATTGGTCCTAACCTGGCATCTTGACTTTAATCTCTTTCCCACCACCATGCTGTGGTTTCCCTCTGTCTTTTCTATAAATATTGCCATGGCAATTGTTTTGACCAACTCTCCTCCTTGATACCTTGACTATGTGAATTTAAGCATACATCTAGATTGGCAATTAGGTCTCATTGCTTTACTGTTGAAATAGCAAAAGATGGAACAGTAAGTTCTTTTTTAATAGTTTCTTTATTCAGTTTTCTCACCAGCAGAAATCACTTGCCTCCATGCCAACTACAATCTTACAATGTCTTAGTGGCAGTATCACGATGTTCTGTCTTTCTGAATACTGTTTTATTGTCCTTTCTCCACACTAAAGTCTTCTCATTCTCTTCCACTCTCAATAAACCCTTGCATCTTAGTGGCATTATCACCACCTTCTGTATTCCTGAAACCATTTCTTTTATTGTTCTTTCTTCTCACTAAATTTTTCTCATTCTCTTTCACTCCAAGTAATCCCTTGTATCTTAGTGGCATTATCACCATGTTCTGTCTTCCTGAATTCTGTTCTTTCATTCTCCTTTCTCCACACTAAAGTCGTTTCATTCTTTTTCAATCCCAGTAACCCTTTGTGTTTAAGTGATGTTATTGTTCAATATTGAGCTTTGATTCAGCTAAAAACTGAGCAAGGAAGACTTGTTCTCAAGCCAAATTATTTTAGTCTCTGCAGCATGTGCAGGAATGTTATCCTGTTGAAAAATAGCATCAGATTGCTGTCCCGCCCTTTAGAAAACAACTTTGTGGGAGGCAAACATTTCTGCAATATTTTCCTGTATTCCAAAACATTAATTGATTTTTGTCAGCGTAAGTTGGCTCACCATTACAAGCAGCTGGAAACGCTACCCTCTTCCAACCCTTTACCAAAACATTTTCCTTCAGGTTTAACTGTGGTGCAGATGCCTTCACTATTGTATTTTTATTGCAAGATCTTTGAAGACACCTTTCTCATTCATTGTCATGCAATCTGAAATCCTGACTCATCAGTCAACTCTGCTCAGCCAACCTGAATTAAATTTTCTACATTCTTACAAGAGATTTATTCTCTCTTTGATGTTCAACTGTGACAACAAGAGCTTCTCAAAAAAAAAAAAAAACTTCTATTAGAAATCCTTCTTATTATTCTTCATCAAAGAATCTCTTTTACCAGAACTTTACTGATAGTCTTTGTTGGCACCCCACTCCTTTATTGTCTTTCAGAACAGTGGAATTCAGCAGGTAGTCAATTCCTGTATGACAAGGCTTTTGGCGTTGCTAATCTTGCCAATCTGGCAATATGACTTATTTTTAAACAAAAACCTATTCTATTAAAAGCTGTTAGGGAAACAGTAATTTTTCCTGACTTTAGAACAACAATGAATATTAATATTTATTGATGTAATTGAATAACCTGGCACCCCCATTAATAATTACACTATAGGTAGTAAGTACCTATAAAGTCAACTGTCTATGAGAGACTTGAGGAAGAGTGAGAGCAAGAAGATGCAAGCACATCCAACCTTCTAATTAGTGGCACTCACTACTAGATTGACCTGTGTGTATAGCTGTACCGTATTTCATATTGTACTTGTTGTGTACAATAAATCTTTCTTCTATTATCCACCTGGTGTTAAGCATTTGTTCCCTTAGATCGGAATATAACAGATAACTAGTTATTCCTTGTTAAAGATGCCTACTCAAGCGCATTTGCCTCTTTAACAACTAACAAACCAATATAAACCTATGCCATTTTAATATGTGTCTCTTTATTGTGGTCAGTAGGTTTTCATATCAGCTGATGGTTTGTCTGACTTTGTTTCACACTTCTCCATTGACAATATAGCCTTTGTAAATGTTTTAGAGTTTATTAAATCATCTCTTGTCTGTGTGGTTTGTATTGTCCACTCAATATCTTCTAACCAAGTTCCACATTCTACAGGTATAGAAAAATTGAGGAACAGACCAGTCAGGTCTTTTTGTAGAATGAGATGTTTCTCTCATTCCAACTGGCCTTAAGGTTTTGCCATTGTTCGTTATACCTGTGTAACCCGAGAGATTTGTATTCACAACACTGCTTTCCCTTTATGATTCTATTTATGATTTTGTCATTTGTGGTATGACCCATTTTTTTTTTTAGGTTTAGTCATTTTCTCCCCAATATTGTTTGTAACTATGACTGCAATTCAGAAAATAGCAAATTGATCAAAATTAGTCGTATTCACAATCTTCAGTTCATGTGTGTTGTGTTTTGGCTTGACTGTATATGCTGAAATATTTTCAGGTGTATATGAAATGATGTGGGCAAGCAATAGAGATTTCATCAGTGACAGACACACAATTATATATTCAGGTGGAGAGGAAAATGAAAGAGAGGTAGGATTGATATTAGATGAAGAGATGAAGAAATGTATTCTGGGATATTGCCAAATATCTGAAAGAATTCTTGATAAACTGAAATGAAAGCCTTTCAACATATGCATCATAGTTGTTTATGCACCGACAGCACAAAATAAAAAATAAAAAATTGAAATGTTCTACATTAGGTGAGACAAAACCAAGGCTCAATGCAAATTGCAAGAATTACAGTTGGAGACATGAATGCCAAAGTAAGCAAGAAGAGACAGTGAAACAGTTGGCAAATTCATACTAGGAACTTGTAATGAATGCATAGAAAAATGTGTCCAATAGTGTTCATTGAATGACCAGGAAGTAGTCAACACCTTATTTCAAGAACATCCAAGATGTATATGGACATGGAAAAGCCGAGAAGAAGAAACAAAAAAAACAAATCGACTATGTAACTATTAATAAGAGTGTTGTATCTCTAAAGATGTTACAAACAAACAAACAAACAAATATGTTACTCAAGTGAAAGGAACAACAACACATGCATAGATGAAAGAAAGAAAGGTTTATTACAAAAGAGAATACACTACTGAAAGACAGTGAATCAGTTAGCAAGCTAATAATTCCCGAAGCAAGGTTATTTACCTCATCACTCCTGTGAGGCAGGATGTGGCACAAGGCCTTTTTTAATGTGGGGTAAACTGAGCCTGTAAGCTCTGGTAGCTGTCTACCACCCCAGATGAAAATCTGCCCTTCAGTTAGCCTCATCTGGGTCCCTCTCCACTCGAAGGCAGAAAGTTTGACTAGCTTAGCTGGAGACGAGTCTCCAACTAATTGCCGAAGCAAATCTGTCAGGTATATCCTGTGCAAACTATATGTATCTACCAATATAGTCAGTCCATATATGTGCTAGGGAGTGTGGGACATTCCATTACAACAAAGATTCAGGAATACAGTTTCACACTGCAAAATATACCATAGTGCAGACTGCAGAAGCAGCCACTTTCTAATGATATGTAAACATAGAGTGAAACTATAGAAATTGAAGAGGTTGAAGGCAGCATCCAAATTGTTATACGATAGATGACCCAAATCTGAAGAAGAAATATACGGACAGTGTGAAAAGCAGATAAATAAAAAATGGAAACTTTATGTGGGGCATATTAAGAGAAGATTTAGTAACATCAACAAACAAGATCATCCCAAAGAAAAATAGAGTAAAAAAAAAAAAGAATGGCTGTTAGAATAAATTCTTGACATCATGAAAAGGAGAGAAAAAACAATGGCAACATGCAGCACAGAAGCTAGAACTCGGCACAAAGAAATTAGGTACAAATGCAAGTAGGCTAATGCAAGAATGAATATATTGGAAAACTTCTTTGATGAAGAGTGCATGCTGCAGAATCAGACCAAAAATAGGACAAGAACAGTACGGCTTTTTTAAAGACACTGGAATGTACTTATGCAAATGCAGGAAAGGATATATACTCATGCAAATGTGTTTCATAAATTACATCACAAAGGACTGTTGGAACTTCTAGGTAGCCTTCACATATTTGATAATGGTATTAGAATAATCCAGAACATTTACTAGCAGAAAACTACCTGCATATGGATAGAAAATGAATTCAGAAAATATAAAGAGGTGTAAGACAAGGATGACACTTCTTACCAGACTTATTCAACCTATACAGTGAAGCATTTCTTAGAGAATTAGAAGAACCATTATTGTTGTTAAGATTACAATCTTAACAATATAAGACATGAAGTGTTTATTGCAGATGCAGAAAGGAAACTACAAGAACTCTTACATCAATTGCAAAAACATAGAGTTTATGGTTGTCAGCCAAAAGAACAGCCCAACATACAAATTACAATTTGGAGATATCAAAATCAAACAAGTAGAACAATTTAAATATCTGGGAAGTGTCTTAACAGAGGGTGAAAGTATGATAATGAAATCTGAAGGGGCATTGAGGATAGACAAAGATGCCTTCCAAGAGCTAAGCAGAGTAATATGAAACGAAAAATTTCTTCAGAAGCAAAGAAAAGAGTACTGTATGGTTATATAATGTCAGTTCTCCTACATGGTAGTGAACACTGGACAATTTTGTCACAGATTAAAAGCAACTGAAGCAACGTCGTGAAATGTGATTTTACAGAAGGATGCTGAGGATAAAATGGACTGAACAGAAACAAAAAGGAAATTTGTACTTAGCATCACAAAGAGGCAGTTGAAATTTCAAGTACACATAAAGAGGAAAGAGAGCTTAGATAATTTGATACTCACAGGACAGTTTGAAAGTATTAGGTTGGTGCAAAAATAATGACGTAATAATGTTAATGTCGTTATAAAATATGTCAAAAAACGTCATTATTACGTCATTATTTTTGCACCAACCTAATATAAAGAACAGAGGAAAATAATGCATAATGTACTTTGTAAGCTTGAGTAAATGGATGGTACAACAAGGCTTAGGAGAGAGATGACAAAATGACAAAACTGATTGAGCAACAAAGGACTAGAAATTGTGAAGAGCCATGATCACCTACATACTGAAAGGACACAGCACATTGAAGAAATTTATATATGCCAGATAATGAACCAAAGTGGAAAGTTTTTTTAATCAAAGACACATTTTGCTGGAGAAATGCTCTTTGACTAAAAATGTTCCACTTTGTGTCCTTATTTCCAATTTTGTTTCAGATACTATTATACAGCCTTCAAAGACAGATATACATATATATATATATATATATATATATATATATATATATATATATATATGTAAATAAATTCCCAAGAGGATAGAATCCAGGTAGAACTCAATGTCCAGGACAGAGTAAGAATATAATATAAAAGGCTCAAACACTAATATTCCATGGTTAACAATTGCTTTGTCAAATTTTCTTGATTACACATCAGTTCTCTTATAAATGCCCTTCGTTTTTAGTCCCCACCAACATTTTTTTCCCTCTCTCACATCTTCTGGACTTTAAGTTTAGATCATATCATTTTTTATTGTGCGTAGTGTCACCACAAATATATCCATATGTTTCTGGTGTCTGCTTTTTTAATTTTAATTTAGGTCAGCGAATCGGTAGCAAATTATGCATAGAAAAATAATTCATTGGTTAATCTAGACATACCCATAAGTATATTTTTAATTCTCACCTTATGACCACCCCACTTTAACTTGCAAAAAGAGGTAAAGATTTATTTTTTTCAATTTCCCTAATAAATCATTTTTATTATTAGTTAACTATCATCACCTGAAGAGGTACCGTCTTAGCACCAAAACATGAAAGTTTTTGTGTAGCAATGTAAAATGTTTTTATTGTAATAAAAATATTATGAAGATATATATATATATATATATATATATATATATATATATATATGTATATATATAATGGACTCTCCCATCGGTTTCGACGTATAAGGATCTGCCAGCTTATTGATTCAGTGATGAAAGATTATGCGATAATCTTAAATCGCATTTAAGACCCGCTAGTGATTTACAAAGGAGGCAACATATGGAGCAGGTGTGAGAATTGTGAGATGAGATCACTGTTAGATTGGTTGACCTTTTAGATCTTTCTCTCACTTCTTGAAGATGATTCAGACAAGCAGATTGAAAATTGCTGAGTCCACTAAAACACATTGATCTCCATTCTACCCGCTCCAAAGCTAAGCGCTCAAGGGTGTTATGTGGTAAATTAACTCCTGACAAATTGCTTTTCAGCTGGTCTTTGTATCTTAGCCATGGGTGTCCTACATTCCTGTAACCCTGATCTAACTGGCTGTACATTAAGATCTTGGGTATCCTGTCATCAGACATTCTCAAGACATGACCAGTCCAGTGTAACTGAGACTGTATGATAAAAGTCTTGATTCCTCCAATATTACACCTGTTAAACAGGTCTACGTTAGATGTCCTATCTTGAAGTTGAACTCCACAGATTGCACACAGACAGCTTTTATGGAAAACATCTATATATATATATATATATATATATGTCACACACACACACACACATATATATATGTATATATATATATATATATATATATATATATATATATATATAGAGAGAGAGAGAGAGAGAGAGAGAGAGAGGGGTAGTAATTCATCTTAGTATGTTTTTGCTATACTTTGTATTGAGGACTTTTTGAAAAATAAATATACAACCTGTGGATTTTTACTCCATCTGTACTTTCTCTTTTGTATATATATATATATATATATATATGTGTGTGTGTGTGTGTGTGTGTGTGTGTGTGTGTGTGTGTGTGTGTGTAATCTACGGTATAGAAATATAAGTAAATGTAGACATTGGAAAACAAAATCTCATCCAAATAGAATTGTCGAGATTTTGAAACATGTAAATAAATAGAGATTTCTTTTTTGCAACAGACATTCATTAGAAATTGTCCATCTATTTTTTTCTTATGTAAATTAATCAACAGTTAATTTGCATATTTATTCCACTTG
>OZ010595.1:93330116-93352616 GCA_963932145.1 Acanthosepion lycidas
TTTATTTTCACAGAAAATTAAACCAAACACACAAACTTTCAAACAGCTCATGATCAAATATAATAGACATTCATTATCAGTTATATTTAACTATATATATATATATATATATATATATATATATATATATATATATATATATATATATATATATTCCTAAAGTATTAATGGATTTATTTTTTCAACCAACATTTTTATTACTTCAAACATTATTATTATGTATTATATCTATTGGCTTGCACATTCGAAAATATCTCAATAAAGAAAATGTGCTCTCCAGCCAGGATTGAACCCACATCCTATTTTGTGGGAGAAATCATCATCTGATCAAGCATTCAGATTATTTTTTAAGTAAAATGTGACAGCTATTTCAAATACACATATCCACTATAATAACATTAGAATAAATATATATATATATATATATATATATATATATATATATATAGTTTATGCAAAACTAGGTAATCCGCATGGGTAGACCCAAGGAGGATGATATCCAGAGAGCTCAATGTAAAATTCAGAGTAGATATGTTTGAATAAAAACAGACCACTTTAAGGTTCCATGTAATAAGTTATTTCACCACAACACCTTTAACAGGGCTCTGGATCATCAGACTTTACTTCCAAAGGTTGAAATGAAAAAAAATAAAATAAAATAAATATATATATATATATATATATATATATATATATATATATATATCTTATTTCTATAAATATTAATTTAATTGGGTACACATGTTTGAATGACCATCCCTGTTTTTTAATAACAAATGGCTTAAATTGAGAGTCCTACAAAAGAAAAATTCCTGAAAGGAATCGAACTGGCATCCTTTTTTTTCCATCAGTTTTTAGCCAAAGTGTTATTTAATTAAACCACGTTTTACTTGGTACTTTTCTTTATATATATATATATATATATATATATATATATATATATATATATATACTGTGCATTTAAGCAGCAAATTCTCTTTTAGGTATGCCTGATTAAATAAGTTACTAATGTAATGGAATAACCTGTCACCCCCATGAGTGACTACACTATATGTAGTAACTACCTATCAGTATCTGTAAGTCAATAGACTGCAGAGTCTAACTGGGATCTGTTGAGTATGACTCAGACTTACTTGAGAACTACCAACCTTCCAATAGTACCACTCACTACTGGATTGACATGCACTGACCTTGTGCATAACTGGTTTTATACAATAAACCTTTACTTATTTTATTCACCATGTTTTCAAGTATATATTCCTATTAGCACAGAATATAACAGTTACAAACATTATGTCTGCTACAGATTCTCGAAGCAATCTTCATTAAAAGATTGAAGCTGACACTGAATAGAATCTGCTATGAATACTTTAATAATGTTCTAAAATGCCTATAAATAGAAGAGTTTTCACACTTTAATCCGTGCTCAACCATGACATTCAAACATAGAAGAAAACTTTCATAATGGATAACTAATTTAATGAACACTAAAACATAATTGTCAGCCATAGTATTTAAACACAAAAGAAAAAAGTTCAGTAATGGATATCTACACATAGGTTTTGCTTTATCAGTTGCAACCCTGATGATGATCTCAGAAAGAGATGGAAAGTACTTAGGAAATAAAAGTGATTTTCACTGTTGCAGTGCATTTCCTGCCTCATTTAACTGTAATATATGGAAAAATATTTGTGAATATGAAAGGATTATAAACAAAATAAGCAGACATAACATTTGTAACTTATTTAATTTTATATATCTATCTCTCTCTCTCTCTCTCTCTATATATATATATATATATATATATATATATATATATATATATATATATATATATATATATATATATATAAGGAATAGGCTAAGCAAAACTGATGAGAAGTTATGTGGGCTGAAATATCTGTTTTTGTGTATTTGTTTTTTCTGTTCAGATGACTAGATATGATTTTACACCAACAATCTGCCCTTCATCCACCATAAAAGTCTTTTGTACTTTATTCTTGCATCTGTTTATTCTTATTCCAAATTGATATGAGAATTAATTCTGATAGAACCGCAGACCCAGAGATTCTAATATTAAAGCTTAACACTGTATTCTGCTTTGGTCAAGGAAAATCTATCAACACTCTTCCTCATTGGATGCAGCATGCATTTAGCTTTCAGCTTTAATGACATTCACTCCGTTATAAACATTAGAATTACGATGATAAGGCCACTTTTATTTTCCCCAAGAGATTCAGCCAGCTTACAAAACATTCACATAAGAAATGCATTCTCTTTTTCTTTTTTTTGTTTGTTTTGCTTCATGACAGTTCTTTATGACAATTAAATGCAGATACACACTATCAGGTTGACTTTATCTCAAAGAGAAAATCCCTTGTATCTGACAATAATGTTGTTAATATCTCATATGTCTTATCAATGTGTTTCCTAATGTGTGGTCAGCTAGGCGTCCAAAACAGTGTACTAGACTGGCTACTCTACAAATTCTTTTTATTATGTTCAAGCTGTTTAAAGACTGGACCATAATTTTGGCTTCTTCTATCAAACTCTTATTTTATCTTCATGGGTCACTAGGGATCTGGGAATTTTTTTCATTAAATAAATAAATAAAAATAAAAATATAAAAACACAAAAAGAACACAAAAAATCTTGATCCAAATAAATATGGTATTTTTTACTATGCCTCATATTCTGAATATGAAATTCTTTTGGAAAGCATAGAAAACAAATAGAATAGAAATATAGAAAACAAATATAAAATTGTTGTGGTGAGCTCCCTCTAATCAGGCTATTGTGGACTCTTCCACTTACTATAAAGTTAGTAGGAAACTAAGCCTCAAGGGAACAGTGATATAGACTGAACGCTGGTCAACCGACACACACACCCAAGTCGTGTAACTCTCTTCTGTTGTATTTACTGTTCAATACACTATTTATCTGCAATCTCTTGTTTTGTTATTTATTAACCATTTACTTGGTCACAACAAAAATATAAAATAATGATGCAAATGGATTTTAATCATAAAAATTGAAACCACTTTTATTTGTGGCAGAATTTGTTTTCTGCTTCTTTTCTTCCATGGAATAGGTTAACGGGAAAACTAGTCTATATGAATAATGTTTGGTGAAAATGAAACTGGAAACAAGCTTGTGAATGTGTAGACCCCATGGTTAATGTGAGCTTGCATCCAGTGAAGGTGTTGCTGCCCGTTTGGTGAGATTTCAGAGAGATAATTCACTTTGAGCTTCTTTCAGCCAGTGAAACAATAGCTGCATAGATGTATCATTGTGGCTATTCAAGAAAAATGGCCTATTTTGGCAAATTGAAAAGGTGTCATGATAAGTCAAGAGTAGAATTTGAAGAGAATATTTATGGGAAAAACATTCAGCTTTATCATCAGAAGATGTTAATGCCTTAAAGTAATTGAAGAGAAGAGGAATAAAAAACTTACACTGTTACAGAGCCGCCAGTAATCATGAGAGGAAAAGTTGTTAGATGCAATACGAAACCTCATTCTCTCAGCAAACAAAGACTAAGTTCATTCAAGGAAACATTTACATTTATTATGTGTACACACAAATAGGTGACTGTTGTGATCAGAAATGTCATGCTTATACAGCAAGAAATAGAGATTCCTGTGAGCTATAGAGGCAGAACATGCTGTTGTGAATCCGTTATTTCTGAGAAGAAATAAAAGCATCTATATCTGCTTTGACTCGAGAAGAAACCTCAGTGGTGTAATTCTCAAACTGAAGGTTAAAAATATCAATCCATAGGGTGTCTCCAAGAAAATCACAGGGTGAATCCCAATCAACATGTTGCTAATGGAAAGAGATCTGATGCATATAGGTGGTTCGTGTCTAATAGAAGACTCAAACGAAATATCAATAGATACAACAGACTGATCTGAGCTGACAAAAGGACAGTGTTGAGAAGCTTTGTAAGGGTGAGGAATGGAGGTAAGAAATAAATGAAGTAAAGAAGAATGTTGCTCAGTTTTATTAGGGAAATGAGTAGGGAAGACTTTGATTTGAGTAACAGACTGAGCAATAGAAAAATTGAAAGTCTGAATACCAGCGACATTAGAATGTTTAAGCCATGTGTTTTGACATGCATTAAAAGCACTGAAAACAAAGATGTTCACAGATGGATGAAGACAGAGTGCCATTTCTATACTCCCAGAAATTCTATCTAATATATTACAGTCCTGAGAAGAGGTGGAGTGATAAATGAAAAAGAGATAGCTAATAGAGAGCAATAACAAAAGATGAAAGCACATGAAAGAGTTGTCTGGGGACATGAGTGACAATTCCCTTGACATTCATAAGCACCAAGGCCATGCATTTGATTGCTGGAATCTTTTTGGCAAAGAGAAAGATAGCCTGGAATAGAGAAATCATTGGTAGCAATGGAAACATTTAAATTGTTTTCACAAAGTGCCAAGGCATCTGCTGACTATTCCAAGAGAAAAGATTGTACACTGCAGAAGTTGGAATGGATACCATGAATATTGGAGAAAGAAAGGTTAAAGTGGAGTGGATGGGTTTTGTTTACTGTATTTATCATAAGGAGAGTGGTTTTGAGGAGAAAAAAAGAAAGAAGACAAACATAATTATCACTAACTGTCGTCAATGTCAATACAAGAACATGGGTGAGGCAAAAGTATAATGTGGCCTCATGGTTGTGCACTGGAAATACATGCATGGACATCTATTCATGCACAATATGGCACAACTACCCCAATATTATGTGACCGTTATGTGCTAGGAAAGAGTTTGGGCACCTCGGATGCAGCAGTCAGGCAACTAGTAAACTGGTGCCCACATATTAAAAGTTGCAGCCAGCACTAATTAGTCTGATCAGCTAAATCCTTAACCATTATGGCCATGGAAGAAAGAACTGATAAACCATATCCTAAATGGGAAACAAGGGATGATCCTCTACTCATGTTTAATAGAAATGGAAGGAGTGTAGGCCGAACAATAGGTGAACTTATCTACTCCTATTAACCTGATCAGAGAACAGGAGGTGGGGCAATTTTATAGAGACACCAATTCTACGGAGTTTGCTGAATAAAAATGTATACTGTATCCAGGCCAAGGGAGGATTACTGGATGATTAATACCATTCTCAGGGAATTGAAAATTTGTATCATTTAGACCATATTTTCATATTCTATACATTGAAAAATCTGTACCAATGAGTCATTGCTGTCAAAATACTATATATATATGTATATATATATATATGTGTGTGTGTGTGTGTGCATGATCCTGGAAATCTGGTTGAATTTTTTAGGGAAAGAGAGTTTTAAAAAACTGGCTCCTACTGTTATTAAGCATTACTCTTCAAATAAATTGAATTGAGTTCTCTGAGCCACTAATGTATTTCATATAGAGAAATATGTTAAAATTCCTTTCTACCATGCAATGATGGCCAAGAGGTAAGATATCTGACTGATGTCAAATCAGTCGGGTTTCGATTCTGGCTTGAAGCAGTCAGCCGTCTAACCACACTGAGGAGCTTTGATACAGCAAAACTGTCTGTCTGTGGATAACTATATATATATATATATATATATATATATATATATGAAATAATTCACCTGCAAGATCCAAATTACAGGGAACCAATATTATTTATGAATTCACCTGTCCCTTAAAGAACTGTGTTCCTGACCAATACAAATTCATAAATAATTATATTGGTTATACTACAACATACCTAACAAGACGACTCACTTTACAACTCTCAAGCATCGCTCAATTAGGTCACATTAAAATACACATGGGGACTTACCAAACTCTATCAATAACATAATCATTGGTGATACAAATATATCATCATCATCATCCACATGTAAAAAGAGACTAAAAATAATGGAAACATCATTAATAAAAAAGAAAAAGTCAATACTCAATAATATCAAATATGAACATACCTGCAATCTATTGACCATGTTTGGAAAATAAAACATTCCTATAACTCTAGATACATACATAAAACAATCCATAAAATGAATCTTTGATAATGGCTAAAAGTATAGCCAAAAGTGCTTGGATATATAAAGCGTTTGGATAATTTTTATATAATTTATGCACTGAAAAGAAAAAAATTACAAGAATATGATGAAATTATATAAAAAAAACTTAACCACAGACCTTGCCAGTTGTTTTTAACAAAACGTACATAAAAGAGGGATTGCTGCCCAAATACACAACATACAGGTTGCAATAGGTAAATTGTCACCACTTTATATTTTTAATTTTGCACATGTTTGTTGTTTGTTTTTGATTTTGTTGACTGCATGATAGGGTAAGGTCAGTTGGGCACCATCCATGAAAAAAAGAGCACTATAACACAATTCAATTTGCCCAAAATTTGGAAATAGCATGCTGTACTGCTTGGTATTCCTGCCGGAAGTTCCAATACTAACATTTCAGACTGTTTGCATATCAATCTGAGGAGAGTGCAGAGGATTTGGAAAGAGTTGGTTTGGTTTTGGTTTATTTTGTTTTACGGCATATCAACCTCAGTGGGTTATTTAATGCCAACAACATTTTTAAGATAGATTCGTATGAATAGAATATGTATTCTTTGATTTAGATTGGTTTGGTTTATTTTGTTTTATGGCATATCAACCTCAATGGGTTATTTAATGCTGACAAAATTTTTAGAATAGATTCATATGAATAGAAATATGTATTCTTTGGTTTAGATTGGTTTGGTTTATTTTGTTTTACGGCATATCAACCTCAATGGGTTATTTAATGCTGACAACATTTTTAGGATAGATTCGTATGAATAGAATATGTATTCTTTGGTTTAGATTGGTTTGGTTTATTTTGTTTTACAGCATATCAACCTCAAAGGCTTATTTTATGCTGACAAAATTTTTTATTGCTGGTAATATTTTGTTTTGTCAAAAATCTGTTTCTGGTAATAGCTTTCCTTCAAAATTGTATTGCTGGTAATAATTGGTTTCAAAAAAGTATTGCTGTATTGTATAGTTAACTATTTGCCCATAGCTGGGACCCTAACAGGTGCTCCTCAAAACCTCCTGATCAGACTCCTTGCTGCTGGACATAGTTTAATGTCTTACCCAGGATGCGGAAAGAGTTGGATGAGTCTTATGGTGATTATGAAGGTACAGTTGCTAGGAAAGCTCACTGATGGTTCTCATAAGAAAAGAACTCCTGAATTTGTTAGTGAAATCCAGACTATGATTGACAAAGATCCCTCTAAGTCAATCAGATCTATCACCAGATACACAGGAGGTGCATGATGAGAAAGGGTAAAATTTTATCACAAACAATGAAGAACAAGAGGAATGATAATGCTATGAAACTTCTGAACAAAATCAAGCATTTCCACCCAACCGAACTTTCTTTGTTTTTTTTTTTTCAAACAAGAAAAAAATTCTGCCAGGATAAGATAGTGAACACATGGAGCAACCATTGGCTTGGTGTGTTCTTAAAAGATATACTAAGATTGATGCAAAACAAATATCCAATCAACATCATGGTGTTTGGGGGGATCACTCATAATGGTGATGCCTTCATTTATCTTCTCACAGAGCCTCAGACTCAGAAGCTTACATCAAGTGCCTTGAGGAGGTAGTGCTGCCCTGGGTCAAAAGAGTGGCTGCTGGAAGACCCTATGCTTGACAACAGGACTCTGCACCATGCCTCATAAGCAGGAGAACCCAGACAATTTCTGTGACCACATCACACCATACATCTGGCTTCCTAACACCCTAGATTGTAACATTCTTGATTATTATGTGTAGGGCACAGCTGAATGATAGGCTAGCAAAACTCCTTGTAACACCAAAGATGAACTGAAGGCAAAAATTATGGTAGCATTCATAAACTTAAAAAAGGATGCTGTCCAGGACAGAAGCAAAAGATTCTGAAGTCATCGGGAGGCAGTGGCGATTTTATTGAATAAATTAAATTTACACTTTATTATTGCAAGATGTTTTTGTGTAATATGTAAAATATATCTGTTAAAATGAGATGTCAGTGTTATTTCTATTTATCCACTGCACCCTATACATATATATATGTATATATATATATATATATATTATATATATATGTATATATATATATATATATATATATATATATATATATGTAATGAAAAACAAACCACTTTAAGGTACCATTACGATAATTTATTTCACCTAAACTATCTTTTACATAATTTTGTTAAAACAAAATTATAACAACTCCATCTCTTCCCCCCTCCCCCTATCTCTCTTTTTACCACAAGACTCACTTGTATACATTTTCTACATTTCATTTCCTATTTATTAACCATCTAAAGAGGTCAAGGTTCTGTCACTCCTCCTACTCCAATATAAAACATACTTAAGAGAGATATAAAATTAACCCCTCCCTATACTTTATATTGTCTGTTTAACTACCACTCTCAACCCCCTCTATTAAATTACAAAAATTACACTACCCACCAATTTCTAATCCCATTTTTCTTCGCAATTCATTGTTGGAAGTTTTACCTGATGATCCTGAAACCTTAAAAAAGGATTTAGGTGAAATAAATTATCGTAATGGTACCTTAAAGTGGTTTGTTTTTCATTACATATTAGCTCTGTCCCTACATTGAGCTCTCAGGATTTCATCCTCTTTGGATTTACCAAATCGGTTTACCAAGTTCCTTATAACTTAAATATATATATATAAATATATATGTAATGAAGTTTTTGATTGGTGTATACAGAATAAATAAATAATTTATCGTCAATAGGATAATATTGTTAGAATATGTGTAGGTTTATGTATGTATATACCTATTTCTGTGTGTGTATTTATATATATATATATATATATATATATATATATATATATATATGGATATGTATGTGTGTATATATGTATATATATATGTGCATGTTTAAGTCTCTGTTTTTTGTTTATATATATATATATATATATATATATATGCATGTATTTGTGTATGTGTTTGTATGTATGTATGTTTAAGATTATATATATATATATATATATATATATATATATATACATGTTTATGTATGTGTATATGTATGCATGTGTATGTATGCATATATATTTATATTTGGTTTGTTTAGTTTTTAAGTTGTTAATATATTTATGCTTGCTTCTGTATGTGTATATATGCAGATGCATATGTGTGTAGATATATATATGTGTATGTGTGTATACGTGTATATGTATATATATGTTTGTCTATAGGTTGTCTTTTCTGCACTTCTGTGTGTAGTACTGAATGGTTGTACACTGTACACATATATTTATAGGTAGTTTTTATTTTCTTTCACCCTAATGTACAATTAGGTGTATATGTGTGTTTGGAATCTTCATTTTTTATATATTAGATGGTGTTATTTTTATATGTCCTTGCTTTATCTATTGTTTGTTTCTCTGTTCTATTAGACCATTTTTATCTATGTATATTGGCTGTATAAATCATATTTTAATAAGTGAATATTTTTTGAGTGTTAGATCAGAGTGTCTATGTCAATGTATGGGGTATATGTATGTATCTTTTTCAGTGTCTGTGTATCATAAATTGCATGCACATTTCATTGTGTATGTGTGTGGTTTAATTTTTATTTTTTGTAAAAGGTTGTGCAAATATTTCCTGTGTGTATATATCTAAATATGTCTCTATGCTTATGTATTATAATCTGATAGTGTTTGTATTGTCTTTCGCAAGATGTCATAATCCAATGTATACACTTGTATCCATGTTATCATTAAGTTAAGGGGCAGTCGATCTTAACGTTTATTCCAACGTAATATCAATAGAAAAAAAATGAATAGAATAACATGTATTTTTTTCTTTCTTCCTCAATAATTTTAAAATTTTAAACTTAATATAGATTAAATTTACATTTTTGAAATGGATAGTTTTTAATTTCAATTTCAAATTTTATCGTACAATTTAATACTTATTAGTTAGAATAAATTCTGTTTTAGTATAAACCCAACTTTAAAGCATTTAATAGTTATTATAACCTTACTTCATTGTCAAGTTTTTTGAATTCTCGTATACTTGTATTTTGATTGGTCATTTCAGCTCATGTGATAGTGTTACCCCTTACGAGGGGTGATTAATTAATTTGAACCTTTTAAAACCTTCATTCTACAATCTACATTCAACATCATCACTTGATAAGACATGAAAGGTGTTGAAACAAAATGGCTATTTTTGTAGTGATTTTATAACATATTTATGTTATAATTTTTAAATAATTATATATATATATATATATATATATATATATATATATATATATATATTGTTTGTGATCCTTTCAAGTAAATATATTAATTTCTTGGCAGTCTTGGAAAATTGATTAAGAAAAATACAAAAATTTTCTTTCAACTAGCATCTTACAAATGGCTAACATTGTATATTAATTTAAATGCCCTTTAGGTGCTTGTATCTCTGATAAAATTGGCAATATATCTGTTGGTTTTACCATGCCAATGCTAATAAAAAGTATTATGTTCCATTTGGATGAACATAGTTCAATCTCACAGCATTTAAAGGAACACTCATGCCCACACTCATAGTTTAGACAGATATTAGTTGAAAAAACATTTCTATTACATAAAAATAATAATAAGCAAAAGCAAAAAATCCTAGAATCCCTTATATAAGAGAATTAAAGCTGAAAGTAAACAAAGTCAATTATGAATATAGCAACAAATATCTTAAATTTTTGTAGCAGCAAAAATTTATTCATGTAAGAATAATAATATATGAATAAATAAAATGAAAAAGTTACCTCCATTATACTGTGGAAAAACATATGAATTTTGAAATTTAGACTGCAGTATAATGCAGTAAAACAAACAGCTGAAATGTCTTGAATTTACAGAAATACGTATACACAGTCACATACAACTTAACCCCCTGAAGAGGGTCTCAGCTGAGATTCAAAGGAATTTGAGAAAATAAAAACTATTTGAAAGAAAATTTTGGTATTTTTCTTAATCACTTTTCTAAGGCTAGCCAAGAAATTAATCTGTGAACTTGAAAGTATCAGAACCAAAATATGTGAGGAGAAAAGATTATTTGAATAAACAATGGATATAATAAAATTTGTAGAAAACTGGCTGCAGAGTGGAAAATAAGTCATCACCCAAAAGGCCACATAAATGATCTTATATTGAAAGGAATAAAGTAAATGATGGTGCTGGAACATTCTCCATCTGCTAAAAAATTTACTAAATTCCTTGTGTTCCCCAAGACGCTATCCTACGCCATACTCTGTTCCTCATCTTCATTAACGATCACCCCAATGTCATCAGTTCCCAAGTAGGCATCTATGCTGATGGCACAACTATTTACTCCTGACCTGATAGTAAGCCTGGTATCGCTGACAAAAGATGTCTTTTTCGAGACTAACAGGCAGTAACCTGCCTGTTAGTCTCGAAAAAGACATCTAATTGGTCTAGGGCAGGAATTGGCTGATTAACTTTAATGCCTCTAAAACAAAACTGCTCGCTATTACTCACCACAGAGAACCATCCCTACCACCCATTAGAATATCTGATGCTCAGCTCCATGAGAGCACCTCTTTGTGACTGCTTGGTCTCACACTGTCTGCTGACCTTACATTGAATCAATTGCTTCATCCACCACAAGGAAAGTTGGTTCCCTGTGTTGTGCTAAAAAGTTTTTCTTGCCCAAATCCATCCTTCAAATCTATAAATTAACCAATTGCCCTTGCATGGAATATTGCTGCCATATATAGTCTGGAGCCCCTGCTGTTTGACTTAAGGTCCTTGACAAGATCCAGAGATGGATGAGTAATGTGGTTGGTCCTGATCTGGCATCTCGTTTACAGTCGCTCTTGCACAGACTTGCCGTTGCCTCCGTCCGTCTTTTCTACAAATACTTTCACGGTAACTGCTCTGACAAGTTACTTTCGCTGGTTCCCAAACTGCATGAATTTAAGCGTGCTACTAGGCTGGCATCACGGTCCCATCTTTTCACTGTCAAAACAGTTAAATGTGGCTGTCTCTTCTACTCTAATAGCTTCAAGTCTCGCATCTCCTGTCTGTGGAATTCACTTCCTATTACTTGTTTCCCTGATAGCTATGATCTCCAACTATTCAAATGTAATATCAATCGACATCTCCACATGCCCTGACCTATTCCATGTCCTTCCCTTCATCCTTTCCTCCAGCACACCTCTTTACTCTTGTTCCAACTCTGTAACCCCTAGAGTACTAGTGGCATCCCACCTTGCTTGGGATGAAATGCTTAAAAAACAAAAAGAATTATCAAATAATTCGTCAAAAAAAAATACTGGAATTGAAATGAAATTGTTCTTTTAGCATTTACATCATTTAAGTTGTTTGGACTATTATCCTTATCTCTGTTGTCATATTCACAACATTTTGACCATTATACACTCTGTCCTTCTTCAGATGATATAAATTGGAATTTGACACTGAACACTTTATTTACACATAGTCCAGTGGATAGTAATGTTGGTTAAAGTAATCCAGTGACTTGACTCAATAACTGGCCATGGTAAAGGTGAACAAATCTTGGAGAGTCGAGTTACTAAAGAGAATCCAGAAAAGGCATGAAATGTGGAACAAGAAAAATCTACCTCTGTGAACTAAATAGAGTGTTCAGTTTGAAATTCCAATGTATATTACCTGAAGAAGGCTGGAGTGTATAACAACTGAAACATCATGAATATGGCAATAAAGATGATGGCAACAGTCCAAACAATACAAATAGTGTAAATAGTTACAATACCTCATCTCAGAAATATAGACAGATTCTGAAGAAGGCTCAAGCATACAACAGCTGAAACATCATGAATATGACAATAAAGATAAGGACAACAGTCCAAACAATGTAAATAGTGTAAATAGTTACAATACCTCATCTGAGAAATAGAGACAGATGTTGAAGATGAATATGGCAATAAAGATAAGGACAAGAGTCCAAACAATGTAAATAGTGTAAATAGTTACAATACCTCATCTGAGAAATAGAGACAGATGTTGAAGGTGAATATGGCAATAAAGATAAGGACAAGAGTCCAAACAATGTAAATAGTGCAAATAGTTACAATACTTCATCACAGAAATATGGACAGTTTTTTTAGTACAGAATATTAAAATTAAGTGAAAGGCGACTTCATATCAGAGATAACCAGAAACAAAACTTTTAGTTACTGAATACTAATGCTAGGAACTTTTGACTGAACCAAATATATTATGAAACTTTATTGAACATAGACATAAAAGTTTACATCTATTTTATATGCTGAACTTCCTTTGAAAATCTTTAGTTACTTCCAAGACATTCTTGAAAGACAGAACTGTTATATAAAAGTTTTAAGTCATTGAAATAAGAAAAAAATGGAATAAAAAAAGGTGAAAAAGGTCTGTATCAATTGTGAAATGAATAATTTTTTGTGTGTTAATGAAAATTCTAATATCCTACTTGGGAACTCAATAAAAAGTCCTGGAATAGTATATTATGTAGACAGTGAGGAATCAGACTAGATATAGGTATAATACATCTATCTTTATTTACTGAAACTTGGATATAAAAAGTAATAAAATGAAGTCAAATACACTCCCCACACATGAATGCAATCGTAGAAGTAGGCATCATATGTGTCTTCTTTTGTTGCCTGAACACAGAGGAACCGACGGCCCAAAAAAATCTCATCAAGTTTTAAGCTTTCATATATTTATAGATTTAGAACATTGAAGAATGTGTATACAGATGGGGATTATAGGAAGTCAGGATTATTCAAACACTTTTACAGGAGATGAAAATGAAAAGGAAATCGAAATTTATACGCATTCACACAGGTTCTGAGTTAGACATAGAAAATGTCTTGGTAGATTTTGAAAGGTATTCTTCTTTGGTACATATTTAACAGTAGAATTGGTATTTCATATGACTTAGTCTATGAGAAATATTTAAAAATGTTATGACTATTTTCAGGTATGAAAAGTGTTTTGTTAATATTTCAATGTTTACTCACATTATCTTCAGGAGGAAAGTTTCCTTTTGTTTATTTGGCTTCTAACAGCCATTTTAGCATAGGCTTTACTCTATTTAATGTATATTATTCGATGTGCTGTAATAATGCTTACCAAGCTTGTCTGGCTCAATCAGTTTTGACTGAGTAGTGACTTCCATCCTCAATGGATGCACCATATTTTCAGCCTTGTACAATGTATAAGCTATGTTAAATAAATATATATATATAGATATATTATATATAAAAGCAATGCTAAATAAATCAATCTATATCTATATCTCTCTCTCTCTCTCTCTATATATATATATATATATAAGCTATGCTAAATAAATCAATATATATATATATATATCTATCTATATATATATATATATATATATGTATATAAGCTATGCTAAATAAATCAATATAAATATATAAGCTATGCTTAATAAATCAATATATATATAAGCTATGCTTAATAAATCAATATATATATAAGCTATGCTTAATAAATTAATATATACATATAAGCTATGCTTAATAAATCAATATATGCATATATGTATATATATAAGCTATGCTTAATAAATCAATATATATATATATATAAAGAAATATAGTCTCAAGGTGTGCTATATTTATGGAATAAAGTGCTCAATATCAGAGATAGAGCATGTGTAAATATAAAAGTGAACATAGAAGTCAACACTTAGAGGCGACAGTCTGTTTCATGCTATATGCAATCGTCAGGCCATATATAAATATGCTAAATACATCAATATATATATATAAGCTATGCTAAATAAATCAATATATATATATATATATATATATATATATATAAGCTATGCTAAATAAATATATATATATATATAATATATATAAATATTAAGTCAAATTTCAGGTAGGCAGTCAACGAATACAATTTACAGTTTTATATATATATATATATATCCAGGTCAAATGAGGACAAATGGAGTATAACTCCACTGTCAGTAAGATTTGATTTAAAATAGGGGTCAATACAGAGAAGAGCTAAGTATTAGTTATTTTAGAATATAAAAACAAAAACATGTTAAAAATCGCTACACAACTGCAATTAGGTTTCAAGAAAATTTATTTGTTTAACATTAGTAAAAAAATCTACTTGTTTAACATGATTGCAATTGTGCAGTGATTTTTAATATGTTTTTGCTTTAAAATCTTAAGGTAAATAATATATATATAGACAAGAAAAAAATCCTGAACAAGGAAAAATAGAAAAAAAACCCCAAATGGAAAACAATAATTTATGCAGTACCTAAACAGAGCAAAACACTTTTCCCAATGTTAGCACACAAGGAAAGACAACTGAAGCTGCTACTCATGTTTCACCTTCTTCTGATCTTCAGGTGATTAAAATATACTATTATATATATATATATATATATATTTAAGTTATGAAGTTTTTATTGCTAAAACCCAATTACAGCCTCTTTCTCTTTACTTCCCTCTCCCTCTTCTTTCTTTTTCCTTTTTCCTTTTTCTTTTCTCCCTACTCCCCTCCCATTTCTATATATCACTGCCGTTAAGTTAACCATCTAAATAGGTCATGGTCTGACCTCCTCCAATATAAAGTATACTTGAGAGAGAGATATGAAATTAATCCCTCCCTAAACTCTACCATGTCTCTTTAACTACTCCTTTTACACTCTCTGTTAAATTACAAAAACTTACACTACACATCAATTTTAATTTCATTTTTCGTTTCATTTCATTTTTGGAAGTGCTATCTGATGATCCGGCGCCCTTTAAAAGGGCTCTGGTGAAATAAATTATTATAATGCTACCTTAATGTGGTCTGTTTTTCTTTTAAACTTATAGATATATATATATATATATATATATATATATATATATATATACACCTAGTGAGCCAGGCAACATACCAAGGTTTCACCTAAATGGATCATCAGGGAAGATAGGTCTGCTCTATGGTTATATTGAGCTCTTTTGTTAGTTAGTTGTTTACTCGTATCGGGGTTTTTTCTTTGGGCTTCAAACTTGCATCTGTGCGATCTTTTTCGACAGAATTTCATGTTTGTAGCTCTTTCTTTTTTTAAAACCTTTTTTTTCCCTCCAGATTGATTTGATTATTGGCAAATCAAAAATTCGAGGGTTTTTCGAGACGAGTATAGTTATCTATATTTGTATATATATATATATATATATATATATATATATGAGATAACAATTTATTTTTTATATATCAAGAACAGCAATATTGGGGAAATTATGTGACAAAATGAAAAAAGTTTACTTGAGATGCATTTCGGCCTTGAGGACGTCATTGGACTAAATTTGTCTTCTTAGTAGGACTTAATTATGTAATTCACTACAACATAAAATGTCTAGAGAGTGTCTTAATCACAAGGTCATCAAAAATAAATTTGTGCCTTGGCTCTTACGACATTCCACCATTTCTGGCAGATCTTTTAATATCTCTGAAAAAAGTTATGGAAAGAAAAAGGAAAAGGCACTAAATGAATTTGATTTGACAAAAATTTCTAAAATTCCAAGCACCCCTCTACCATATGCACATGTAGTCCTACCAACACAACAAATTTAGTCTGATAAAGGCCTGAAGGATGAAATATATCACACACACATATATACACATGATGGAAAGAAAAAGACCAAATGAATTCAGCTAGATAAGGAAAAAAAATTCCAAAATTCCAAGCACCCCTCTACTGTATGCGCATTCAGTCCTACTAACATAACAAATTTAGTCTGATGAAGGTCTGAAGGAAGAAATTTTTTTTTTTTTAAGGGATTCACCCCAAGCAAGGCAAGAAGCCCCTAGGACGCAAGGGGTTACAGAAGATTTGGAGCAAGATCAGATAAGAGTGATAGAGGAAAGGATGAGGAGAAGGATAGTGGATAGATCAAGGCAACTGGAGATGTCAATTAACATTACATTTGAATAGCTGGAGATTATAGCTCTCAGGGAAACTGGAATAGGGAAGGGAGTTCCACAGGCGAGAGGTACGAGATATGAAGCTACTGGAGTAGAAGAGACGGCTTCATTTAATAGCTTCGACAGTGAAAGGGTGAGAGCAGGATGCCAGCCTTGTAGGGCGTTTGAATTCATGAAGTCTGGGAACCAGCGACTGCAGCTCCTCAGAACAATTACCATGAAAGTATTTGTAAAAAAGACAGAGAGAGTCGACGACACATCTGTGAGAGAGCGACTGCAGATAAGATGCCAGAACAGGGCCAATTATATTGCATATCCACCTATGGATCTTATCGAGAACCCAGAGGCAAACAGAAAGGGCTCGTGACCATGTAAACTTTTTCCACTGTCATAACCAAGAAGGTTTTCCTGCTTAATTTTTTATTGTATATTTCCAATTTTTGGATAAGTTGTTGAGTAGTGTGCTCAAAGTTTTGTATAAACTGTCCAAAGTTCATATTTTGTTATTTTTGTTGAAGTACTTTTGACCATCTCCTAATCCCATTACTTTAGTCTGATGAAATAAGGGTGAAACATGTCACCTGAAAAGTTGTTCCCACTTTTTCATAGATTTTCCTAATATATATATATATATATATATATATATATAGTAGCGTCCAAAACTAAGGGACAACATTTTAAAACCTAATATTTGTTAGAAATAACAACTGTGAAAAGATGAAATTTTAACAACTGGTAGTCGTTATCATCCATAATAACATACTAAAATTTGAATCATTTGCAAAGGATAGAAAAAGAATTATAACAATTATTTATCTATTTTCAAATTTGGAACGTCCAAAAGTAAGGGACAAAATTGAGAAAAACAATGTAAACAGCAAAAAAACAATAAAAATACATGTACAATCAATATTTAGTAAATGAGCCCTTGCTCTCAATGACAGCTGCACATCTTCGACTACAAGAATCAGTTCTTGACAATCCTTGATACTAATTTTAGACCATTCTTCTTGAAGCTTCACCCACAAATCCTCCGTGTTAGTGGGATTTCTTTCCATAACTTTCACTCCTAAGGTCTTCCAAAGATTTTCTATTGGATTTAAGTCAGGACTTTGCGGTGGCCAATCCATAATTTTCAAATCTTGCTCGCTAAGGTAACTCATTACCACCTTTGCCTTGTGTCATGGGGCATTATCTTGCATAAAGGTAGCCCTATCGAAACCTGAATTCTGTATGATTGGCACAACATGATCTTGAACAATGTTTTTATAGATCTGCGCGTTTACACAAGTTTGTAACCGGACAAGAGGCATTGTACCTTGGCTAGAAAACATTCCAAATACCATGACGCTTCCGCCCCCAAACTTGACAGTTTTCTTAGTACACTTTGCACTTTCACCAATACGTCTCTTTACATTGTTTTTTCCATCATTTCCAAATAAATTAAACTTGCTTTCATCACTGAAAAATACTTTTGCCCAATTTTCATATGTCCAAATTACATACCTGTTTGCAAACTCTAATCTATTCTTCTTATTCTTCGAACTAACAAGTGGTTTCTTCCCTGGGGTTCCATTAAACAGCCCTATTTCTTGCAGTCGTCTAGAAACAGTCTGTCTTGACACATTAACACATGAGGTACTATTCATAACCCTTTTAATTTCTGTGCAAGACTTAAAACGGTCCTTTAATGACATACGCTGCATTATTCGATCTTCTCTTGCCGAAGTTTTGCGGGGTCTGCCGGTTTTAAAAGCACTAACTATTTTGCCAGTATCATTGTAGGATTTAACAACCCTGCCTACAACACTCTTGGAATGTTTCACTTTCTCTGAAATCTCTCTAATGGTGTGATTTTCCTTGTGTAGCTTCACAATAGCTTGTCTCACAGAGTAATCAAGTTTTTGGCGTTTCGCCATGGTGCCGGCTGATGCAACGTTTACAAATGACTAAGTAAGACTTATTCTTTAGAGGAAATCAAAAAATTTGAATATAGCATACTGTTTACATTGTTTTTCTCAATTTTGTCCCTTACTTATGGACGATCCTATTTTGAAAATTAATAAATAATTGTTATAATTCTTTTTCTATCCTTTGCAAATGATTCAAATTTTAGTATGTTATTATGGATGATAACAACTACCAGTTGTCAAAATTTCAGCTTTTCACAGTTGTTATTTCTAACAAATATTAGGTTTTCAAATTTTGTCCCTTAGTTTTGGACGCTACTGTATATATTACTATATCTTAAGCCAAGTATATCAATGTCAATGACTTTTTTACTATTTCAGAGTTAACCTTAAAATGGTGACGCCAGGTGAAAGTGTCTTTGTTATAATAATAGCAGATGGTTCCAACAGTTTTAGGCAAGATAATTGAACATTTTAAGTGTCATCCCATCATGTCCCATATATGTTCAGTTATTGCCATTAGTCAAGCAATCATACCAACCAATACAAAGCATGTTGTATAGCATGGGCATCATACTGGAAGGCATTCTCCTGCTGGAAATGAAGGAACACATCAACTTCCTGTTGCAGAAATAATAGCAGAATGCACTGAACAATGTTCTGGACTTTATTTAATTAATTATTTCCTCCCCAATATGAGATTTGTAACTTGAGGTCGTCCACACAATGATGCCAGGGCTGTGTATCAAGGGCAAAAAATCTAGATGTTGCACCCCAGAACCATGCAACATATGCAAAGAATCATAACTTACATGAAGGCCTACCCTGCTCTCATTACTGAACACTAGAAAGTGTTATTCAAGCCTAAAGTTAACTTTCTTTTTCAAAAATACTGGAGATGATGGTGTTATGATATGAGTGAAAGTCTGGATCAAGGTATCCATATTTACAGATCTGTTGTAAGCAAATGATTCCCAATGGTCTTGACACTTCTGGAGCCACATTTGTTCTGGTCTGTGGATACAGTACATTCTACTGGATATGGTGGTCAAGCCTTGGATTGGGAAATTGTTATATATAATGTAACTATAAGTTCTATGCTAACTATTTTTTCTCTTGCACTTCTTACTTGTGAGACTCTCTTCCAGCTTCTTCCTTCCCAGTTAACTTTGATCTTCAAAAATCTTAATGTAATATCAATCGTTATCTTCTGTCTTCTTAATTCCTCTTCTTTTATTTTTCTTTCCTTAACATATTATTTCACACTCAGAGACCCTTTGCATCTTAGTGGATTTATTACCTCACTTGGAGTGAAATGATTAATATTTTTGATTTGAATCCTCCATATCCTGGTGTTGTTGAAATGAATACCCACCTAAAAACCAACAGTACAAAGGATATTTTGAAGTCATCACCATAAATTGTAATTTATTGCATTTCATGTTATGATTACAGGGAAAAGGTTGCTTCTAAGGTCAATGTCACATGTACAAAAATGAACGTCACTTTCAAGAAGACAGAACCTGCTCCCATCATTAAACACTAAATTGTCATTCACTACCCTTGGTGACTCAAAGGTAATTACACTGGAGACATGCTGAAAAGTATTGTCGTATAAAATGATGTCAGGTTAAAGGTACTTGTTTCCATAATCCAGTTGCATGTAAATGATTCCTAATGGTCAATAATTTGATATTTCTAGTATCACTTAAACTTTCATCTATGCTGTGGACACTAAACAGCCTGTTCCTACTTCTCTTGCAATATGATGATCTTGACAGATGTCTATATTTCGATTCTTATCTGGATACTGAAATTCCTGAAGAGTGGTACATAGTAAAACTTTGAGTTGATCTTTGCTAAGTATCCTGAACTTTTATATGTATATATCTCAAGGAAAATTTGTATCACTTTCACCACTGAAATTGTTTCAAATAAAAACTGACAGCACACTAGTGGTATTAAATATGTCAGAGCATGTTTCTGCACCCTTCCCTTTGTTTCAATAGTGGTGCTATCATGAATTTTTGGTGATATACATGGAAGCAACAATTCTCTGTCCTGCAGGGATGGGGAATTATGCTAAAAACACTATAATTGCAACAAAAAAATGTCTGTGATTAAAAAATTGGAAGACAAAAGAAAAAGAAGAGAGAAAAAAAAAGAATAAAGTGGGGTGCATGTCTGTGCTTATGTGTGCACGTGTGTATCTTTGTGTCTTTGTTTATGCAGGTGTGCATATGTGAGCATGTGCTTGTGTGTGCACATGTATGTTTCTGTGTGTATGTGTGAGTTTGCAGGTATATGTGTGTATGTGCTTGTGTGTATATGCTCATGTATATGTGTTTATATGCTTATATGTGTATATATGTGGTTATAAAAAATATTCTTAACTGAATCAAAAAACATTGATGCAAATAGCTTTTTAGGATGAAGAGACGTAGAAAGAAAAAGAAAAAAGAAAAACAAAATATATATAGAGAGAAATAGAGAACAAATGGTTTTTATATTAGTAAACTAAATTATTTATGCAATTTTTTTGTCCCAACAAAACAGGTTTTAGTAAAGAATCTGAGAATTTAATAGTCTTGTGTACAATGTTCAGTGATAGATAATAAGTCAGAAAACAATAATGGCTGATGATCAGACAAGCCATTTCAGACGATTACAGCTTGGACCAACTATATTACATGCACAGGGTTGAAACATTCCCTTCAATTTCCATTGGTAATGAGGATATCAACTCAGTTTCTTCCTAAGAATGACTACTTTGTGGAAAACTCCCAAGAAGATGCTTCCCCAACCTTATCCTGATCTTAACCTCTTCAAGTCTAGAATCAACCATTGTCTATCCTACATATCCTCATAATATGCACTTCTTATTTCTCCCTCTTACACCCAAACAATAATCTTGTTTGGTATCATCTTAGGCGGTGGCTTAGGTTAAAAATAATCTATAAAAAATTTCCAGTGGTTTTCACCATATCCTCCTGACAGATAAGGAAATATTTAGAGTGAAAATGTCAAAAATATACTTTGTAAATACTGTATCTTGTCAATCAACAAATTGGTATTTGTCAATTTTGTCAGAATGAATTTGACAAACAAGAGGCTTTTTAGAGTTGTCATATTTTAATATATGTCTATTATTCCCCTGAAACGAATGTTGGTGAATAAGTTTTTGAACTGCTGCATTCAATAATGCTAATCCATTGTTATTGGGTTAGGGTTGTTGTTGATTTATCTGATAATTCCTCAGTTAAATTATATAATCAACAAGAAAAATTTAAAAAAAATACCATATAAAGAAACCATATAAACACCATCACGTTTTTGCTTTTTTGTTTTTTTTTTTTTCCTTTTTTTTACCCTACTGATGTTGAGTTGGCCTACAAGTCATTCACTTATGATTTTAGGGATGGACCATTAATACCTATTACATCCTATCCTCCTTAATAGACTAGAATGTCAGTTAAACAGCACATGGTCAAATAGTTCTGTGGGCCACAGATCAACTCTCCAAATAAGTTATTTGAATTTGTGTCATTTAAAGTTCTTTCAGAGATAGGTCTCTGCCAGTTTTAATTCTTTGCTGAATTTCTAA
>OZ010595.1:93357616-93362616 GCA_963932145.1 Acanthosepion lycidas
ATGGAAGCCAACAACAATTTTAACCATTAACATCCTATAGCACTTATTCCCTACAAACTCTTCCAAAGAATCTGATATTTGGTAATTATGTCAAATTTTGAGGAGTAGCTAAAAAACAATATTTTTTCAGCATGTCACTATATAGTTCATATGTTATGGATATTATTTGACTGTAATACAGTGTTTCTCCTAAACTTCTTGGTGCTGTGGAGTTCCTGAGCAGGATAAACGTTTTTTTTACAGTGATGCATTTAATTATTAAAAATACACATGAAAAATAGAAGAAATTTATTTTTAACACTTAATAAACACCGAAATTTTCAAAAATATTTCCACAACATTTTCTAAAATACTGACCTAATCAATATAAAATTCTTTCATTAATGAATAAGTAATTAAAATTCCATTTAAATCAGATAATTTTCAGGTAAATACTTCATCATAGAAATGTATATTATATATTTATCTATCTATCTATCTATCTATCTATATATATATATATATATATATATATATATACATTCCTGAGATGAAGTATTTATTTTATTTATTTGAACCTATTAAAACATTGTGGAAGACTAAGGACAAGCAAAAACATTATTACTCACCTTAAAATGGTGAACTGAAAAATATAGCAAAATTATTATCGCTCTTTTCTCTTCAGAGCTTAATCAAGGATAAAAAATAAAAATAAGACCAATGTGATATGTATTTTTTGTTCATTGTATCTCCAGTGTTATTTAAACAAACATTTAACATGTACATTTATCAAATACAATACTTTCAGGGCAATTGTCTCAATGAGTTTTTTTTCGTTTGCACCTCAACTTCATGTATTTAAAAGTAGCACTAGATTGGCAGATAGGTTTCATTATTTCACTTGTTCAAATTCCTAAGTATAATGGAAATATAACAGGTTTCTGTTTCTTGCATTTCTCATCTGCAGAACTCTCTTCTGGATCTGTCTATATTTCTGAGATGAGGTATTATGCATGCTATTTACATTATTCGGGCTATTGTCCTCATCTTTGTCGTCATATTTATTACAACGTTTTGGCTTTCTTCAGGTGGTTAGAATGTCGAACTGAACCCTTTATTTCGCTCACTGAGGTAGACTGATCTAGTTCCACGTGCCATGTTTAATGGATGTCAGTTATCAGTTAACTCCTGTTAATTCCCCTCTCCAAGTTCTCCACTGCCTTAACTGGGTATTAAAATCACACACTTTGGGTCCTGTCACTGGATCTAACTAATGCCTTTATCCACTGTGCCATGTGTCCTTCTGGATTCTTGTTTTTCTCTTCTCAACTTTGATCTTCAAAAATTTAAATGAACCATTTTAATATAGCAACAACTTTAAGTAGAAGCTTATGGAGCTTCATTTGACTAATTCAGCTTTAGTGTTGAAAACGTTTATTTTATTATAGTGGATGGTTAAAAGCGAGAAGGGGGATGGGATATGCTTATTTTATTACCCCAAACACCAACCATCTTCTGTCTGTTTGAATCCCTGCTCACTTATTGCCCTTTCTCTTCAATAAACACAAGATAATGTTTCTCCAATCATGCAATCTTCACCTGTTTAAGTCTCCTGTAAACTGTTATCTTCCCCGTATATCCCCATAAATTTGGCCTCTTACTTTGTAAACCTTGAGCTTGACTGGTTCTTGTACAGAGTGAACATTAGTATAAAAAAAATAAACATTTTCTCAGTTTCTTTCTTAGTAATCCTTTGTATCTTGGTGAATATATTGCCTTGCTTGGGGTGAAATGATTAAAAACAAATTGTTGGCTAACATGCAGTTTATCAAAAGATAGTTCCCTAAAAGTTCATATTAATCAACACAGCAAATGAGGCCATCATATTTCTACCAATCTTAAACAGACACTTGTAAGCAAAACAAAGATATATAGCATTAACGGGGTGGGGAAGAAGATGGCAAATACTTGAAGCCATAAACATAAAATTAAAAAACAACTGCATCATATTAAATATCTTCCAGTGTAGGGACTCGATTATTAAATATATTCAATTATTCATTTATTAATAAACACACAAGCTCAATCTGCATAATACAAATGAAATCATCAACATGTCAAAATATGATAAAAAAATTGGGTTTCAAGTGCCAAATACAATGATGAAAAAAAATATATCCAAGTTTTCTTGAATTGCAAAGCCATAATGTAATTCCTGTTCTGAAAAATGACTAATGATGTTTGAAACAAATGCATACTGACAATTTTTATGCACACTGGAATCAAACAATTACTTCAGATGAAAACAAGAAAAAAAATGATAGAAAGAAATTGTCTCTAGTCTTTAATAAAACTGGATGAAATACGTCACTTTGCAGCAAACATATTTGAAATTTGAAGTGTTATCATTACAATACAGATTATCTGATAATCCCAATGTTATTTATCAATATTAATATTAATATTAATTATTAATTATCATATATTATCATTATTATTATTGATTATAATCAATATCTTCTTTAGCTTCCAAATGCATATGTGTCTGGTATAGTGGACCAGAATGAAAAATTTATGAGCCTAGTTTAAATTCCTTTTGGGTTTATTTATTATCACAATTTGGGATATTTAATAACAAAAGTAATGGAAATATAAAGAAAAATAAAAGAATTTAAATGAAATTAGCTTGATTATATACCCCAAAAAAACGTACAAAAGAAAAAATGTTATTTTTAAATTTAAAATTCTCAGCATGTCTCTTTCGTTTGTGTATATATGTAATCGCATCAACGTAAATATCAATTTAGTCTAATGATGTCCTAAAGGATGAAACACGTCACATGAAATCTTTTTCACTTTATCATATTTCTTTCTCCTAAAATTCACTTATGCACAAGTAGCCTTGGGAAAGGTATGAATCCATCTATTCCTGCCACAACTATGGGTTAAATAGTAGTGTAGCATCCTGCTACCATTTCCTTATCAACGTATAATTTTGTACATTTTTGTGCAAAAGAGCGAATCAGAGTGCCTGCTCGGCTTAGTAAATATTTTCAGGAAATATCAGCTTCTAATTGGTTAATAAAAACACAAGTGGACATTGCAATCCATCCATGTACAAATATTTTTCCAGTGCATGACCAAGTCAAGTTTCCTACCAATTTGATGTGATCCTGTCACATGATTACATTATGTATAAATAGCAGACACAAGCTTGCTTTCTCCCTCTTCTTTCTTCATTTGCCTAAGAAGATATGATCTTCAGGATTCTCATTAAGACCATGGGTGGTCAGACATTAAAAGCATATTCATGCATGCACGTACAAACTTTTCCAACCTACATTACAAACATACAGAATATTTCCAAACATGCAACAAGAACTATTATTTCTGAAACATTCTTCTAAAACTACAGTTTATTCAGCATTTCTCAGTTTTATAATTAATTCATCTTTTGTGAATTCAGATAAAAATATTCCCAGTCTAAGCGACATAACTCCAACAGATTTTTAACTTCAACACATGTACATCAACACAAATAAATACAAATGTTATGTTTTAAAACCATTTTGTTTCTTCTTGTATTTCATGCTTTGTGATATTTTACATTTAAATATAAATTAATGTGGTGAAGTCCGTCACAGTAGCACTTGTAATTGGGAAAGTCATTTTTATTCTCAAAAAACTGTTAATACAAAATTGTTAATTCACTTGCAAAAATAGATATATTATTCTTATAATCCAAAATATGTTTTGACTTTAAATAACCTGCAATGGGTTGATAAGCCATAGAAAACAAAACAACCAATCAATACTTCCAAATTAAATAGACACCAATCTTGCAGTTAAATTCCAAGGCTGAAACCTGGTGCTAAAAAGCAAACTAAAAATCCCATTTACACTATATTGTCTGACTCATCTTTATTGCCACATTTACGATGTTTCGGCCATTGTATGCTCAGGCCTTCTTACACTGGAATTTTGACCTAATCTCTTTATTTAGTCTCGTGGGGTAGATTGTTCTAATTCCATGTGCCATGAGTTGAATTACTAAAGAGAATTAATGGAAACTGAGATATCCAAAGGTATCACAGATACACCACGTAATGATAGTGTTGAACAAAAATGATGAAGAGGAACAATATGATTCAGAAACTGAGGAAGACCAATCACTGCACAAATATAGTCATTGGAACAAGAGAAAACTAGATAGATCTAGATCACCCAGAGAAAGACATACCTTAAGATCCCAGGAGAGAGAAAGAAACCCTGAAAACAAAATGATTGAAACACAAGAAAAGCAAGGGGCACAAAAACCCTTCATTACAGAGAGATGTAGTTATATGTAGATTAACTAATTAATTATATCTGGGATGCCCAGGTTAAATAATATCTCTGATCAGGAGGAGGAGGGACTACGCATGACTATTGAGTAGTAACATGAAGGATTTAGGACTTTGCAACACAAACTTTTACCTTTGTCTAGTGCAGTCACAATAATGTAACTTTCTTTTTTAATCACTTCACCTTAAGCAAGCTGATAAAAACACTGAGACACCAGGGGTTACTGAGAGCAAAACAGAATTAGAATAAAAGAAGAGGATGCAGGGAGACAGAAGATGGTAACTGACATAAATTTTTGAAGATTGTAGCTGGTAGATAAGCAAAAAACTGGCAAGAGTTCCACAGGCGAGAAGTGTGAGAAAAGAAAGTATTAGAATAAAACTTATAGTTACATCTAGCTATTTCAATTGTAAAACAATGAAGCTTAGTTGCTAATTTAGTGGTATGCCTAAATTTGAAGAAGAAGAGCTCATTAGAACAATTGTCATGAAAATATGAAAAATGAAAAGGATAAAAAGTTGTGGAGAGCCATAATCACCTATGTTCTGATGAAAGCATAAATGGAAGGAGGCCTCCTCTTAAAAATCAACAAGAAAAAGGATAGGAAGTTGTGGAGAACAATGATCACCGATATTCTGATGAAAGCATATGTAGAAGGAAGTCTCCTCTTAAAAATC
>OZ010595.1:93375116-93392616 GCA_963932145.1 Acanthosepion lycidas
CCAGTCCATTGTTAACTGGGAAAAAAGATGGCTTATCAATTTTAACACCTCCAAAACCAAACTTCTCTCCATTAATCATCCGAGGTACCCCTCACTGCTTTCCATCAGCATGGTTGATGCTAACCTCCAGGAAAGTGACTTGTTGCACCTTCTCAAATTAATGTTCTCAGTATGAAGTGAAAAGACTATTGAATCCATTGCTAGGTCAGCTGCTAAGTCAGCTCACTGTGTCAGGCGAAACAGTTGTTCGCTCCAGAATCTTACATATCTATAGGTCTACCAATTGTCCATGCTTAGAATATTGCTGCCACATATGATCCAGTGCCCCTGCTATTTACCTTGAGCTCCTTGATAAGATCCAAAGAAGAAACAGCAATATTATTGGTCCTGATCTGGCAGCTTCGCTACAGTCACTTTTCCACTGCCATAAGGTTGCCTCTTTTGTGTCTTTTCTATAAATACTTTCATGGTAAATGTTCAGATGAACACTTTGCTATGGTACCTAGATTTTATGAATTTAAGAGCAGTAGCAGACTGGTGTCAAGATCTTATCAACTTATAGTTGAGCTGGCCTGATGCAGCTGTAAATTTCATGCTAACAGTTTATTTTCTTGCACTTCTCACTTGTGGAACTCGCTTCTGGCTCCATGCTTTCCAGCCAACTTTAATCTGCAAAAATTTAAATACAATGTCAATCACTATTTTCTTTCTTCCTAGTTATTTCTTTCTCTTTCTGCTCATCATTAGTAATGTTTCTGTTCCTAATTCTTCCACACCCAGTAACCCCTTGTATTTTAGTGGCTTTACTGCCTTTCATAGGTTGATACCAATAAAAAAAATTCTCACTATAATCCTCACCACCATCTCTACCATCATTAAGAGAGTAATAAAATTCTCTTATCTGTCTATATTTCTGTGATGAGGTATTATGTACACTATTTACATTATTCGGACTATTGTCATCATCTTTGTTGCCATATTTATCACAATGTTTTGGTTGATGTATTCTCTGGCCAAGGACACATGGCAGAGTGGATAAAGGCATTAGTTAGATCCAGTTACAGAACTCAAAGAGTGTGAGTTCAATACCTTGTTAAGGTGGTTGAGAACTTTGAGAAGGAGATTAATAGGAGATAACTGACATTCGTTAGACAAGGCACATGGAACTAGAACTGTATACCCCAGTGAGTGAAATAAAGGGTTCAGTTTGACATTCCAACCACCTGAAGACCTGAGCATACAACAGCCAAAAAGTCGTGATAAACATGGCGACAAAGATGAGGACAATAGTCTGAATAATGTAAATAGTCTAATAAAACTCTTTCTGAATTCTGAATTACCCACAATCATTGCAGGAAAGTTCTTAAAAATATGGCCCAAGCCAGAGGTGAAAAGAGATGATTTGGTTCCTGACAGTTCTGGAAAATCCCCAAAAAGATTCTAAATAAAGGCAATCTGTCAGTGCTTAATTATTATTTAATGGTAATGAGGTCATCTCATCCTCATTAGGTAAGGGACTAAACTCTTTGAAATTAACTTTGCCTCTAACTCCAGATGTTTGCTAACTACTTTTGGTTGATTGCATATAAAACACAAACTCTTTTTCAAGGTAGGTGATTATCTCTTTCCCTACAGAAATATGTAAAGAAACGAGGGAGATTCAACTGACTGAGTTGGTGGCACTAAACAGTGGATCAAGCCAGAATATTTACCAGAGTAGTGATAAGTTAATAACATTGAGACTGTGAGGAAAGGGGCTGGAATGTGAAAAATAAGTCATCACCCACAAGGCCGTGTAAACTTTTCTGAATTTTGTGAAAACTGGTAAGAGAGGATTCGGCAACTCCAGCACAGTTATGGCAGCAAGATTCTGCTTTTGATCTGATCTGGCTCTTGTAGAGATAAAGCATTGTAGACTCTTTCTGGATAGGTACAAGTAACTGACCATCCTTTCATCATCTTTTGTGATAAGTGAGGTCAGGCTCGAACTTGTGTTCAAAGCAGCACGCCTCATCATGACTGGATTATATTCAGGTCCTTCTTTTGTGATGATGAAATATTACAAGATTGTATATTTGAGTTATTGAAAATTACAAGCCCCCATTGAATTGTTAGAGTTAGATCAAATGAAACATCTGCTGTCAGGCTCTAATCATCTCAATTTTTAAAGGAAAAACCCATACACTGTAGTATCATCTGCATAGATATTTACAATGTTCCAAAGTAGACCCTTAATATCAAAGATGGAAGGACCTAGGAGAGAGCTTTGGGAGATACCAGCATTGATGTCATGGGCTTCAAAAGCCTGACCATTAACAAGGATCTTCATTGTTTTTACCTGTGAGGAAGGACTTGATATCTTCAAAGACTCCTCCAGAGATGCCATAGCTGGAGACTTTGTGTAGCAACCCCCTATGCCACACCTTTTCAAAAACCTTTGAGATATCTAAGGTAATCAGTCTTGTGATAAAGTTACTGATGTAATGAATATGCCTGGGTTCCCCCTCACAGTAATATGATTGACTGGTGTCAGCCATAAATACAGACTGATGTGGAGGTACATGATGACGCCTATTGTCTTTGCCTATACCTATTGCCTACAACCATGATGAGGACCAGTCCATTGCGGTTACCTAGTAGTTTGTCCTGCTCGGTTACAGTAGTCCAAAACCACTTTGTTACTTTGAACAAACATACCTCTTCTGGGACATATCAGTTACTATCTAATTTAGTTTGCAATGAATGCCAAAATATCAGCATTGGACCTAGATGAGCAAAATCGATACTGTTTGTCACTTATGATGTTGTTTTTGCTGAGGTAATTAATAACCATTTTCTTAACAATAGACTCACAGAACTGATACCATGATATTGAGGATGAACATTCACCCACCTTCATAAGAATAGGGCATACAACTAATGCATTCTATAGACTTTGCAAAGACCTAGGTGGAATAATATTGTACCATAAAATGACCCTGCACAAGATGTCCTTGCCAATGTGATGAGCAAGTATACACAAGCTCAATCAGTGAGATTTCACTAATGACTGAGAGAGCTTTTGTTCACACATGCAAAGTAAGGTACCTTCTTGCCAAATTACAACAACAACTTCTTTTGTAAATGCTTATTTCTGAAAACTGCTACTTTTTTTTAACAGACTCCCACATAGATGCTTTCAAGAGCATGAAAATCTTAAACTCTTCACTTTCAGGATTAATAATATCCTTGTAAACTTCATACTTCTTCCTCTTATGTTCATATCATGTACCTCATTCAGTAATGCTCTACCTTGAGGGAAACTTGGGCTTTGTATTGGATGGACTTTAGTAACTATTACTCTGTTACCATCCTTCTTTCTACTTATTCTACCTACTTGCCAAATTACAACAAGGCCATACAACCAGTTCTCAAGATATAAAAAATGCTTAGATGCTTTCTTGACAGACTTTGTATACAACTCTTTCCGGTTATTGCTCATTTCTAACCATTTTTTTTGCCTACTGTTTTTATTGCTTTTTATCACAACACTCAGTCTGTTCTTAGATTCTTTGTTTAGCAGCAACATAGAAGTGGTCTTTAACATGATTTGAACTCAATTCCATTATCCTTAGAAATCGGCCTGACTGAGTCAATGTTGTAAAAAGAACAGCAGGAGTTATTAAAATTTAGTTACAATTACATTCTTCACTATTTTTCATACAGACAACATTTCTTAGATTTCTTAAAACTTCAGATAATGTATCACAGGTGTGTAATTCAGAAAATTAAACTTTCTATTTTGCTAATTAAATATTAATGATTTCTGATATCTTTTGGGAAAAGACAACTCTGAGAAAAGGTCACATTTCAGAAGCATTAAGTACAAAACACACTTACGACTTATGAAACTATCAGATTAAATCCAGGTCTATTGTAAGTATTCTATCTTCTAACCACATTTTGTTCAAGATGACAGATCATCTGAAGTTATTATGCAAATCATATAAACCTCAATAACTTGAATTTACTTTGAATATTTTTTATCAAATTTTAAATGATTAATTTAGACATCTAAACAAAGCTTGAGTTAATTTTTGAGACAATTTCAACATCTTTTATTTAAAGTCATTGAATTTATTATAAAAAACTACCGTCTGAAGTTAATACGCAAAACCAGAAAATCACTTTTTACTTCAATAACAAATTAATAAAATCTTCAACAATGGGCCAAAATCTACAATAAAACAAACAACAAACTTACATGATAAGTGTTTGTTGCATTTAGATCTTAATATATAGAGCTTTCTTCTTAATAACAGCCAGCAATATATTATCCACTGATTTTGTAAATTTCTTTAATTAATCAGGTTCAGTTTCCAATATGGTGCTTTTAGTTGCTTCCTATAGGTTTGCTTTGCTGTCATACTGTTTGCCATTTTTCTGTAATTTCATCTTCACAATTGACCATAGATTTTCAATTGGATTCAGATTTGGACTTGATGGTAGCCATTCCATTATCTTTTCTCCTGTAAACCTTTTATGCTAAAAATGTTCATGGATAAGCTTAGATATATGAGAAGTGGCATTTTCATGCATAAATACACACTTCACTTTAAAATGGCATGACAAGGAATTGTATCATTAAAAAAATATTGTCAATGAAATCCCAGTAGCTAGAACTTTTCTGTATAACTCCTTCATTGACTTTGAATGGCTGAATAATGGTTTGATTAAAAATTCCAGACCATATCATCACCCCCACCTCCTTGCTGCCTTCTTTTAGCCACAAGGCACATTTACATTGGATAATCCATCATTGAGTCTGTTAGGGATGAGTGAAATGTATTAAGCTTTTTTTAACGAGAAATGTTGGAATTAATCAGAAGGATTTTTGGTTCAGCAGGCATGTTCAAAACTTTCATTCTCAACAATAAGATATTTCAAACTATTGAAACACAACGAGGCAAAGAATCAATTCAAACAATGCACAGATTTATATACAATTAAGAAAATATTGACAATAATGTTTCGAAATATCAAATTTTGGTGTGTTTGTATTTGTATTAAAAGATCATTTTGCTTGAGTGTTTCGATATATTTGTGAACTATTGCAAAGTTAAAGTCAAATGAGTCTTTTGTAAATTAAATGTTCATTTACTATTCAACGTGAATGTGTATGTATTATTTATGTACTGTTTCTTTGGTTAAGTCATTCGAATTTGCGTACCCTTAACTGTAGTTTAAGGTTTATGCCTGATCACTATTTTTTACTTGAATGGTAGTGAATATAATCATTCAACTTTAGATAAGTAAAAATGTTTGAAGTTCAAAGTTTGTCAGAGAGGATTATCGAGCCAAATTGTCATTGAGTGATTGATGTTTTTTCACGTGGAAAATTCTTGTTCGGAGTTGCATGGATTTGGTTGGCTTCTCTCTGTGTTCGATGTTCTGATTCTCCTGGTCAGTCCAAAATCTTCCTTTTATAGGTTTTTGGACATACAAAATCGGCTCCCAGAATTTTGGCACAATTTACTTCTTTCCACGTGAGCTTTCGAACTTTTTTGAGATGTAGCCACTAGAATTCTTAGTTCGGAAAAACAAGGTTTTCATTGGATAAGTTAGTGTACATGAGTGTAAAAGATAATAGATTGTCCCTGTGCAAAAGGGTGTTATGGTAACGTGGGCGATTCCACAAGTCTCCCCTAATTATGTCCCAATTTTGACGCATTAAAATATTTGTTTTACTGGGAGGAGTTTCCTGACAGATCCCAGTTAGTAAAGTGTTCTAAACCTATTGACCTTCTTGACTCCCTCAATTCCAATCCACTCAAAGATCCTAAGACTGCTCAAACACTGTTGTTTTGCTATAACACTCTTTAGTTTACATTCCCCTTCAAGAGATATGTCCTTTGCTTCTAGTTCTCTGAACGTATAAATTTCTGGAGTTACAAATAAATTCCCATTGCTCAAAAAATACCAAACTGATTTATTTGATTTTCTATATCTGTAGATCACTGGTGGAAACTTGTACTTAAAGGATCCAAGAAGGCAATGGTAAGAAACACATCCCCAATGTTAGCAGACCAGTGGTTGGAAAGCATAAGATTCACATCTCTCATTTTTAATTTTCTGGTTTTGCATAACTTCAGATAGCTGTTTTTTTTTATAATAAATCAAATAACTTTACTAAAACATGATCAAACTACTGAAAAATTTAAATCTTTTTTCTATCATCACAAGTTATATTTAATTGAGCTATCAGCCCTTTTCCTTTTTTTACCATCACCTGTCATATTTACCTGGCATATCGAACCTTTTCTTTTTTCTGCCATCACCTATCATACTTACTTAGCTACCCACTATTTATTTCTTCTACCGTCACCTGTCATATTTACCTGGGCTATCAACCCTTTTCTTTTTTCTACCATCACCTGCCATATTCACTTGGGCTACCCATCATTTTATTTTTTTATTGTCACCTGTCATATTTACCTGGACTATCAACCCTTTTCTTTTTTCTAACATCACCTGTCATATTTACTTGGGCTACCCGTCATTTTATTTTTTTTCCGTCACCTGTCATATTTAGCTGGGCTATAAATCTTTTTCTTTTTTCTACCATCACCTGTCATATTTACCTGGGCTATCAACCCTTTTCTTTTTTCTACCATCACCTGTCATATTTACCTGGGACCATCACCTTCCATATTTACGTGGGCTATCAACCTTTTCTTTTTTCTACCATCACCTGTCATATTTATTAGGTTGGCGCAAAAATAATGATCTAATAATGTCTTTTTTTGACGTTAAAAAATACGTCAAAAACGACATTATTACGTCATTATTTTTGCACCAACCTAATACTTGGGCTATCAACACTTTTCTTTTTTCTACCATCACCTGTCATATTTACCTGGACTATCAACCCTTTTTGTTTTTCTACCCTCACCTGTCATATTTACTTGGGCTATCAACCCTTTTCTTTTTTCTACCATCACGTGTCACATTTACCTGGGCTACCAACCCTTTTCTTTTTTCTACCATCACCTGTCATATTTACTTGGGCTACCAATCTTTTTATTTTTTCTACCATCCCCTGTCATATTTACCTGGGCTACCCATCTTTTTATTTTTTCTACCATCACCTGTAATATATACCTGGCCTATCTCCCCTATTCTTTTTTCTACCATCAGCTATCATATTTAATTGGAATTCCCATCATTTTATTTTTTCTACCATCAACTGTCATATTTACTTGGGCTATCAAACCTTTTCTTTTTTCTACCATCACATGTCATATTTACCTGGCCTATCAAGCCTTTTCTTTTTTCTACCCTCACCTGTCATATTTACCTGGCCTATCAAGCCTTTTCTTTTTTCTACCCTCACCTGTCATATTTACTTGTGCTAACCATCATTTCATTTTCCTACCATCAACTGTAATATTTACTTGGACTACGCATCATTTCATTTCTTCTACCATCACCTGTCATATTTACCTGGGCTATCAACCCCTTTCTTTTTTCTACCATCACCTGTCATATTTACTTAGGCTACCCATCATTTTATTCTTTCTACCATCACCTGTCATATTTACCTGGGCTATCAACCCTTTTCTTTTTTCTACCATCACCTGTCATATTTACTTAGGCTACCCATCATTTTCTTCTTTCTACCATCACCTCTCATATTTACCTGGGCTATCAACTCTTTTCTTTTTTCTAACATCACCTATCATATTTACTTGGGCTACCGATCATTTTATTTTTTGTACCCTCACCTGTTATAGTTACCTGGTCTATTAACCCTTTTCTTTTTTTCTACTATCACTTGTCATATTTACTTGGGTACCATCATTCTATTTTTTCTACCATCACTTGTCATATTTACCTGGCCTATCAACCCTTTACTTTTTTCTACCATCACCTGTCATATTTACCTGGGCTATCAACACTTTTCTTTTTTTTCTACCATCACCTCTCATATTTACCTGGGCAATCAACCCTGTTCTTTTTTCTACCATCACCTCTAATATTTACCTAGGCAATCAACCCTTTTCTTTTTTCTACCATCATCTGTCATATTTACCTGCGCTATCAACCCTTTTCTTTTTTCTACCATCACTTGTCATATTTACTTTGGCTATCAACCCTTTTCTTTTTTCTACCATCACCTGTCATATTTACTTGGGCTAACCATCTTTTTATTTTTTCTACCATCACCCCTCATATTTACCTGGTCTTTCAAATCTTTTCTTTTTTCTAACATCACCTGTCATATTTACTTAGCCTACACATCATTTTATTATTTCTACCATCACCTGACATATTTACTTGGGCTACCCATCATTTTATTTTGTCTACTGTCACCTGTCATATTTACCTGGCCTAACAACACTTTTCTTTTTTCTGCTATCACCTGTCATTTTTACTTGGTCTACCAATCATTTTATTTTTTCTACCATCACCTGTCATATTTACTTGGGCTATCAACCCTTTTCTTTTTTCTACCATCACCTCTCATATTTACCTGTTCTATCAACCCTTTTCTTTTTTCTACCATCACCTGTTATATTTACTTGGGCTACGCATCATTTCATTTCTTCTACCATCACCTATCATATTTACTTGGGCTATCAACCCTTTTCTTTTTTCTACAGTCACCTGCCATATTTACTTGGGCTAGCCATCATTTTATTTTTTCTACTGTCATCTGTCATATTTACCTTGGCTATCGACCCTTTTCTTTTTTATACCATCACCTCTCATATATACTTGGGATATTAACTCTTTTCTTTTTTATACCATACCCTGTCATAGCTACCCATCATTTTATTTTTTCTACCATCAAATGTCATATTTACCCAGCCTATCAACCCTTTTCTTTTTCTACTATCACCTGCCATATTTACTTGGCCTATCTACCCTATTCTTTTTTCTACCATCAGCTATCATATTTACTTTGGCTACCCATCATTTTATTTTTTTCTACTGTCACCTGTCATATTTACCTGGGATATCAACCCCTTTCTTTTTTCCACCATCACCTGTCATATTTACTTGGGTATCAACCTTTTTCTTCTTTCTACCATCACCTGTCATATTTACCTGGCCTTTCAACCCTTTTCTTTTTTTCTGCTGTCACCTGTCATATTTACTTGGGCTACCCCCATTTTTTTTTGATCAGTTCAAAACACTTTTAGAAGGAAAAAGCTTTTTTCTAATGAAAACAAGTTACAAATATTCACTGAAATATTTTCTCCTCAAAACCTGCAGAATTTTGTTTGCTATCAAAGAGTCTCCAGATAAGCAGCAACTTTTATTGCAAATAATACTGGATAATATAATAAAATAAAATGTAATTGTACTTTATATTTTTTTAAGAATAATTTTGGTCAATAAAAATGAAAATTATTTATAACTCAACCCCAAAATTATTGTTCTTCAATGTATCTTTGGTACATGGGCAATCATATATCTCCACAATTTCTTGACTTTTTTAGCTATTAATAAATTTTGTCTTTCATTATTTATCCTAAACCCTGTTCAGCCATCTATTTACTCAAGCTCATTAAGTAGCTTATGCATTGTTTTCCTATGTCCATCTTGCCCTCAATCAGTCGTGTGAGTATCAGATTTTCCAAGTCCTCCTTTCTCTTGATGTGACAGATATTTACGTTTTTGCACTTCTTTGATTTTGGTATCCCCAGGTTGTAATTTGTATGTGAGACTCTTCTTTTTACTGACACCCATGAATTCTATCTTTTTAGAATTGCTGCTTAGTCCTTTCTTCTGGCTTTCCTTTACTACTTTCTGTAGGAATTCTTGTAGTTTCCTTTCTGTGTCTGCTATCAACACTGCATCATCTACATATCTTTGGCTTATGGTCATATCATGTTGAAACACTGGTTGTCATATGAACACTGAAATTAAGCAACATTGAGCCTGGTCTGTGCCTAGATGGGTAACCACTTGGGAATATTGGTGCTATAAGCTTGGATGTGTAGTGGGTGTAATGCATAATGGCTTAGAATTGTTAATCAGAGAGCTAAGTTCCTATTCTTGTTGGGTTTGTTTCATTCACTTACGTGCAAATACCCTTGGAAAAGAAATGAATCCTCCTCTTCTCTCCCCAGCTATGGGTTAATTAGTAAGATTTGTATCACTAACCCATTATAATCCCTAAAAAATTTTTTACAATCTAAAAATATTTCCTGGCTTTAAATAACCTGCAAAGAGTTGATAAGCTGTAAAAAATGAATCAATCTCCATATCTTGTGTTGTTAAGATTATGGCTACAAATAATAAATCCTGATAGGACTTCTAATTCTCTCAAAATCACCTCACTGTATAAAGTGAATAAGTCTGGTGAGATGACACATCCTTGTCTTACTCCCCTTTCTATTTTTACTGAATTCATTTTACATCTATATGCAAGTGGTTTACTACCAGTATAGGTTCTGGATTACGCTCATAGTCATTTGTAAAATATTGTGACTCTCCTGTTTAATCTGATTTATCAGGATCTTTTCATCCCTTGCATCTACAAGACAGGATGATAACGTTTTTACTTTTACTTAATGTCTCTGTTTAACTGGCAGCTCATTGAGTGCTTTTGTGTTTTTCTCTAATAGAATAAAATGCAAGAAAACTAGCAAAGTAAAAAGATTGGTGTTGCTCACCCCCCCACCTAGAAATAAGAGACCCCTTGATTGTTTTTCTTTCCCTGTTATTCTCCGAGAGTTTGGTGAGTGGGTGTCAAAATCAAGCATTTCTTTTCTTGGTGTTTGAAGCTCGTTTACCCAGTTGACTACTTTGTTTTATTATTTAGATTTCTTCTTGCTTATATTTCTTTTGGTGGGGTGTGTGAGGTGGGGGTTTATTGTTCTTGCTGGAGGGGCATGTGTGTAGCAGCTGGTGGGAGAGGTGGGGAGAAACTGTTTAAAAACACTCAGCCATCTCTTCTGAGGATTGTTTGGCCTGTTTGCTTTGTTCATGGTTGTTAATTACTCAAACGAGGACCTTCTCTTTTTTCAGTTGCTTCCCCCCCTCCAGATTCTTGTTTTCATTACCACTCTCAGAATGGCACCTCTCAGATACTCTCATTCTATTCTTTCCTTCCACTCACCTTGGTTTCAGAGGGCAGAAAGTGCCACTAATGGGACTTGGTTACCGTGATAAGTGCTGCTAATGATCCCACATGAGGTCACAGATTTTGTCTCAAGCATAGATTTAGTTAGCTTAAGTCTGTGCTCTTATTCAGAAATCATAAAATACTAGACATGTCGTGGGGGGGGGGGGAACTGGTGTCTGGGAAGTCATAGATTCCGTTCAATCAGTCTGTTTTGGTGAGATGTAAGTAAATGTCAGTTAGGCTCAAATATCAAAATGAACGTTTCATTCCCATTGTTTTCTGAAATCTGTTGTAATTTTTTTTCCATTATTCTACATCAAGCTAAAATGGGCCCTCATCTCCTATTGCGAGAATTTTCTTGCATCCACAAATATTAGGTTGGTGCAAAAATAATGTCGTTTTCTCACATAGTAACATATGTGAGAAAACGACATTATTTTTGCACCAACCCAATATTTGACAATATTAAAGGACAAAGCAAAAACCCAAAGAATGCTAAAGAATGTATAATCTGAAATGGTAGGATAAAAACAATAATGATGAAGATCCTAACTTTCATATGATGTTGTGTTCTTATAAAAGAGATGACTAAGAAAAAAGACAAAGTAACCTCTAAAGACCACTGAGTGCAAGATATATATGAGAAAGGCTGAAGAATATATCAGCTGAAATGGTGGAATAAAAACAACAAAGATGAAGATCCTAACTTCCATATGGTGTTGTGTTTTTATAAAGATGAATAAGAAAAAGACAAAGTAACTTCTAAAGATCACTGAGTGCAAGATATACATGAGGAAGGCTGAAGAATATATCAGCCGAAATGCCACAATAAAAACAAGATTCATTTTATTTAATTCCACCTTTTTGATTAACTCTTATAAAGGTTATTTTATCAAAAGGCATAAATTCCTTTCAAAAATGGCAGTCCCTGACATTCTCCATTAGTTCTTCTTCTTTTTATTCATAAACACTTATGCCCAAAGCTGTAAGCCTCACCCAAAATGCAAATGCTAATTTACAATATATATAGATATTTCGATTTCCTGGGAAATTCCCAATCCCCACTTTCGACACCCAATCTCATGTTACCTTTTATTCTATGTACCCAATTCTGAGTGAAAACATAGCATAGCATCTTTTTAAGTTTGATGTCCCACTGAAGTAATAAATTTATGAATATTTTTCTGGCAAGTCACTCCTGTTTCCAGCTCAGTTCTAAAGAAACCAAATTATTGCTTGATAGTTTTAATAAAAATGATAGTAGGGTGTACTGCAATTTATTTCAAAGATTTTTGTTTACCGTAAAGATAAGGATATTAATTTAAAAATCTAATTCATAATCAAAATAAATCTTCCAAAAGATAAAGCAAAAGAAGGTCTTTTGTATTGAAGGGAAATCATTTCTATTCTCAGTTGATGACAAGATGAAAGTTAAGTTTTGATAAAAGAACCTCAGCAATTGTTTTGTCTTCTAATAGAATTGTTCTTTATTTCTATCTTTACCCATTTCTTTAGGAGGAAAAATTCTTCCTTAATTGACTGAGGAGAAAGTGATGCTTTTAGTGGGAATTTATAAAATCTTTCTTACTTAGGCAATTTGTCAGAAAATAGTTATCTCAAGTCCACTGTTATTGCTCTTTCCAGTATCAATGGGAGTTTCCTTCCTAACCTTTTATTTGATGTAGTGTAAAATGTCAGCATCTTGATTATGTCATTATTTTCTTTGTGTTACATATGCTATCCATTTTAGTTATTGCTACTGCTGAAAATCCTCAAGTGATGTGTTTTCTGCTATTTAGTACAATTCTTTGTAATTCTGTAGCAAAAGTCTACAAGCTTTGAAGAAGGATGATCCAAACTAAGACTTCTGGCCTTCATTTGTTCAAAGCCATTTTAATCATTGATTTTAGAAAATGATTCCATACAGTTGGTAGTATAGATATTTCTGAACAAAGTTTGGTGACAATCATGACATCCATATAAAAGTCTTGATTTGATGAGGCTATTTAAGAAAATGACTTGAATTTTTAGGTTAACATGTTTGGTTTTCTAGCAACTTGCAGTGTTGCAGCCTATTCTCTGTTCATTTTCCTTATCTCTTATACTAAATTTGTTATAAACGTCAATACACTGAAGTTTTTTTTTTGTTTTTTTACAGCAAGGTTCAACTTGTACAAGGTGCAAGAGTAGAGGGTTACATTGAGGGGTAGTTTATATGGAGAGGAGGGGAAAATGATGGTTTATTCTAGACTAGAACAGATTAAGATTGTAGTCGTTGGGGAAACATTCTCTTGGGAGACTGTTCCATAGAACAGTGGTTTGCGGAAAGAAGCTGTTTGAGTGGACCTTACTTCTCACCGATGGAATACAGAGTCAATGCGGGAGGCTTGCTGCAATGTTAGATGCATGGCAGGTTCTGTCCCTGAAGGTTAGAGCTGACAGAACTGATGAATGTAATTCATCCTAATACTTTCTATGGAAAGTGATCGAACGTACTACACAGAGCAGTGAGAGGCTTGCCACACCCCACCTGTGAGGTTGTCACTCACAAGAGCTCAGAGATGCTTTTGAAGTCTAACAAGACTGGAAAATAAGGACTGAGCAACTCTTGCCCAAATTGTTTAGAGTGTTTAGTATTTACTAATTCCACATGCCAGCATGTCTTACATTTCAATTCCAGATCATAATTTCTTATTTGGAAAATTTTATTTTGTGTCATGGAAAACTTGGTAGAGGATGTTGAGTTTTATTCAGGTCATTCTTATCCTAATTATGAATACCTATGTCATCAGCATTGCATTATGAATACCTATGTCATCAGCATTGCATCCCTCATTATAAGTACATTGACATCAGGAGGGAATTTATGAATACTGCTTTCTATTCATAGATTCATTTGGGTAGCTTGATTTGCATAATGTTAGGGAAATTTTAGAAGTGTCTTTAATGTTTACTCAGTCCTTTATTTGTTCAAGTACTCAGTTTTTCTGATACATAGACCCAGGTATTACCAATAAGTGTATGCAAGAAAAGTATGCAATAAGGCTAACTTGGAGTAGCCTCTTGATGTAACTGGTTAAGAATTTTGATTTCCTGATTTGTCTCCCCTACCCAATTAGGTTACTATATATTTGTCTTTGACTAAATTTACCTTAACTAAGAAATATATGGTCATAGATCCTTTTTTTTTATTTCTTTTTCGTGTAGCTTTCATTTCATTTTTTGTTGCCCATTCCAGATAGATGACAAAAGGCAAAGTTTTTATTTGTGAAAATTACATTTTCTTTTTCTTTTCTATTGTTGTTTTTTCTTTTTTTTAATCATTTCACACCAAGCAAGGCAGTAGTTCCACTAGTATACAGGGGATTACAGAGAAGAAAAGTGAGAGAAATGACTGGTTATGGAGGGACTGAAGAAAGAGTAAAAAATGAATTGGGGTTCAAGACAACAGAAGATGGTAATTGATGTTGCATTTTGAAGATTGTAAGTGAAAAGGAGTTCCACAGGTAGGAGGTGCAAACAAAGAAATTATTAGAGCAGAAGTGGCAGTTGCATTTAACTATTGCAACAGTAAAAGGGTGGGACCAAGATGCCAATCTAGCAGCATGCTTAAATTCATGTAGTCAGGGCACTAGGAAAAAAGTTTATCAGAGCAGTTGCGATGAAAATATCTAGAAAAGACAGTGGGATGCCAATTCACATCTGTGAGAAAGTGACTGAAGTTGAGATGCCAAGTCAGGATCAATTATATTGCAGATTCTTCTTTGGGTCTTGTGAAGAACCTTGAAGTGAACAGCAAAGGCATCAGACTAGATATGACAACAGTGTGGGTGGTGTAATGGATAATGGCTTGAGAATTTTTAATTGGGGAGCTGAGTTCCAATACCCATTGGGTTTGTTATATTCCCTTACAGGAAAATACCATTGGGAAAGGTATGAATCCACTTATTCTCCCCCAGCTATGGGTTAATTAGTAAGATGTGTACCAGAAAATAATTTTTATCTCCTTCCCTCACTTCTTACTATCTAAAAATATTTCCTGGCTTTAAATAACCTGCAATGGTTTGATAAACCATAGAAAATAACTCAGTCAAATCAAACACACACAGACATATATTTGAAGAGTTAGATATATACATATTATATATACATTATAGAGTTACAGAGAAGATATGTCTTTTGAAAAAAATCTTTTGTTTTAAAGACAGATAAAACCTTGTTTGATTGTGAAACTCTTTCTAGACAAATGGACAAAGCATGCAAATCAGGTGGTGGTTTCTCCTGTAAAATGTGATTGTTATATTGTGGATAATATGATATAAGCAACTAGGTAATTCCGAGTGGAAAGATTACGATAAACACAGGAATTAGGGTAAAACAAATAACATGTGTTTTATTGTACGGAAAGTACAATGAGTAAAAGTTGATAATGACAAGGAAAATGGGAGATACATCATGGAGGTCAGTACTCTTACTTGGCCCACAATACTTCGTCACGCCTTTTATTTTCTCCTCATTCACATCTCTTTAGACTGACCAATCACTGTTGGGGTGTGATAGGTTGTTCCACTATAACAGTGATGCTGGTTCAAATCCAGCTGAAGGACACATTTTCTTTTATAAGTTTTCGTGAGTGGGCAGGCTAATAGACAAAATAAATTATTTTTAAAATAAAATGGAGCATCTATTCAAATTTGAAATAATAAAAGCAGACATATATGCAGTGCCACATTATCATTAGCCAGATTAACATTTAGACGAGTATAGGTTCCGACTTAGGGCCCAGAGCTGGAGTAACATTAGGTGAGTATAGGCTGCAGCCTAGGATCCAGACCCAGATTAACATGTAGGTGAGTATTGGCTGCAGCCTAGGATCCAGACCCAGATTGATATGTAGGTGAGTATAGGCTGCAGGCCAGGGCCCAGACCCATATTAACATGTACGTGAATATAGGCTGCAGGCTAGGGCTAGGGCCAGGACCCAGACCCAGATTGACATGTAGGTGAGTATAGGCTGCAGCCTAGGATCCAGACCCAGATTAACATGTAGGTGAGTATAGGCTACAGTCTAGGGCCCAGAACTGAATTAATATTTATGTAGGTATAGGTTGCAGCCTAGAATCTAGAGCTGGATTAAGATGTCAGCGAGTATAGACTGCAGCCTGGAGCCCAGAGGTAGTTTAACATGTAGGTGAGTATAGGCTGCAGCCTAAGATCCAGACCCAGATTAACATTTAGGTGAGTATAAGCTGCAGTCTAGGGCTCAGAACTGGATTAACATGTAGGCACACTTGGGATTATTTCTAGGAATCATTCTGCTTTGGGAAATTACCTGACATCAATGGAAATACCAAGGTAGCATCACTGCTTGGAAAATCTCACATAATGAGCAAAATGCTGTGTTTTTAGATTTTATGGTGAACAGGAGTAGAGGCTTATCCTTTGTTTCCTGTTTAGGAATGGGTTTCTGGTTCCTTCTAAAATCTTTCATTCTCTTTCACTCCCAGAAACCCATTGCATCTTAGTGGCATCATTGCCTTGCTTGGGCTGAATTGATTAAAAAGACCAAAATGGAAGGAAGAATAAAAATAGGAAATTGTTAAAAGTAAAGTTGTTATGGGAAATTGACAGGCATCCAGGTTTTGTTAACCTATGATTCAAGCAAACTTAACAGTAACCAATTCAATAATTTAAAGAGATTTTTTGTCCTTCACTGGGGTCCTAATAAGTGTGTCTTCACATAAAACAATTCACAAATCAGAGTATCAAAGAGTTTCCAATATTCTCACAAATATTCGATAGTCATTCCAATATTTCATTAACCCCAATCTCAGCCTTAACACCAACCCACACTACTAGTCCATCTCACTCCAAATGTTAACCCTCACCTCCTATTTTTATTATTTTCAGTCAAAGATGAGGATATTAGTCTACTTGAAAAAATATAAAGAAAGATACACAGCAACAATTTCAAAATATACTTGGCAGAATTTAAGTATTACAAAGAGAAATCAAGGTGTATAATAATGAAAACACATGTGAGAAATACAATAAAACTGAGAATGCCAGTCTAAGCAATTCAGGTAATAAAAAGAATCCATTATTTTAGAGCTTCTGAGAACATTCATAATACAAGAAAATGAATTAACCAGATGAAAAGCCCTAAAAATAAAGATATTAATTAGCTAGTCTGTAAAATAGTAAATACCGTATATACCCATGTCTAAGTCTACTTCCTGTACATCATGACCCCTGAATATTTTTGTGAAAAACTTGTGTATTATGCGACTACAGCTTCATAGAAAATCTAGTAGGCTTACCATAGTCAAATATTAAAACAGGTGCCAATGAAGATGAACACAAATTGGAGAAAAGAAAAAAAAC
>OZ010595.1:93397616-93550116 GCA_963932145.1 Acanthosepion lycidas
AAACAAGCAAAGACTTAAACAATAAAAATACAAAATAACCAGCCATAATTTGAAGGAGGAATTTACTCTATCGAATGCAGAAATTGCCAGAATAAATACATTGGATAAACCTCAAAAGTGTAAACAAAAGACTATATGAACACAAAATGGACATTTAAAAAAACAAGATGCATTGGTTGCTCACCATAACAAAACTGACCACAATTTTGACATAGAGAATGCTACTTTAAAAGCAAAAATGATCCACTAAGATGAAAATGTCTGAAAAGTGCCATGATTACTAGTTCAGCCACAGTAAATTTGCATCCAGGTTCTTACAATATATCACAATTCTTGGTAGATTTTCTGTTGTCACAATGTGGGATAATCAGGGACAAAGGTGATGGAGGTAAAAAGCGAAAGAATACAGAAAAATATTCTTTCAAATATTTCGAAACTACCAGTATCACTCGTTTCATGGGCTGTAGACATGGCGACATCAACAAAGCTCAGTCCAATGAAATCCTAGTGGATAAAACATGTCACAAAAACCGTTTTCTAATTTTTCATACTGTTTTTGTTGATACTTTTTGTTTAAAATTGTACAAAATGATATATCATTATATCATATATATATATATATATATATATATGACTAGATTTTATGAACTGGATGCTTGTAAAATCAATCACTCATTTAAAAGATTAAATCAATTTTTTAGAAGTGATTATTTGTCTCAATTTATGCTAAAATCTTTTCTTCTCCTTCAAAGCCGAAATCTCCAGAGTCTACAGTCTCAATAGTCCAAGCACTATCAACTGAGAACTGACTATTTTATTGTCAAATGACCTTTTAGTCAAATGACCTTTCATTAAGCCATTGTTAAAGGTTAAAAAACTGAACTGAACTCTGTCTTTAGTTGAAGTGATTCTTGATGGAGAATAACCAAGATAAAATTTCATTGAACCATGAAGAAAATTTTTTATTTGAAATGTTTCAAAACCAAAGCCATCAGATCTTTAAAGAACAAAGTTTCAATGTTTTAATATATTTACAAGATCATTTTTTGGTTTATTGATTTTGTTCAATGGTTTGTGGTGCTAAAAGTCTAGGACCTAATCAGAATTACTTTGGCTTGTCTTTGAGGTTAAAACATAAATCAAAAAAGATTTTGGTCATTACTTTGTATCCTAACTATCTAATTACAGAGGAAAGAGTATTGTAAACACTTATAAGGAATTCAGACTGTTGCCCCTATTACTAAAGCTGGTCAAGGTAATTACCATAAATTTAAAAGAGAACAGTGAAGTCTTAATTTCACATCTAAAGCAAAATTTCTTTTTAAGAGTCAATCATTTATATTCATCATATGTCTGTTTTGACACTTGTCTTATAAAAAGTATCAAATATGACAGATATATAGAACACATTAACCTCAAGATGTCAATGCTGTCATTCAAGCATGGAGTCACACAAGTATCACAAATAAAAATCATGATTGCTGTTAATAAAACAAAGTAGATTTTAGGAATTTACAAATTAAGGTTTTTATTATTAATTTTGTTTTGCTTGTTTTTCTTTCATGTTTTATTTTTGTGACCAAATTTAGTAAAGCTGGTATATGCAGATCAAGTAAGCTGCTAAGATATGGGATACATGTCAGGGGTGAAGTGCGACTTGGATTCAGGGCATATAGTCATGAATATTTTGTCATATACGGTCTACCATAATATTTTGTCACTTTCTGTTTGTTTGTCAACAATTCTACAAGCTACTAGCAACTTCAACAGCTACATAAGAAAATAAGTCTCCCCACCTCTAAAAAATTGTTTTTCACCACTTTTTAAAAAAAAAAAAAAAAAAAAGAGTAAGTAATTTTGGTTAAATCTTGTTCACAGTTCTCATCAAATTAATGGTTTCTGTTTTAAGATGTAGACATTTTTATTTTAATTTCTAAAAAAAGTTTAAATAAGTTTCTTATTGCTTGATAACAGGTGTCAGTACAATAGACCATATATGACAAAATATTTGTGACTGTATTCCCTGGATCCAAGTCACTCTTCACCACTGATGCATGTTCAAGTCTCATTGGAGGTGATTTCTCAAGTTAATATCCAGGCTGTTTATGAAAAGAATCAGAAAACTTACTGACTTAAACATCATTATAAAAAGCAACAATATAAGGAATAAAAAGAATTAATTAATTAAATGCAGATTGAAAATGCAATAAAATGATCATTTGTCATTGATTATCATTACCAAAAATAGGTGAACTTGCTCAGGTGTGCAAGTTGAAAGAAGTTGTATTTGAAAACATATAGCATTCTACATTTTTCATGCTGTATCCTTTTTCTCAAGACCCTTCACCTTCAATAGCACAATTGTAAATTTCTGTTAAGGACGTTTTCTATTACCATAGCAGAACATGACAACACCAGTCCTGGATATGACGCAAATTACAACTGGCAGCATAGCTTCTGATCAGAAGATTTGAGGTTTTGGGAAATGTGGAACCACCTCTTTGCTGCTGTTCACTGGTCCACCTTGACCCAGGGTGGTAGCAATTGTTAGGGTCCCAGCTATGGGAAAATAATGATCACTCAAACAAAAATGAAACACTATAAAAGTATAAAAATACATTTTTATAGTAAAATTATCAACAATACCTATTTAAAGTAAAATAGCTAACAATACATTTTATCTATAGTTGAAAGCATTCAGTTGCATTCAACTTAGGGTTACATCTAGCCCAATGATTCTCAATGTGGAGCTCATGCTCCACCGGTGGGGAATGGTGATATTTTGATAGGGCATGTGTAGGATGTGCACTCTTCGGCTTACTATACCAACGTGAGCTCAAATTTCATTTTGCATTTTTATTTCATAATTAAAATGATCAAAGTATATTACAGAATAAGTTTTCATTCAAATATTTTATATTTCTGTCTTTCAGTTCTCTATTATATGTTTTGAAACTCTGTATATCTAACTGTCTTTTAGTTTTTGTAATTTTTTCTTTCATGGATGCCATGGTCTTTGGAGGCTTGTCTAGAAACCAATTTAATGGCCATTAAACCATTAAGAATTAAATATTACAGGGGGGTACCAGAATTTTAAAAATACCATGGTTGGTCATGGCCCAAAATCGGTTGAGGACCACTGATCTATTGAGATCAAACTGTAAATTGATGAAATCTCGATGCCAATCTAATATGCTTAAATTCAAAATGACTAGATATATTGAAGAGTTCATCCGAACAATTATCATGAAAGTATTTATAGAAAAGGCACAGAGAAACTACCTTATAGTTGTGGGAAAGTGACTGAAGCCAAGCTGCCATATCAGAACCAACAATATTGCTGATTCTTCTTTGGATTTGGGCACCAGTCAATAGATGGCAGAAATATTCTTAGCATTTAGTTGAAATAATAAATTTGTTTTCAAAATATCTAGATATCGGCATTTAAATAACCCATAGAGGTTGGTAAGCCATTGAAAAAAATCAACATACATGACAAAACAACTGAAAAATTCAAACCTACTATGAATAAAGTTGCCTATAAACTTTTGCTTAATGAATGTTAGATTAAATCTCAAAATGTGATTTATCATTGCAGAAAGATTAAACCAGTTAAGTTGTGCATCAAGTGTGTTGCCAAAAATGAGATGGAAACAAATCCATGAAAACAAATTAAAATCTGACATATGGAAAAGAGGGAAAAGGAGCAGGCATATTTGTTCATCGAAGGAATTAACAATTAATGAGAAGCAAATGTGGAATGAATTAAGAAAAGCTGAGTGTGGATCCATAAAAAACAAAATTGTCTTTTACAACAGTGACAGAGAATAACACATAAGAAAAAATCAAGTTTGACATTTTCTTTTTATTAACCCAGAAAAAATTTAACATTCTTTTCTTGATATTTTTTAAAAATAAATTCTACCTCAAAAAGTCTGATTCCATAAGATTTAAATTATAAAACTGTAAATTTGAGAATCCTTCTTTTTCTTCTTCTTCTATATGCCATGCTGCTTCAGGACGTGGGTTATCATGGTTCTCCACAATTTCCAGTCCTTTGTAGCTCTTGGTAAATTTTGTCTTTTTGCTATCTCTCCTAATCCCTGTTCTGCCAACCATTTACAAAACCTCGTTAGCCAGATTATGAGCTCTTCTTCTTTTTTTCTATATACCATGTGTCCCTTCATTTCATCAGCGATCATGGTTCTCCACAATTTCCCATCCTTTGTAGCTCTTAGTAAATTTTGTCATTTTGCTCTCTCTCCTAATCACTGTTCTGCCAAGCATTTACACAAGCTAGCTTTCCTCTGTCTCTCTTGCTTTCAATATCTCCTGTGAGTATCAAATATATCAAGCCTTCTTTCCTCATTATGTGCATGGGAATTTTCAACTGTCTCTTTCTGATGTTAAGTATACATACCCTTCTGTTGATTTTCTCTAACCATCCCCCTTCTTTAGATCCTATATTTTTCTTGCCTTATGTCTATTCCTCATCTGTGAAGAAATTGTCCAGCATTCACTGCCATATTGGAAGACAGATATTGCATAATAGTTTAGTAGTCTTTTCTTTGTTTCTGTTGCTTTAAGTCTCTTCTTCTTCTGTGAGGAGATTGTCCAGTATTCACTGCCATACAGGAAGACTGATATAACAACAGTTTAGTAGTCTTTTCTTTGTTTGTAATGAAATTTTCCTCTTTTAATATTAGGTTGGTGCAAAAATAATGACGTAATAATGTCGTTTTTTGACGTATTTTTTAACGTCAAAAACGACATTATTACATCATTATTTTTGCACCAACCTAATACTTTGCTTAGCTTTTGGAAGGCATTTTTCACTATTTGAGTCTGGATTTTGGTGCCACACTTTCCTCCCCCTGTTAAAACATTTCCTAGATATTTAAATTTTTTGTACTCACTCGATTTTGTAGTCTGCAATTTGCATCTTCAGTTCTTCTTTTTGCTGACAATCATGCAATTCCCTTCTTACAATTAATGTTTATTCCTTTACGAACTTCTATACAAGTTCTTGTACTTTCGGGTTTTTTTGTCTGCTATCAACGTGTGTTATCTGCATTTCTAATGTTGTTAAGATAATAATGAATCTTGGTAAGAATTCTAATTCTTGCAGAATCATCTCACTGTAAACGTTGAATAAGACCATTGAGAAGACACATCCTTGTCTTACACCACTTTCTATTTTTGTATATTTATTGAATTCATTTTCTATCCATAAATTTGAGCATTAGCTGTTATAAATTAAATTAATGGTCTTGAACATTGCATTTCTTATATATCAATATTTATGTGGAAATACAGGTGTGTTGCATATATATTAATCATAAATGATTGATGTGAAATGTCTGATAAATATTTAAATATGGAATAAATGAAACTGAATTTGTTGACATGGTTAAATTAGAGTTAGTCTTCTGCAAAAGCATTGTTCTCTTTTCTGGATTTTACAATGTAGGTTCAAGTAAGAAAAGTCTTTTGTCTATGCATAAGGAATGGTAGTAGGAATGACTTACTGGTTGCTGAAGTTGACCTGGCTTGGATTCACTAACATCTATTTATAGTCAGGTCATGATTGCTGTTAAAACTGAAAGCAGAATTTCTGTTTGGTTTATAGCTATTTATAGTTTTTTTTTTCTTGTTTGGAGAATAGCTCCAAGAATTATGGCCCATAGAGAAATTTTGTTGGTCAATAAATTAGATGATATATAATTTTACTTGCTTGTCATTATGTTTAAAATTATCAGCTGTCTAAGAAGAGGATTCAGCACTAAATTTAACTAGTCTTTTTGAATCACGTGTCTTATAGCATACAAACCTTATTTTAGTAGATGACAAGAGAATTTGAGTGATATAAAAGGAGCAGAAAAAAGGAAAAAGTGAACCTAATAATTTTTATATTATGAGTGAAATTGCAGTAAAAAACACACAAAATTTTATCAAAAAATAAATGCTAGATGATGACATTCTATTTCTTTGAAAAAAAAAAAAAAAAAAAAAAATGAATAAAAATATCTCCTGGACAGAGCTTTAAGGGAAATGGAAACAAAATGGATGCCTATACTTAGAAAGAAACAGCTGAAATTGTTTGAGACAGATAATGAAGAAAAAGAGCTTGGCTAATTTGACACTCACAAGACCTAGTGAAAGCAGAAGGACACAGCTTGTATAAATGGATGTTTGGGCAGGGGCTGGTCTGGATAGTAAAAAAACAAACATTACTGAGAGTTACAAGAGATAGGACGTTGTGGAGAGCCATAGCTCACATCTTGGAGGGATATGACATATAGAAGAAGAATATCTTCGTTTATTTTTATTCTATTTTTCAAATGTTTCATACTAATTCTCTGTCAACAACTTATCTCTCACATACGCAGAATCACACTCCTCCTTTTCTCTTTCTTTTCTTGTATTCACATATATCTAAACACACACACGCATATATATATATATATATATATATGTGAAAATATATAGAAAATAGGAAAGAACTGGTTAGGTAAATAATCCAAAGTTCTTTAGTATTTTTGTTATTATTTTTTTTAAAATAGTGCTCGATACAAAAGTAGAGCATAAATATAATTATTTATTTAAAAATATGATTCCAACACGCTACATAAGAGGTCTCATGTTTCAAGACAAGAGCCAAAAACTTCAATATAATTATTTGAATTAAATTGAGTTAAAGTAAACTCTGTTCCATCTTCAAGCAAATTTGAAAAAGACTTACTCAACATTATCAACAACATCTCCTTTCAAAAAAAGAAGAGTCACTTCCAAAAACATCTAGACCAAATAGTTAAAAGCATAAATGATTGTGATAAAATACTAGTTAAGTCTGACAAAACTGGCAACTTCTACAAATTGGCTGTTGATGACTACAACAACTTAATTAAAAAAAACTTAACCAGTCCTTATAAAAAAGCTTGCAACAACAATATAAATATGGTTGATAGCATAAACAGAGCAAGTAAAAAAAACTGATAAATTAAAAATTAGCGATAGAGTAGGCAAACTTACTGAAAAGGAATGTTACATAACTCTTAAGGACCATAAACATGATTTTTTGGAAAACCCTACTACTAGAATAATTAACCCTACCCGACCCGACATAGGACAGATCAGCAAAAGGATCCTGGAAAAAATTACTTGCCAAATAAAAAAACAGCTTGGATTAAAATTATGGATCAATACTAAAGATGTTATCAATTGGTTTAACAATATTGATAATAAGCAGAATTGCACCCTAATACAGTTCGATATCATGGATTACTACCCATCAATTTTGAAGGATCTATTTATGACTGCCCTGGACTTTGCTGCTGTGTATTCTAACCTGACAAAGGATGAAACAGATATAATCCTCAGCGCATTAAAATCTGTCCTCATTCATAATGGGGACCAATGGATAAAAAACAATAACGACCTGTTTGACATCACTATGGGATCATTAGACTCTGCAGAGTCTTCTGACCTTGTTGGTCTTTTAATACTGTATAACTTAACCGCACACCGCGAAATTGATATTAAGGACATCGGACTGTATAGAGATAATGGGCTCACGGTCGTGAGGAGTTCTATTAGTTTTAAGATAGAGAAAATCAGAAAAATTATATTTAGTGAATTTAAAAATCTAAACTTAAAGAAAACAGTCTCTTATAAATTGAAAAGGGTAAACTTCCTTGATGTAACTCTAGACTTAGCAAGCAACACATACCAACCTTATAGAAAACCAAATGCTAACCCCTTATATATACACCCGAAGTCAAAACACCCTCTATCCATATTTAAACATATACCCTCATCAATAGAAAATAGAATTAGCATTAACTCCGCTAACAAAGAAATATTCCAACACCAAATTGCAAACATTAACTATAGAGACAATTGCACTGGCCAAAAGAAAAAAAACAGGAAAAGAAAAATCATTTGGTATACCCCTCAGTTCAACCAAATGGTTAGTATTAAACTAGGACAGAAATTCTTAGCTTTAATTGATAAACACTTCCCCACCAATAGTAGGCATAGTAATATATTTAGTAAGAACACCCTAAAATTGAGTTACAGCTGCACTGAAAATCTAGAAAGTATAATAAAAAAACACAATAATAAAATCCTGAACAAACCCCCATACCTGAATAGTTTTAATAAAAACCCTACACTTAAATCAGACAATAATAGTGAAAAATTGTGTGATTGTAGAAACCCAGAAGACTGCCCATTAGAAAATAAATGCTGCATCAAATCTGTGGTATACCAATGTACTATCTCATCCACTGAGAGTCCTAATACTAATATGATATACATTGGGTCCACGAAGAATGAAATTAAAGCCAGATGGAGGCAGCATAAGTGCTCTTTCAACAATATAAATAAAAGAAATCAGACTTCTCTATCTAAATATTTTTGGCATCTGAAGGAAATAAACAGGACACCTAAAGTAAAATGGAAAATTATAAATAGGACTAGAACTTGTAAAACTTGGGATGACCCATGCCCTTTGTGCCTCCATGAGAAACTGCACATTATTAAGCTTCTAAATAATAAAAATCTATTAAACAATAGACATGAGTTAATCGTTTTTTGCCGACATCATCAAATTTATGCCCTGAATAATTAGCTAAAAACAAGCATACAAGCATAAAATAACTTTTATAATCTATAGCCCAAATAAATAGTTTAAATACCCTACAAAAAAAGATAACCCTTTATGAAGTCATCAAAAAACAAATGTTACGGCAGTTTTTATATACACAAATCCCTTTCATAAAGAAATAAAATAAAAAAAAATAAATCTCCATAGACACATAAACCAGACTAGGCGAAAACATCTTCCGTTTTAAATTTAGACACCCCCACCTTACCCTGACTTGACATCTATGAAAGTAACTCTATACTGATACAAATTATTAACACCAAACACTCCTACCTATTTTAAACAATTTGCCCTGGCTGTTACCATGGAAATTTTGATTTCAATTATGAATATACTATTAAAACATGTAAATTTCGGAAATAAGTTATTTCAAAAAAAATTTCGCTTGAAGATGGAACAGAGCTTACTTTAACTCAATTTAATTCAAATAATTATATTGAAGTTTTCGGCTCTTGTTTTGAAACATGAGACCTCTTATGTAGTGTGTTGGAATCATATTTTTAAATGAATAATTATATATATATATATATATATATATATATATATATATATATATATATATATGTATGACAAAGTAGAAAAAGTTTTTGTGTGACATGTTTTGTCCTTTAGGTCTTCATAGGAATAAATTTGTTACACTGGTGCGACTACATATGCACACAAATGAGGGGTGCTGGGAATTTTTAATTTTAATTTTTTTTATACATATAGATTAATAATATGAAAGAATATAAAAAAAAATAACTCTTGATATTTCTTACTCAAATGCATGGAAAAAAAATCATTCTATGATGCACACATCAAATATTAATCTAAATGTAATAGGTTAGATTATTTTTTTTTTAAATTTCAATTCCCAGCATCCCTCATTCAAGTGCATGTGTAATCACATCAACATAACAAATATTGTCCGAGGAAGTCCTGAAGGATGAAACACGTCACACAAAAACTTTTTCCCTCTTTGTTATATATATTTTCCCCAATATTGTTCTTGATATATAAAAATTTATATATCATTTTACACACACACACACACATATATATATATAGGATAGATATCTTGATAATTGTAAATATAGAGTCCAGATTTTTTAAATGTTTTCTATATACATTATAGGCCAAAAGTTTAAGGCCACCCTACATTTCTTTGAAAAACACCTTAAAATAAGATATATTTTTTAAAGTAAATGATACATTCTCACTAACTACAGTGTTTTTGCTTTTATTTTAATAAAACAAAATAAGCACTCAACTATAGAAAATTATCATACAACAGCATCATATTTTCTTTTCATTAATAAAACCACCACCTGCTTTAATTATTGATTTAAAAATTCTTAGCATTCTTTCCAACAGTTTTTAAAGAAATGGTAGATGGCTGATCATCTCAAGCTTTCTTCAAGCACTGAAAAATTTCAATCTCACTCTTTGGGTATTCTCTTTGAACTCTCCTGTCCAATTCATCCCATACTAATTCGATGGAAGAGAGGTCCAAGACATTATTTCCAAATTATTGTTCCTTTTTTGACTTGAGGTTATTTTGACATAATAATAAGAGTATTTGAGATCGTCGTCTTGTTGAAAGAAGATTTTTTCCAACTATGCATAAACCAGATGGTATAGCATCCCTTTCCAAAATCAAATGATATTGTTCTTTTTTTAGGATTCTCTTGATCTGAAACAAAATCTCCAACCCTTTTGGTAATCTCAAAACATCTCTAAGAGGTTAATAGGGAAAAGAAAAAATGTTTCTCATACAAAATATTCATAAGTAAGCCAAATTTATTTTGGACAGCCAAATTCAAATCTGAAATTTTTGGTAGTAAGAGGAGCCTAGAGTAAGACTGAAAAATAAAATAAACAGTAGTTAATGAATATATATATATCTTTTACATGAATAAGATTAAAAAAAAAATATCTCATTTTAAGGTGTTTTTTTAAAGAAATGCAGTGTGGAACCTTAAACTTTTTGTCTGTAATGTAATTTATATAGTTTTGATGGATTTGTAAGTTATTTCCTCAAAGATAAAGAGGAGATTTGAAGCAAATGAGAAGAATGCTGAGAATACCATGGACTGAACATGGGAATAGCAAGGAAGTTTTATGGAAAATCAGAATGGAATGAACACTTCTACTTTAAATCAGAAAGAGACAGTTGGAAGTTATGGGATGCTTAATGACGAAAGAGGTCTTGGAGAATTTAATCCTCACAAGACATATTGAAAGGAGGAGGTGCAGAGGTAGACAACGTCTCAATGAAAGCTTATTTTTGCTTTATTTCCAATCTATACCTAAACATGATCCCTTATGCTTCATCTAATAAAATACAATATAACTACTGAATAGGTATAATGAAATGAAACTAAAATAATGATCAAAGAAATACACGTCAAAAATGAGATTCTGAAAACTGAGAATTAGTAAAAAAAGTTCGATTATAAAACACCTTCTGATTCGGAAAAGCATTTAAACATGGACAATGGGTCACTCATCATCTGACTGCTTTTCAGCATAATCAAAGAGTTGGCCTCTGCCCATCAGTGAAGACACAATATCGAACTGTTCATAGGTATAATCATCGAGAATAGGTTCTCTATAATCAGACTCAACGAAAATGACAATGGTTAGCAACCAATGAGAAAGAAGAATCCATTTCCAAGGAAGGATGACACACCCCACAAAGTTATACTCTGTATTTGGTGTGATATGTAGGACATTGGCTATCATAGTGATTCTCATCATGGGTCCTTAGTACCACAAATGGGTTTGATAAATTTTTAAAATGGGCTTAGAGTTGTCCCAAGGAAAATAAGTGGGCTTTTAAATTATGAAAACATAAACTGCAAATAAAATGTATTTCCTTTTACACAGAATTTCTATTTTTACTTATATGGGCCTGAAATCTTTTTAACACCAAAAATGAACCAGAAGAAAGAAAAGGTTGAGAAACCCTGAACTTAGAGGGCTCCCCAATGGAATCAATAGCCCATGTCCAGGACCAAGGTGAGTAGTCAAGTTGGAAGACATTGACTGTCACCTGACCTGGAGAGGGATGGAATCCTTTGTGTACTTTTCCCAAGACATGCTATACATAAATGAATACTTAGCAAAACATGTGAATGGAGCTGGTCAGATGTTCAGCCGCCCAGTAATCCTGCAACAACACCTACTCATGGGACTGTTGATGATGACATGTATATTTATAGAGGTGCGTTCAGTGTAGAAGTTATAAGTATGGAATGTGGGTTGGCATGTCAAGTTCAAATTCCAGAAGGAGATGCAGAGGTAGACAACGTCTCAATGAAAGCTTATTTTTTTATTTCCAATCTATCCCTAAATATGATCGCTTATGCTTCATCTAATAAAAATACAATATAACTACTTGTCTGCTAATAATGATAATGATGCCCTGAATAAGTATAATGAAATGAAACTAAAATTATGATCAAAGAAATACATGTCAAAATGGAATAATGGCTGACAACACTTTGTTGAATAAAAATCCAGGTATTACTGCTTGGTTAATAATAACTGCAGGGAAAAGTTAAATGAAACTTAAAATAAAAGACATATGAGCCAAAGATTAATAACAGATGATAACACTTTATCTAATATTGAAAATATTTGTATATATATTTTCAGAGTGTTTTATTGTTCAAGAAGGTTAAAAACAGCCAAAGATGCTACTCGAGTGAAAGCAACAGCAACACGGGCATAGATGAAAGAGAAGTTTATTCTAAAAGAGAATACACTACTTAAAGACAGGGAATCGGTTAGAAACCTAGTAATTCCTGAAGCAAGTCTGCCAGGTATATCCTGTGCTTACTATATATATCTACTGATATAGTCACTCCACATAGGCGATAGGGAGTGTGGGACATTCCATTACAACACTGAGTCTAACTTGTTACTAAAACTGTTGTTTTTTGTCATTGAAAGAGAAAATAGAGAATACCTTTAATAAGGTTGCAGCCTTGTGTCTTTTCTATAAATACTTTCATGGTAATTGTTTGGATGAGCTCTTTGCTTGGTACCTAGACTTTTTGAACTTAAGTGCAATACTAGACTGGCATCAAAATTTCATCAATTTACAGTTGTGCTGGCTAGATATAACTGTAAATTCTATGCTAAAAGTTTCTTTTCTTGTACTTCTCGATTCTGGAACTCCCTTCTGGCTCCATGTTTTCCAGTCAACTTTAACTTACCAAAATTTAAATGCAATGTCAATTGCTACCTGCTGTCCTCTTGATTACTCTTTTCTTTCCCACTTACTATCAATGTTTCTGTTCCTAATTCTTCCAAACTTCATAACCCCTTGTGTCTTAGTGACTTTTCTGCCTTGCATTGGGTGAAGCTGATTAAAAAATAAATTATAAGAAGTTTTTTTCCTAAAATGTTTTATTATTATTAACCTGTTAGTTGCAAATATTTAAAAGGATCTATCATAAATAAATCAAGTGTGTTTTTTTTATATAAGGAATTACAGGAAGTGATGAAGTATCTTTTGAAAAGTCCATCTTAAGAACATAAGAACTAAGAAGAGACATTTTTCCTATCATTAAAATTCCCTTGCTTTATCTTGTCAACCATAAACTTATCATCATCTATTCCCTCATCTTAAAGAGCCAAATCTGTCTTTTATATTCGAGACTGACATTTTGGGCATTTTCCCATTACATTGATCAAAAAATTAGATAGCGAAAAATAATTTATTTTTCAATTGAAAAAAGTAATAAAAATGTCTATGAAATGTCTCCAAAAATGAGAAAATTTGAAATATCTACTTTGACATTAATATTTTTTTCTTTCATGTATCAGAATAAAATTAAATTATTTGTCTTAATAATGATAAAATATCAGACCCAGAGACGTTTCATCATAAAATAAATAAGAATTGCAGTTTGGCAGAATTTGTATAAACAAAGTGAAATCCTTGGGCAGTCAAAAAGTCGATCAAGGTGTTTCATTATTTAAAATTGTGGTAGGTTTTATACAATACTTTTAAATGTTTATTTGGTATCAAATTCTTGAAATATTTGAGTATTGAGCAAACAAGTCAATATTATGACAACAGTGCATGAGTATATATATATATTAATTAAAAAGAGACAAGAGGAAAAACTATTCTTACTTGGCGCATTTCTTCATCCGAGATACTTTATCAAGGTTATGAGGACTGAATGCATCAGAGGATGAAATGTGTGAGCGAAGAATACCTTTTCTTCTTGTCTCTTTTTATTCCTTTTGTTCCTCTACAGGTACACTATCTGGAAATAATTTACACACACACGCATATATATAAACAGTATGGACATAGAAATCAACACAGCATGGGATGATTACCAAAATTTAACTGAGTAGAAGAAGGCCATTGGCTTTTGCATGTTTTTGCACATGTCTGTCAAGATAAAGAAATAGGCCTTTGTTGAGTTGAGTTTACATACACACACACACACACACACACACACACACATATATATGTATATTTCTTTGGGTTTTTTTTTAGACATCTAAATTACTATCAAACATTAAAATCTATTTTTTAAATAAATTGCTAAAACTTACCACCCATAACCTCTTTATGCAAAACCTATTTGCAGCCTCTTTCTCTTTACTTCCCTCTCTCTCTTCTTTCTTTTTCCTTTTCTCCCCTCCCATTTCAATATATCACTTCCGTTAAGTTAACCGTTTAAATAGGTCAAGGTCTGATCCCTCCTCCTCCCCGAATACTAAGTATGATTGAGAGAGATATTAAATTAAACCCTCTTTAAACTCTACCATGTCTCTCTAACTACTACTATTACACTCTCTGTTAAATTAAAAAAACTTACACTACCCATCAATTTTCATTTCATTTTTCATTTCCTTTTTGTAAGTGCTATCTGATGATCCAGAGTCCTTTAAAAGGGCTCTGGTGAAATAAATTATTATAATGGAACCTTAAAGTGGTCTGTTTTTCTTTAATATATATATATATATATATATATATATATATATATATATATATATATATATAATTTAGATTAAAGAAAACAGACAACTTTAAGGTCCATGGTTATAATTTATTTTCCCCAAGGTGTTTTTATTTTATTCCCTGGTTCATCAGACCTCACTTCCAAGGATGAAAAAATGAATTTAAATTTATCAATTTGTTTAAGACTAAATATTTGTAGTTGGAGGACAAAAACAGAAAGAAGAATGTTTCTTTTTCATGTAAAGAAGAAAATATTGTATGAATTTGAGCTATAGGATTAAAGTTATTGCTATCAGTTTCTTTTAAAGTTGATCAAGTTTCTAAATTTCTTTGAAAGTAATTAAAAGAGGGAATGTTTGAATGAAGATTGAAATGAAAAAAGCATTTTTCTTACTGTTATCAGCTATCAGTTAAATTGATTTCCTTTGATGTTAGGTTGTATCAGATTTCTTTTTGACATTGTGAATCACTTCTAGGCTTGAATAAATTGCTGCAAAGCTGACTTTTGCATTTGCTCTGGGTCAGTTTGTGTATGCCGCTTTTAAAAATTGATTGGATAGATGTGTTTGTTTACATTTTTTAAAGCATTTAATTGGCTGAAAAATGACTTAATTTTTTGTTTTATCAACCTTGAGCTAATTTGGAATATCGTATACAGAGCTGAATTTCTATGAAGGGCCGTTATTCATTTTAATTTTCAGTTAGTTACAAAAAGTCATTTCAGAGAAAATTTTTGTTAATAAATTTTTATAGTGACTGGCATTTTCACACCTTCAAAAATCAACAGATGCTTTGATGATCACCTAAAATGTTAAATGAAAGGCCAACATGGATTGTTGATTTCTATTTCCAAATTGTTTTATCTATAAATGCTTTATACCTGATATTGAGTGCTTTCCCCATAACTATAGCAACATTTCAAAGAAAAAAAAAAAAAAATATATATATATATAAATGATCACTGATCCATAGAGATGATGACAACAGACATTCCCCCCACACAAACGTACAGGTGAATATAAAAATCCAATCAAATGCAAAATTATTGCAACATTTTGCTACATTTCGCCAACATATACAAGGGTGACATCTATAGACATTCCTCACACCCACAAATATACGCTTACATAAATTACTACCCATCATACACCTAGACAAACAAGCATTTCTTTACATATACTATTACACAATTTAATGTCCAAAATGTTTCTCACACATATTTATATATTATCTATTGCGTTAATACACTTGACACACATCTGACCAATAAGAACTAATCAAATATCATAACATAACAGCACTCTGAGTCTGTTTGCTTTTTTCATGTCTATCTCAATCTCAGATGAAGCTTTAATAAAAGTTAAAAATGTTAGATTGAGATATGTTTGCTACTTGTTCTTTATTTTATGTTATTTTTCTTGTTGGATTCTTATCCATATCTGATCTACATTTGAGCTTCAACTTATATATATATATATATATATATATATATATATATATATATATATATATAATTATTTATTTAAAAATATGATTCCAACTTGCTACATAAGAGGTCTCATGTTTCAAAACAAGAGCCAAAAACTTCAAAATAATATTTGAATTAACTTGAGTTAAAGTAGGCTCTGTTCCATCTTCATATATATATATGAGAGAGTGAATAAAAAACAAGATTTCTTAGTCTGACCTATTTCTAAAAATCATTTAAAAAATATTTTTATTACTTCTAAAAATCATTAAAAAAACATTTTTATTACTTCTAAAAATCATTAAAAAAACATTTTTATTACTTCTAAAAATCATTAAAAAAACATTTTTATTACTTCTAAAAATCATTAAAAAAACATTTTTATTACTTCTAAAAATCATTAAAAAACATTTTTATTACTTCTAAAAATAATTAAAAAATATTTTTATTACTTCTAAAAATAATTAAAAAATATTTTTATTACTTCTAAAAATCATTAAAAAAACATTTTTATTACTTCTAAAAATGATTAAAAAATATTTTTATTACTTCTAAAAATCATCAAAAATATTTTTATTACTTCTAAAAATAATTAAAAAATATTTTTATTACTTCTAAAAATCATCAAAAATATTTTTATTACTTCTAAAAATCATTAAAAAAACATTTTTATTACTTCTAAAAATGATTAAAAAATATTTTTATTACTTCTAAAAATCATCAAAAATATTTTTATTATTTCTAAAAATGATTAAAAAACATTTTTATTACTTCTAAAAATCATTAAAAACTTTTAATATTTTTGCACCTATTTTTGAATGTGTTTCAGATCTTTCACTGAACTATGGCAACAGAAAGTGTACAATTTTCAAGAGTTGTCAGCAAAAGTCCCTGCAAAAGAAAATGCCAAATAAAATCAATAACTGTGAGGCACACATAGGAGGGTGAGTGCATATCATATTCAAATGTGAAGCCATGGTGTATTAACTTCCAATGCGGATATTTTCAGAGGCCCCAGGTGCAGCATGGTTTGAGAAGCTTTCAACAGTGTCAAATCTTGAAATTGTTGATCATGGTCATGACCTAATTTTAGCCAATTGGTCAATCTTGGCCAAAAGAATTGCTAAGACCTAGAGATATCCAGGGAGTGTGCTGAGCTTATGATTCATAAGCAGTTGTGTTGGCAGAAGTTGTTTGACAAGTAGGTGCCAAAACGTTTGAATGCCAAATGTTTAATATTGATTGGATACTTCCAAGTTTATTTTACAGCCCTTTTGACAATGTGGTGAGTATTTTTCAAATGCCTTGTCTATTTGAAAGTTTAGTCTAAGCACTGACAATACTACATTATTCAAATGTATTCTTTCCACTGTATTTGTTTTGTTTCACAATACCTTAAATTCATTAGCACAATTGTCAATTTCTGTCAAGCACATTTTCTGGTTAAAGAAACTCAAGACTCCAAAATTAGCAGGGAGTGTCATGACAATGTTTTTAGGAAGAAGGAATATAATCTGATGACTATCTTCAAAAGAGAAAAACAGTTAATGCAGAAAACTACTTACCTACTACATCATATAGCAAAATATATGTGTGTGTGTATGAATTTTTTACTTTTATACTGCTGGTTGTCACACCTACTGGGTAGCTTGGCAGAGAACCTGGGGTAATCTCTGCAGTTCTCATGATACTAATATGTCTTTTAATATATGCAAAATGATTGGACTTTGTTACTTGCCCAAATATGTAAATGAGTTTTAAAATGACAGATATTCCAATAAGCCTTATTCCATTTATTGAGAGTTTTGCCAATTGTCTATTGAGAATTTTGTCAATTCTACAGAATTATGTCTGCTTATTCTCCAGAATGGATTATGAGTGTACAGAAAAATACAAAGCAAAATACAAAAATGTTGCATCATCTCAGTGGATTTGTTTAACCTGCAAGAAAAAACTAAAAGAACTAGAAAACCTAAGAGGAGTTTTTTTTCTGTAGACTTGACTTGAACAACTTACGATATATAGATGAAACTGTGTTCTTTGTAGACTCATAAGAGAATTGTAACAGACTATTAAACAAACTTGTTGAAGATAGCAAGACAAAAGGACTAACTATTAACCATAAAAAGACAATGCATAGTTGTCAGCAAAAGAGACAGCCTAAGAGGAAGTCAAAACCATGCATCTGCAATAAATATCCAGGTAGTACAGTCAGTGAAAATGGAAAATGGGGCACAAAAATCCAAAGGTGTATGGAATAATGAAAAATCCATTTCCAATGCTAAGAAAAATATGTTAAGAGATTAAAAATGTCCTTATAAATAAAGAAAGCATTGTTGAATTGTTATGTAATGTCTAATCTCCCCTATAGCAGTGAATGCTGGACAATCTCATCAGAGGGTGAGGAAGAGAAGTTGAAGCTAAAATGACTATGAACAAAAAATGTAAATAAAGTGAAAGTTGTAGGAACAATTGTAAGTACAGTGTAACCCGGATATAAGAGAGATTTTATCTGGTCCCAAATTAGAGCCTGTGTTAATGTATATATATATATATATATATATATATAATAGACCAAAGCCGGATATAAGAGAAACCCGGATATAAGAGACTTCTTCATTGGTCCCGACAACTCTCTTATATCCGTTGTTACACTGTACAAGGAAACACTTGAAAGCAATCAGAAAGATAGAGTTGAGAGTTTGTGAACATATAATGAGGAAAGAAAGTTTGGAAAAGTTAAAACTCACATGTCATATTGAAAACAAGCAGAAGAAAGCAGTGAAAACCCTGCTTGGAAGAGGCACCATAATGACATTTCATAAAGAACAAATACTGCTAAAAAAAACAAAAAAAAAAAACAAAGGATAAGAAATGGTAGAGCACTGTAATCTCCCTCTCCATTAAAGAATATGGCAGAGAGATAGACAGATAGATTGTTAGCTAGAGAGAGAGAGAGAGAGACAGACAGACAGATACAGAGAAAGTAAGAAAAAGACAGATAGAGAGAGAGAGAGAGATTGATAGAGAGACACAGACAGACAGAGAGAGAAAAAGAGAGAGATTGATAAATAGATAGAGAAAAAGAAAGAGAGAGACTGCTACATAGAGGGATGGAGAAAAAGATAGAGAAAAAAGAGCTTGATAAATAGATAGCTAGAATTAGTTGGGGGTGGGCATGTATTTATCCGGAATAAAGGCTTGAACCAACATTCCTTTGAGTACAAATTTTTTGATTTTACTACTGAACCTTAATGAAATGCTCAAATGTAGACTCCCTGAGAGAGAGAGAGAGATTGATAGAGAGACACAGACAGACAGAGAGAGAAAAAGAGAGAGATTGATAAATAGATAGAGAAAAAGAAAGAGAGAGACTGCTACATAGAGGGATGGAGAAAAAGATAGAGAAAAAAGAGCTTGATAAATAGATAGCTAGAATTAGTTGGGGGTGGGCATGTATTTATCCGGAATAAAGGCTTGAACCAACATTCCTTTGAGTACAAATTTTTTGATTTTACTACTGAACCTTAATGAAATGCTCAAATGTAGACTCCCTGAGTGTAATTAGCATCAAAAATACATTGAACATCAGTTCGAAGATCTCTGGTGAAATGTTGAGACAAAAGTGATACAAAAAAATATCCTCAAATTAGGATGCAAAAGAATTGTAAATCTACTTCTCTGGCTAATTACATCAAGAAAAACACATACACACAAAAAGAATTTTAAAAAAAGATTTTAAAAATTCATTAGACAATTACAGTAAAAAACCAAAAGTGAATGCCGTTCTTTGGAGTTTTCTAAACGCATAAACTTACCATGAATTGTCTGTTATTTTTAACCCTCTGAATGGGTGGGTTAATAGATGAACAGGGTACACAGGATTCTTTCTGGGGTTTATTCCATTTTTTACTTACTTATAATATATATATATATATATATATATATATATATATGTGTGTGTGTGTGTGTGTTATGGAGTGTTTTCACAGTGTAGGCTTGTATTTGTACTAAGCCGGTCCTAAAATATGTTCGACATACAAAAAGTTAGGAACTTCATATAATTGGTATGATGCAGAGTAAATCTAGTTGCGGTCGCTGATACTTTAGTATCCACCTAACGGTCATCCGGCATCGACTGACTGACCCACCAAACTGAGCGACTCCTCGTTGCTCTTGCTACTCCTATTTATTATAGGTGGGAGAGTCTATTAACTATAGAATAGGTGTGTTCCACTATAACATCCCCCCACTAAAACTTTACTCCTACAGAGTAAAGTTTTCTTTATTTTTCATTTTTTTCAGGAAATATGAAGAAAAAACAACAAAAAAAAATTCATTCTTTTTTTTTTTTTTAGCAACATCGTAGCATATCTCCTACGTTTTTTGATCCACTTTTAAAATGATCAGTTACATTTCTTTTTTCTTCTGGATCAGCGTACCTCAGGTAAAATTGTTGCAGACATTGTTAGATCAAACGTATTGATCCTCCATCGGTGTTTTATTCCGTGGGAGCGCTGTCAACCTCGTCTGAAAAACGTTATCTGATCTGGTTACTGCACATGAATTTTTTGCCTTTCACCAAGTACATCATATAGCCAATCCGCTTTTCTATTTTTTGGTACCTCCATAGTGTTACCAGAAACAACCTTCCACTTTGAGCTTCTTAAGGATGGAGTTTCTGTAGGTTCTTCTTGTGGTTCTATTTGTTCAGCCTCTAGCTTTACTTCTGTTGATCTTGTGCTTCTTAACGTTTTCTGTGGTGACTTCAGTTGACTTAAATCATTTAATAATACTGCATGTCTTTGGCTGCGGGTAACTTGCTCCCCAGTTTTTCTATGTGTCAGTTTCATCTTTACTTTCTGGAGCTTGTTTTTCACGTATATCGTCGGTGTTACCTGCTCAACTTTTTTAAATACACCGGTTTTCTCTAATCTGTTCAATTGAAGCAAACAGCACATTCCTTTTCTTTTTTAATGCCGCCTGAGTATTTTCTTTTGGCTGGAATTTTGCCTCCATCTTGGTACACATTCTGAAACCTGGAGAAGAAACAGTAGGAAATGCTCGGCCAAAAATATGCCTTTTAAAACCCGTATAAAGGGGTTCAGGTTAGGTTTACCTCCCCGAAAGAGACTCTGCCCTTCGGCGTAGCCTTGTTCGGGTTCTTCCCCGCCTGAAGGCAAAGAGTTCAACTGGTCAGCCGGTCGTCCAACTTCAGACTGAACTCAGACCGACCCACTGAGCGACTCCTCATTACTCTTACTACTCCTACTTGTTATAGGTGGGAGAGTCTATTAACTATAGAATAGGTGTGTTCCACTATAACATATATGAGAGAGAGAGAGACATGTTTTGTTGAATAATTTAGGCATGTTCTGTCTACTTATTTTCAATAGGATCCTTTCATATTTGTTGATAAGCTTTTTTGATGTTATTATTGAAAGACAAGAAAAAATCGCTGTGTTGACACATATTTCATTTATTTCTGTGTACTTTAAACTTAGCCCAATGTCATCATCAGGGTATTGTTTATTACAAGAAAAATATTGTAGAGTTCATTATTGTCAAAGACAAAATTGTTGTGTTTAGCTGAAAGTTAAATTACATACAAATGGAGTGAGGAACACTGCATCAGTGCATGACTGCTGAAATCATTTAAGGGGAGGTAACTAAGTATGGTATGGAGAGTTTTTATAAAATGAGTAGTAAAAAGAGAAACTAGTAGTGCAAACCTTGGCATTTCAAACTATCTATTGTACACATCTTAAAACATTTGTGGAGTATTCATAATTGATTTTATTAATTATTATTGATTATTATTTTTTGGTTTCAATTTTTTTAATGTAGTTTCAAGAACTTTTAGTTTATGTTTATTCTCTTGGGGAAAAGTATAGACGTATATTCAACAAGAATTTTTCCTGAATTATGAATGTGGACAGGTATGTTGTTGTAAATGTTTAGAAGTGTTGGACCTATTATTCAAATGAAAACTTAGCCACCGAGACAACATTGTTGTAGTGTGTCCAACATAAAATATATATATATATATATATATATATATATATATATATATATATATATATGTGTGTGTGTGTGCGTTTCAGTGTTTATGGTAAGTTCATTGGTAAAAGGACAATATGAATAAAGACAAAAGGAAAACTTAGCCGATGTGTTTCTTCCTATGTGGAACATCAAGACAAATATAAGGATTTTATTTTGTAAGAATTATATAGAAGAGCAAAAATATCATGTTCTAATATTTTTTGAGTTTAGGAATGATCTTAAATATTTATCAGGTTAGCTGAAATGTCAAGGAAGCTATGGGGGACACGAAGTGATACAATTCAATGTCTAATAAATGATGGTTAGTGATATTTTAGAAATGTCTTTTTGTGCAAATTAGTATTTAGATTAATTTAGTTTGGCATTAATTTATGTTATATGTTTTGAATAACATGAATCATGGATTTAACCATTTACTTTTATTTTTTTAATATTTTTGTAGTCATTTATAGGGATGAAGGTGAATTTAAGCATATCTATTTTTAGATAAACACACAGTGACTGAGAGAACTTCAATTCAATTCACTGAAGAGACTTGCATTATTAGTCGTATTAGTCACTGTTTACAAACCCACACTTCCTCTCCAGAGAGCTCAACCAATATATATATATATATATATATATATATATATATATATATATATATGTATATATATATATATACATACATACACCAAGTATGGTATTGGTGTATACAGAATAAATACCAATAACCAAAAAATGCTATTCTTAAAAGAGTGCTCAATACAGACTAGAGCAAATATAATTTATTCACAAATTATAAAATATATATGTTATAAAATCACTGCAAAAATAGCCATTTTGTTTAACACTTCTGGTGTCTTATCAAGTGATGGTGTTGAATGTAGAATAAAGAGTTTTAAAAGGTTCAAATCAACCAAACACCCCTTGATAGGGGAAATGCTGTTACATAAGCTGCAATGACCAATCAAAATACAAGTATATTAGAATTCAAAAAACTTAACAACGAACTTTGGTTATAATAATTAATGTCTTAATGTTAGGCTTAGACCAAAATAAAAATCATTCTAACTAATTAATATTAAAGTTTATTATAAAATTGGAAATTAAAAATTACAAGTTTTAAATTTAGTCTGTATTAAGTTTAAAATATTATAAAATTATTTAAAGAAGAAACTGAGGAAAAATACATATATTTTATTATTTATTTTGTTTTAATTGAAAGGCCAAAATCTGAGTTAGAATAAACATTAATCTAATGGGGATGAAGAACTTTGTTACAAATTAGATACATTTGAAGTGGTGATGTGGGCAGGGGGACAATGAAATCTTGCAAAAGACAAACACTTGAAACACTTGTCTTCATATGATCACCATAGTTAAACAATGTTGAACCTGGTCAGAACCTAGATGGGTGACTGCTTGGGAATACCAGGTGCTGTAAGCATGGAATGGTCTGCTTTATGTAATGGATAATGACTTGGAATTGGAAATCAGAGAGCCAAATTCCAATTCCAGTTAGGTTTGTTATATTCACTTATAAACAAATATTTTTGGGGAAAAGTATGAATCCACCTCTTTTCCCCCAGCTATGGGTTAAATACTAAGACTTATATCAATAAATCATTATTTTCACCAAAAAGTTTCTTACAATCTAAAAAATATTTTCTGGCTTTAACTAATCTACAAAAGGTTGAAAATCACTCCTATCTTCACTATTTACATTATTCGGAATATTGTCCTCATCTTTGTTGCCATATTTATCACAACATTTCGGCCGTTGTACACTCCAGTCTTCTTCAGGTGGTTGGAATGTTGAACTGAACCCTTTATTTCACTTGCTGGGATAGACTGCTCTAGTTCCATGTGCCACATCTAACGGATGTCAGTTATCAGTTATCTCCTGTTAATTAACCTCTCCAACTTCTCTACTGCCTTAACCAGGTATTGAACTCACACTGTCACTCGATCTAACCAACACCTTTGCTGTTATCATTGCATTTTTTTTTTTTTACCAGAGCTCATATTGCAATTTTTGTTGTTATTGCTTTTTTCTGGCACTCATATCTTATATTAATTTAAAAAAAATAATCTATGTATTTGTATGCCTGTGTTTACTTACATGTGTGTGGATGTGTTGAAGAAAGGATGTGCGATAGAAAAACAATGTATGAGAAAGAAAAGAAAAAGATACAAGTGGGGAAGAAACAAGAGTGAGAGTTTAAGGAGTGTAATAAGGCATACAGTACTTAAAGAGTGGGGAATAAGAAAAAACAATGGCAAACAAAGAGGGGTTTTGAAAGAGAAAGTGAGAGACAAAGTGAGAGAAAAAATGAGAGTGTTGCAATAGTCTGATATGCTTTGTGGCTGAAGAGGTTGATTTTCAAGATGTCTGCTCCCTCTCAACTTGAAAGACTGACACAGTACAAACTTATTCCTAACATTTTTGAAAAAGAGGAATGGAAACGTTTCCTTCTGCGGCTTTTTTTTGTTTTTTGACTCACTTTTAACTAGTTTCTTTAACATCCCAATAAAAATTCATCTGAAGCCATATTTATTGGTTAAATTTCTATTTTTTATGTTTCCCCCTTCGTTTCAATCCTGATAAAATAGGAAGAAAAATTTTTCTTCGCTATTTTTCAACACCTCATTGGCGCTGCCGATCATATCACTGGCGCCTCGACTTGCTCAATAATATATTTTTTTCTGTGGGAATTTTAAAATATTTTGTCTGCCTTCACTTGTCCTTATCATGACTTGAATCTTGCACTCACTCAATCAATAGTAGATGTATAAACTTGTAAAATATGTAATATCCACAGAGTATGAATAATTATTTGGTTTTAAAAATATAACGATAAAAGAACACATCTGAAATATCCACATTTGCATAATTTGGTAGCAGGTAAGAATAATCATCGAAATATAAAAAGAAAACAAAAAATTATCAACAGTTCTTGTATTAACTGGAAAGTAAAGTCTTTTGGGGATTAAAGAAGAAAATTCAGACATAAATTCTTATGTTTGTTCATCAAATCTTCAGGCTTGCTTATCTGCATCTTGATAGTGTAAGTTGTGTTTTTTATATCGATCAGTATAAGACCATAACTATCTCTCTATCACAGTGCATATATGTATATAAATAAAGCCTGATGATTGCATCTAGCATGACACAGACTGTCGCCTCTAAGTGTTGACTTCTATATTCACTTTTATATATATATATATATATATATATATATATATATATATAAATTTATAAATTAAATAATTAAGAAATAGACAAGCTTAAGTTTCCATGACTATAATTTATTTCCCCAGAAAATATATTTTTCCTGGTTCATCAGGTCACATCTCTAGTTACAAAGGAATTAGGTTTCTTTTATCATATATATATATAACAGAATTCATATCTATCACAGTTCATATCTATCAATCAGTCTATCCCAATTCATATTATATTTATCCCAGTTCATATCTATCTATCAATACATCTCTCACAGCTTATAGCTATTTACTTATCTATGACATTTAATATCTTTCACAGTTCATATCTATAAAATTTCCTCTCTGTCTATCACACTTCATATCTATCTATATATCTATGACAGTTCACATCTATCTATGACATTTCATATCGCTGTATGGCAGTTCATATCTATCTATATATCTATGACAGTTCATATCTTTCATCTTGAATAAAGTCACAAAATGAATCCCAATCACTACACTGGTAACAGAAAGGGATTTTGTGAATAGGAGTTTCCTTTCTAATAGAAAACTCAAAAGAAATGTTAATATATATTGCAGTGTGATCCAAATCACCAAGAGAACCGAGTTGTGATGCTCTGCAAGAGTTAAGTAACAAATCATGTAAAGAAGAATGCTGATCAGAATTATTCAGGAAACAAGTAAAGAAATCCACTATTTGATTGAGAGAGTGAACAATGAAAAAATTGAAAGTCTGAATACTGGAAAAATATCAGTAAGATGAAAATGTTTAAACCACTTAAGGTTAGGAGCATTAAAATCATCAAGCACAAAAATATTAACAGATGAATGTAGATAAGGAGCCATTTCTATATTCCAGTACTGAGAAGGAGGAGAGCAATAACAGAAAAAGAGATAGCCAACAGAATTCAATAACGAAAGTTGAAAGCATATGAAAGAAACATTTAAGGACTCAAGAGACAATTCCTTTACAATCGAGAGATTTTCCCCAAATATAAACACTGATGCCATGCATATGTATACTAGAATTTTTGGGGTAAGGCGGGAGATATCAATGAATTCTTTATTCCAGGCTAACAACTGAAGAATTTAAATTACTTTCACAAAGTGCAAAGACATCTAGAAACCGTTCCAAGAGAAAATATTCAATATTACAGAAATTAGAACAAATGTCACTAATATTGGAGAAAGAAATGTTGAGGAGCTGGTAGGTGATTTTTTTTATTGATTTACAAGTATTTCTTTTCATTCTACCTGTCATAAGATGTGTTTTAAGAAGAATATGACCCAAATAATTATCTATCTCTTCTTCTCAGTAATAGCCAGCAATCTATTTTCCATTGATTTGATTAGGTTTTACTTCAGCAGGTTCAATTTTCAATATAGTGGTTTTAATTTCTTTCAATTGGCCTTCTTTGCTGCCATACTGTTTGCCATTTTCATATATTTTCATCTTCACAACTGAATGATCATAGATTTTCAATCAGATTCCGATTTGGACCTAATGGTGTTCATTCCATAATCTTCTCTTCTGTAAAGCTTTTGTGCTAAAAATTAATAGGTAACCATAGATACATAAGAATGTTATAAACATGCATATGGTAGCATGAAAGGACAATTGAATCAACAAGTACCACCAGTAAGGTGAAAGGAAAAAAAAGACAAGTGTTGTTAATATCAAATTTTTTGTATTGCTGATACATAGGATGTGAGTAGAATGTCTCTTTGTGAGCAAGGGAAGCAACTTGAAGGAAGGATAGAGTTGGTAATGCCTGGTATTATTGTGTGCATTGGATTGGTTAACTGAGGTAACTGGTGGTGGTTTAAAAGCTTGCCAGTGGTGTATTAGTTAAAACTTATCTGTTCCCTGCAATTTTGTTTCAGTCTTTATGAGTGACATTCTTAAAAGCAAATGTGGCGGCTCATAAACTCATCTTTTATATTGTATTTTATATTTCTGGTTTTACTTTCTTAGCATTCCCATTCAAGTGTCACAGAGTTAATCAGAAAGAGATCCAATTCAAAGCAAAGTATAACAAGAACGAGCATTGTCCTGCATAAAATATTTGCATTACTGAGAGGAGTTTGCTTAGGAGATTTCTTGACAGATACCCATTTGCAGAATATTCTACACCTTTTGTCTTCTTGACTCCCTCAATTCCAATCTTTTCAAAGATCTGATAACTGGGCAAAAGTGGTCGTTTCACAATACCACATTTTAGTTTACATTCCCCTTGATGAGACAAATTCTTAAAGCCTTTTCCTTTGCTTCTAGTTCTTAAATTAGATACATTTTCAAGAGCCCACTTTGTCATTCAAAGATCTCTGCAAAGCTCCTTTGATATCTCCAGTGTGGACATTCCTTCAACCAATAACTTTATTTTCTGTGGACTGTGGTTTATATAATAAATCCAATATCATATTTTTAATAAAACATGAACCTAAACCAATGTATCTACTATTATATATATTATTATTATTATTAATAATTCTCCTGTGTTATTTTTCTTGACCAACAATTAATCATGACTTAATTAGTATGTAGCGGACCATAGGGGTTTTCATGCTGTTGAATTAGGAACATGTGTTGTTTATTCCTGCTAGGAGGGTCCAACTACAAGAATAATGCGGACTCAAGTTGAGTCCAAACGAAGATGTAAAGGAAACAAACAAGACCGACATATAATGTCAACAAATATATGTATTAAACAACAAATTTTCAAGTGAAAAAACATTTGTGTTCGTGTGTGAATGTAAAGAGTTTGTATATGGGTGAAAGTTCGTACGTACATGTATGTGTGTTTCATGGAATTTTCCCACAAGTGGGCGAAAATGCGGATCTCTGTGAGAGATCACATTTTGTAAATGTGTCCGCTGAAATGCAAAGTAGAAAGAGAGAATGAGGCGATAAGTTGCTCAGTATTTATAGTGTATGGAGAGCGACCCCTAATGAACAATTAGGGAATTAAGGAGGAGTTAACTCCAACAAGTATTTTCCATTGAAATATTAAGGTTCAGATTCCACTCAACATCACATAACTCTTTTTATTTATAGTTGCCTGAAAATGAAATGCCTGCAGAATAGGGCTGTCCAAGTTTTGTTGCTGAAGGATGTATCTCACATTAACTGATGTGACACATGTTTTTGACCCACATTTTGAGAAATGATGATTCTTTTTAAAAGTTATGCATATATTTTACTTTTGTTTTTTTTAAAGATGAACACAGTTCTGTTTCACTCTAAAATTCCAAATGAACTGCTATTTAGCACTGATTATATAAAATTTAGACTGAATATTTATTTAGTGCTGACTGTATAAAATCTTAAAGTATTATTTAGCAGTGACTGCATAAAAATTTAACTGAACTGTTATTTAGCACGGATCACTAATAAAATTCTAGAATAACAGTTCAATAGAAATTAATTGGTTTTACTCAAAAATACCAAACTGATTTATTCAGCTTTTTATATTTGAAGATCACTGATTAGAAACTTGTAGTTAAGTGAGTCCAAGGATCCATATTTGGGAACCTCTCTCCGCTGTTAGTTGCCCACATTGCCATTTTAGGGAGATGGCAAGCTTACTCGGTGGAGAGGGAATCTTTTGGGAGATATTAATGGGGGATCTCTTAGTGAATGATGGCTTATTTAGATAAAACTAACCCTCCACTCGAAACAACACAATAATAACAATAATGAGTGTGGGTGTGTAAGTGTGCACATGTATTTGAATGTGTGTGTGTGTGTGCGTGTTTCTTTTGTATGGTTGTGAGTGCTCTTTTAAGCCAATCACTGTCATCTGAAGTCGGTTTTCGTCAATATGCATGATAATAAGTGTCTCTGAAATTGTCCTTTGATCCTTGAAGTGTTTTCTGTCACCATTGATGACACTCTTTAAAGAAAAACAAAAATAGAGTGAGAAAAAAAAATAACAAAACAAAACTAACCCTGACTTGTACATCGTTCATTCTTTAGCTGAAATGGCAGATGTAACTGAAATGTTGGAAACTTGTTTGTCCACTCTTGTGTGACAGGCACACACAGCTTCTGTTCTCTGAGGAACTGGCAATAATTTGGCCAAGGATTTATATGCTGTATCTAAATTGCTGGCAGTCATATTGGTAATGGACAATAGCATTGTTATTTAAGAACACGTCAAAGATATTGAAGAAAAAAACAGTAATGAAGTAATCGTTTCTTTTTTTTTTTTTTTTTTTTTTTAAAGGTTGGATAGACAATGCATGCCAAGGAACTGATTCACAGTCTAGGAATTTCCCAATGATTTTCTGACTACTTATCTCAGATGTTAATGACAAGCAGTTAATATTTGATAAAGTTAAAAAAAACAATCTTTATGAGAATTAACCAAAATGAAACCAGTTTCTGTATAATTATCGAGTGAACACATATTTTGTGTGTACGTGAATAATATAATAATATAATTTGCAAATGATATGTTAGACCAGTGATTCTTAACCACCATGCTGAGAAAAACTGGTGTGCCATATGATCCTTTTAAGCATGCTGGGAAATATTGTCATGGCGCATATATATATATATATATATGTGTCTGTGTGTGTTTCTATGTGTGTATGTGTGTGTGCAAGTAGCAATAGCACAGCGTTAGTATTTGATTTAATGAATACCCAGATATTTCTGTATATAAGATGACCTTTGAATCCCAAAAATCACCCTTAAAAACTGGGGGTTGTTTTATACTACAAGTCTAGAAAAGAAAACTTAAATTCTTAGTGATGTTTGTCAGTAGTCTAATCTCGGACTCATTGCAATAACCAATAACGTACAATGAAATCAAATAAACTGATAATGAAAGTAATAAAACCATTTTTACCTTATTCAAAGAATAGTTCCACATAAATGAATTCAACTTGTATCCATGCAAAGCTCAGCTGAGAAAATGTAAACATCGATCTATGACTGCATACTTTGAGAACTTTCAATTTAAACCTTTCTACTTGATACTTTCTTCATTTTGCTGATGGTTCCCTGATTGATATGAGTTTAAGTTAATAAATAATTTCAACTGGCTTAGACAGAAGTTAGGAACAGACTGAATTAAAAAAAAATGTTGAGAGTGGAATGTATTATTATCATAGATTATTGCACTGTTATTAGTAGTATTTTGTGATTGTCGATGAAGTATAAATAAATGGCTGTTTGTAACTGTTTAGATATAGGAAAAGAAGAAAAATCAGTATTTGTAAGAGAACATGTGATGAAATGTAAGAAAAACAATGGTATGTAAGAAAGCCATGATACAGAATCAGTTTTGTTATTTCATTTATTTTGAATTTCCAAGAATACAATAAGTAACACCATTTCCAATAATATCATTGTTATATAATCAATAAGCAGTCTTATACTAGAGGTATATGATAAATTCATGAAAATTTGTCAATTTGTTGACTTTATCTTATACATTGCCTTATACATGGAAATATATGGCAAGTATAAAATATACAGTAAGTATTAAAACTTTTTCAAATAATTCTTTTCACTATTCTTCAATTATGTTAATTTAAACTTTAAATCTATGGTTTTATTTCATAACATTTAAATGTATGTCATTTAAAATTTTGCTTAGTGAGTCATGATATTTTCATTTGCTCCTAGGTGTGCCATGTCTTAAAAAGGTTGAGAAACACTGCATTAGATTTTATCAAGTGAGTTCATCTTTTTGCAATAAAATTGAAATTAACCAACCGACTTCAGTAAAAACTTTCAGGATATACTTAATTTACAATATAGCATCAATAGTACTTCAAAGAACAAATTTATCCATACAACTGTAGTGGATGCCCAGAACTGGGCATGCAGTTACCCCATTTTCACCGCCAGTACAGGGCCACAGCCCTCAATGCAACCAAGGTGTCTCATTTAGAAGCTCTCACAGGAAGGAAAATGGATATTGGTATACCAAGCATCTCTCATCTTAAAATCTCAATCATCCATTCCCACATCACTGTAAATGATGCCCCCAGTTAAGACAAGTTGAAGACAAATGCAGATCAGAGGCACCGTATCCAAACATCACCATTTCTTCTAAGTGACAGCTTGCTTGTTAAATAACATAGACACAATTTCCTTTCCCTGTCCTTTGACGCAATGACATGCACAATCATCCAAAGTAAGGGCAGTATGGTGACTGTAGAGTATGATGACCATCAAATCAAATGAGTATCTTCATTCTTTAAATATGTGAAGCAGGAGGTCATGCCAATGGAAAATAGTTAAGCTAGTCGATGAGTGGCAAGTACTAATGCGCAACCCTTAGAGAATTGATTCAGTTGTGCCAACAACTGTGTTTGTCTGGTCTGGTTTTCCGCATGTTGAGAGCACTCTTCAGAGATGAGAAAAAGCTGGTGTTACATTGCTTTCTCAGTGTCAGACCCATGCTGAGTACTAATACCTGCCCATTATCATTCACATGCAGATTTTGTCAGTGCCACCTACTGCATGTAGTGTGTTCTCTCGTAACAGGCAATTGTGAAAGAAGACATAACTCCCAGTGCTTATTGCACCACATGCAACCCACACTTGGTCTGGTTAACCTGGTTCTCCATTACAATCTCCCTACCTAACAATCTCAGCACCAACATGCTCTCAGTCCCAGATCCATGCTGACTTTTGCTTATACCGACCCATTATCATTCATATGCAGATTTTGTATGTAGCGTGTCCTCTCTTAACAGCCAATTATGGAAGAGGACATAACTCCTGGTGCTTACTGCACCATATGCAACCAACCATGGGTCCCTTGTTGGGTTGACACAATTCTCTGTTACAACTGCACCCATTCAAAGAGATACTGGAAGGGTGATGAAACCAGCTACAGGCAACACTAGCCACTACACAACCAGTCAGGTGCAATCTACAGTAATGTGCAAAATCGAAATTCTACCATTATTTGTTAAACTAAAGAAGTTACCGACTCATTTGTGTAAATTGCAATGCTTGATTAACATCAAATCAGCTTATACCTTTCCTATCATTTCGCTATTTTACATTTCATTGGAAAAAACAAGAAAGCAGAGTGAGAAAAAGAAAAAGAGAGAGAAACTAGTAGGGTGGACTATTATGTAGGGATATATATTTTATCATTGCATATGTTTTCTTATTTCTCTTAAAGTAATTGTATATATTCTCCAAAAAAAAAAAAAAAAAAAAAAAAGAGAGAAAGAAAGATACCTATTCATTTTTTTATCAAGAAAGGCAGAGGTGTGATATAGTGACATCATTGACTGGCAGAATTGAAGATTCCTTAATAATAAATATAATGCAGACATGTATGAACCGTCAGGTTTGAGACAGTCCCTAGTGCGTGCAAGAGGATTTTAACTGACCTCCTTGTTTTCTTTGAGTATCTTGAACAAGTCTCTACTGTGTTCCTCTTTCACAAGTTGTAACACACTACACCTATGAGGATCAATAAATAAACAGACAAGTTTATCTTGTCAAGAGTTCTTTTATCAAATGCCACAGAAGTCACATCAGAGCTCTCTCCAAATTGCAATTGATGTGAACTAGTACTTCTGTTGTTTTCCCAACTACATTCTGGAGCCCCCCCCACCAAAAAAAAAGAGTCCTGAACAGTAATCTCTAATGAAATATAGTTTAATAATTCTAATCATCCCTCTTTCATGTTATGTGTTAAGTTCCTTATATAAAGAATGCTTTACAATGTTCATTTGTCTCCCTCTTTGTTCATCAAACCATAACCCTGTACGTGGGGGGGGTCATTAAATTCCCCATGGTCCTTCCATAATTTATTTTCAACCAGAAGCTACAGGTAAAGCCAGTTGCACAAACTAGACTCTTTCTTTGTATTTTATCTACAGAAGAGTTCACTTTGGTTTTTGCATTCAATTTACTACATTTACTTGGCCTATCAGTCATGTTTATGGTTTTTAAGAAAATTTGGTCCATTTAACATATATATATATATATATATATATATATATATATATATATATATATATATATATATATATATATATATTTTGTATCTATATATAAAATTATGAGAATTTTGTTAGTTTGCATGTTGTGCATCACATCTGCAAAAATAGCCATTTCTTGACCAATCAAAACCAAATACTTATTTAATGAAAAATGCAATATTGCTTTTTGCATAACTTTTCTTTAAGTTTTTATATATATTTCATATCTATCTATCTATAAAATTCTGTGACTCATTACTCCATCCATTCATCACATCCTCTAAAATAGGCACACATTGACCGATCAGAGCCAAATTTTGGGGAGAAGTGCAAACAGGTTTTACTCAGGTGCGTAGCTTAGTACAATAGATTTTGATTAATTTTTTGGAAAAATTAAAAGTTTTATTATTTAACATACAAAATACTTCCACTGTTTTAAAAACATGATAGAATAACAAATACTTATTCAATAAAAATGAAACATTGTTTTTTGCAAATCCTTTTTTAAGTTTTCGTATACAAAAATCTAGTTTCCAGTTCACCCTGCATTTGCAAGAACTATGACCAAATACTTCAAAAAGTTGGAACTAGTCTCCAGAAAGTAATATATATGCATGGCCAGTTGTATATTTCATACTCAAGAGTAAGAAATAATAAGAATTTATTCTTTGCTTTTAAAAAGAAACAAAAAAAAATTTCTTAAAAATATTGTTTACCATGAATTTTTTTAAATTAAAGAAATTATTAAAGTAGGGTTTGTATCAAAGTATTTTCTAAATAAATTCAGCTTATTCAACAATACTAAATACTGTGAAGATTTCAACATGCATCAGTGTGTTGCAAAAAATTCTAGTGTTTAAAACTTCAGGTTTTTATTATAAATAATTTTTTCTTGGATTTTCCAAATATTCATCTTGAATTACTTTTGATTTTGACTTCTATCCAACAGTATGCAAAAAAACTGGCAGAGATATTAATTAAACATTGAGCATTATTAACTTTCAAAATCGAGATCTGAATTAATTAAAATTTCATAATCATTGCCAAGACATTTATCTGGATTAAATGTTGATTAGAGACCAATTGACCGATTTTTATTAATACCCATCAATTACATTTCCATTGAAGGTTGAAAAAAAAAATTTCATTATCCATGCTTTTAAAGTAAATAAACAGTTTTTTTGCTTTAAATAAATATTGGGATACATTTTTGAATTCAGATTTAATCTCTTTTGTCTTGGACAAGCTTTTTTATCTTCAGCTGATGCTAACCATGAGCAGACAAGCTAAAGGTTTCTGCTGACATGTAATGGAAAAGTTGTATTAAATCAATACCTAGGTCTGCTGCTAGTAAAATTGGTTCACTGTGATGTGCTAGACAATTTTTAACAACAGAATCTCTATTATACATTTATAAATCTACCATTTGTCCAGGCATCAAATATTACTGTCACATTTGATCTATTATTATTATTATAAAGAAATAAAATATAAAATAATAATAATATAATAAAAATTATAAATAAAATAAAACAATAACATAAGAATGTTGTATAAAAAAAAAAAAAAAAAAAAAAAAAAACATAATAAAAAATACTCCCAGTATGCAAAAAAAACTGTTCCTGCCAGAAATACAGACATCTCGGCAAATTCAATCTCTTCACCATGAACCTTGTTACAGGCAACATGTGTCCAACGTTTCTCTGTGATATAACTTGTAATACTATGGATTAAATTTCTGCCTTTTATCCCATAAATATAAGACACCTTATATATATATATATATATATATATATATATATATATGTGTGTGTGTGTGTGTGTGTGTGTTTTCAACAATAAAAAAATAATAAAAACTAAAGATTTACAGACACAGTGGGTTGTATATTAATAGTTTTTTGTTTATTGTTTCAATTATTATGTTCATCAACTATATATATATATATATATACACTGCTCATCATAATCCCATGTCTACACTTGTATCCATGTTGTCATTAAGTTAAGGGCAGTCGATTTTAACGTTTATTCCAATGTAATTTCAATAGAAACAAAATGAATAGAATAACATGTATTTTTTTCTTTTTTCCTCAATAATTTTAAAATTTGAAACTTAATATAGATTAAATTTACATTTTTGAAATGGATAGTTTTTAATTTCAATTTCAAATTTTATCGTACAATTTAATACTTATTAGTTCGAATAAATTTTATTTTAGTATAAACCCAACTTTAAAGCATTTAATAGTTATTATAACCTTACTTTGTTGTCAAGTTTTTTGAATTCTCATATACTTGCATTTTGATTGGACATTTCAGCTCATGTGACAGCGTTTCCCCCTTACGAGGGGTGGTTAATTAATTTGAACCTTTTAAAACCTTTATTCTACAATCTACATTCAACATCATCACTTGATAAGACACCAGAGGTATTGAAACAAAATGGCTATTTTTGTAGTGATTTTATAACATATTTATGTTATAATTTATATATATATATATATATATATATGATCTCTCTCTCTCTATATATATATATATATATAATATATATATATATATATATATATATATGATCTCTCTCTCTATATATATATATATATATAATATATATATATATATATATATATATATATATATATATATATATATATATGATCTCTCTCTCTCTCTCTCTCTCTCTCTCTCTATATATATATATATATATATATATATATATATATATATATATATATATATATATATATATATATATATATATATATATATATATATGTGTGTGAAAATATTGTAGAAAATAGGAAAGAAACTGGTTTGGTAAAAGATCCAAAGTTCCTTAGTATTTTTGTAATTATTTTTAAAAAATAGTGCTCGATACGAAAGTCGAGCATAAATATAATTATTTATTTAAAAATATGATTCCAACTCGCTACATAAGAGGTCTCATGTTTCAAAACAAGAGCCGAAAACTTCAAAATAATATTTGAATTAACTTGAGTTAAAGTAGGCTCTGTTCCATCTTCAAGCAAAATTTTTTGGGAATGAACTTATTTCTGAAATTTACGAGTTTTAATAGTATGGTCAGAATTGAAGTCAAAAATTTCCATGGTAACATCAAGGGCGGATTGTTTAGAATCGGCAGGGGTGGGGTGTTAATAATTTGTATCAGTATAGAGTTACTTTCATAGATGCCGGGTCACGGTAAGGTGGGAGTGGCTAAATTTACGACGGATGAAGTTTTCGCATAGTCTGGCTAGAGCGTCTACGGAGATTTATTTATTTATTTTTATTTTATTCTTTTATTATATCTCTTTGTGAAAGGGATTTATGTATATGAAAAGGCAGTAACGTTTGTTATTTGACGACTTCATAAAGGGTTATCAATTTTTGTAGGTTATTAAAACTATGTATATGGGCTATGGATTTTAAAATTTATTTTTTTGTATGCGTGTTATTAGCTAGTTATTCAGAGCGTAAGTTCGGTTGTGTCGGCAGAAAACCGTTAATTCTTGCCGGTTGTTTAATAGGTTTTTATTGTTTAGAAGCTTAATAATGTGTAGTTTCTCATGGAGGCACAAAGGGCATGGGTCATCCCAAGTTTTGCAAGTTCTAGTCCTGTTAATGATTTTCCATTTTACTTTAGGTGTCCTATTTTTTTCTTTCAGGTGCCAAAAATATTTAGATAGAGAGGTCTGATGTCTAAAGTTTATGTTGTTGAAGGAGCATTTATGCTGCCTCCATCTGGTTTTAAAGGCATTTTTCGTGGACCCAATGTATATCATATTATTGTTAGGGTTCTCCGTGGATGATATAGTGCACTATATCATCCACGGAGAACTCAAGTTAATTCAAATATTATTTTGAAGTTTTCGGCTCTTGTTTTGAAACATGAGACCTCTTATGTAGCGAGTTGGAATCATATTTTTAAATAAATAATTATATATATATATATATATATATAATATCTCTCTCTCTCTCTATATATATATATATCTATATATATATAATCTCTCTCTCTCTCTATATATATATCTATATATATATAATCTCTCTCTCTCTCTCTATATATATATATCTATATATATATAATCTCTCTCTCTCTATATATATATATATATCTCTATATATATAATCTCTCTCTCTCTCTATATATATATATATATATATATCTATATATATATATATATAATCTCTCTCTCTCTCTATATATATATATATATATATATCTATATATATATAATCTCTCTCTCTCTCTATATATATATATATATATCTATATATATAATCTCTCTCTCTCTCTATATATATATATATATCTCTATATATATATAATCTCTCTCTCTATATATATATATATATAATCTCTCTCTCTACATATATATATATATATATATATACACACAGAGATTATATGTTTTAATATATATATATATATATATATATATATGTTTTAATATATATATATATATATATATATATATATATATATATATATATATGTTTTAATATATATATATATATATATATATATATATATATATGTTTTAATATATATATATATATATATATATGTTTTAATATATATATATATATAACTAATTTTAATTTCTATATTCCCACCTCTATGAACACTTTAGAATATATTATTTATAAACTTTCCCCCACTCTAAGATCTCTCCAACTTTCTTTCTATTAATCCCTTGCATCCTTTTATCGATATATTTTAAAGTTATTTTTAAACCCGTTTTTATTCCTCTTTTAATTTTAAATTAATATTTCATTCTTCATATAACCCCAAATTAATGTCATAACGTTAATATCTGGGTTTAGTTTTATAAAACTTCTTCTCTTTAAGACAAATACCTTCTACACTCCTGAACCCTGCCTCGTAGCTTTCGTCTGACGGAAACATTGAAGTGGATAAATTCTGTGTTAGTTTTTGACTTTTTTTTCTTTTTAGCTTTCACAGTTAGATTTCTATTTCTGACATGAACTGGGGCTAATGTGACAGACAACTAGTGTTTTCGTTTGCCAAAATAGGCTATTCCCATATGAGGTGATTTTGTATTATAATTTTTTATTATTATTATTCATTATTTGCACTGTAATAATAAATACATTGAACTGTTCTTGTGGATCAGTTTTAATATTTAATATTACTAGGATCCATTTGGATTTTATACCAACAAATTTGTTACCTTATATAACATATATATATATATGTTACCTTATATAACATATATATATATATGTTATATATATTAGGTTGGTGCAACAATAATGACGTAATAATGTTGTTTTTTGACGTATAACGTTAAAAAACTACATTATTACGTCATTATTGTTGCACCAGCCTAATATCTATTTCTTGTGAGATGACTTATTAAATAGGTCAATATCTGGCCCTTAATAAAAATAGATTTAAAATTATTCCTATCTCTCCCTTACCTCTCTAATTTCAACCATGTCTGTCTCCTCCCCCTCTCTCTATATCACCTTACATCAACTTAAAACTACCCCTCAAAAATGGATAAAAACTATATGTAAATTTAAAACATTTTTTCATCCTTGGATGTGTGGTCTGATGAACCAGGTAAAAACCATATACCTGAAACAAATTATAACCAATAGACCCCTAAGGTTGTCTGTTTTCTATTTAAATTGAATTAATAATTGCTCTGGTTGGATTACACCCTCCTTGGGATTATCCATATGGATTATCAAACTTTTCCTTAATTAACTATATATATAATGAAATAACAAGATATTTATTTCAAAAATAGTAGTGGGGAAAGTTGTAGGACAAAGTGGATAAAGTTTACTTGTGATGCATTTTGTCCTTCAGGAGTTCATATGACTAAATTGTGGTCAGTTTCATTATGGTGAGCAATTGTAATGAGACTGATCATAATTTTGATACAAAAAATGCTACTCTAATCAAAGAAGAAATAATTCACTATGACATAAATGTCTAGAGAGTGCCTTGATCACAAGATCATCTACAGTAAATTTGCGCTCTGGCTCTTTCAAAATTACACCATTCCTGGTGGATTTTCTAGTATCATAGTGTGGGACATCCAAAAACAAAAGTAATGAGAAAAAAAAGAAAAAGACACTAAATGAATTTGGTTAGATGTAAAAAAATCTAAAATCTCCCAGGGCTCCTTGTTCCTGCACATGTGTAGTTGTACCAACATAACAAATTTAGTCTGATAGAGTCCTGTAGGACAAAATGCATCACAAGTAAATTATTTCCACTTCATCATCCAATTTCCCCAGTATATATATATATATATATATATATTAAAAAACAGACAAACTTAAGGGTCCATAGATTATATTTTATTTCCCCAGGAATGGTATTCTTTTTCTGGTTCCTCAGATCATATTTCCACACATAAAAGAAAATTTACAATATTATTAAATATTAACAAATATTATTTACATATTATTATTTAAGGATGTAGATGAGTGTTAATATTTGATAAGAGCAACTGAATCAGCATAAAAATGTGCCCAGAGATACCATAACTTTTCAGATTCTGGAGAGGACTTGAATACCAAACCCTGTTAAAGGCTTTTAATATGTCCAAAGCTGTAACCCGGGCTTGACCATTTTTTATATTTCCACAATTATCTTTTGTACATCAGCAGTTGAGAAACTAAAAATATATTGCTTGTCTGAGAAAATAAATGTCTGTGAAGAAAGATGATAAACCAATTCAGCATTGATTAGAGCCTATAGAAGCTTCCCAAAAAGTAGAGGAAGGCTAATAGGCTGATAGTTGGATGGGCCAGATGATGACTTCCGGCAAGCAGGAAAGGAGAAGGTAGTGTGGCATTTATTATACAGTTTAGAGAGAACAGGAGCCAGTTCAGGACCACACAACTTAATAACTATTACAGGGATACCATCAAGTCCACATGCTTTGTGGGGATCAAGGTTAGAGATGAAAGCAGAGACCCTGGAATGAGTTATATGCATATCACTTGGCACAGAAACAGTTCTAAATTAAGCAGGGATGCTTCAAAGGAGTCAAGAGTAGAGTTTGAGGAGAATTTATGGGCAAAGCATTCAGCTTTTTCATCAGAGGATGCTAACACCTTAAATTGATTGAAGATTGGGAGAATAGGGACCTTGCACAATACCCTATTAGAGAGCCACCAGTTATCATAAGAACCAACTTTTAAAATCACTAATTATTTTTTAGTTATTTTAAAATTTGAATTTTTAACAGTTTCCTCCTCATCCGGATAGAAATTCCAATGCTGGATGTTCAAGCACCAGATGAAGGGCAGATTTTTTATCCCCATATCATCCTTGTTCCAAAAAGCTATATTATGTCTATATAGAGCAAGTGCGGACTAAGTTAGCGGGGGGTGGGGTCAGATGGATGGACAAACAGACAGAATTTGCCATTTATTTATTTAGACTATGCATTCATTTGATACACATTCTAATAGGCATTATAATGAGTTGTTTTTTTTTTTAAGCATTTCGCCTCAAGCACGGCAGGAGTGCCACTAGTGTGCAAGGGGTTACAGAGAGTGAAGGTAAGAGAAAAAACTGTATATAAGGTGGATTGAGGAAAGGATAAAAAGAAGAATGGGTTAGTCAAGGTGTCAGAAGATGATGATTGATATTAAATTTAAATTTTTGAAGATTATAGTTATCGGGGAAATAAGTAAGAGGAAGGGAATTCCACTGTTGGGAAGTGCAAGAGAAGAAGCTGTTAAAGTAGAAGAGACGGTTACATTTAACTGTTTCAACAGTAAAAGGTTGGGATCTAGATGCCAACATAGTAGCATGTTTAAATTCATGTAGTTGGGGTACCAGGGAAAATAGCTCATCAGAGGAATTGGTATGAAAATATTTATAGAAAAGACAAAGGCAAGCCATATTACGTTGGTGAAATTGGAGTTGAGCTGACAAGTCAGGACCAATCGCAGGACGAATGGTAGACTTATAGATGTGTAGGATGGACTCAGATGAGAAAAACCTTCTGGCATGGTGCAGAGAACCAATTTACCTCAGGTCAGTGGAAAATGTGAGGCCAAAAAACGCAGTGAGGCATTCTTGTAGAGTCGAGCATTAATCATGTTGATAGGGGGCAGGGAAGTTTCTCTATGGTGGTTAGATGAGAGCAGTTTCATTTTAGAGGAATTAAAATTTACAAGCCATTTCCTGCCCTAATAAGCCACTGATTGGAAGTCCTTTTCAAGTCCAACGGCAAGGTTAACTTTGTCAGCATTGCCGGATTTACTATTGAGACAGGAGTAAAAGGTAGTGTCATCTGCATAAATTCCTACTTGAGAACTGATGACAAAGAAAATCATTGATGAAGATCAGAAACAGTAGAACACAGGATAGAGCCTTGGGGGATACCTGCATTCATATGAAAGAAACTGGAAGAGAACCCATTCAGAACAAACTTAATTTCCCAATTTGATAGGAATGATTAGATGAAATCATATAATTTTCCTGTAATTTCCTGTAGCCCTGAAGCTTACATAAAAGGCAAGCAGGCCAAAGAAATATCTAGAGCCACAGCTTGAGCTTTATTATCAAGCGTTTGGTATACATATTCATTTATCGTCATAAGCACATCAGCAGTAGACAAAGCAAAGCAGAAAACGTATTGCTTGTCAGAGAAAAGAATATGGGAATTAAGATGCTTAACCACTTCAGCATTGATTAAAGCCTCAAAAACTTTGCCAAAGAGTAGTAGGAGACTGATAGGGCAGTAGTCAGAAGTGTCTGCAGCATTCTTAAAAACAGGGATGACAGAGAAGGACTTCCAACAGGTTGGAAAGCAAGAATCAGCAAGGTAATAGTTATATGGTTTGAAGAGAACAGCTCAGGAGCACATTTCATTAGGACTACTGCTGGTATCCCATCAACACCACTTGAAATATAGGGGTCTAATTTAGAAATAATGTGTGAAACCAATGATAGGGTTATGCACATATCACTTAGTAGAGCTTCTGTTCTTGGTGGGAAAATCTGATGTGGGAAAACCAGATGGGGTTGAGAATTGAGTTGGGCAATAATTTCTGAGCATCTTTCATTAACCGTTTTTTTGGAAATAACAGTTATTTTTCTATTATTTTCCATATACTCAATTCTACTATTTTCCATATACTCATTCTACTATTTTCCTTGTACAAGTTCTACTGATTAACCCATTGATGAAAGGAGAGAAAAGATGAACTTTCCAAGGGATATTTGTGTGTCAGTAAATGTAACAAACTTGAATGGAATTGAATTCTGGTCTCCAAGTTCTTATTCCCAGTAGCTACCCATTACCCCAACAAACATCCAAAGTCTTTGGGGAGAACACATAATATTAGCAGATGCATAATATCAGCATGATATCAATAATAAGTGTATGTGTGAAATTTTTTTTATCATTAAAGTTATGTCTAAACAATGACAATATTACAAAATCTTTCAAAAAAAGCCGTATCAACTAACATGAATTAACAGTAATCCCAATCTTAGAGATACAGCATATTTTTTATACTAATGTTCACACAATACAAGGCTCAAGAGACACTCAAAGTAGAGGGTTACAGTGTGCTGTTGTACAAGTGTAAGAAAAAGTCAGAAGTAAAATTCATGGGGTTATGCAGGAAACAAAGGTTAACCTTAGACTTTAATAGGTCAAGAGGTCAAGATTGTAGTGATTGAGAAAATATCTTGCTGGGAGTCTTTTCCTCAAAGCAGTTCTTGAGAAGAAGCCATCTGATTTGAACTTCTTCCTGACTAAAGGAATGTGAAAAGAAAGAGGACTATCTGTCCGTGTGTATGTAGCATAGTGCAGATCCTAGTTGCAAAGTCTGGTGGGAGCAAGAAATGTAGCTCGCCAGAATGCATGCCATAGAAATAGCAATAGATTAGCAAGCAGCTTGCAATGTTTTTGACTGTGAGAAAGAAATAATAGGGTGGAAAATAATTCATCACCCACAAGGATGCAGAGATTCTTCTTTAGTAAGGATTTTCCAATCCCCAGGGCCAGTTCGGCAAGAAGTTCAACATAACAGGGGTGTCAGCTCAAACATGTGCACCCACTCAAAACAACACCTATAGTAATAGGGTACACTATGCTGTATATATTTCATTTTCAACTTGAATAAAATTCTTAGTCTCCAAGGAGTTTCAGTTCTATAATGTTTGTTTTTATTGCAGGCTTTAGTAAAATCAAACAAGACTAAAGTTACAAACTGCAGTATATAATATTTTAGGAATAGAATATTGCCTGTTCAGCAAAAATATTGCATTAAGAAAACTGCCCTAGTGAATTTGAAGAATTTGTTTTTTATTGTTTTTCCCGAAAGTTTAATAGGTTTAATGGGTTTTGTAAGAGACAAAAGACAAGTTAAGAATTGGCTTACACAGAAAGACTTCACTCTGTCCTGTGAGAACAGAAGATAACATTACATTACAGACTCAGCATACGTAACTACAGACGGACTTCCTTACATTTTCCCAGAACAGAAAATGATACATACCCAGTTGTTTCCATAATATGAGAAAATAATAAAATTGTCAAATTTCTGTTGTTTGTACTTCATAAGTTGTTTTATGTTTTAGAAACCAGTGGATAGTTATTGTTCATGTCCAGTGACAATATAACTGAGCCTCATAACTAAATAATAAATAAATCTAAAATAATAAAAAATGAATAATTATTTTGAATTAATACTTCACTGCTTAATGAAGAATATCCAAAGCAAAATGTCTTTAAAATAAGGCAAAAAGATCATGCTTAAGATAATTGTCCAGTCAAGCATATTAAAAAAAAAAAAAAAAAAGTGTCATAATTTTTCATTGTTTTCATCGACCATATGGAATTAACTAATATTTAAGAAATCTTAAAAGATAAAATAAAATAGAAAAAAAACAAACAATTTTTTTGAAAATTAAAAGTTGAAATCACTTGATGATGACTGGAGAATGTACCAAACAAAATGAATGTCCAGAAGAGTTCCTGAAGCTCCAAATGAATGATGCTGCCTGAGAGATTAATTGTTCAATGTGGCCTGACTATAGAATGTCAGCCATATTGCAAAACTAAAATTAAAAGAGAAAAACTCCAATAAGCAGAAAACAAAATATCATTACCACCACCCAATGATAGTCAGTATTTTTTCTTTCCCCTTCTCATCTCAAATAAATAAATTAATAACTATAAACATATCAAGAAATAACAATGAGAGGAATTACAAAGGATAAAAAAATGAAAAAAATCGAAGAAATATCCTTGTGATTTGTGATAGCCTTTGCCCTTCTACATAAACAGCCTGGTCTTCATTTTCTTTTATTGAATTAAATTACTCTTTGCACCAGAATTTCTATGCTACTGTCAACAAAAACAAAAGTTGTGAAAATAAAAGAAAAAAGTCATCAGAATTAATGAGACAAGTTTACAATGGAACCAATATGGCTGACTAAACCTTCTTTTTTGTTACTTCCTGTTTTCTTGTCTTGATTCTTCTATTTTAGGTGGTACAAAACCCATTTAGTTCAAATCAAACTAATAAAACACAGGACTTTCTAGATATTTATATTTCCGGTGTGCACTGGTCAAAGATAAAAATAATATTTTACTTTTTATTGAAAATAGAAACAAAAAACATACAAATGCTAAATAAACATTTTGTAAAGTGGTAAAAATGTCAGATGTTGTTTCATGCAAGACGATATTCTAGCATTGCATATATATTTCTTAATCTTGCAGATCGTTAGAAAAAAAAAAACAAGAGATATCAGTATTCACTATAAGCAGTGTGCAAGAAAATTATACATCCTGTAATGGATCATGTAAAAATCCAAGGTGGGTCAAAAATATCACCCACATATACCTTCCAGAAATACTTTCCATATAATGTCAGCAATAATGGTATCTTCATTTAGCTAATGTCTAATTATTATATGGGAGGTATCTCTGGGAGCTATATGTGGGAGGTTTTCTGCCACATACTGTATAAGAACATATAAGCACATCTCATATGTCTACAAGGGGCAATATATGCACTTAATATAAGAGTGTAAGGAATTACATGATCTCTTGCTTTTATATTATGTGACTATATGACCCCTTATAGGACATATGTTCTTAATATAAGCGCTTATATGACTCCTTGCAGGCCATTTAATGATTCCTACAAGGAGTCATATAATCACATAATATATAAATGAATATATAAGCACATATACATCATTGCAAGGGGCACCTCGAGGTTAGCAAGCTTGTCTCGCTAGAACAATTACAACTGAGTAGTGAGTTCGATCCTCACTGGGTGCCTCTTACTTTCGGCCTTGTTCCACATCCAAGCTACGCTTGGAAAATCACTATACATCATTGCAAGGGGTCATATATGATATAATATCAGAATATATAAGCTTATTTTATACATCCTGCAAGGAAATATGTACTTAATATAAGGACATCTTATACTTCCTAAAAGGGCTCATATCATCACTTAATATAAAAGTATATAAGCACATCTTATATGTCTTGCAAGGGGTCATATAATCACTTGATATAAGAATATATGATCATATTTTATACATCTTGCAATGGGTTATACAGGTACTTACACTAAGAACATATAAGTAGACCTTATACATCCAGTAATAGGTCATATAAGAATTTAATCTGTCTATAAAAGGCAGGATGTGTGTGTGTGTGTGTGTGTGTAATGCATGCACGGCCACAATTTTTGATGGATTTGCACCAAAATTTACATGCACATGTTCCAAGTTAGTGGAAAGGCCAAGACTGACTTTGCATTTCCCAACTCCCATTAATAGTGTAAATAATCGATTTTTTCATGCTTCTACGGCAGTTTTCATGTAGTTTGCAGCCATTTTCTACTGGCCAGAGTGAGAGCCCATAGCTGGCTGCCATGAATAGGCAGGAAGATTCTATTGGCCAGCATGAGAGCCAACAGCTGACTGACACAAATGTTAACTAGCATGCAAAAAAAAAAATTGATAGCTGCATTCGTCACAAGTGGGAAAAATTTAAATCTGCATGGAACTTTACTCCAATTGGCTCATTTGTTTGCTTAAACTCAACGTTGATTCTGATTCCGCAGAACTGGATTCAGTGTGAAAAATATTTCTTGTTAACATTCTTTTTTTCATTCGGTTTTTCCAGTTATGAGTCCTTTTTTTAATGCTGATCATTTTGTGTTCATTTTGTTTAGTTCTTTTTTCGTATTAGATTTAATGTTTAGTATAGAGCTTAGAAATAGTTTGCAGTGTGAGATAGGCAAGAAGTAAGGCATGTAGCAACATCAGCACGGCAAAGGGCACTCCTTTAAAGGCAAGGAAGGGCAAAAATATTTTAAGTCAAGTGATAGCGATTGCTGTATGAGTCGTACGATTTTTGAATCAAGCACGGGCAACGCTGGGTCATGCTGCTAGTATGAGAATATATATGCACATTTTATATGTCTCTTAAGGTGCCTCCAACAATTAGTACAAACGTTTTGAGGAGTTGAAAAAATATTTAACTATTTACTATTTTATTTCCCTTTCTCTTATTTCAGGCAATTTCCAGATTTCATCCGGCTGAAAAATATTATCTTTCTCTAAAAACTACTATAGGTAATCTTTGCAGTTCTCCAGAGAATGTAATTTTTTCATTAGGGAAATTGTGTAATGATGATTTTCTAAGTATAGCTTAGATATGGTACAAGGCTGAAAGTATGGAGTTCATAGTGAGGATCCAACTCACTCCTCAGTTGTAATTTTTTCTAGCAAGACAATTTTGCTAACCATTAGAGCATGTTGACATGCCCAATCATGTCATGAATGCCATGTTGAACGACCAAGTCTCTTTATCATTTCACATTCCCTGGAGATCTATCCTTGCACCTGTTGTGTTTCTTATCTTTGTCAATGACATCTGCTCATAACTCAGTTTTTATGCTGATGACACAACGATTTACACCTCACTCAATAGTAAGTCTGTTAGGTTCAATAATATAAACTGGCAGCTGCTCTTGAAAATGACCTCCAGTCAGTTGTTAACAGGGGCAAGAAGTGACTTTTAAATGTTAATGCCATCAAAATGAAACTGCTATCTTTTCATCATCATAGAGAACCATTTTTGCTTTCTGTCAACATGGCTGATGCTAACACTATGGAGAGCAAAAAATTGTGTTTACTTGTGTAGAATATTGGTTAGCCTGCCAGTGGTCTGACACACAAGTAGGCTAGTGTAGCCAAAGCTAATCAATGACTTGAGTCATTTCATAGAGAAATATATGGGTGAATAAAGACCACTCATGCAAATGTATTGGGCAGGTCCATTCTAGCAAAATGGACCAACCTAACTGGTGTATTAGGCACTCTCCTATATAAGGAAACAGAAGAAGGCAGCCATGTTGGCAGGTAAGTCACTCAAGTTCTACATCTCCCTTCTCTCTCCATTGCGGAAGCATATTGGCCATTGGGGAGGAATCAGTTCCCTATTTCCTGGCCGATTGTATGGGAGTAGCCGGGATAGCATCCTGGGAATCCTGGTTCTTGATGGCTGTGATTGAGTAGGGCCCTGGGACACCAGGTCATTTTGCAATGTAATGTCACCATTTCCCGACTCTTTGGCAGATTGATGTGGTCTACACATATCTGTAATCATCGGCTCAGGTGACACAGGCATGGCGCTTGGTATGGGGGTCTTGATTGTGGGTGCTTCAAGTTTCAATCTGGTTTCACATTTTTCGCTGAGATGAAGTGGAATGATTATATTGAATGAGTTGCTTGGTCTGCTGCTAGGAAAGTTGGTTCACTGTGTCATGCAAAACAATTTTTCTCATCAGAATTCATATTGCATGTTTATAAATCTACTATTCATCTCTGCATTGAATATTACTGCCATATTTGGTCTGATACTCCAGCTATATATTTCGATATTTTAAACAAAATCCAAAGAAGAGTGTGTCCAAACATGGCATCTCAACTTCAGTCATATTCTCATTGGCATCACATGATTTCCCTCTATCTTTTCAATAAATATTTTTATGTCAGTTGTTCCAAAAAGCTCTCCTTCTTGGTAACTTGACTGCATAAATTGAAGCTACTAGATTGGAAATTATGTCCCATCGTTTACTGTTGAACAAGCTAAATATAACTGTAACTTCTATTCAAACAGTTTTTTTCTTGCACTTCTCAACTGTGGAACTCTTTTGACTAATTTCCTTCATATTCAATTGGTAAGTAGTTAGTAAGTTCCACTAAGATAGCTTCTGTTACATTGTGAGACATACTCCTGCATGAATGTTTCTCTGATCATTACAATCTTCACCACTTCAAGACTAGGGTCAGTTATTATCTATCCTATATAATATACACCTCTAACTCTCTCCTTGTATGCTGTTAGAACAACCTTATTTAGCAACCCTCTGCCTTGAGTGGCTCTTGATTGTAATATTAAGAGAAAAAAAATAGTATAAAAATATGCTTCCATTGTTCATTTCACTAATCAGGGTGAAAACTTTTGCAAAATTCTTGTAATAAAAGCCCAAACTGAATGTTAAACTGTTATATTAATGAAATGAAAAATTGTTCAAACCTTACCATGGCTGAAATGAATCTCCCCACAGGAGAGATGAGCATAAGAGTTGAGAGACACGAGAAGTATTTGAAAACCATAACCAATAGGTTAACAAATGCTTTGTGAGTACATTTGGGGAGACAAAACTGTTCAGAATTTTTAAATGGTTCTGTCGGCATCAAGTTACAGGTCGTCATGACTGAGTGTTTGAGTGTATGGTCCTTGTTCAACTACTGATCATGCCATATTGTGAATTCTCTTCCAGAAGCTGGAACTAAACTCAGCACAGCTTAGTTGCAGTATATAACATTTCCTTCTCCAACATCCATGGCATTTGTACCAACTTCTGGTTCCTTTTCTTTTCTCTGTAGTGGTACTGTCATGAATCTCTTGTGATTTGTGCAGTTTGTGACCAATTCTCTTTATACTGAGGGTATTGAGTTGGAAGATTTCTGGTTGCTGCTCCCAACTGATAGGAGATCAAACTCTTGTGTAGTGTCTTGAGAGGCTGCTCTGATCAGAAGTTGCATAATATCAGTATTCTTGCTGTGCCATATTGCACATGGATGGGTATCTCTGTATGCACTTCCGGTTGACAGCCATGAGACCATATTATGTTGCACTCTGCACCAGTTCCTTTCTGAACATGTCATATACAATGACCATTTGCCACAATTACATTAGGCCTTTTTCCTTACCAACAAAACTTGACATGACCATAAACAATCAAAAATATAAACCTAAACCAGCTCAAAAAATTACCTAAACCCTTTGAAATTTCCTTCTCCAACATCTGTGGCATTTGTACCAACTTCTGCAGTGTAGAATCATTCCTCTTCAGAAAGTCTCCTGATATACTTTCTCTCTGTGTGACTAACCCGAACTTGTTAGTACCCTCATCTGATTTCTTGATTACTGGCTATATTCCTCTCCTCAAATCCACATGCATAGCGTGGGAGTTTATGTCCGTGATCATTTCCTACTGGCTAGGGAACTCTCTTGAATCTCCAAACCATTTGTATATGTGTTTCTGTCTCTCTCTCCTCAATTCAGTAAGCTATCTCTTTTTTCTCTATCATTCCCCTTCCTCTCAAGACTGGTGTACTCTATAGCATTTCTGATAATATAGACAAGGCCATCTCTCTACATCCATTTGTGCACATATTCATGTTTAGTGACTTTAATGTCCACCATACCATGTGGCTTAAACACTCTGTAACTGACCTCACTGGTATCCAAACCCTTAACTTTCAATCCCTCAAGCAAGTGGTTGACTTTCCTACATGTTTCCCGAGTAACTGGGATTGTAACACTTACCTTCTTGATCTCTGACTCTTGTCACGCTATGGAGCTCTGTCCACTTGGAAAACTGATCACATGGTAGTGTCTATTAACAACTTCTTCCACTTCCCCTCCAGTCAAGAACCTCCTACTAACAGAATGTCTTTCTGTTATCAATGCACAGACTGGGACTTGTTCCATGATTTCTTTTGTGATGTCCCTTGGAATGTAGTTTTTAATCAACCCATTCAAAAATGTGCATCTGAGGTCTCTTCCTGAGTAAAAAAACTGGCACAAAGGTTTTCATCCCATCAAAAAAATAAAGTTAAATCATGCTCATCTCCTTGGTTCTCAGCTGCTTGCTCAGCAGCTATATCCCATAGGAACCTTTTGTCTATAATTAAGCAATATGTTTGATTGCAACAGATGACTCATTGTCTCTGTCATCAATGAAGCAAAGTTGCTATTTGCTGATAGAATGAAACAACATATTGCATCTTGCAAGTTTGGTTCCAAAGATTATTGGCAGCTCTGCAAAAGAACAACAGCAAATCCAAATCCCTCCTCTATTCAATCAATTCAAAGTCCAAACTTCCTCAGCTGATTAAGGCTGAATTCTTTGCTTAGAAATTCTCATCCAACTCACCACTTGACTCATTCGGATTACCCACACCTGACTTTCTCACTTGAACTGAGGCTCTATTGAGTGAGATGAGCATGAACATGTTGATGGTATTGGGCATACCAACCATAGTCCTAAAGAAATGTGCTCCTGAGCTGGCTCCAGTTCTCTCCAAACCATATAACTATTGTCTCGGTGACTCTTGCTTTCCACCCTGTTGGAAGTCCTCATCTGTTCTTCCTGTTTTTAAGAACTCTGGAAATCCTTCTGACCCATCTACCATCCTATCAGTCTCCTACCACTCTTTGGCAAAGTCTTTGAGGCTTTAATCACTGCTGAAGTGGTTAAGCACCTTACCTCCTATGATTTACTCTCTGACAAACAATATGGTTTCTGCTTTGCCTGGTCTACTGCTGATGTGCTTATAGTAACAGCAAAGCTCGAGCTGTGGCTCTAGATATCTCGAAGACATTTGAGAGGATTTGGCATGCCAGCCTTCTTCATAATCTTCAGGGACATTACAGGATGATTTAATCCAATCATTCCTGTCAAACCAGGAAATGAAAGTTGTCCTAAATAGGTTCTCTTCCAGTTCCTTTCATATTCTGGGTCCTACATTGTGTCTGATCTTAATCAACAACCCTGATGTCATAGGCATCCACACGGACAACACCACCATTTACTCTTGTCTCAATAGTAAATCTGGTATTGCTGATAAATTTAACCTGGCCTTTGGTCTTGAAAAGAACCTCCAATTTGTGGTTGATTGGGGCAGAAAATGGCTTGTAAACTTTAATGCTTCTAAAATGAAACTGCTCTCATTTACCCACCATAGAGAAACCTCCTTGCCTCCTATCAGCATGGCTAATACTCATCTTCACAAGAGGATCTCTCTGTGTCTTCTCGGTCTCATGTTTTCCACTGATTGAGGTGGAAACACTACATTGAATCAATAGCTTCATTTGCGGCAAGGTAAGTTGGTACTGTGTCATGCCAGAAGGTCTTTCCTGTTTGGGTCCATCCTTCAAATCTACAAAGCTACCATTTGTCCTTCCATTGAATAGTGCTACCATATATGGTCTGGTACCCCTGCTGTTTATCTTGAGGTTCTCAAGAGAATGCAAAGTCAGATACGCATTGTGATAGGTCCTGACCTGGCATCTTGACTTCAGTCACTTTCTCACAGATGTGATGTGGCCTCCCTCTGTCTTTTCTACAAATATTTTCATGGCAACTGCTCAGACAAGCTATTTTCACTGGTGCCTCAACAGCATGAATTTAAGTGTGCTACTTAGTTGGAATCATGGTACCACCCTTTCACTATTGAAATAGTTAAACGTAACCACCTTTTCTACTCCAAGAGCTTCTTCTCTTGCACTTCACAACAGTGAAACTCCCTTCCTCTTACTTGCTTCCTCAATAGCTATAATCTTCAAATATTCAAATGTAATCTAAATCGACATCTTCTGATGCCTTGACCTCCGTCATTCTCTTTATCCTTTTCTCAAACACCCCTCTTTACTCTTGCTCTCTGTAACCCCTTGTGTGCTAGTGGCCCTCACATCATGCGTGGGGTGAAATGTTTAAAAAAAAAAATGTCGACCCTCCTTCAGGCTCTTGTTCCCCAGAGACATCCTCTGCTACTAAGGCTGCGGCACATGCAGTGCTCTTATGACTAATGGGTCACAGATCTTATGATTGTTATTTACAGCATATTAGCTTAGTAAGACACCAGACCACTAGCGTAAAGCTCCCATTGAGGTCCAAATTACTATAATGGTAATGATTAGTTTAGTTTTACATAATGCTGTTAGTATGGAGAATAAAATGAGACTTAGATGGATTACAATTTTAACATTTAATATTTGTATTATGATCTTGTATTTCTAAAATGAGATATCTATTTTTTTTTCAGACAAGAGATTGGTAGAAATAGAGAAAGAGTAAATAAAAGAGAGAGAAATTGAAAATTAATGAGGGAGAGATAGTGGAAGTAAGGCTATAATAGTGAGTGAGAGAAGAAGAAAAAGAAAAGAATGACAGCGAGAGTAAGTCAAAGAAGAAAGAGATTGAATGTGAAAGTGAAACTGAAAGTAAAAGAGAGTGTAAGAGACAGTAAAAACAAAAGCGACAGGCACTGAGAAAGGAAGCAAGAAAGAGAGAAAAAGAGGTAATAAAAAAGCGGGATAGACAGTAAGAAAGAAAAAAGAGAGAGAAATAGGTAAATGTATATATGACAATCTACACTGTATGACAAGAAACTAGTTGAGATTTCTGTTTAAAAGAAACTTTCAACCAATGAAAAGTTTTGGTCATTCATTGTCTTCTCTTGACTACTTGACAAAAATAAACATATGATATGATTAAAAAAAAAAACGGAGAAAAAAAAACACCTGAGATATTTTCATATTTGTTCTTTTTTTTTTTTTTTGTGGTGCATTTTTGCCTTTTTTGTTTTCTACTTAGTGTTTTTTTTTTGTTTTTTAATCATTTTGTGTATTTTTTTTTCTCAAGGCCATCAGTAGTAGACAGTTTTTTCTTTCTTTATTTGTTTATTAACTTAGTTATTTATGACTTTTCTTCTTTATCTTTCTCTCTTTTCAATCTGCTCTCCCACATCTTTTTCTTTCTTTCTTTCCAATCTGTTTTTCATTCTTTTTTCTTTTTCCAAGTGTGAAAATTATTTGTCCAAGTCTTAATCAATTAATCAATGCATTCGAATGTCACCCGGAAAGGTTGTCACTAAAACGTCAAAAGGTTGTCATTAAAAGGTCAAAAGTTTGTCATTAAAATGTCAAAGACAAGTCACTCATCTTTTTAGTCCATAAGAATATCAACCAATGCATATTTTATTTTGTCTCAGCTTTTTACCAGTTCTTGTGCACCTTTTCCTTCGTCTTCATGCATGAGTGCACAGTAAAAGACAATTTTATTGAATCTGTCACAACATATATAAGAATAGATGCAACAATACCAGAATTAAAGCCAGAAATACAAATCTCCAGGGTTACACAGGTATGACGAACAATGGCAAAACCTTAAGGCCAGTTGGAATGAGAGAAACATCTCATTCTACAAAAAGACCTGACTGGTCTGTTCCTCAATTTTTCTATACCTGTAGAATGTGGAACTTGGTTAGAAGATATTGAGAGGACAATACAAACCACACAGACAAGAGATGATTTAATAAACTCTAAAACATTTACAAAGGCTATATTGTCAATGGAGAAGTGTGAAACAAAATCAGACAAACCATCAGCTGATATGAAAACCTACTGACCACAATAAAGAGACACATATTAAAATGGCATAGGTTTATATTGGTTTGTTGGTTGTTAAAGAGGCAAATGTGCCTGAGTAGGCATCTTTAACAGGGAATAACTAGTTATCTGTTATATTCCGTGCTAAGGGAACAAATGCTTAACACCAGGTGGATAATAGAAGAAAGATTTATTGTACACAACAAGTACAATATGAAATACGGTACAGCTATACACACAGGTCAATCTAGTAGTGAGTGCCACTAATTAGAAGGTTGGATGTGCTTGCATCTTCTTGCTCTCACTCTTCCTCAAGTCTCTCATAGACAGTTGACTTTATAGGTACTTACTACCTATAGTGTAATTATTAATGGGGGTGCTGGTTTATTCCATTACATCATTATCCTAACAGTCAAGCATACTCTGAAATGATTAGCAGCCATTATCATATATACACTCATGTATATAATAGGTATTCACTGCATTGTCCAAAAAGAAATGGACTCATCCTAGACACACCCTCTGCTACTATGACTGAAGCACACATGGTGCTATTGTAATTCTAATGGATCAAAGATATTGCAATTGTTAATTACTGTATATTAGCTTAGTAAGGTACAAGGCCACAAGTGTTCAAAGTTACTATTATGGTAAAAATGGGTGGGGCTATATAAATGCTTAGATTAGTTTGACAACAATGGTCAACAGGGCTTGCCAAGATGATCCAGCAAGGCATGATCCAAAGAGAGAGAAGGAGCATCTGGTGGAGAAAGAGATGACAATATCCAATTATTCCAGAATAGAAAGGTTTTAAATTGAACAAATGACTGAAAGGGAGGGAAATTTATTCAGTCAGCAAGATTTTTTGGTAAAATATTGCATCTACTTCCTCCGTTAAATTTAGTTCCCAATGATTTCTGGCTTTTCCCAGAAAAAAAAAAAAGAGATTTCATATTATGGACAAGATTAAGGAGATCATTATGGGGGCACATGATTACAATGCCAGATGAGGATTTTATTTTAAATCTCAAGGGGGAATACTTTGAAGGGGACTAAGGTGCCATTGCTTTAATATTCATTAATATCAAATAATTCAATAATTTATGGACTGACCTTCTTTAATCTTCTTCTAGGTACCACATCCCTTTAGGACAGTCATTAATGGCTCTCCACATCTTTCTATCCTGTGCAGTTCTTAGTAGTTTAATAGATTAAAAAATAACCCTCAGAAAAACTATCAAATATCACATCAACTATTAGGTTGGTGCAAAAATAATGATGTAATCATGTCGTTTTTGATGTATTTTTTAACGTCAAAAAACGACATTATTACGTCATTATTTTTGCACCAACCTAATACATTTGTCATCTTCCTACAATCCAGATTTGGTTCCTATGATTTCTGGCTTTTCCTAAAAACTGATTTCAGAACATGGATGAGATTAGAGAGAATAAGAGGAGGCACAACAAATTTATTCTAATAGTTTCTTTTCTCATCTCGAACTCTTTTCTGGTTTATTGCTTTCCAGCCAGCTACAATCTTCAAAAATTTAAATGCAACTCCAATCAACATCTGTTTTTGAGAATCCTGTTCTTCCATTTCCTTTTCTCTTTGCTAAAGTCTCCTCATTCTCTTCCCTTCCCAATAACCCTTTGCATCTTAGCAGCATTATTGGCTCGCTTGGGGTGAAATGATTAAAAAAAAAAAAAATCATGTGAGATATTTTGGAGTCATTTTGAGGTTTTAAATGACATGAAATGTGTTTTTTTTTGTTTTAATTTTATGTTGCAAGAATAAAAGGAAATAAACTAGTAAAAAATAATACTGTACTAAATTACTTTCACTAAATAATAACAAGTTATAGCCAGTCTGTAGAAATATATTAAATCCTCATTTGCCAATACATCAACTGCTTTCTCAATAATAAATAATGTCATATTCACTTTTCATCTTTGTTTATTTTCACTATTTTTATGATCAACCATTTGAAAAGAAAATCAAATTTAAATGTCATTTTAATCACACTCCTGAGAGCTTAAAATATTATTGTCTGTAATTTCTGAAGATGTTTGTCATTCTTTACTTATCGTATTGGCATTGTCATCATCATTCTTTACTTATCGTATTGGAATCGTTATCATCATTCTTTACTTATTGTATTGGCATCGTTATCATCATTCTTTACTTATCGTATTGGAATCGTCATCATCATTCTTTACTTATCGTATTGGCATTGTCATCATCATTCTTTACTTATCGTATTGGCATTGTCATCATCATTCTTTACTTATCGTATTGGCATTGTCATCATCATTCTTTACTTATCGTATTGGCATCGTCATCATCATTCTTTACTTATCGTATTGGCATCGTTATCATCATTCTTTACTTATCGTATTGGAATCGTTATCATCATTCTTTACTTATCGTATTGGCATCGTCATCATCATTCTTTACTTATCGTATTGGAATCGTTATCATCATTCTTTACTTATTGTATTGGCATCGTTATCATCATTCTTTACTTATCGTATTGGAATCGTCATCATCATTCTTTACTTATCGTATTGGCATCGTCATCATCATTCTTTACTTATCGTATTGGCATCGTTATCATCATTCTTTACTTATTGTATTGGCATTGTCATCATCATTCTTTACTTATCGTATTGGCATTGTCATCATTCTTTACTTATTGTATTGGCATCGTTATCATCATTCTTTACTTATTGTATTGGAATCGTTATCATCATTCTTTACTTATCGTATTGGCATTGTCATCATCATCATCAAATAAAACATCTGTTATGTTTTCATAATGATTCGTCACATGTGTTTTCCTTTTCAATATATTTTTAGAATTTCTTCATCTATGGATTTTTTTGTGAGTTGCAGAGTTTTTCAAACATTTTGGTTAATGTATACTTCAACTTTCCTGCAGTATGATAATTTTTTGAGTTAAGCATTATTATTATTATACCGTTATTTTAAGGAATGTGGTCATTACTGAAGTTCTGTCAAACAATAGATGTGTCAGACATCGGAGAAGAATTGAAGTGGGTTTTTGAAGAGTTATCTGTTAGGAAAATTCTTAACATCAACATACATAAAAGGAAGGCTGAAGAATATATCAGCTGAAATGGTGGGATAAAAACAACAAAGATGAATATCATAACTTTCATATGGTGTTGTGTTCTTATAAAGGAGATGACTAAGAAAAAAGAAAAAGTAACTTCAAAAGACCACTTTGTGTATGTATACATGAGGAATACATCAGCTGAAATGGTACAATAAAAAGTGCTATATTAACAATGGCTTGCATAGTATATAGTAAAAGTTAGATTTATTTAATTCCAACATTTTATTCTGCATGATATTGATAGAAAAATTCAGTTTTTGTTTTTAAATCTGTAATTATGGAATGGTTCTTTTGTTTTGAAGAAATAAATGCTTTTCAACATCAAATATAAGAAACCTGAGACTTGCTAGGAGCAATTTTAAATGTACAAATGCACCACATTTTTTAAAATCATTTAAGAATTTTGAATTTGGTTTTAAAATTATTTTGGTTCCATTTAATTCTAATATTGCTAATGGTGTCTTTTACCAGTTGCTTCAAGGCTTATTTATTTATTTTCAGTTTTGATATTAAAAGTTTATTTCCTTATTTTAAAGATTTAATACATTTTAATTGAAGATTGATTATTGGGACCAGAAGAATGTGTCACTATCTTTTGGGTAGCAGCTACTCTTGGGTTTTTTTGGATTATTTTTTAGCAACACCTCTAAACATGTGAACAACGTGAAATTTCTAGGACTCATAATGAGGAAAGTGGGCTTAGTAAATTTGATACTAACAGGACAGATTGAAGGCAAGAAGGACAGAAGAAAACTATCTGGTGAGCTTGAGTGAATGGATGGCAGAGCAAGGTCTGAGAAAGATAGAAAAAAAGACAAAATTATTAAGTGCTACAAAGGACAGGACATTGTGGAGAGTCATGATCACTAACATACCTGAAAGGACACATAATATACCAGGAATATTTAAAGTCAGGAAAGACATCATCACTAACTTCTGTTTGAATTTCTTGAATAAGGATTTATCATTATATTACATTAATTACACAGGGAGTAATGTTTTTATTTTTTTGTTGTTATCACAATGTTTTGGCCACGACCCATAGGACCATAATCTATTAAATTGGTGGTTAATGAATTTAGTGACAGTAATTGTGAGTTCAATCCCCAGGCCAGGCAGTACAGACTCAGACATAACAAGCAATAACTGAGCAATACTACAATAAGAACTAGACAGGAGATTTGTAAAAGGGTTCAGTTTAAATTCCCTGGAGGTTGCCCAGATTAGCAGATGCTTGAATTCCTGATGGCACAATGTAAGTAATGGTTTCACTGAATTTTGAAAACTGAGATGCAAGAACACATGATCAACAAGAATGGTAACCGCCTAAGAGAGAACATTGTATCAGATCTTATCCCATTACAAAGTTGGTGCTACTCAACCAATCAGTTAACATTGTACAAAAATTACTGGAAGGCTTCCAACAGCGGCAACAACTAAAATGGATAGTACATATAACGAGAAGGAAAAATAACCCACCACAATGATGCACTCTAATGTTGACACATGGGTATTGGGTATTCAACCATTTTCTCAGATCAATGATTAAAAATGGTTCCAAGCAAATGATTTCTCTAGGTTTTAAAGAAAGCTGGCACTACAGAACCACAAAGAGCTTTACAAAATGACAAAAATGACTTGAAGACTTCAAACAGCAGCAACAACTAAAATGGATAGTACATATAACTAGAAGGAAAAATAACCCACCACAATGATGCACTCTAATTTTAAGACATGGGCATTGGGTATTCAACCATTTTCTCAGATCAATGATTAAAAACGGTTCCAAGCAAATGATTTCTCTAGGTTTTAAAGACAGCTGGCACTACAGAACCACAAAGAGCTTTACAAAATGACAAAAATGACAAAAATGACTTGAAGACTTCCAACAGCAGCAACAACTAAAATGGATAGCCCATATAACTAGAAGGAAAAAATAACCTACCACAATGATGCATTCTAATTTTAAGACATGGGCATTGGGTATTCAACCATTTATAGGGCTCCTTATGCTAAATAATAGCTTAGCAGACTTATTTTTAGCAGGAAGTGTATCTCTACTCAGGTTGACATTAGGGATCAGATGCAAAACACAATAAAGGAACTCAGTTTTGACTGGCTGAACTAGCGTGGGATAGATAGAAAAAGGTTATTCAAAGTGTTGGTTCTTACACGTCAAGCAATGTAGATGTGTTGACTTTCATATCTGGAAACTGTTCCCAGTGGAGGGAGAGAGCGACACCATAGTTAAAAGATGTATATGTTGACTTTAGTAAACTAGCTAAGTTAAAATTCCTTATGTTGAAGTTCTTTTATCTCTGAACCAAAACAAATGGCAATCACTGGCTGAGAGAGAAGAATGCAACTTTATTATTAAATTAAATTTGTTGCCCCAAGACCACTCCCACCAAGGGGCTATGCAACACGTAGTTATTGAACAACAATGTTACCATCGCTGAAACTGTGGCAGTGGTCAAAGTACATCAGCAAGGAACTGTAGAAGAATAATACTATGTTGCTGTTTCTGAAATATGGTTGAGTTTATGTGCCAAGATGTCCTCATATAGCTATGGATCCAGCCTTACTGTGCAAAGCCTCCCTATAATAATGTGAATTGCATCCAAGAAAATGGTGATAGGCCTATAAATGAAAATGGCATCTGTCTTGACAGGTTTCACTTGCACAGATCCTGTTGCCAAACATTTGTATCTGCTTATATTTGCTATATTTCCATATTGTTGTTTTGTTTCATTAAAGAGTACATAACACCAAATCCAAATCATGTGAATGAAATGCATTCTAATAACATTCGGTTGACTACAAGATACACCACTGGGTCCTATGCCAGTTTAAAACCCCATTTGGCATGTCTCAGATATGTTGTAGAGCTCAGTAAATTCCCTGCAGCAGCACCCAATAATCAATAAACAATAAAATCCAAAATCACCTCATATGGGGTAATGGCCAACCCTGGAAATACCTACATAATGGTTGCAGCACTTTGCAAATGTTTTGCTACATTGCACAGCTGCAGTTATTCAGTTGAAGTTATTCAGGTGAAGGGAAGAGAAAATTTTCTGGAAATGTTTTTGTACCTTAGTTTAATTAATTAATTAAATATTTCATTTATAATTATCAGACTAATCTGATTATTAAGATGATTTTGCATTTAATTATCAGGAATATATACAAGTAATTAAACATTCTGTGTATACTTTGTCGGGGGGGGGGAAATGATTCATATTGATATGTATATCAGTTCTTGTTGTGTAATATTCTTTTTTTTCTTCTTTTCCTTTTTCTTGTATTCCTTCTTCTTTTCCTTTTTCTTGTATTCCTTCTTCTTTTTTCTTCTTTTCCTTGTATTCCTTCTTCTTTTTTCTTCTTTTCCTTTTTCTTGTATTCCTTCTTTTTTCTTCTTTTCCTTTTTCTTGTATTCCTTCTTTTTTCTTCTTTTCCTTTTTCTTGTATTCCTTCTTTTTCTTCTTTTAATTTTCTTGTATTCCTTTTTCTTTTAATTTTCTTGTATTCCTTTTTCTTTTAATTTTCTTGTATTCCTTCTTTTTCTTCTTTTAATTTTCTTCTTTTTCTTCTTTTAATTTTCTTGTATTCCTTCTTTTTCTTTTAATTTTCTTGTATTCCTTCTTCATTTTTGCCATACATTTTCTTTTACTCAGGTATTCTTACTTATTCATTAAATAACTTGTTATTTTCTTCATTCTTATTCATTAATTTTTATAAATATTTCTTTCTTTTCCCTCAGTTCAAAATTCTCACTGGCTTTTATTCATTTTTCTTATTCTTATTTTTCATTTCTCATTCATTGCTTGAGCTTCTTTTTCTCACATAGACTTTCTACTTTCTCACTTTTTCATATTTATTTTTCTGCCTTTCTCAAAATTTTACTTTCTTTTTTATTTGCTTTGTTCTTATTATTCATCTATCTTCCATTCATTTTCGTCTTTTATTTGAATTTTCTCTTTCCTCTATCTTTATTTCTTTTTGCTCATTTTGGGATTTCTTTCTTTCTCATCGATTCTTGCTTTTTTTTATTTTTATTTTGAAGGAGAGGAAGAAGGAGTGAAACAATCCTTCTTTACATTCTTTTGTTACTTCTCACTTTCTCTCACTCCTTCCCCCTCTCCTTCAGTCTTTCTTTATTTTATTTTCTTCCTCCTCACTTCATCCTCCCTTACCTTCAATCTTTTATTACTTTCTTTTCTTCCTTCTCACTTTCTCTCACTCCTTCCCCCTCTCCTTCAATTTTTCTTAACTTTCTTTTCTTCGATCTCATTTCTTCCACTAATCCTGCAATTTTTATTTACATTTTTCTTTCTCTCTCCTTCCTTCTCCCTTTCAATCTTTCTTTATTTTCTTTCTTCTCATTCTTCCCTCCTCTTCTTCAATCTTTCTTTACTATCTTTATCCTTCTCACTTTCTCTCATTTCTTCCCCCTCTCCTTCAGTCTTTCTTTGCTTTTTCTTCCTTCTTGCTTTCCCTCACTCTTTCTGTCCCTCCTTATTTTTTTCTTTACTTTTCTTCTTTCTCACTTCTTCCTTCTCACTTTCTCTCATTTCTTCCCCCTCTCCTTCAGTCTTTCTTTGCTTTTTCTTCCTTCTTGCTTTCCCTCACTCTTTCTGTCCCTCCTTATTTTTTTCTTTACTTTTCTTCCTTCTCACTTCTTCCTTCTCACTTCTTCCTTCTCACTTTCAACCTTTCTTTTCTTTCTTTTCACTTTCTCTCAATCCTTCCCACTTTCCTTCAGTCTTTCTTTACTTTCTTTCCTTCTTTCTCACTTTATCATTATTTTTCCTACTTCTCCTTTTCTATTTGTGTTTCCTATTTTTGCCAGAAAAAAATGTAAGCAGCTGATGTAGGCAAAACCTTCCACCCAAAAGATTCTCTCGTTAAATTGATTAAAACAACATTGTTACCTAAATAATCAATGAAGTAATACAACAAGTGACATTTGTATGAAAGAAAGTAAAAACGAAAAAGTCAGCAATAAAAACAAAAAAAAAAAAAATTCACATTTGGCTTTGTTAAAAAATAAAATGACATCGAAATGGAATTCTGGGAAATGCAGATGTGGAAAGGTGAAGAAGGGAAAGAAGAAAAAGAAAACAAATCTGATGTTACAAAAAAAAAAAAAAAAAAAACTACACCAGGGCTTGTTTAAAATATTTTAACATACAAGATAACTTATAAATAACCAGCAGCTTTTCCTAACATGAGAAAAAAACTTCAATTAGAAATTAAAGATGTATATGATGTAGGTTTTTTTTTCTCTTGAATCAATTAAAATTTAAAGATAGATGTATCTAAACCATATTCAACTCTTTTCTCAGATCAATGATTAAAAATGGTTGAAAGCAAATGATTCCTCTAGGTCTTAAAGAAGGCTGGCACTACAGAATCACAAAGAGCTTTACAAAATTACTTGAAGACTTCCAACAGAAGCAACAACTAAAATTGAGAACTCATATAACTAGAAGGGAAAATAACCCACTACAATGCTTCACTCTAGTTTTGACACATGGGCATTGGGTATTCAACCATTTTCTGAGATCAATGATTAAAAATGTTTCCAAGCAAATGATTCCTCTAGGTCTTAAAGAAGGCTGGCACTGCAGAATCACAAAGAGCTTTACAAAATGACAAAAATCACTACACTTGAGGACTTCCAACAGAAGCAACTAGCTCAGGTAATGAGAAGTGAAAATAATGATCGAAAATAACAATATTTGTCCACTCTACTCAGATTTTTTTGTTAACAAGGTATCAGCTAAAAACTGATATACAAGTCATTATCACTGTGCCTACAACACAGAGGAGGTAATTTACAATCTGTGAAAGCGCATCTACAAAAATTGTTTTGTTAAGCTGCTGTTTATTTTACCTGAATTTTTTTCTATTTTACCTGCTTCCTGTTAAGCCTACAATAGAATGTTTTGATTGTCCTGTTAATTTTTCCTCTGTGTTACATGTTTTGTTCTCTGCTATGTCTGCAGAAAAATGAATACAAGGGAAACTGATTTTGTAATTTCCAAAGTTGTAAGTCATGAATGTTTTTTTTCTTGTGTTGCTCATAATTTAAAGAACATTTTTTTGAAAGTTTCAGATCAGAATAGAAAAATAAAACTTCATCTGGAAGCAGAATTATTGATTTTGAGTGACCTTTTAAACTTCCACAATGTGCTAGTAAATGAAGTAAGGATAAGTAATAATACATTTCAGAAGTCATTGATGGTACAAAGTTCATCAAGTAATATCCAGTAGGTATGTCCTATGTGTTTGGCTGTGACTCTCATGATTTAAAAAATCTGCTCATTCGAGAGAATTGACTTTTGTATTATTTTATTACAGGGTTATTGAAGTCTCTGGGAGGATTATCTGCCTTGAAATAAAAACAGAACAGAAATGGAATTTAGCAAAATCAAATTTGTGACCGTGATCAAAATTCTTTTTTTTTTTCTTTTTTCACCTTTTAATCTCACTTGTATGAATCAGTTTCTCCAGCTAGAAACACCAAATTTATTCCAACTGAGACAAAGAGAATGGGAGAGAGAAAAAAAAGAAAAAAAGAAAAAGAGAAAGGGTTATTAAATTTTAATTTCACTTTTTTGTGAGAAGAATCTCTTAGATTACATTTTCTGATTTCATGAATTAAATATAGAATTCATTACAATTATATTGTATTATGTTATAATTATTAATATTAAAATAACTTATTCAACTTGATAGAATTAGGAATCCTACCAGGATTCATTATTGGTGTCCATAATCTTAACAACATTAGATATGCAGATGACGCAGTGTTGATAACAGACACAGAAAAGAAACTGCAGGAACTCTTACAGAATGTGAGAGAATGTATGGTTTTCAGCAAAAGGAATGGTTCAACATTCAAATTATAAATTGGAGACACCAAAATCATGCAACTACAAAATTTTGAAATCCATTTGGATAGTGAAAGGTGTATTGTAAAAGCTAAACAAAGTATTAAGGAACAGGAAAATTTTGTTAGAAAAATGTACTGAATTATATTATATGGCAATGAATGCTGGGCAATCCCATCATAGATGAAGTAAAGGCCTCAAAAAATAGAAATGTAGTTTTACAGAAGGATACTGAAAATATAATTGACTGAATATATGAGCAACAGTGAAGTTTTAGAGAAAACAGAAACAAAGGACTCTTATACTTATCTTCAGAAAGGGATAGTTGAAATTTTGCTTTTGCCATTTAGCCAATAGTTTCTTCATATGATTCCATCCTAAATTAGCATTCAAACAATTTTTGATGCAAACATTGTTTGAGAAGGATTATTGAAGTGTTAAAAGGGGAAAATGATGGATGCAAGTGGGGACATGGACAGACATTCCTAGACATGGAGTTGCGTGTATACAATTGCAGCCATGTACACTTGGGCAATGCCAGTTACTTCGGCTAGCAAAAAATATTCAAAAAGACAAATCAAAAAATGACTCAATACCAATTCGCAAAAAGAGTAAACTAATATCACTGAAGACTGTAAATTTTCTAGTTCGTTTTAAACAGCTGTCAGTTATTCTATAACATTCTACGTGATTGTTAATGTTTTCAGTTGGTGCTACAGTATATCACTTGACTTCTTAAAGTCATTCCTGTAGCAACTGTAATATTAAAAACTAAGGAATTTTCTTTTCTTTACTAAATATTCATTAAATACAAGGCTCAAGAGTCACTCAATTTAGAGGGTTACTGAATGAGGCTGTTGGAAGAAGATTAGAGATGTAAGAGAAAATTACATGAAGATGATAGGTGTAATAGGTAATGATTGACTCTAAACTTGAAGATTGTAATATTCAGGAAAGCATGGAGGTCTCTTCCATAAAGTGGCGGCTCTTGGAAAGAAGCTGTTTGAAATAAAATTCCTTCTTACTAATATGAAGGGAATGAGGTGGCATTGATGCAAAAATTCTTCTAAGTCTCTCTCTCTTTCCATATATATATATATATATATATATATATATATATATATATATATATACACACACACACACACACACACAAGTAAAAATAAATTAAACAAGTAAAATAAATTAACCCAAACAAATGAATAAATAAGCCACTCCCGAAAAATAACCACCAGAATAGATTACCAAACAATGCACTACTGATCCATATATATAAATAGCCAAGGAAAAATCCAGCATTCACAGCCTGATGATTGCATCCAGCATTCACAGCCTGTCACCTCTGAGTGTTGACTTAATGTTCACATTTATATTTACATACACTATCTCTGATATTGAGCACTTTATTCCATAAATTTAGTACACCTTAAACTATATTTCTTCATATATATATATATATATATATATATATATATATATATATATATATAGTAAAGGTAACAAATACATTTATATATAATCTAAGTGGATCCTAGTAATATAAAATTTTAAAACTGATACACAAAAAGAGTTCAATATATTTATTATGACAGAGCGAATAATCAATAAACAATAAAATCCAAAATCATCCCATATGGGAAATAGCCTATTTCAGCAGACAAAGATATCAGTGTGGACTGAATTCATGTCAGAAATAGAAATTTAACTGTAAAAGCAAAAAATCACCAGTTGTAAAACTGACACAGAATCCATTTCAATGTTTCAGTTATACGAAAGGCACAAGGCCGGGGTCAGGGAAAGGTATTTGTTTCACACATACTCCTAGTAGTCTTAGAGATAGGTGTGACTTACATTTAGAAGAAAAAATTAGAATAATAAAATACAATAATCAAAGCCAATTATTAAATCAGAGGAATGAATTAGTGTTAAAATGTTGACATAAAAACAAATTTAAATTTCTATAATATACATTTTCCATAATATTCACTCCCATCTAACTTTGACATTATAACTAATTCTAATTTCTATATTCCCCCCTCTATAACGTTTTACACTACATTAATTATAATTTTTAAGCTTTCCCCTACTCTAAGTTCTCCCCCACCTTCTTTCCATTAATCCATTATATCCTTTTATCTATATATTTTAAAGCTATTTTAAACCCCTTTTTATTCCTCTGAATTTTAAATTAATATTTCATTCTTCATATAAAGCCAAATTAATGTCATAAGGTTAATATCTTATAAAACTTCTTCTCTTTACTACCTTCCACCCTTCCCTGGCCCCTGTCTTGTGCCTTTTGTCAGACAGACACACTGAAATGGATAAATTCTGTATTAGTATTTGTTTTTTGACTGGTGTTTTTTTTTTTTTTTAGCTTTCACAGTTAAATTTCTATTGCTGACATGAACTCAATCCACACTGGGGTTGATAAGACAGACAACCAATATCTTTGACTGCTGAAATAGGCTATCCCTATATGAGGGGATTTTGGATTTTATTGTTTATTAATATATATCATAAAAAATATGGTTTTAAGGTATGCTATATTTATGGGTAAAAGTGCAAAATATATATATATATATATATATATATATATATATATATATATATATATATATATATATATATATATATATATATATATTATAAATTGCCATGTTGAAAACTAAGGAAAATTCTACAGACTGTATAGATTTTGTAGTTAGTGTGTCTCATAAATTTAATGGTTACAGAACTACAAGTAAAGAGTTGGAATTTCATTTGTGTATTGTTTGAAGTGGAAAGAATTTGGCACAAAAGTGAATTTTTTTTTTTTATATCAATTCACCCCAAAGGAGGCAATAATGCAAAAAAGATGCAAAAGATTACTGGGAGTGAAAGAGAATGAGAAGATTTTAGAGGTAACTGGAAACCAAGTCCTAAACAGTAAACATGGAAAAAAAAAACTTTACTCCTGTTCAAAAGACTGGGGAGGAGTATGACTAGACATTGTCAACAATCTGTTACCCCTTCAAAGAAGTCCAGCCATGTTGAAAGCAAAATTTTGGAATGGTAAAGATTTTCTGAAAGATTTCAGAGAATCAGTGACAACAGTTCCATGTGAAACCATTAGCAACACACACTGTCATCATGGCTCGTGATCTTGAAGAGCACAAATAGTAACACTTGTGAAGAAATAACATTTTGACACACATGTAAAGGTTCTTCTACTGTCAGCAACACGCTTCATTTATATAAGCCACATATCTACAGGAATAAGATTTTTTGATCTGATGATATCAAAATAGAATTATTTAGCATCAATTCACATTGTCAGATTTAGAAGAAGCAGAATGAAGAACTGCAGAGTCAGAAATCATAGTGCTCTTGAAAGATTTTTAGCCATCTTGTAAGCAAGAAACATTAAGAAATAGTCAAGCATTACTAGCAAAGAATTTGATGGAAGTTTTTCAAGAATCATTTATGTCACAACTCACCACAAACATGTCTTTACTTTCTGTTATTCCCTCCTCTCCTTCAATCTTTCGTCGCTTTCTTCCTTCTCATTCTCCCCTCCTCTCCTTCAATCTTTCGTCGCTTTCTTCCTTCTCATTCTCCCCTCCTCTCCTTCAATCTTTCGTCGCATTCTTCCTTCTCATTCTCCCCTCCTCTCCTTCAATCTTTCGTCGCATTCTTCCTTCTCATTCTCCCCTCCTCTCCTTCAATCATTCGTCGCATTCTTCCTTCTCATTCTCCCCTCCTCTCCTTCAATCTTTCGTCGCTTTCTTCCTTCTCATTCTCCCCTCCTCTCCTTCAATCTTTCATTACTTTCTTCCTTCTCATTCTCCCCTCCTCTCCTTCAATCTTTCGTTGCTTTCTTCCTTCTCATTCTCCCCTCCTCTCCTTCAATCTTTCATTACTTTCTTTTTCCTTCTCACTTTCTCTCACTCCTCCCCCCCTCTCCTTCATTCTCTCTTTCAACCTTTCTTTACTTTCTTTTCTTTCTTTTCCCTTTCTCTCAATCCTTTATAATGCCTCATATTAATGTTATCCTTTTATTTAAGAAAGACACTGTAAAAGGTTCATTTATATTTCATCTCACCACCAACATGTCTTATTGATGTTAAAGAGCATGAAAAATACTTCTTCGTTTCATGTCTTCATGAAAAAGGCCTTACATTCTTTATATTAATGTTATCCTTTTATTTAAGAAAGACACTGTAAAAGGTTCATTTATATTTCATCTCACCACCAACATGTCTTATTGATGTTAAAGAGCATGAAAAATACTTCTTCGTTTCATGTCTTCATGAAAAAGGCCTTACATTCTTTATATTAATGTTATCCTTTTATTTAAGAAAGACACTGTAAAAGGTTCATTTATGTTTCATCTCACCACCAACATGTCTTATTGATGTTAAAGAGCATGAAAAATACTTCTTCGTTTCATGTCTTCATGAAAAAGGCCTTACATTCTTTATATTAATGTTATCCTTTTATTTAAGAAAGACACTGTAAAAGGTTCATTTATATTTCATCTCACCACCAACATGTCTTATTGATGTTAAAGAGCATGAAAAATACTTCTTCGTTTCATGTCTTCATGAAAAAGGCCTTACATTCTTTATATTAATGTTATCCTTTTATTTAAGAAAGACACTGTAAAAGGTTCATTATATTTCATCTCACCACCAACATGTCTTATTGATGTTAAAGAGCATGAAAAATACTTCTTCGTTTCATGTCTTCATGAAAAAGGCCTTACATTCTTTATATTAATGTTATCCTTTTATTTAAGAAAGACACTGTAAAAGGTTCATTTATATTTCATCTCACCACCAACATGTCTTATTGATGTTAAAGAGCATGAAAAATACTTCTTCGTTTCATGTCTTCATGAAAAAGGCCTTACATTCTTTATATTAATGTTATCCTTTTATTTAAGAAAGACACTGTAAAAGGTTCATTTATATTTCATCTCACCACCAACATGTCTTATTGATGTTAAAGAGCATGAAAAATACTTCTTCGTTTCATGTCTTCATGAAAAAGGCCTTACATTCTTTATATTAATGTTATCCTTTTATTTAAGAAAGACACTGTAAAAGGTTCATTTATGTTTCATCTCACCACCAACATGTCTTATTGATGTTAAAGAGCATGAAAAATACTTCTTTGTTTCATGTCTTCATGAAAAAGGCCTTACATTCTTTATATTAATGTTATCCTTTTATTTAAGAAAGACACTGTAAAAGGTTCATTTATGTTTCATCTCACCACCAACATGTCTTATTGATGTTAAAGAGCATGAAAAATACTTCTTTGTTTCATGTCTTCATGAAAAAGGCCTTACATTCTTTATATTAATGTTATCCTTTTATTTAAGAAAGACACTGTAAAAGGTTCATTTATATTTCATCTCACCACCAACATGTCTTATTGATGTTAAAGAGCATGAAAAATACTTCTTCGTTTCATGTCTTCATGAAAAAGGCCTTACATTCTTTATATTAATGTTATCCTTTTATTTAAGAAAGACACTGTAAAAGGTTCATTATATTTCATCTCACCACCAACATGTCTTATTGATGTTAAAGAGCATGAAAAATACTTCTTCGTTTCATGTCTTCATGAAAAAGGCCTTACATTCTTTATATTAATGTTATCCTTTTATTTAAGAAAGACACTGTAAAAGGTTCATTTATGTTTCATCTCACCACCAACATGTCTTATTGATGTTAAAGAGCATGAAAAATACTTCTTCGTTTCATGTCTTCATGAAAAAGGCCTTACATTCTTTATATTAATGTTATCCTTTTATTTAAGAAAGACACTGTAAAAGGTTCATTTATATTTCATCTCACCACCAACATGTCTTATTGATGTTAAAGAGCATGAAAAATACTTCTTCGTTTCATGTCTTCATGAAAAAGGCCTTACATTCTTTATATTAATGTTATCCTTTTATTTAAGAAAGACACTGTAAAAGGTTCATTATATTTCATCTCACCACCAACATGTCTTATTGATGTTAAAGAGCATGAAAAATACTTCTTCGTTTCATGTCTTCATGAAAAAGGCCTTACATTCTTTATATTAATGTTATCCTTTTATTTAAGAAAGACACTGTAAAAGGTTCATTATATTTCATCTCACCACCAACATGTCTTATTGATGTTAAAGAGCATGAAAAATACTTCTTCGTTTCATGTCTTCATGAAAAAGGCCTTACATTCTTTATATTAATGTTATCCTTTTATTTAAGAAAGACACTGTAAAAGGTTCATTTATATTTCATCTCACCACCAACATGTCTTATTGATGTTAAAGAGCATGAAAAATACTTCTTCGTTTCATGTCTTCATGAAAAAGGCCTTACATTCTTTATATTAATGTTATCCTTTTATTTAAGAAAGACACTGTAAAAGGTTCATTTATATTTCATCTCACCACCAACATGTCTTATTGATGTTAAAGAGCATGAAAAATACTTCTTCGTTTCATGTCTTCATGAAAAAGGCCTTACATTCTTTATATTAATGTTATCCTTTTATTTAAGAAAGACACTGTAAAAGGTTCATTTATATTTCATCTCACCACCAACATGTCTTATTGATGTTAAAGAGCATGAAAAATACTTCTTCGTTTCATGTCTTCATGAAAAAGGCCTTACATTCTTTATATTAATGTTATCCTTTTATTTAAGAAAGACACTGTAAAAGGTTCATTTATATTTCATCTCACCACCAACATGTCTTATTGATGTTAAAGAGCATGAAAAATACTTCTTCGTTTCATGTCTTCATGAAAAAGGCCTTACATTCTTTATATTAATGTTATCCTTTTATTTAAGAAAGACACTGTAAAAGGTTCATTATATTTCATCTCACCACCAACATGTCTTATTGATGTTAAAGAGCATGAAAAATACTTCTTCGTTTCATGTCTTCATGAAAAAGGCCTTACATTCTTTATATTAATGTTATCCTTTTATTTAAGAAAGACTGTAAAAGGTTCATTTATATTTCATCTCACCACCAACATGTCTTATTGATGTTAAAGAGCATGAAAAATACTTCTTCGTTTCATGTCTTCATGAAAAAGGCCTTACATTCTTTATATTAATGTTATCCTTTTATTTAAGAAAGACACTGTAAAAGGTTCATTATATTTCATCTCACCACCAACATGTCTTATTGATGTTAAAGAGCATGAAAAATACTTCTTCGTTTCATGTCTTCATGAAAAAGGCCTTACATTCTTTATATTAATGTTATCCTTTTATTTAAGAAAGACACTGTAAAAGGTTCATTTATATTTCATCTCACCACCAACATGTCTTATTGATGTTAAAGAGCATGAAAAATACTTCTTCGTTTCATGTCTTCATGAAAAAGGCCTTACATTCTTTATATTAATGTTATCCTTTTATTTAAGAAAGACACTGTAAAAGGTTCATTTATATTTCATCTCACCACCAACATGTCTTATTGATGTTAAAGAGCATGAAAAATACTTCTTCGTTTCATGTCTTCATGAAAAAGGCCTTACATTCTTTATATTAATGTTATCCTTTTATTTAAGAAAGACTGTAAAAGGTTCATTTATATTTCATCTCACCACCAACATGTCTTGTGATGTTAAAGAGCATGAAAAATACTTCTTCGTTTCATGTCTTCATGAAAAAGGCCTTACATTCTTTATATTAATGTTATCCTTTTATTTAAGAAAGACTGTAAAAGGTTCATTTATATTTCATCTCACCACCAACATGTCTTGTGATGTTAAAGAGCATGAAAAATACTTCTTCGTTTCATGTCTTCATGAAAAAGGCCTTACATTCTTTATATTAATGTTATCCTTTTATTTAAGAAAGACTGTAAAAGGTTCATTTATATTTCATCTCACCACCAACATGTCTTATTGATGTTAAAGAGCATGAAAAATACTTCTTCGTTTCATGTCTTCATGAAAAAGGCCTTACATTCTTTATATTAATGTTATCCTTTTATTTAAGAAAGACTGTAAAAGGTTCATTTATATTTCATCTCACCACCAACATGTCTTGTGATGTTAAAGAGCATGAAAAATACTTCCGTATAAATCAGATGTGGAAGTATGTTTGAAATTTGCTAAGGATCACTTCTAGCTTCTGGAATAATAGTCTTTGATCTGATGAGACCAACACAAAGGTTTTTTGCCTCAGTTCATGGTGTCAAGTTTTGAGGAATTAACTCACTGTCCTGTGAAAAACATGTGGTGTCAGTAAATAATAGGCAATACATTTAAAAAAAAAAAAAATTAGCAAAAGTATGTTATCAATACACAATCATAAATTTAGCAAAGTAATTCAGATGAGACTGTAACATTCTAGATGTTTCTTTCTAAACACCTGTGTGCAAAGGTGAAGATAGTAAGTTGTAGCATTCCCAATATCATTAATATTCTTGTTATGATGGCCAAAAATTAAGAAGGATTCTAAAACTTTCATAGATAAATGTGTTATTGTTCCTGATCTGGCATCTTGAGTTCAGACACTTTCCAACCACCATGATATTGCTTCAGTCTGCCTTTTCTATAAATATCATCATAGCAATTTTTCTAAGCTTTCCTCCTTTTTAACTCAAATGCATGAGTTTAAGCATGGTACCTGATTGGAAACTAGGCCTCGTCATTTTACTGTTGAAATAGCCATATGTAATTGTATGTTCTATCCTAATGATTTCTTTTCTCATCTGTGAAAATCTCTTCCAGTATTTTGCTTCCTTGTCATACAATCTTTAAAGTTTAAATGCAACATTAATCACCATCTTCTATCTTTCTTAATCTCTTCTTTTTTTTTTTTTTAGTCATCTTTTCTAAATTTAAAGGATATATAATTATGAGCAAAACATTATAATTTCATCTGTTGGTTAGAAAATTTTCAAGTGGAAGGAACTGTCCTTAATTCAATGTCTCTTGAAAGAATAAATGTTCTTTGGTTTAATGGAAATAAGAAAGAGTTACTTGGCATCATAAGAATGATGAATTCCTTCCAGAGAACACGGTGTGAAACGTGAAAGCAGCAAACTAACAGTATGTTTCTTTTTTTTAATTCCATTTTAGGATGACTTCACATAAAGAAAGAGATAATGAAATTTACCAAGATATACTGAACAAGAATCAAAACTTAAGATAAAGCTTATTTGGTTGTTTTAGAATGACAATGATTATAAACATAGCGCCAATGATATCAGCAGGGGTTTGAAAAAAAAAAAAAAAAAATCAATATTTTGAGGTGGTCTCATCAGTAACCTGAACCTGATTGATAATTTATCCTTATACTCATCAGCCTTGCAATTTGAAAATGATTTGCCATGAAGAATGAGCTAAACTATATGTGGGAGAATGTGTCCTGCTAACAATTAACTTGGAGGAAGAAAATGGAAGCCATTGCTGTAAAAGAAGATTATAATGCAATGAATTAAGCTTTCTCTGATTCTGTTTCATGAAGGATATTTAGGTGTATCTTTTAAAAATATATCATTTATTTATCTATTACTAGCTTAAAATCTTGGACTTTTAAGCTGCCTTTCTGCAGAGGGCTAATTGTGTCTAAAACTAAAAGGACCTCTGGGCCAGCTAAGAAAACAACAATGATAATTTTGAAGGAATAAGTTTTAATTCTTCAATTCACTCCATGGAACTTCAAAACTTCACATTAACTCTGATTTGGGTCAAAATTCCAATTCAGGCAAGAAATTAAGTTCTTCAAATCACAAACTCTGTGGAACTTTAAAACCTCAGGTCACGAAACCTCTCACTCTGATTCCCTGGCATTTTGAAGAAACAAAACTGATTTCTTCAACTCACAAAATTTTGGAGATATCTTAAACTAAATTTTTAAATTCACAAAGTTTTTGTGTTACTTTAAACTCAATATAAATTAAAAAATTTTAAAATCACTAATTTTCTTTATTTTCAGTCATTTTAAAAAATTTTTAACTGTTCCCTCACCATCCAGACATAAATCCCAATGCTGGATGTTCAAGCATCAGATTTTTAATCCTGGGATTATCCTGATTCCAAAAAGGTATAATATATCTATGTAGAGCAAGTGAGGCCCAAGTTGTTTTAGAAAAATGGATAGACAGACAGAATTTGTCTTTTATTTATTTAGATTTACCTCTTATTTATCTATTAACTATTGTTTATAGATAATTTATCTCTTAAATATTGTAGAACTATTTTTAATAATAATTTATTTGCAAAAGATCTGCACATTTTGAACAGATTAACCTCCAATAATCTACTGGTTGATGTGTTTTCTTAGGCATTAACGATTATTTTTAATATTATTAATAAAATATATATTCTAAATTTTTATATATGTGTAGCATTCACATATTCAATTGTATATAAATAATACGAAATTATACATCAACATATGCACTTGAATAAATAAAGTGCATGAAAAAGAGGAGTGTCACTTGACACTATAATAGTCACATGGTACATTAGTATAAAAGCAGTGTCGAATTCAAAAAAACATTCTCTTACTTTATAAACCTGCACAGCAGCAAACACAGTATGATTAAGAATTATGATAGGACAAGTTCAGCAAGTTGATTTTTCCCTACTTTTTTTCCACACACCACACATATATATGCTATACATTATGGTACTAAAACACTTAGTTTTCATTGTTTTCTTTCTTCACTTTTCAGATTTCCATTTTTAGTAATATTTTAATTTGTTTACGATATATTTCACAAACACAAACATCTTAATATATAAGTATTTAAGTGTAAATAAAAAAGTCCCTAGAATATTTATAAATTTATTTGTTAAAACTTTTATGCTATAATTTTGCCTTGGAACAAAAGTTTGAAGTGCTTTTCAGTGGGTGGCATTTAAATCTTTGTTTCACACTTGACTGAAATTTATGACATATATTCAGACTCTGAAATGTTCCACTGACTCTTAATAGGATTCGTGTGTTGCTTATCAATTTTACATGTTTTATATTAAAAGTGAAAATGGAAGAAAATGTGGTACATTTTTATCATTTGATGCTGTTTTATTTCTGGTTTAAGAAAAAAAATGCTTTACAAACAGTCAAAAAAAGCGTGTTTCACTTCTGGAAATGATATTACAGCAAAAGAAATATGTACCATTTATGGAGATGGTGTCATAGCTGAGATTACTGTTCAAAGGTTTAGGTTTAGAAGGTAAATTTTTGCTCAGAAAGATTGAGAACATTCCAGAAGGCCTGCATTCCTTGATAATGACAAGATCAAAACTAAGCAAAAATAATCCACGTCATACATCGGGATATCTCAGACGTACTCCACATATCTCATATAATCATCTTAACTAAAAACTTGGATATCTGAATTACTATGATGTTTGGGAGCTTCTTGATTTAACAGGAAAAGAATTAATGGACCACATTTCTGTCTGCAACTCTCTGCAGAAACACAAAAAAGCCATTTTTTTTAAAAGGACAATCAGACATATAAAAATATATTGTTCATAAAAATATAATCCAAAAATAGGCCATTGTTAAACATTCCAAAAAAGGCAATGCTTTGCATGTTGGAGGATTCAAAAGGTATTGCTTATTATAAGATAGTTCCAAAAAAAATCAGATGTTGAATTTTAGGCAAATAATATTCTAAATTTGAATTCAGGCAAATACTGTTCTCCATTTGAATTTACATAAATACTGTTCTAAATTTGAATTCAAACAAATACCATTCTATATATGAATTCTGGTAAATACTTTTCTCATTCAGAATTCACACAAACACTATTCTCAATCTAAATTCAGATAAATAGTATTCTCAATTTGAATGCTGACAAATACATTTCTCAAACTGCTTTTGTCTGCATTCAAATGGAGAACAGTATTTGTCTGAATTCAAAGTGAGAACATTTTTAGTCTGAATTCTAACTGAGAATAGTATTTGAAAAATATTGTTCTCAATTTGAATTCAGACAAACAGCATTCTCAATTTGAATGCAGACACATACAGGTCTCAGTTTGAACTCTGACAAATAATGTTATTAGTTTGAATTCAGACAAATAGTGTTCTCAGTTTGATTGCAGACATTTACAGTTCTCACTTTGAATGTTGACAAATAAAGTTCCCAGCCTGAATTCAGATAAATATTGTTTTCAGTTTAAATGCAGGAAATATTGTTCTTAATTTGAATTTGCACACTTTTCTCAGTCTGAATTCAGACAAATGAAGTTCTCAATTTGCTTTTGTCTGCTTTCAAAGTGAGATGAGTATATGTCTGCATTCAAATTGAGAACAGTATTTATTTGTATTACGACAAATACTGTTCTAAGTTTAAATGCCGACAAATACTTTTCCTAATCTAAAGTCAGACAAATACTTTTCTGAATTTGAATGCAGACAAATTCTGTTCTCAATTTGAATTCAGACTAATACTGTCCTCAATCTGAATTCAGACAAATACCGTTCACCATTTAAGTTCAGACAGACTACCAATCAAAAGTATTTGGCAACTCACAAATTTTTTTCCCATCTTAAAAGTGTTATTTTCAATGAAACAAGTTAAGCATCACAAAGGTTTTATTTATTATGCTAAATAAAAGTCTTCCTAAGCCACATTAAATACAAACCAAAAAAAACACAAAAAAATTCTTAAACTTTTGATTCATCAAAATGGCCCCCTTTGGCCGCTATCACTGCTTCATAGATTCTCAGCATTCTTTCCATCAAAGACTGGAGGTAGACTGAAGATAGTTCTGCCCAGCTTTCCTGCAAGAGATGCCAGAGGTGAGCTGCACTTGTGGGTTGTTTAGCTCTGACATTTCGGTCAAGTTCATTGCACACCAATTCAATGAGATTTAAGTCTGCTGATTGTGCCGACAAAGACATCAGCTGAAGGATGTGCTGTTCCTCTTTACTTTTAATGTACCTCTGACAGAATTTATTAATATGCTTTGGGTCATTATCTTACATTAGTACAAATCCTTGACCCACAAGCCGTCTTCTAGATGGGATCGCATGATGCTGCAGTATCATGTGATAGCTAGTCTGATTCAATTTGCCCTTCACCTGGTACAAATCCTCAACTTTGTAATTGGCAAAAGCCACCTAGATCATAACAGAGCCTCCTCCATGCTTTACAGTTGGTGTGATACAGGGGATTGTAAATCTTTCACTAACACTTCACTGCACATAGACCCTTCTATTTGACCCAAAGATTTCAAACTTTAGTTTGTCAGTCCAAAGGACTTTATTCCACTGTTCTATTGTCCAGTCTTTGTGCATCTTGGTTCACTGGAGCCTCTTGACATGGTTTTGTTTCCTCAACAGATTTCTTGATAGCAATTCTGCCATTTAGGCCAGCTTCACAGAGTCTCCTCTGTTGTCCAGTCTTTGTGCACCTTGGACAACTAGAGCCTATTGACAGTGATTCAATTCCTCAACACTGGTTTTTTGACAGCACTTCTGCCATATTGGCCAGCTTCCCAGAGTCTTCTCCTCACAGTGGATCATGACACATTTTTTTCCTCAAGATTGGTTCAGTTGTGCAGTGGTGTTTGGAGAAGTCAGCCATTTGTAATCCAAGCTTGTGACTGATGAAATTGTCCTCTGCTCTTATTGTTGCTTTTGATTTCCTGATGTCACCTAACAGTTTAATCCACTGTAGTTCTGGGAATTTTTATTGTTTTTGAAATTTCTCTGCTTGAATATCCTTCTTTTCTTAAAGTAATGATTTCTTGTCTTTGTTCAAGTGTAAGTTCACATGTTTTGGGCATTTTGTTGAGAAAAGTTTCGATCCAGAAGTAAGTTGCAAAATTTAGGTTTCAATTTAAACAAAATAAGAATAACAGATTACACTATTGGGCAAGGTACATTGGCAGCAGAGGTAAAACAGGTAGTAACTAGCAAGCAGTAATTCATGACAATATAGTCTAATGTGAGTTCAAGTGGTGATATAATGAAACTTTTGGAAAGCATTTCATTCATGCCCCAAAATATTTTTGAGGGTGGCTTTTGACTGGTAGTTTATACTGTTCTCCATTTGAATGTGGACAAATATATTATTCTCAATCATAATTATACTGTCTTCAGTTTGAATTCTAAAAATTACTGTTCCCAATCTTAATTCAGACAAATACTAAACATCTTATTTTTAACACACATTATTTAGAGAAAATACAATTCTTTATGGATGCACCTTTTGCCTTTATCATTTGAATCTCATGACCTTAGAGAGCACAGATTGAGTGGCTTTTGCACATACATTCATAATAGTGTATTTCAACTTCTCATGCGTAAAATATTGGGTGTGGCCTATGTTCATATCACTTGCTATCAATTCAGAAAAAAAAGCCTACTTCATTACAGATGAAAAGTACTCACTGAAGTACAAATCAATTGTCTTTACAGAATGGAAACAAGTATTTTCTCAATGATAGGTCACACATTTTTACATTTTCTTCTATTTATTGGTACCTTTGGGATTGGTTGGTTTTTTTGATCTTCTGGTACTTGTCTACTGAAAAAAATTCTTTTAACAATAAACTAGAGAGTACAGCCAACCCAGACCAAATTTTTTCCACAGTCAAACCTATGTTTCTTCTCACAAAACAAGCCATAGTAGTCAGGCCTGTTGAGATTGAAGTACTTTTCATGTGTCCAGATTACATTTTGTGAATCTGGGTGGTCAAGGACCATATGCATCCACTGGCATCTTCTTTCTTTGTAGCATTTATGCAACCACTGTTTAATACCAGTAGTACATTAGATTTACTAACCAAGATGTCATGAATAGACTATTTCAGCCCTTGTCGTATTTGGTTTCTTGCTTGTGCAATTTCTTCAATCCCTTTAGAAATCTTCATTTTCTTGCTAACCCACTTCCATGTTGTGATAAACATCAAAAGTCCTCAAAATGTTCTGGAGAACAGGAATAAACTGAGATTATCCTGACTTTTCCAGTGGGATCTTGGGAGAATACATTTCCTTCTGATGCACACATGTCAACATAGGAAATTCTTTAGGGTTATAATTGCAGAAAAGAGTCAAAAGGTATGAAGATCTCTTTTCCCCTCAGCTATGGGTTAAGTAGCAGGAGTGTTTGGACTCTTTAGTAGTGGTTGGCAATCAGAGTAAAACAACTCTGGATTTAAAACTGGGTGTGGCCCAGGTGGGTGTTGAAGAAACACGAATGTCCCTGAGCAGATGGGCTTGCTTGGAAACAAGCAAGCAAGCTAAAAATTAAAAATCACAGTGCAGTGTGCCTTCAAATCAAAATGGCTCTGATGATGATGGACACCAAGAAATGAGTTTGATTTTATACTTTTATGGCAATTATTTTGATAAACTTTCTTCTATGATATCTAGACTTTATGAATTTAAATACAGATTTTGCACTTTTTGTAAGAAGCTAAAACTTACTTCCAGATTCATCCTTCCAAGTTAACTTACATTTTCAAAAATTTAAATGCAATATCAATCATTATCTTCTGTCTTCTTAATTCTTGTTCTTGTATTGTTCTCTCTCCTTAATAGTGTGTTTTTTTTTACATATTCTGTAATGGTCAGGAACCACCTGTATCTTAGTGGCTTTATTGCCCTGCTTGGGGGTGAAATGACTAATAAAAAATTATATAAATATATACTTGTATCCATAATATGATAATATGATTATCTCTCCAATAACAGTTGTTGCATTTGCATTCATAATTGATGCACTAAATGTAATAATTATGGGACAGAAGTTCTATATACATTTAATAATTAGGGTTAAAGAAATGCAAAATATGGCTAAAAAAATTTCAATATTTTCTAACCAATCAAAAAGGGAATATAATTAACCAATTGGTAAACAACTATAATAGATATGTTTTTGATCCAATCATTTAATCATTTGACCAAAAACCTCGGCATTTGGATGATCTTCAGACAAGAAATGTCACATTCGAATTACCCACAATGTATAACAATCTCAATGAAGTTACTTCTCCCTAAAGAGACGACATGGACCATTAGTTAATTTGCTATTCAGTGTACTTTTCTGAATGCTCAAATGAAAACTTTCAATAGTCTCATTATCTAATCCACACACCAACATGTTGTCTCTTTGGAGACAAGTAATTTGCATGCATAAGAATTTTTTTTGACATTTCATAGTGGTTGATAGGGAATGGATGATTGAATATTTGGGTAAAACTAGTTTCTCATGATTATCAAATCTTTTAAAGCACGAACAGTACAAGAACTGTGCAATTTTTGCTAAAAACACTGGAACAAAAAATGCAATATTTATGCTGAAAAAGATATCAGAAAGATCAATCTCAATGAAGAAGTGTGCATATCTATATTTTATAGATTATAGAAAATACGTCATTTATGTACAGCACAAATAACTATTTGAACTTCAATGTAAACTTAATTTAATTTGATAAAGGTAATAGAATAATCCAGAAATTATAGTGGAAGCAAATGGCAGAGAAAAGAAAATGAATTCAGTAAATATAATAGGAAGAAGTGTAAGAAAAGGGTGTATTTTATTCTTATCTGGGTTAGAGTTAGGGTTACAGTGAGGAGATCATGAGAGAATTAAAATTTGTAACAGGATTCATTATTGATAATCACGATGTTAACCATATAAGATATGTATATATGATACAGTGCACTGATAGCAGACAGACAAAGGAAAGTACAAGAACTATAAGGCTATAGACTTACTGATCAAACCTCATAAGATTTACTTGTCAGACAGATTTTGATAACTTAAAAATAGTTTTTTTTAAAGCAATAAAATTTATTAGGAAAAAGCCATCAGTGTATGGACATAAAATGATTTGTGCATGCACATTAAAACAGAAATGGTTTTAAGGCAAGGATATTTCTTTTTACAGTATTTACATAACCAATGCAGTGAGGTAATTCTAAGGAATCTGGAAGTTTTACCAGCATTTATTATTGGTGGTCATAATGTTATCAACATAAGATAAAAAATGATACTATGCTGAAGTGAAACAGAAAGAAAACTGCAGGACTGTTCGTCAGCAAGAATGTTAGACCAAGACATAAAGCATAATCAATGTTCGTCAGCAAGAATGTTAGACCAAGACATGAAGCATAATCAATGTTCGTCGGCAAGAATGTCAGACCAAGACATGAAGCATAATCAATGTTCGTCGGCAAGAATATTAGACCAAGACATAAAGCATAATCAATGTTCGTCGGCAAGAATGTTAGACCAAGACATAAAGCATAATCAATGTTCGTCAGCAAGAATGTTAGACCAAGACATAAAGCATAATCAATGTTCGTCAGCAAGAATATTAGACCAAGACATAAAGCATAATCAATGTTCGTCAGCAAGAATGTTAGACCAAGACATGAAGCATAATCAATTTTCGTCAGCAAGAATATTAGACCAAGACATGAAGCATAATCAATGTTCGTCGGCAAAAATATTAGACCAAGACATAAAGCATAATCAATGTTCGTGGGCAAGAATGTTAGACCAAGACAAAGCATAATCAATGTTCGTGGGCCAGAATGTTAGACCAAGACATAAAGCATAATCAATGTTCGTCAGCAAGAATGTTAGACCAAGACATAAAGCATAATCAATGTTCGTCAGCAAGAATGTTAGACCAAGACATAAAGCATAATCAATGTTCGTCAGCAAGAATATTAGACCAAGACATAAAGCATAATCAATGTTCGTCAGCAAGAATGTTAGACCAAGACATGAAGCATAATCAATTTTCGTCAGCAAGAATATTAGACCAAGACATGAAGCATAATCAATGTTCGTCAGCAAGAATATTAGACCAAGACATGAAGCATAATCAATGTTCGTCGGCAAGAATGTTAGACCAAGACATAAAGCATAATCAATGTTCGTGGGCCAGAATGTTAGACCAAGACATAAAGCATAATCAATGTTCGTCAGCAAGAATGTTAGACCAAGACATAAAGCATAATCAATGTTCGTGGACAAGAATGTTAGACCAAGACATAAAGCATAATCAATGTTCGTGGACAAGAATGTTAGACCAAGACATGAAGCATAATCAATGTTCTTCGGCAAGAATGTTAGACCAAGACATAAAGCATAATCAATGTTCGTCAGCAAGAATGTTAGACCAAGACATAAAGCATAATCAATGTTCGTCAGCAAGAATATTAGACCAAGACATGAAGCATAATCAATGTTCGTCAGCAAGAATGTTAGACCAAGACATGAAGCATAATCAATGTTCGTCGGCAAGAATGTTAGACCAAGACATGAAGCATAATCATTGTTCGTCGGCAAGAATATTAGACCAAGACATAAAGCATAATAAATGTTCGTCGGCAAGAATGTTAGACCAAGACATGAAGCATAATCAATGTTCGTCGGCAAGAATATCCAATTCATCTTCCTGATAGATTATCATTGAGATAAGTGTGCAAACTCAACTTAGTTTTTAGACATTTTGTTAAAATTTGAGATCATTTGATTGAGGATTGGCTATGTTACGAGACTACAAAATTGTGCCAATTTTCTTTTTGGAAATTTTTCTCTTTCTTAATACATAGTGTATTAAGAAAGAGGAAAATGTTAGAAATAAACAATAAAAAAACGATTGCTTAATTGCTATCTAATATCAATCGTCCTATATGTAAGTGAATTTTGGATAGTTTCTTTACAGATGAAGAGGTGAATTGTGGCAAGAGAGATATGGTTCTACAGAAGGATGCTGAGAATACAAATGAAGCATGTGAGCAACACAGATGTTTTTAAAAAAAATTCACCCCCCACCAAAAAAAAAAAATGCAAACTTGTACTTGTTATCTGACAGATCTGAAATTTCTTGGGCATATAATGAGGAAAGACAGCTTGGAGAATTTGACATGTACAAGGCAGACTGAAAGAAATTAGGACAGAAAGAAACAATGAGTAATGAAGCTTTAATGAGCTTCTCTAAACGGAAAGCAGAGCAGGGCCTGCCCAGAAGGGATGTTAAGAGACAAACATTGTTATTAGCATTACAAAAGACAAGAACTTGTGGAGAGCCATGACAATTGTGTTTTTTTTTTCTTGTTTAGAAAAAGACAAATGTTGTGGAGAGCCATAATTGCCCACACTCTGAAGAGATACTGTGCATAAAAAAAAGAAATTTATTCTTTATATCTAAATATTGGTTGAAGGCATTAAATATATATATATATCTATTAATTAAATATATGTATTAATTAATACATATATGTGCACCTATATTTTTGGCGTGCAACTATACTTTCACTGGGTGGTGTTACCAGTTCATCATGCAAGTGGTCTATGTTGCTGGAAGGAAAAAAATGGCTCATGGGAGTTTCGCTACTGCATAGTGTATAAAAAATAAAGTTGCACAGGAGTGTGCTAAATGCGATGTTCATGGTTTACATTTCTTAGAAAAAATTAGTGGAATATGGCAGGGGTGGGTAAAGAAAGCGTGAGTAAAAGAAAAAGTTTAAAGTTTGAAATTAAAGACGTGTTCGCATGGTCAGTAAATCATTATGGGTTAAAGGGAGGGAAAAAAATGGCTGGGGATAAAAATAAAAAAAAATGTGTGGGAATGGAGGTGGGCATGGTTAAGGGGGCCTAAACAAGACGCTCATAGGAGTATCACTGTTATGTAGTAAAAGAAATAAAGTTGCACAGGGTGGGGGTATGTGTGTATATGTACTAATTAATATACATCTTTGCTCTGTATAACTGCATTCAGCACTATTACGTTTACACCTCATGGATAAATTTAACAATTATTTACTTTCTTGCCTGCGTATTCACAGCAGCACATGCATACACACCTGCTTATATTTGGCCATTTCATTTATCCACTCTGCAACTATATATCTATAAATATATATATTTATAAATATATGTATAATATGTATGTAATATATATATATATATAATTCTCTATGTGTTTTATATATGTACTGTGCTTATTGGATAGCGCTCAATATCAGTGATAGAGCAAACATATTTAGTTGAAAGGATATGAGTTTGTGAGTTTCTGTTCAAAAACTTACTGAGTTTGAAACCTAGGGTCACCAACTCCTATCCATTGAACTAAATAAATATTTATAAATATATCTATTTATACAACTGACATTTGTAGCTTTTTCTCATTTAGAAAGACACAAACCACGAGAGACAAAAATATGCAAAACATGCATGAATTTGAAGTTGTGTTTGCCCTCTTGGAACAAATTAAAGAATTTATCTTAAACTGATGACTCATCAGAGACAATCCTGGTTTACAAATTGGTTGTAAAGTTGACAGTCACATGACTGTGGATTCACTGTATTTTATTGTTTCTTGATGATTAGTAAATTTCCAATTCAATTCAACCAGATTTCATCTGACAATATTGAGCATCTTAATTTTACTTTTATTTCTTTTATTCTGAAGCAGATTTAATTGTCAAATAGAAGATTTTCTTTTTGGCCTTTATTTGACTATGTTTTTGAATCTGCCAATTTTTTTTAAAGACTTCTGTACTGTTGCAGTTGTGTTTTGAGGATGAATGATTGCAGTGTTATCAACATTTCTTTGGGAATTTCCTTGACAGTTTTTTTAATGAAATTATTTAAAAATAAAAATGTCTACTGAAATCAATGGCAATTTAAATTTTCCTTTTATTGGATAATTTTTCCCACTTTTATTTGGGATTTTCTTCATTTCATTTCTTTCTTGAGCAAAAAACAGATATTGATATGCATAAAAAAATACAAATGAATTATTTGCTTCTAATAAATTTAGCAGAGAAATAATTTTATGGCTTTCTAAATAAAGTTAAAATAATCAACTATTATGAAATTAAATAGCATCTGAAATATTATACACATATTCCACAAATACTTTTTTTTTTAATTCAGTGATGTTATAGAAATGTGTATGGAAAGAAAAAACTAAATTTAAAAATGCCATAAAACAAGCATTAACCTATGAATCCCTTGTATAAGTGGTATAAAATTTGGCACTGCACTCAGCAGGGATACAAGGTCCAATATGCTCCTAAACTGGTTGGGGTATAGTGTATTATTTAAGTTGTATCTCAGGAACACACATACATACCTACAAGATAAGTGTTTTAGTATTATATAGATTTTTGACTATGCAAAAATATTTCTGGATTGTAGTGTAAAGGCTGAATTATGAAGGTGATGTGATGTTTTGCTAAAATCCCATGGAGTATTCAGAATAGTTGAATACATTCCAAATAGTATGTAGGGGGCATCAGCAGATTTATTTTTGTAATTTTCACTCTAATTTTAAATCAGTTGAACATCAAAATGATCAAATATTTAATGAGTCATGGCCTCTATAAATGCCCATACACTATATATATATATATATATATATATATATATATATATGTAAATTTATGAATGATTCATACAAAAAACAAATACAGAGGTTAATGATTTAATTGGCGAGAATCCATCATCGCTAACAATTCAAATAAGATACATAAACCCCGAACCTGTACATGAATGATATGATCCTTGTTTACAAATTTCAGTTGCATAAGGTCTTTTTATTTTTACAAGCTTTCGTCTCTTCCTACAGACATCCTCAAGTATGGAAATAGATTTTGTTCTTGTTTTTACTCTCAGTAATAAGAGGACAACGAAAATAGAGATATAATCCGAAAAAATGCTATGAGAAATGTGTTATTGTTTTTGAAGGTGCGGTAGCAATGCTGAGTTTGAATTTAGATTTTAAGGTTGTGTGTTTTTGTACAAATATAGTAATAAGAGAATTCCTTTTTACTGGTAGATTTTCCGTCAAAGTGGCATGAACTATATTGTTCAATAATTAGAGTAATGTCGCACTTATTATCTGAAAGTTGCACTTGGATCAGTTATTTTAATTTCAATAAAGGTGCAATTAATTTATAAATTCATGAATCATTCATACAAAACAGACAAAACAACAGACGTTAGTTCAATACCTGGTTAAGGCAGTGGAGAACTTTCAGAGAGAAATTAACAGGAGATAACTGATAGCTGACATCTATCAAACATGGCACGTGGAACTAGAACAGTCAACCCCAGTGAGCGAAATAAAGGGTTCAGTTTGACATTCTAACCACCTGAAGAAGGCCAGAGTGTACAACGGCTGAAACATTGTGATAAATATGGTGACAAAGATGAGGACAATAGTTCGAATAATGTAAATAATGTACATAATACCTCATCTCAGAAATATAGACAGACTCTGAATGTTAGACTTATAAAGATGTAAGATGTTAGTTTCTGGTTTGAATAGTGTCTAGCATGAAAAAGTAAACCAATTTTCCTGACACACACACACACATATATATGTTTTTAGGCATTTAAAACAATATGCCTGGATGCATACACAGTTCCAGAAAATCCTTGTTGAAAACACAACTATACTTAAACATGAAAACAATAAACAAAAACTAAAAATTCTTGAAGGTATATACATAAAACAGTTGAAACCTAACCTGAACAAAATAAACTATGAAATCTCCAATATTTAATATTCTTAAATGCCTATAATTGATAACAGAAGCCATTGTTTTATACCAATGGCTTCCTATACTTAATACTTCTCGTTTTCACTCACGCATAGTCATGTGTGACATCACGATTTTTGCTTCCACGTCTCGTATACACGTGTTAGTCGTTGCTTTGAAATTTTTCATGCAACAAAAACAGACTATCATTATTGTTCCATGTATTGGTTGATATATTGAAAAGTGATTGTCAACTTTGATAATGGATTATGTCAGCTGAAAGCTTAGGTTGGATTTAAACATGTATCAATATGGTGATTTCCTTTCATCCTTCAATGATAATGTTATTACGCTTATCAGACAATATGAAAGGAACTTACTTAAAATAAATAGACAAAACTTGTCTATATTATTTAATGAAACATGCACCAATATATATTTTCAGAATTATAATATATGCAAATTACAGTAGGAGGGGAAATATTGTTACATAATCTATGATGATCAATCAGAATACAAGTATATGGTAATTCAAATTAACATGACAACATACCCTAATCTATTAGTATAATCTATTACTATCATCTATTAGTGCATTAAAGTTAAAATTAGATTAAATTAGAAATCAATACAACAAATGAAGTTTTTATTTCACAGTTAAATTTAAAATTTAAAATTAAAAATTACAAATGTCAAATTCTAAATTTAACTGAGCATCTAGTTTAATATTATTACAAAATTATTCAGAAAAGAAATTAGGAGAAAAATATATTTTATTGTTCTGAGCAAAGTGCCAGTTTATCAGATAAGTTCAATGTTGGTGTAAGAGAGTATAAGATCACTACACATATTTGATACGTGGAAGTCTGAATTCAAATAAAAGAAGCAGGTAGGGAAGAGAATCTTCAAATGACAGGACAAACACATTCACATCCTAATATACAAACATGTATATATAATCAAATATATGAGCACACAAATATAAGGAAGGATATTTACACAGGAAACAGAAGGAAAAATTCAAAAAAGGAAAATACAAATAAAGAATAAAAAGAAGAATAAAGAGAGACAAACATAAAAAATCATGCAAAAGAAAATTATGTCAAACATGTATATACAGGTAACACTTATACCTGTGCATATATATATATATATATATATATATATATATATATGCTTGCATGTGTGTGTGTGTGTGCATATAATTATCCATTTATATATTGGTTGAATTAGTTGGAGAGGTAAATAGAAAGGGTTTTACAAATTCATTTTATACTCATGTTTAATATAAATTTATCCATAACTTTGTAATTTTGTGTGTTTAGTTGCAGTACAGTTTTCCGATTAAGATCAAATACAAACACACATCAAAGATTTTTTTTTTTTTCTTGCATTTAAAGATAAATATAAAAATGCATTTATGATTGCATACATATATTTGAAATGATACCGGTCGGGTCAGTGTAGAATTTATTGATATGTATATCACATATTTACATACATAAAACTGATCTGAGTGCTTGAAAAAATACTTTCATTCATGAAATGAAAGAAGTATGTGCTGATGTTATTGGGTAACTGATATAAATAAATGAATTTATAAAGCTCCCCCCCACTATAAAAAAAAAATGACTGAAAAGGTCTCTACTTTTAATAAAATGCTTTTAAATGAATGCCAAAGAAAAAAAAAAAAAATTAAAAAAAAAAAATGGATGCTGAGGATAGATGTATATTGAACCAAACATGGTCGTGTGCTTAAGTCATTTTTATTCACAATATGGGTGCTTATTGATTCATGGGTAAGAATCTTACAAATCATCATGTCTCTAACCTTGGCCACAAAAATACCCATTCAGAAAGAGAGAACAAGAAAAATAAATTGAAAGAAATGTATTTATTGCAGAAAAAAAGAGTGGAAGCTCCTGCTTCCGAAAAGTGAAAAGAAAAATGATTTAAAAGGTTAACAAAAAAAGAAATCACTTTGTGGACCTGAAAAGTCAAAAAGAAAAAGGAAAACAAAAATAAATGAATCAAATAAAAAAATGCTGGAGATTAAAAAATGATAGAATAACAAGATAAAATATATATATTTGGATATCACCTAAAAGAACTTCTAAAAGTAGAACAAAAGTAGCAATAATAATAATAAAATAATTGATATAATATTAAATATTTCAGACAAATGATATATTCTGAAAGAAAACAAGTCTTGGATGTATATATTTTTATGTATAGATCTATGTATACACGCACACATGCATGTGCACATACATGCATACAGATGGACACATTATATATATATATATATATATATATATATATAGGGTGTCCATAAAGTTCATGTGCACTTTAAAAAATTTATAACTTTATTTGTATTTGCGATAGAAATAATCTGTAAAAAATGTTATAAAGCTTAATGTACCTAGTTTTAAGTATAGCTAAAATAACTAATGTTATTTCAGGCATTGCTGTAAATCAGTTGGCAAATGTTTTCTGTGAACTGCAAAATCGTATTACCCTTTGTATTGCTAATGATGGAGGACATGTGGAAACTTAAATAAAATTTTGATAAAACCTTAAAAAAATAGAGATTTACTTCTTTCTAATACTTTTTACAAATTATTTCTATCATAAATACAAATAAAGTTATAATTTTTTTAAATTGCACCCAAACTTTATGGACACCCTGTGTGTGTTTGTGTGTATATATATATATATATATATATATATATATATATATATGGATATGATGAGACAAAATGGAAAGCTATAAACGATGTGTTTCTTTGAAGTCTGTTGGTTTCAGCTTCTTCATTCTTCATTTCAGAGTGAAAAACGAAATTATGCCTAAGGGATTTTTAAGGATAAGAGGTGCCATAAATTAAATTACCTTTTGAAAAATCCCAACAGGGAGAATTTGAAGGAGAGAATGCAATTGAGACTCCCATTAATGGATGTAAAGTGTTTAGAGATCATGAAGTGTGTAACAGAACATGCATAACCAGTTCTGGAACTTCAGAATGGAAATCTTAGTCTTAAAGGTAAACCATACTCTTGATGAAGGATCCTTAACAATGGTTTATATCCAATAACTTGAAGGATCATTATAATTGGTTCATATCTGATAACTGAAAAAAAAAAAAAACTTGAGTTATGTTCTTAAATAGACTTGTTAGATTGAGACTTTCATATGGATGCCATGCATAGCACCCAGCCCATTCAGAAATATCTAAACTGTCAGCTGTATACAATCAGTGGTTAAAAGTGGCTTTCAGTGAGTGAATCCTGAGGGTCTTAGCAAAGATCATTCTGCTTTGAACCTTGTGGACTGGTGCTACAGAATCAAATACAAAGAACTATACCAAATAACAGAAACCACATCACTTGAGAACTATCAATGAAAATGGATAGCACATGTAACTTGAAGATAGGATAATGACATCCTCAAAATGTTAGCATTGCCTACCACATCAAATAAAAGGTTAGGAAGGAAACCCCCATCAATAGTGGAAAGAGCAATAAAAGCTACTGGGCTTGAGAAACCTGTTTTTCTTAGAAGTTTTTTTTAAAAGATTTTATAAATTTCAACTGAAAACAATACTGGTTGCTCGGTCATTGAATGCCAAATGTTTCCTTGTAGAGATGTTAACATTACTATTCAATAATTCGTGCCTTCTTAAAGAAAATGAGAATATCAAATCCAAGAAGTAATGCAAACATAAATTTGATTGGAAAATGAAGTAAATATGTCCAGCCTTTTCAAACAGAAAAAGTATCATTATCATTATAACAATGCAAGGCTTCGTGTTCCTTTGGAAACAAGAGAAAAAATATTGGTAATAGGATGGGAAGTTCAGGGCCATCATCTCCCATATTGTCCAAACTTAGCAACATCTGGTTTTTATTTACTTTTGCCATTACAAAATTATTTTGATGCGAAAACATTCATCAATGATGAGGAGATTAAAAGATTGATGGAAGCAGTTCGGAATGTTGAAGACGGGACTTTTTACAAGAGAGTCATTTGTAAAGTTTCCCATCAGACAGAAAGACATGTCAATGGTGATTATGCAGCTCAACAAAAAAGTAAATAGAAAATTTCAAATTAGTCTTTCTTTATCAGTCCTAAAAATGAAAAGAACATTCTGGTCCATCTAATATATATATATATATATATATATATATATATATATATATATATATTACTTCAAAAATATTAATTTTAGTGGATGACAAAGGAATAAAGCATTTAAGGAATGCGCACTTCCTATGAATTATGATCTCTGTAGCTTAGCAGTCGAAAGGATACCAAATCAAATGGTAGTTTCTCATGTGAGAAGGCCAATAAACTTAGTACACACTGTTTAAAAGAAAAGAAACAGGGTATCTATTTCAAATAGGGTATCCACTAGAAATAACACTTGAAGTAATAAAAGTGTCAGATGTCCCATAAATCTATTAACTCTATAGAAATGATACACACACACACGTGTCTGTGTGTGTGTGTGTCACACAACAAAATCCAAAATTACCTCATATGGGGTGGAGTATAGATCTTTTTCAATGGATTAATATTACATAAGTCTTATTCAACCTTGGTGTATGGACTGTATTCATGTTTGAATTAGAGATTTAAAATTTAACTTTGGCAGCAGGCAATATATATATATATATATATATATCAAGGCTGAATGTTTGATGCATGTAATGCATGCCTTACAGTTTTTTCCAGGATAAATAATTTTGTGTCATATAAAATTAATTCTTGATGATTTTTACTATCCTCTTTGTACTTGTATTTCTTTGGGATTTTCCTATTTCTTCATTTCTTAGGATAAATGTTACAAATGATATTATTTAAGGGTGTGTAATCATTTCTAAGATGCAACAGTTCAAAGCTTAATCTAACAAATGGACAATTTTGCTTTTACATGATTTGGACAATTTTCCTGTTACCCCCGGTATATATATTAGATCTCATTTTAATATTCATGGAGACCTACCGGACACTATTCGTAACATACTTGTTGACAACACTAATATAATAGCATCATCTACATGCAAGAAAAGGCTAATAAATCAGCACTCAATAATATTAGCTGTGAACATGGACATAATATCTTAACCATGTTTTGAAAACTGAAAACATTATATAAATACATACATGCAACAAACTATTTCTTATTTAACAGTTAAAATATCTAATCCTTGAAAACAGCTAAATGTATAGCCGAAAGTGCTCGGATAAAAAGAACATTTGGACAGTTTTTATATAATTTATCATCTGAAAAGGAAAAAATTATTAGATTGCATGAGAAATTGTATAAAAAAACTAAAAAGCACTAAAAAGTGTTATATTCAATAAAATGTGCATGAAAGAAGTATTGCTGCCTAAATACACAAACGTTATCTATCTATATATACATATATATATATATATACTAGCGTCATGGCCAGTGATGATTCAAAAATCGTACAACTCATACAGCAATCGCTATCACTTGACTTAATATATATTTGCCCTTCCTTTCTTTTAAAGGAGTGCCCTTTTGCCGTGCTGATGTTGCTACATGCCTTACTTCTTGCCTATCTCAAGCTGCAAATTTTTTCTAAGCTCTATACAAAACATTAAATCTGTTACGAAAAAAGAACTAAACAAAATGAACACAAAACGATCAGCTTTACAAAAGGACTCGTAACTGGAAAAACCAAATGAAAAAAGAATGTTAACAACAAATATTTTTTCACACCCAATCCAGTTGTGCAGAATCAGAATCAACGTTGAGTTTAAGCAAGCAAATGAACCAATTGGAGTAAAGTGCCATGCAGATTTAAATTTTTCCTACTTGTGACGAATGCAGCTATCGATTTTTTTTGCATGCTAGCATGCTAGTTAACATTTGTGTCAGTCAGCTGTTGGCTCTCACGCTGGCCAATAGAATCTTCCTGCCTATTCGTAGCAGCCAGCTATAGGCTCTCACTCTGGCCAGTAGAAAATGGCTGCAAAATTACATGAAAACTGCCATAGAAGCATGAAAAAAACGATTATTTCCATTATCGATGGGAGTTGGGAAATGCAAAGTCAGTCTTGGCCTTCCCGCTAACTTGGAGCATGTGCATGTAAATTTTGCTGCAAATCCATTGAAAATTGCGGCCATGCATTCGTTACACACACACACATCGTGCCTTTTATAGATTATATATATATACATATATATTATTCACACGTTTTCTTTTGTATGGGGAATTGAAATATTGCATGTTAATCCCTATGTATTTATTTGAATTAAATATTTATCTGTTTTATTTGTTTGAATTCATGTACATATATACATAATTGTTTACATTTGTGTACATGTGGTGTAATCTGTGTCTGTCAGTGTGTCTCTTTCAATGTATGTGTATCATGTGTGTGTCTATGAATGTATATATGTGTTTGAATATATATTTTTGATTGTTTCAATGATGTATTTGAATGGTATGCATATGTGTGTGTGTGTGTGTGTGTGTGTGTGTGTGTGTGTTTAGAGAAACCAGTCGCTTCAAAGTTAAATTGAAACATTTTTAAAAAGCATCAAGTCAAGTGAGAACCATTCCTCTCAAATATAAAACAAGCCTTTCAATTCTCTAAGATTGAATTTATTGAAATGAGAGATCAAGAGAAGCTTAAAAAATTGTCAATGTAAAAGATTCTGATTTTTAATAAAAGAGAACAAAATGGAATACCGTGCATGATGACACAAGGTGGCAGGGTTCATCACACCTCATCATATAAATTTGAAAAATATTCCTTTCTCAAATTCAATAGAGACTTTCTTCTGCCTTTTTTGATGATGATAATAATAATATTAATAATAATAATTAGCTTTTATTCTAGTTTTATAAGAATTTTCTTCAAAAATATTTTTACTTATTTCTTTGTTAAAATTAATTATTTTATTCATCTCTGCTCAAATGTTTATCAACATTTGACAATACAGCATTTTGGCTTTAGCAAAAGAGAAGTAATCAAATATTTTTTAGCTTCTGCCCCCAAAAACAACCAAATGACATTTTGAGGCTCAAAAATTATATAAAAATGTCTAAATGCATTTTCCAAATTTCCATTTTGAATGACGGGGATGTTTTAAGGAAAATAGTTACTACAAGGAAATGGCTGCTAACAATGAGAAAGATGCAGCTGAAATTTCTGGGATACACAATAAGGAAAGAAGGCTTGGAGAATTTGAGACTCACAAGAGAAACACAAGGGAACAGTGAATAAATGACAGAAAAATGACAATGAGGGATGGTAAAAGATCAAAAGACAAGAAGTTGTGGAGGGTCATGATCACCTATGTTCTGAAAGGGCATGGCTTATAAAAGATCAAGAAGAAGAATTAGGTGTACATCAAATTGTAAATATAATGCAATCCTTTTTCCGTTCTTTGAGCAATATAGCTTGTGTTTCAATAGCAGTTTTTCATTGAATTCTAAGACTAAATATTTTCATTATTTTCTATTTTCTTCTTTTTTGTTTGTGAGTGAGAGTACTCTCTCAAACATTAAAGTAAGTAACATGTGATTCTACAGAAGGATGCTGAGAATACTATGCTCAGAACATATGAGCAATGATGAAGTTTTAGAGAAAATGGAAACAAAAAGGGCACTTATTTACATACACTATTTACATTGTTCAGATTATTGTCCTCATCTTTTTATGATATTCATGACATTTTGGCAGTTGTACATTCCAGTCTATTTCAGGTGATATACATTGGAATTTTGAACCAAATTCTTTATGTCATCCACTGGGGTAGATTTGTTTGAGATCCACTTGCCATATATTAAAAAGGACACCTGTAATTAAAACCAGGAAGCAGTAGATGAAATTTCTAGGGTATATAATGAGGAAACAGGTCATGGAAAATTTGATACTCACAGGACATGTTGAAAGCAGTAGGGGCAGAAGCAAACAATGTTTAATCTACCTAGTGAGTTTCAGTAAATAGCTGGTGGAACAAGATTTATGAGAGATAACTAAGAGACGAAATTTATTAAGAGCAACAAAGAACAGAAAATTATAGTCAATGTCCTGAAGAACAACAACATGATTCTGTCAAGGCTTGAACTCGTAATGATATATTCCAGGAGCTGATCTTAACTGAACATTTTATAACAAATTTGGATATGGAACCTGATGAGTTAAACAGGGTCCAAATCTAGTCTCAGTCTTTTCTTTCTAATGCTTTATTGTTTGTATACAAGGAAGTAGACCTAGTAATAGTAGATATTGTAGTTTTAAGTTATGTTTTATGATATGGGTATGTGTAGCCAAGTGGTTAGGATATTTTCTTTTCTGACCATAAGATCCAAGTTTGAATCATTCCATTGTTGATTTATTTGATGTCATCTTATTGACGATGGATGTAGAGAGAGAATGCCATTTTTATATTGTCAGAAATTCTATCTAATATATTACAGTCCTGAGGAGAAGGAGAGTGTTAAAGGAAAAAAAGAGATAACTAAAAGAATGCAATAATGAAAGTTGAAAGAATCATCTGGGGACTCAATAGACAATTCCCTTGCCATTAGAAGATTTTCCAGGATATAAATACCAAAGCCATGCATATATATTCTAGAATCTTTTCGACAAAGGGGTGATAGCCAGAAAAATTCATCGGTAGCAATAGAAAAATGTAAATTAGTTTTGTAAAGTGCAAAGATATATAGAGAACATTTTGAAAGATATCCTAAATTGGAAGAAAGAAAGGTTGGTAGGTGAATTTTTGTTTACTGATTTAGTTATATTTCTTTTCAATAGATATGTCATGGGAACATTTTGTTAAGAATTCAAAGGCTAAAATAATTGTCACTGTCATCAGTGGCAATACAAACTGGCCTGGAGGTAGCTAAGACTATAACATTTAGAAATACATGCAGGGACACCTACCCATGTATGGCATAGCACAACAAATACCCCAGTATTATGCAACTGTTGATCAAAGCAGCCTCTCTAAGCACTACCAAAGAATTCCAGCTCCTTACTACCTGTCAGATGCAGAAACCAGAGAAATGCCAACCTGGCATCCTCATAATGAAAAGCCGCAGCCACTGAGCAGTCAGATCCCTAAAACGTTAAATCATTAAGGCCATGAAAGAAGAGAGAACCAGTAAACCATATCCTAATCAAAAAACAAGGAATGCGCCTCTACGCTTGTTCCTTAAATATGGAAGTCATGCTGGCTGGGCAATTGGTGAACCTATCTACTCCTATTAGCCAGTTCACAGAAAACTGGATGCTTTTATTGGGATAGTATCTCTAGACCTCCTTTCAGATCAAGTGGGGATTACTGGATTATTAATGTCTCACTGGAGGATTATCCCATGGATTGGAATTGAAGGAATATTAATATAACTTTAGATCACACAATCAGGTTAAAATGAATAAAAATTTGTCACTAAATATGAAAAGAGTAAAACAATAGTGTAAGGTTATTGTCAAAGGACTATTTTAATTATTATTGTTAAAAAAGATTTGATAAATAACAGAGGGAGGTATTGCCTATATAAAACCATTAGTCAAAAATAAATAAAACAAAATACAGTGTAAGATAAGATAAACCTGGATATAAGAGAGATTTTATCTGGTCCCAAATTAGAGCCTGTGTTAATGTATATAAAATAGATCAAACCCGGATATAAGAGAAACCCGGATATAAGAGACTTATTACCCAGTCCGACAACTCTCTTATATCCGGGTTACACTGTAGTCATTATGACAAAGTTAAATTCGTACACAGAGTGATACTCTGAAATGAAGAGTGATACTCTGAAATGAAGAGTGATACTCTGAAATGAAGAGTAGCCAGCCATCTTTGAAGATGATGTATTTTCATTAAGACTTTCATTTTTATAAAAATGCAGTTGCCCTAAGAAACAGTTGAAATTTCTCGGACATATAATGAGCAAAGAGATTTTAGAGAATTTGACACACACAAAAACATGGGTGTAGAGAGATATAGCAAATAAGGTTATGCAAATGGATAGCAGAATAATAATTGGAAGGGATAGTAAAGAATAGGAAGTTGTGGAGAGCCACAATAACATGTTCTGGAGTGATATGACATACAAGATGTGAGAAACAAAAATATTTAAGGAGAATAAGAACCACGAAGATATTTTTGTTTACAACAGCTGAAATTTTGAACAGTTAATGAGGAAAGAAAGCTTGGAGAATTTAATACCCACATGATACATCTAAGGCAAAAGAATCAGAGGAAAGTAATTGACAATTTTATGCAAATGAGTAGAGGAACAAGTACCACACAGGGGATTATAGAGGTGCAAGCATTGTCAAAAGCAACAAAAAGCATGAAGCTGTGGAGAGCCGTTTTTGCCTGAGGGCATATAGCACATAGAGTGAGTGAGAAAGAATTAGAGTAAAACCTCAACCAGCAGTCTAATGCTCTAACCTCTGCAAGTTCAGTGGAAGACTTTTTCACTGATGAAAAGTGGGAAATGATATTTAGAGAGAGAGAATACATGTTCTATACTGAACGAATTTTGATAGCTCAGTAGATTTTTACAGATCAATGAATTTAATCAAAAAGAGAATAATTTTTGAGCTGCATCAGAGAAGTCTGTATAGGAAATTTGAGAATGTTCCTCTGTTTTATGTTGATCAGTTTATTCGTTTGCTCACCTTTGATCTTCCATATTTAGATTCAAAAAATCATTCATGGTCATTGATCTGTGATATTAATTAATCAAGCTGCCATTTTTGTTTCTTCATGTGCAACTGCATCACTGTATCATTGCATATTTCATTCATGATTTATAAAACAAAAATATTAGTACAAGGTGTTTTTTATTAATAAAACCTGCTTATTTTACCTCTGTTCTTTTTATATTATTTGTATTTTGAATAGCTTTTAATTTTGGTTATTATTTCATTTGCTTTTTTATTTGCATTTTGATGTCAACAATTCCTTCCTATTTCTCTCACACCTTCTCTTAGGTGTTAAAACGTGTTTGTTAAAGACTTCCCCTTTTGTCTTCTTTAAACTCTTTCCTTTTCTACTTTCTTTCTTATTTATTCTTCTTCAGTTTCTTGCACCTTTTTTTTCTCTCATTCCTTTCCCTTCTCTTCCCTTATTTTTCTATTTCTTGCTTTCTTCCCATTTTTTTCTATCGCTTTTTTTTTTTCTTATTCTTCTCTTTCACTTCTTGCCTCTTTATTTTATTTCTTCTTCATTTGCTTATTCCACTCTTTCAGTTCCTTCTTTATTCATCTCTTATTCCTTCATTTTTCCTTTCCTTTAGATTCCCTATTCACTCCTCCTTGTTTTTCTCTTTCTCCCACAGCTTCTCAATTTTTCTCATTCAGTTTCCTTCCCATTTTCATTCAGGTGCTTGATTTTTTTTATTTTTATTTTTCTTCTAACCTATTTATATTTTCTTTAGTTCCTTCTTCCCCCATTCATTCTCTTGTTCTTCAATTATTTCCTTTTTTCTTATACTTTTTCTTCAGTTTCTTGTTTCTCATTCTTCTTAATCTGCTTTTTCTTCTTCCTTTTATTGTCTCAGCTTATATTTCTCCTTCATTTCTTTCATTCTCTCTGTTTTTTTATTTCTTTTCATTCAATTCCTGTTCTCTTTTTTTAATTCTTTCGTCATCCTTCATTTCTTCTCTAGCTTCTTCATCTCTATTTTTTTCTTTCATCCGTTCTCCTCTTTTTACAAATTCCTTTTTTTCACCTCTATCTTAGCTTCTTTCTTTCCTTGTTTATTTCCTTCTTCATCCTTGTTTTCCTTTTACTGTCATCTTTTTTCATCTTTATTTTAACTTTTCTTTGGTTTCTCTTGATTTTCTTCTTAACTTTTTCTTTATTCCATATATTTTTTCAATTCTTCTTTTTTATCATTTTCATTTAATTTCTTCCTTTTTTTTTCCTTTCTTTTTTTTTCTTCTCTTCCTTTCATTTTCTCCCTTTCTCCCTCATACTTTTTCAATTTCATTTAATTTCACATTTTATGCTTTCTTTTTCTTTCCTTTGTTTTATTAATTATTTCACCCAAAGCAAGGTGGAAATGCCATTAGTACACAGGGTAATACAAGGAGCGAAAGTGAGAGGAAAGACTGAGTACAAGGAGCGAAAGTGAGAGAAAAGATTGAGTACATGAGGTGAAAGTGGGAGGAAAGACTGAGTACATGAGGTGAAAGTGGGAGGAAAGACGGAGTACATGAGGTGAAAGTGGGAGGAAAGACGGAGTACATGAGGTGAAAGTGGGAGGAAAGACAGAGTACATGAGGTGAAAGTGGGAGGAAAGACAGAGTACATGAGGTGAAAGTGGGAGGAAAGACTGAGTACATGAGGTGAAAGTGGGAGGAAAGACAGAGTACATGAGGTGAAAGTGGGAGGAAAGACTGAGTACATGAGGTGAAAGTGGGAGGAAAGACGGAGTACATGAGGTGAAAGTGGGAGGAAAGACGGAGTACATGAGGTGAAAGTGGGAGGAAAGACTGAGTACATGAGGTGAAAGTGGGAGGAAAGACGGAGTACATGAGGTGAAAGTGGGAGGAAAGACAGAGTACATGAGGTGAAAGTGGGAGGAAAGACAGAGTACATGAGGTGAAAGTGGGAGGAAAGACAGAGTACATGAGGTGAAAGTGGGAGGAAAGACAGAGTACATGAGGTGAAAGTGGGAGGAAAGACTGAGTACATGAGGTGAAAGTGGGAGGAAAGACAGAGTACATGAGGTGAAAGTGGGAGGAAAGACTGAGTACAAAGAGGAAAGAACAATGGGATTCAGGAAGATAGAAGATGGAAATTGACATTGCATTTAAATTTTTGAATATTATAGTTATCAAGGAGGTAGGTAAATGGAAAGGATTTCCACAGGCAGGAAGTGTGAGGAAAGAAACTGTTGGAGTAGAAGTGGCAGTTTCATTTAACTATGTCAGTCATAAAAGGAGCGGGACTTAGATGCTAATCTAGTTGCATGCTTAAATTCATGTAGTCCAGAAACCAGGGGAAATGCTTGTCACGCATGAAAATATTTGTAGAAAAGACAGAGGGAAAGTGAGAAAGTGACTGAAATTGTGATACCAAGTCAGGATTAATTCATTTCTTTTTCTGTTACTGCTTCTTTTTTTACAATATTTACATTATGCAGACTATTGTCCTCATCTTTGTCGCCATATTTATCACAACGTTTCGGCCGTTGTACGCTCCGGCCTTCTTCAGGTGGTTGGAATTTCGAACTGAACCCTTTATTTCAATCATTGGGGTAGACTGTTCTAGTTCCATGTGCCATGTTTGATGGATGTCAGTTATCAGTTATCTCCTGCTAATTTTCCCTCTGAAAGTTCTCCACTGCCTTAACTGGGTATTGAACTCACACTCTTTGGGTCTGTCACTGGAACTAACCAATGCCTTTATCCACTGTGCCATTCCTTGAGGACATCTGGGTATGAATTTCTGGGTATTATAAACCTAATGTTTTCAGCAACCATTTGTACCAGTGCTCATATTGCAATTTTGCTGTTATCATTCCATGTTTTTACCAGAGCTCATATTGCAACTTTGTTGTTATCATTGCTTTTCTCTGGCACTCCTTATTACTGGTTCCCATATTGTATTTATTTCTATGCTTGGTCGGCTCAGGAGATTTTTGTGGCCTAGCATATGTGCTGATTCCTTAAGTTTATGAATTTTCCAATGGTGTTCCCTGTCTATGATCTCAACATGATCCCACAGGGGACGGTGATCTCCCTTCTCTCTCCATATGTGGTCAGCCACGCCTGATTTTTCTACTTCCCCTCGTGTTACAGCTTTCTGGTGTTCTTGGAGCCTTAACTTGAGGGGGCAGCCTGTCTCTCCTTTATATTCCTTTCCGCAGCTGCACGGGATAGCGTACACACAGTCTTTAGTCATGTTCTCCTGTATGGGGGGTCTCACTCGAGAGAGATATCTGCGAAGTGTTGTCAAGCTCTTGAAGGTTGTCCTGATGTTATATGGACTGCATATCCTTTGTATTTTCTCTGATAACCCCTTCACATAAGGCAGGCAGACTGTTTTCTGAGTGTTGTTGTCCTCCTCCTCTTGTACCCGCCTATCCCAGTTTTTGGGGGCTGCTGCCATGTACCCAGGGTAGTTGTTACATTGTAGGGTACTACTTATACTGACCAATTCTTTATCTAACATCTCTGGGTCACCACTTATGACTTTTGCTCGGTGTTGTAAGCAACGGATGATCCCTTTCTTTACGCTGTATGGATGGTGGGAGTTGAAATTGAGGTACTGCCCGGTGAATGTTGGTTTACGGTATACGGATGTCTTGAACCCATGCTCTGTTCGAGATATTAGTACATCCAGTGCTTCTTTTTTATCTCCTATTTCTTCCTCAAAATTCATTTTTTTCATCTGTATCTCTTTTTCTTTATTCATCACTGCTTCTTTTGTATCTTCTTCATAATCTTGAGAACAGAAAAACACTCTTCAATAAACTGAAATAATTTTATCTAAACACAATTGAAATTCTATGATATTAAAGTTTATTCGAACACTAACAACAAAACAATAACACCTTTTATACTATTGTTCACCTAATGCAGAGCCCGAGAGATACACAAGGTAGCAGGTTTTGAGTAAAAAGAGCACATGGGAATATATAGGATAGAAAATGTTTGACCCTAGACTTGAAGTAGTTAAGATCTTAATGATCAAGGAAGCATCTTATTAGGAGTCGGTTCCATAAAGGAACAGTGCTTACAAAGGAGCTGTCTAACTTCCTTCTTACCAGTCAGTTATATGCCATATGTGATACATGCTTTAAGTGATCATGTATCTTTTGATACATGACTCAAGAGGCAGAATTTTTACTGCAGTAGGTTGCCATTTTTTTTATGTAGTAGACCAGTTACCATACAAGGCTATAGAACCTGGTCTGTCCTGCTATTTAATCAGAACTGGGGGGAGAAGAAGAGGATTCATACTGTTCCCAAGAGTATTGGTATGTAAGGGAACATAATGGATTCGACTGGATTTCGAACCCAGCTCTCCAATTCCTCAATCCAAGACACTATCCATTACTCCACCGTAGTGGAATATAAAAAGATAGTTGTGAAAGTCTTAACTTATTTAACTCAGGAATGTATTTCCTATGTACATTTGCCATGGAAATAGTGATAGAATCACAACAGGCTAACTTGTAATTCTTTGTCTGTCTATATTTCTGAGATGAGGTATTATGTACATTATTTACATTATTCGGACTATTATCCTCATCTTTTACAACGTTTCGGCTGTTGTATGCTTCAGCCTTTTTCAGGTGGTTGGAATGTTGAACTGAACCCTTTATTTCGCTCACTGGGGTAGACTGTTCTAGATCCAAAGAGTGTGAGTTCAATACCCAGTTAAGGCAGTGGAGAACTTTCAAAGGGAAATTAACAGGAGATAACTGATAACTGACATCCATCAAACATGGCAGGTGGAACTAGAACAGTCTACCCCAGTTAGCGAAATAAAGAGTTCAGTTTGACATTCCAACCACCTGAAGAAGGCTAGTGTGTACAACAGCCGAAACATTGTAATAAATATGGCGACAAAGATGAGGACAGTAGTCTGAATAATGTAAATAATTGTAATTCTTTATTTCTTTACATATTAACAATCCCATTTATTTGCATCATTTTATAGCTCTCCACAACAACCTATCTTTTGTAGCTCTAAGTAATACTTGTCTTCTTACTGCCAACCCACCAGACCCTGTTCTGCTACCCATTTACATTTTCTTTCATATGTCAAATAGTGAATGTCAAATTCTCCTTCTTTCTGCACCAATTTCCTTTTTTTTTTCCCATTGCTCAAATGTTCAGTCCATAGTATTCTCAGTATCCTTCTGTAGAACACCATTTCTGTTGCCTCAAGTTTCCTCTTTGTGAGGAGTTTGTCAGCCATATTTCCTAACACAATTTATACATATACCCTGAAGATAGTTTTATATAAACGGCATATGTTCACTCTGATGCTGACAAATTCACTCCATCAATACACAAATGTGATCATCATTTTTTGCTCTTTCCAGTGTTTTTCTATTTTTCAATAATTCCTGTTCATCACTTTCAGAATAAAACTTTAAGAATGTCTCCTTCGATATTTCCTTAGGTCATATATGGTGTTTGTTCCAATGCCAAACTCTTCAGGCAGACGCTTCACACTTACACACCTGTCCAGTTTTTCCAAGCGTTTCGCTGTGATATTTATAAACATAAATGCTTTTTTTTTCTTTTCACGACTCGTATCACTATCTGCAGGACTTTTTGGCATTTTGAATAATAACTTTACTGAGCACAAAACACCTGTAATCCACAAATTGAGGTGTTGCTGTAACAATCAGTAACAAAAAACTGGTACTAATGTAGGCTACATTGCTGGGCTGGAGAAACCCCCATGTAGGGCAGATGAGGGTCACTTATAACAGCTGCACATCACCTAGGAAGATTCCCAGTGCTTTCTGAAATTTTCCATTTGTGGCAAATCATGTCAGCATCTGAAAAACTTTACAATTTTGGAGGTTTTAAGATTTCAAATTTCAGATAAAGGATTTTTAACCTATACTTTGTTTAAATTTTGAAAGGGATCTTCCACTATTCCAATCTGCATTCAGATTTCTGTGGTATATTTCTTCTGGTTTATGACCAAAGCTTTCTCCTGACTGGCAATATTGAGTGTCAAATAATATCATGACCCATCTATTATTAAACTATTACCAATCTTTACTACTGTAAGACCTCATCCATTACACATTTTCTTGAATCAAGTTCAACTCTATAACAACTGAGCTATGAGGTGGAGGGGGATGAATAATTAGATTAGTCATTGAAGATACAATTAATGCAGCATCTATAAAATTTACATATACATTTGTTTATTTCAATGACACTTTGATTAGAGACACCTGCAACTTTTAGAATTTGGTGCCAACTGGTCTGAAAGTAACTTTAGACTATAAAATCGATGGTTCCAATGACCAAATTCATTACACTTGGCATCTGAGTAAAGTTTAATTGCCAGAAACAGCGAAGACTATTTATTCCGGTTGTATATTTATCGAGTAAGTTTTTGTGATTCCCATTCTTAATTCCTTGGTAAACGCTTGGCAACATGGCAGAAGTAAAGTACTTTCTTGGATAAGCTTTATTCTGTAGAAAAATAAGTTTGGGGTTCTATCCCAGATACTGAAGGAATGCTAATCACTCAGATATTATTATTATTAAAAACTGGCCAGTGTCAAATTTCATACCAAACCAAAAACATCCTCCAATGTGACATGCCCCAGAAAGATTTTTTTAGTACACAAAAGCTGACTGGGATAAGAAAAAAGAAGAAAAGAAAGAAAAAAACACAAAGAAAAGAAAGAAAAAAACACAAAGAAAAGAAAGAAAAAAAACACAAAGAAAAGAAAGAAAAAAAACACAAAGAAAAGAAAGAAAAAAAAACATAGAAGAAAAGAAAGAAAAAAAACATAGAAGAAAAGAAAGAAAAAAAACATAGAAGAAAAGAAAGAAAAAAAACATAGAAGAAAAGAAAGAAAAAAAACATAGAAGAAAAGAAAGAAAAAAACATAGAAGAAAAGAAAGAAAAAAAACATAGAAGAAAAGAAAGAAAAAAAACATAGAAGAAAAGAAAAAAACAGAAAGAAAGAAAAAAACACAAAGAAAGAAAAAAACACAAAGAAAGAAAAAAACACAAAGAAAAAAAACAGAAAAAAAACAAAGAAAAAAGGAAAAAAAAAACGAAAAGTGAGATATAGATTTTGTGTGTGTGTGTGTGTGTGTGTGTGTGTGTGTATCTGGAAGGGCAAGGGAGAGAGTGAGAGAGAGAAAGAGTCAAAAAAGATAAAAAAATGGAGACCAAAAAGTAAAACAGATAGAGGAAAGGAAGGTAGAAAGAGAGAGAGAGAGAATAGAATAAGAGAAAAGAAGAGAAGTATAATAAATGAGAGAGAGAGAAAATGGGAAGATGGAATGAAAGACTCAAAGAATTAAAAGAAAAAAAGAGGAAAAAATTTACAAGGAAAATTGTTGATACATTCATCAAAAATAATATTTGAATTTGTAATGATGGTTTTCATTGGTGCATCACCAAATGATGAAAATTTTTGATAAGGGGATAAAAGATTTGATGCCCATTGATAGCTGCAGAGAAATTCACATACATATGCACAAAGACACTGGCGCTCACATACACATAAGTTTCAATGCACACATACACACAGAAAAGAAGACAGATAAGAATACTTCAGAGCAATTGCTAGTCAAGTTTAATGCTAAGTGGATTCACAAGGAATATATTTTAACCAGTTATTGAGAATAATGATGATTTCTCCCAATATAAGTCCAACTATTTAACCCATAGCTGGAAGAAGGAGATGGATTCATACCTTTCCCCAAGAGTATTTGTATGTAAGTGAATGTGTTGTGATCTGTCTACCCGTGTTTTTGTTGCTATCTGAGTGTCAGGATTAGAAACATTTAACAACATCACATCTTTTAAATGAAACATGGAAGAGGTTATTTTCTGATGGAAAAGTAGAAGCAAAATGTCAGTTGAAATAAGATTTATATATTCTTTTCAGAAATATACAATAAAAATAAAATGTTCATTTTTCCTTGAAGTGAAGTTTTTTTTATATGTGATATGTGCTGATAGACTTACTTTATGACAGTCAGCCTAATGTGTTTGTGAATTTGTAGACAAAGGCTTAGTTGGTGGCTGCTGGTTATTCCTTCTATTGTGTGCATGAACAAGGCCTGTAGCTTCTGGCTGTCTCTCTTACATTGAATGTGTGGTGGGGAAAATGTGTGTGTAAGCACATGTTCATCAAACTGGCCTCTGTAATTGTTCTGAGCCTTGATAAGCAGTATGCTTGTATTTTTATATCCATAAGGGAGATCCTAAATCTAATTTCACATAGAAGTGTGAACTTTTTGACTACAAGGTTTTCATTGGTTAGAAAATAATTTCGTGCTGGCTTGTTACAGTGGTGACAAGAGCTATTATTGTTATTTACTAGACAGTCCCAAAATAACACATGATGTGTCTACAAAGTATTTTGGCAGTATTTACTCTAGTAATGATTGTTTATCCAACAAATCTTCTGATGGGATTTTATTTGTTGAAAAATATATGTAAGATTTAATTTCTATAAATGTAACATACTTGACTGGAATTTGAACTTGGCTCTCCAATTTCTCATTCTGAGCCACTATCCATTAAACAACCTGCACATTTTCATCTTGTATCAGTAGTGGGATGTTTTATTGAGATAACTGGCAGGAAGTATGGCTTAGGGAGAAGTAGGTTCATGCCTTAAGTTACAAGGAATTAATACCAAAGATCTGACTTCTTTGATTGTTTAGTTCTTCTGTTAGTGGCTGGTGATTAGAAACAGTGAGGTTTAAAAGAATTTCAGAATTTTTCTTTGATTCTGAAATTATCACTTAGAGATTTTTCTCCTTGCAAATAACATTGAGGTTTTTAATTACAATTATAATGAACTAAAAAGATCTTATTTATTTTAACATTCCTTTTATTTATTGTTGTCTTGATATTTCTATAAAAATGTTTGAATGTTGATTAAATGGTCATTAACCAGATTTTCTAGGCATTTTTTCTCTTGATAATCAGAAAAAAATCATTTATTTTATTTTTTTCCAATTTCTTTGATTTTAGATTCAAGCAAGGAAACCATTTTAAAAGCCAGGCAAAACAAAATAGGCAAATCATTTTTGATGCTATACTATAATTATCAATCCAAAAAGTAGATAAAACATTAATCTAAAAAATTTTACAAATTAAAGCATCATTTTTTTTTTAAACATGGTTTTGATTTTAAGACTTAAAAGATAATAAATGTAAAATATCAAAATGAGTAGTGAAATGGAGAAATCAAAAGTGTAAGAGAAAACAAATGTCACAAATCCATGTGGAGATTTTCTCAACCATCAGTATGCACTGCTTGACACTGGAAAAAAGTTGGTCTTCTATATCTGTAGCTGCAGATCAGTAATGATTATTTGATGACTAAGCCCCCCCCCCATTATTACACAAAGACTGCCTTTTAAATTAAGAAGTGATGCCAGGTATTTTGAGAATATTCCAAACAGTCAACTATTTACCAAATTTGTCTTCAAAGACTTCTGATAGTATTCCGATTGTAAAGATCACATTTTTTGTTCAAGTGCCTTTTCTGGACTGTTCTTTCCCCATTTCCAGTCTAATTTTGCTGTGTGATCTTATCAGAACCTGATTGTCTGATTAAACATTTGTACCCGTCTTCTTAGGCCACACTATACCTTGAAGTGCAAAGGATTTGGGAAAAAGATTAGAATAATCTAGAACACTGGGAACAAACACGTTGATTGATTGATTGATTGATTAAGTAGTTATTTAAGACTCATCAACCCTTTGCAGGTTATTTAAAGCCAGTTTTTAGATTGTAAGAATTTTTTGAGATAATGATTGTGGGCCAGTGTATATATTGAAAGATAAATACATGTGTCTCCTGAAATGTCCACAACCAACATGGAAGACTCAGGATGTGAGTCCATGTAAATAAATAAAAAGAAATGACAAGAATCAATATATATTTACAACAAATGATAATGTAATAAAAACAAAAGTATACAAGTGACAAGACAATAGTGTGCATAACAAATGAATGTGGAAATTGTTTTGGTCTAAAGTATGTGTATTGAGTAAGTGTGCATACATTCATGTGTGTGTGTGTATGTGTGTGTATTGTTCATGTGTTTCCCAAAAGGGAATGCATTCTCTGCAAGAGATTTACCTGTTGAAGTGTAAGTGAAAAAAGTAAGAAGAGCATGATAACAACTATTGCAGGGTATTTATAGTCCCGAGAGTGTTTCCTAGAAGTGTTTTTTAAAATTAGGAGGAGGTAAGCCAACATGCTTTAGTGATACAAGTATTACTAATTAATCCATATCTGGTGAGAGAATAAGTAGATTGATACCTTTCTCAAGGTTATTTGCATGTAAGTGAACATAATGAACTCAAATGGAATTAGAACTTCGCTCACTGATTAACAATTCCAAGCCATTATCCATTACACCACCTGCACATCCAAACTTACAGTACCTGATATTACCAAGTGATCACTTATTTAACTAGTGACAAGGCTCGACATTGCTTAACTTTGACGATTGTATGAGAATTGGTGTTTCAATGTGATAGAAAATTAATTAGACATTCACAAAACATATTGAAAAAAAAAAGAAGAACAAAAAGAAACATTGAGTAACATGATAATAAAGGGACATTGCTAAGGACTAAAATGTTAGGAAGTTGTGGAGAGCTATGTTCGCCCACATCCTGAAGGGACAAAGCTCATAAAAGAAAAATATGCTTTTGTTTCAGGAGTAGCTGTTTTCAAGATTGCTGATTGTAAGTTAATCCAATCAAAATTAGAAAAAAAAGTTTTAACAATCAGATGTATTACCATTTGTTTTCACATTTATTGAGACTTTTGCTGCCATTGTTAGGTTTTCTTGCAAAATAGCAAATCCAGAAAATCTTTCTCATCTGGTAATCAAATCAGTAATTAATGAACAAAAAAACCTGTTGGAATTGGATCGACAGACATTATCATTTCCTCTTTATCAACTACAATGTTTTCATTCAGATGCACATAATATGCAAAAAAAATACACATGAATAAGTGCATCACAGGCAAAAAGTTGTGCACATGTAATATGCATTCATATACAGTGTAAGAATACAGAAGGTGCTTATCTCCCTTTAGTCGAGATCGGTCATGTGATGGCCACTTAATGGCATCACTCTATACAGTGTCAACAGCAGCAGTTTCTTTACAGCAGCCACCACATAAAGAAAGTAACTCCATCTCACAGTCCTCAATTTGGGAAAACCCAAGACTTGCTCTTTTGCATTCATGGAACATGTCCTCACCTAAGACAGATGAATCCGGCCCATTTGAATCTGGATTCCTAAACATGGCTTCTCCAGACACAGGAGTATCTCCATATTATACATAAGACCTTTCCATTTTGTTTCACCTTACACTCTGCTTTGCTGCGTCGATATATGTGATATTATTTTCTGCATTGAACATGTATATAATTTTGTGTATTCCTTAGTGATATAAAAATCTTTCTTAGAGCAAAGCATATTTTTCATTTCTTTTTCTTTCAGTTATTATGTTCCATCCGTGAAGGACAATATTATTATTTCATGGATATAATAATGCCCATAATAGGGGAAATAACAATGGTTCAATAACAATAGTTTTCTCCCATTACAACAGGAAGTCATTCTTGAATATCTACAGTTATGTTGAATACCTTGAGAATTGGTGGTGTGACATTGATGTAATTTGGCATGTGCTGGCAGGAAATGGAATAATAGAGTGGTGTGATAGAAGTGTCAAGAAGATTGCTGCCAGATGAAAAGTACAGTCAAAGTGGAAACCTGTTGGGGATTAATTACATGAGAACAAGGAGAACTAACCCCCTTCAGAGAAGTACTTGACTGAAGAGACCTACTCAAAGCTGTCATATCTGTGATCAGGAGATCATGGAGGTGTGTGGTGAACACACATCAGTACAGATGCAAAAGAGGCTCTGAATTTTGTGTAGATATGTCTGTCAAAACCATTTGCATCCAGGTTTTCCCTATTAGCAGAACAACAGCTTGGCATGTCCAGATATGGTCCTCTCTGCAACTTGTCCAGATATGGGTTTCTGTCATCAGTCAGTAAGAATGTTTCTTTAGAAGTCATTCCCTCGGACAGTTTGTTCCTAAAGTTTTGAGCTGCCAGCTATGCTGCGATTCCTGAGGTAGTTATTTTGTTTCCTCCCAACCTCAACACACCCTTGCCGTATTTTACAACAAATTCATTATCAAAAATTTCTGATGAAGCTTAAATAAAAGTGACACATGTTAGATTTATAAACGTTTCCTATTTGTTGCTCATCCTATTATATGACTTATTCTTATATATATATATATATATATATATATATATATATATATATATATATATATATATCTACTTATCGGTCAGAACATATCCAGCTAGCTTTGTCCAGGTCCAGCTAATTAAAAAGAAAATAATGTGTATTTGAAATCTTCTTTTTAAAGGAATATTTATTTTCTTTATCAGAAGCACATTCACTGAGTTGAGTCATCATCATTTCTTTCATATTCCAATTGAAAGGAGACTGTATTTCAACAGTAACTACTACTTTGGTTGCTCCCCTAGAGCAATCTTAACTTCTTTAAGTCAGCAGTTAATAATTATCTATCCTCCTTATCCTCATAATCTTCACTTCCTACCATATCTGTCATTTATAACATGCACCTCATTCATCATAAATATTTTAACAGTAACCATCTACCTTGAATGTCTCTTGAGTCTTGTACTGGGTGAAAATATGAAAACAAAGAGATAGAGACTTAAAGTAACATGACATTTGTCAATAAACCTGTCAATTGCGTATTTCATGAAAATATTTAACCAGTCTTTACCAGTTTGTGCTGCTTTCAGTTCCTGACATAACTTTTTTCATATATTTACATTTTATATTGCATGAAATGTTGAATTTAAATTGCTGAGGATACCATAGACCAAAAAAGTGAGTAGCAACAACATTTTAAAGAAAATGGAAACAAGAAGGAAACTTATACTTAACATCAGGAAGCAAAACTTGAAATTTCTAGAACAGAGAATAAAGAAAGAGGGCTTGGAAAATATGATACTCACAGGACAGATTGAAATCAAGAGAGGGAGAAAACAATGTACATTGTACTTAGTGAGTGAGTAAATGGATGTCACAACAGGGTTTAGGATAAATAACAGGACAGGAAATTGTGAAGAGCTACGATCATGACATGGGACATAGTACACAGAAGAAGAATGCTACTCAAGAGCTGTGAACCATTCAAATTGACATTTCTTTTTTGATTGCATATTTCTTTTCTATAGATTAAATGTTGGGTCTTAATCATAAAACCTGAATGAATTTATTTTGATTTTCCTCAGATCATACGTTTGTTTAAACTTTTAAATTTAAATTTAACTCAATGCTTCAAATTTTATTAATAATGATTCATTATCAAATTAGTTTCTGAGAGCCTTTCAATAATTTGAAATAATCAAAATTCGGTTTCCTTGTAAGATAATGCAATATGTTTAAACTCACTTCTGCAAGTTTTTATTTTTAGTGAATATAAATTTTTCCAAAAATGAAAATTCAATTCCGTGCTATTAATCATTCTTTGAGAACATTTTCTTCTGCTGTTGATCTTGACATATGTGTTTAACTTCATCGCACAGGAAGGAATTTACTTATCATTGGTTGTTTCTATCATTTTACTCATAATCCACACTCAACAAGAGTGGATAAATTGCCTGGTATTAACAATGGTTAGAGTCATTTTAAACTCTGCAATCCTTTCCTTAGTTGCATAGAATGTGCTTTGCCATGCCTAAATATTGTTTTCAATTCAGAGTTTTCCTTCTCCCAGACTGACTGCCAAACAAGGCTGAAAAGTATCGTTCACACTACTGCAGTGAAAAGCAGGGCACTAAACCTGTTCAGAAATATCTAAACTGTCAGCTACATCCAACTACTTTCGAAGATTAATGGTTAAAATGGCTTTTTGAGAGAGAGTACTACGAGTCTTAGTGAAGATTTCACTTCTACAAACCTTATTGACTGCTGCTACAGAATTATAACCAAAGAATTTTCACAAATAACAGAAACTACAAGGTCGATCATCTCTCTATACAATTTACTGTCATTTGTAGTTCTTAGTAAATTTTGTCTTTTTGTCATCTCTCCGAAATCTTGTTCTACCATTCATTCACTCAAGCTTCTTATGTAGGTTATGCATTGCTTTTCTCTGTCCCCTGTGACTTCAATCTCTCTTGTGAGTATCAAATTATGTGGAAACTCCAACTACCACTTCCTGGTGTTAATCATGCAACCTTTTCATTTTTATTTTCTCTAAAACTTTCATTGCTTCATTTCTTTTAACTTTTGTAACAGTTAATCCTAGAAATCTTTTTCTTTTTTAGCGATAAAATGCTGAGGATACCATATCTTCTCTAGATGAATTAAATAATCCCTAGCTGGTGGCATGTGGGTGGAGAGTCAGAGTCGTATCCTTCCCAAAGGTATTTGTACAAAAGTGAATAGAAATAATTGTTCACTATTTACATTAATAAGACTATTGTCCTCATCTTTGTCACCATATTTATCACAACATTTCAGCCATTGTACACTCCGGCCTCCTTCAGGTGGTTGGAATGTTGCATTGAACCCTTTATTTCACTCGCTAGGGTAGACTGTTCTAGTTCCACGTGCCATGTCTAATGGATGTAGGTTATCAGTTATCTCTTGTTAATTCCCTTCTGCAAGTTCTCCACCACCTTGACCAGGTATTGAACGGAGACTCTTTGGATAAAAGTGTTAGATCCAGTGACAGAACAGAAAGAGTGAGTTCAATACCTGATTAAGGCAGTGGAGAACTTGGAGACAGGAATTAACAGGGGATAACTGATAACTGACATCCATTAGACATAGCATGTGGAACTAGAACAGTCCACCCCAGCGAGCGAAATACAGGGTTCAGTTCAACCACCTGAAGAAGGTTGGAGCGTACAATGTCCGAAACGTGATAAATATGGCAACAAAGATGAGGACAATAGTCCCTATAATGTAAATAGTGTACATAATACCTCGTCTCAGAAATATAGACAGATACTGAAATAATCGTTGTTGCACAGCTTATATGTCCTAGTTTTAAACTTTACCACTATTACTGTAGATTTATTTACTATACTAATTTTGACTATGAGTAATTACCGATGACAATATATATGCAAGGATAATTATAAAAAAAAATGTAAGTTTTAGCAATATTTCAAATTTGAAAAGAAAAATATATATATCAACCAAAATTGGTATTTGGCATGAAACAAACAGAATCAAAAAAAAAAGTAATTTATGTTTTTATAAATCTTGTCTGAAACGTAAAAATATTGTTCATCATGCAAACATCTCATTTGTTAAAGTGACTGAGAGATAAATCCATTTGCCATGTGAAGCTGATAGTTTGAAATCTAACAATATTTAAAGATGATAGAAACGAGATCAAAACAGACAAAGGCTTTTACTCTCCTGCAGTCTTTTGGAAACAATAGTAACTGCCAACATTATGGAATCATGATAAGATGACACGAAAGTTGCAAATAATTCTTACAACTTTTATTCATCTTTTCTTTAGTAAACCAAAGAAAAAAAAAAAAAAAAAAAATGATGTTTTTTAATTTTTTTTTCTTCTGAATCAAATCAAATGAGAAAGAAGAAAAAGAAGAAAAAGAAACACAATTTGACAAAACTAGCATCATAACAGAACTACAAACTGATGGTGACAAAGAAATTGCATGGTTTACTGTCAATGTAGTTTTTCTTTTTTTTCATACATACCAATCCTATATTCTTTGAATTAAAAATGGTTTCTACTCACTTAACTGGTATATACATATCTTCCATAATATCTATATCTACATACAGGCTTTGCTGTAAATATAGCAAATTTTAAACAATATATATATATATATATATATATATATATATATATATATATATATATATATATATATAATTGTCATTCACAGAGAGACTGTTTCACTGTAACACAGCTCATCAGTCTGGCTAGATGTCCAGTTGCCTCTAGCTAGGATTGAAACCCAACTGAATTGGCATCAGTCGGGGATTATACTACTAAGCCATTGGCGCACGGCAGGGATGAAGGTTAATTTAAGCGTATTAATTTTTAGATAAACACACAGTGACTGAGAGAACTCGATTTGATTTACTGAAGTGTTTTACATTATTAGCTATAATAATCACTGTTTACGAACCCACACTTGCACAATTGGTTCGTCATCTTTCATCACAGGGTCATTTCTTAGACAAGTGATATGGTTTTTGTTTCTCCAGGTCAAATACTAATAATAATTGCAGAAACAGTTTATCAGGATCTTTATTAAAACATTGAAGCTCAGGATGCAGTATTGGACATCTCAAAAGCCTTTGACTGGGTCTGACATTCAGCAGTTAGTTTGCAGTGGAAGTTGTGCTCACATTTGTGCTTGCAATTATTTTGAAAAACTTGTTTTTCCAACAATGAATCCAAAGAAAGTGCTCAGAAGTGGACAATGTGCATTGAATTAAAGATAGAATTTATCAAAAACACATGACCAAGATGTGCAGATAGTCAAATTAGTGAAGCAGTATGACAGTAGCACTTCTATGATCTACACCATTCTGAAGCAAGAGTTGATAATGGTTATAGCACTAGTCAAGGGCCTTAAAATAATTTCTAAACAGTAGACTTCTATCCATGAAAATATGGAGAAACTGCTGACAGTGTGGTTGGAAAGAAAGCACAAGCTATTTATACTAATTACTGCAGCAGACCTCAGGAACTTTGATGAATGAGGAATTAGGTGAGCCATTTAAAGTTAGCCAGAGCTGGTTCGAGAATTTTAAAAAGAGAACCAGCATTCACTCTGTTGTCAAGCACGGTGAGGTAGTGTGAGTGGTTATGAAGACAGCTGAGAATTAACTCAAAAGTTTTACTGGAATTATAGAAGCTGAATGATACATCTCCCAGCAAGTTTTCAGCTGTGACAAGACAGGACCTTTTTGGAGGAAGATGCTAGGGAGGACTTATATAATGATAGAGAAGTGGATGCCAGGCCACAAAGCCATGAATGATAGGCTATCCCTTACACTGATACATTCAGCGACAGCAAGATCAAGCTGTTGTTCATTTGTTTTTTGGAAAACACCAGAATCTTTATTCAGATAAGATTCTGAACAAAAAATTGTTGGTTATGTGGAGGGCAAACACAAGAGAGTTGGTCGTCAGGCAGTTCTTTGTGTAGTGGTTGAATTTGATCCCAACATTAAAGTAATGTAGCTTTGATCCCAACATTAAAAATATCTCCAGGAAAATAACCTACCCCTGCGAGTCCTTCTCATCTTGAACAATGCACCTGCTCACTCACCTAACTTCAAAAGATGACATCAAAGTTTATAAAGATTCTCTACCTTCCAGCAAACACCACCCAACTCCTAACAACCATGGACCAGCAGGTGATTTCTAATTTACAGAAGCTTTTCACCAAGTACTTGTTTTGCTGCTGCTTTGAGCTGACAGAGAGCGCAAACTTCACACTTTGAGAGTTCTGGAAACACAACTATAACATCATGATATGCCTCAGAATTATTGATGTGGCCTGGCAAGGTGTTACAGAGAGGACCTTGACCTCTGCGTGGAAGAAGCTGTGGCCTGAGGTTGTTGTCTGAAATGGACTTTGAAAGACTCAAACCTGAAGTGGCAGGGTTAAGTTTAGAAACTGGAGGAAAAAGTAACCTTTGATGAATCCATGGGCCTGGACATTGAAGGTGATATAAACAAGCACACCGAGGAACTGACAAATGCTCTTACGTTACACATAATAAAACCAGTTTATTACAGTACATTCTATTGTATTGTGTTTTTATACAACATTTGTTATTGATAAGTACATGTTTCTTATTTATTAGGTTGGTGCAAAAATAATGACGTAATAATGTTGTTTTTTGACGTTAAAAATACGTCAAAAAACGACATTATTATGTCATTATTTTTGCACCAACCTAATAAAAAAAAAAACAACAACAAAGAAAACTGCAGTGTTTTGGGGGTTTCCAGAATGGATTAATGGAATTTCAATTCATTTCAATGGGGCAAAATTGATTTGACATATGATTAACTTGAGTTACAAGCTCTCTCATGGAACAAATTAAACTTGTAAGTTAAGGTACCACTATGTATGTGTGTGTGTGTGTGTGTGTGTGTGTGTGTGTGTATATAACAAAAACATGTCAAAATTACTACACAATTACAGTTGTGTTTTGATGTGTAGCAAATGATTTGATATGCTAATATCCTAAGATAAATTATATTGCTCTACTTTGTATTGAGCTCTCTTTAAATTAAATGTTACAAACGTTTGAATTCTATTCATTTTCATCTTACATGCGTATATATATATATATATATATATATATATATATATATATATATATATTACTCATACCATTATCCACTGTGCCATTACACCACCATGCTGACATGGAGGGGTAATGGATAGCAGCTCTGAGTGAGGAATAGGAGAGCTGAGTTCAAATTCCAGTAAGATCCATTGCATTCACTTATGTGCTAATACTCTTGGGAAAGGTATGAATCCATTATTTCTTCCTGTAGCTACAGGTAAACAGCAGCACAGACTGGGTTGCAACCAGTTTAGGAGAAAGAAATCTCTGCATTCAAAACCTGCAGTGTGTCATTTCAGAAACTTGTGGTGTACTGTGCACCAATTCTCTGTATTCAGATCTTCCAAAAAGTCTGGTTGGTTCTGCACAAGCCTTCAGCACTATAATCAAATGATATGTGTGGGTAGTCTGGCTGTTGGTTCTAAGAACTGAGATGCTTGATCCCTATACATCAACAAATGACAGGAGAGTCTAGTGTGTGTGTGTGTGTGTGTATATATATATATATATATATATATATATATATATATATATATATAAACTGTAAACTTTGCTTGGAGAAAAAAAATAGCTATTATAACCTTCCCAGACCAAAACAGGCTACTAAATAAATGATCAGAGTTCAATTCAAAATACAGGCATAAAAACAAAGACATTGCTTAAAAATTGAAAACTGAAAAGAAAACAACAAAAAAACACAAGAAAAAACACAAATAAGAAAAAACACAAGTAAAAACACAAATAAGAAAAAATCACAAGAAAAAACACAAATAAGAAAAAAACACAAGAAAAAACACAAACAAGAAAAAACACAAACAAGAAAAAACACAAGAAAAAACACAAATAAGAAAAAACACAAGAAAAAACACAAATAAGAAAAAGAAAAACAAATCAGAAAAAAAAACAAATAAGAAAAAAAAAAACAAATAAAATAAATTAATCAATTAATTAAATAATAAACAAATTAACAAATCATTCCAGCCAAAATGACTTTTAGAATAGACTACAACAATCAATCCAAAAATTGGATGAAAAAATAACTATAATTACCTTCCTAGACCAAAAATATCTACTAAATAAATGAGCAGAACTCATCTCAAAACTTTTCTTTATGACGTTACTAAAAATCGAAAACCAAAAAGAATAAATAATATATGAAATAAAAATAAATAAAAAACAAGGAAAATAAATTAATCCAAAGAAATAAAGAAAGAAACCACTTTCACCAAAATAACCATAAGAATAGACTACCCACAATGGACCACTGACCCGGAGAGAATTAAATAGTCAAGAAAAAAAACCAACACATGTGGCTTGATGATTACACAGTCTGTTGCCCCACCCCTGAGTATTGACTTTAATGTTCACTTTTATATTTATTTATATATATATATGCATTTGTCTATCATTTGGTGTATTTCTATAAAAGTTTGTGTATATTTTTGTATAGTGCCACTATGCATATTTGCTGTGTTTGTTTCCTTTTCCATGGACAGATTGTAATTCCACATTTGGCTGCTGTTTTAATTACTTGCTGCTCATGTAAACACACTTAGATTACATCTTCTTGGATCCACTCAGGGCTGATGAAGTACATCCCAAATTGGACCACTCAGCCAGACTTGTCCAATATTCTTACATGAAATAAATTAGTTAGCTGGGGTTAACCTGTATTAATACCGATGGATATATGTCAGTGTCAAAATAAAATCTCCCAAGGATTAATGGGACGGTTTCCTTAGCTAAGATTATGCAAATTCACTTCTACAAGTGAAGAAAACCATGCTAATCTTTTAAAACCAGCAGGTTACTGATATTCATTCAAACAAAGTATGTTCGATTGTTCATAAAGATTTTCTACATCTTGTATTAGAACCAATCCTCAAGACATGCAAAACTGATGTAAAAAAAATATTAAATTTCTTTTTTCGCATCTGAGCACGAATGGTGATGCAAGTAAGTCCATTAGTTTCAAATCCTTTTCATGACATCCCAACTTCAGCTTAATTCTACTAATATAATACATTTATTAATGTCAAAATGTATGTCCTTTTTCTATGTACCATGTCACTTCTGGGTGCTGAAGGGCATGGCTCTCCTCAACTTCCTATTCCTTGTAGCTCTCAGCAATGTTTGTCTCCTTAAATTCCCTCCTAGCTCCTGTTGTTTATAGCCATATTCCATTGAAATACTATCAAGTTAAGCAACATCAAGTCTGGTCAGTACCAAGATGGGTGACCACTTAGGGATACCAGGTGCTTTAAGCTTGGATATGCGGGTGGTGTAATGGATAATCTCTAAGTCTAGGGTTAACTATTATCTTTTCGACATAGTCACACGAACTTCACATCTTGCCTTTTCTTAAGCTCATATAACACCACTCTATCTTAAGTGGCTCTTGAGCCTTGTATCAGATGAACATTTGTATAAAAAAAAAAGAAATCTTATTTGCAGAATTCTTTAAAAAAAATGCTGCCAATATGGAATTAATATTTTGATTGAGTAAATAAGTTTTAATCCATTTTTATGTTATTTTGCTTACATAAATTATCATCTTCCTGTCACCACCCCACACATGATATATTAGATGTATGCAAAATTTCCCAGCATGCACCCAGCATATCTTTTTTAATAATAAATCCTGGAAATATTTACACATACCTAATATTAAATAATTTAGATTATCAACTCATAAATAAGTTAATAAGAGTAAAAAAAAAAAAAAATGCCTCAAATTTAATCAACATTTATTAGGAAATGTTTATCAGTTAATGACTTTTATCTTTGGTTAAAATATTAGAAATATCTGAGGATTTGATTATTTTTTGATGATTTTATCATATCTATGGTGGAAGTCAACTCGTGACTGAGTAAGACCATCTCTTGCATTCAATCTTAATTTTTTTTTTTTGCCACACATTTTAAATATCGTCCCTTCATCACTAATTATATCTCAAATGGCTTTTAAGTCTTGGAAGAGTCCTGCAGTTTTTCCCACATTGCCAAAATGCCAGTCTTCCTGCTGCAGCAGATTGCCTTTCTTGCCTTACTGGCTGTGGAAATGCTGTGTGAGTCCACTGTCTCATTGGAGATATAATATTAGTAGCTGATATCATGATACGACTCAACATGATACTGAGAATATCTGTTTTTGAAAAGCAAATGCATTCATATTGATCACATGTAAGAAACTTCTTCGATTCATGTTCTGGGAGAGGGTTGACACCTTTCATATATCTGCCTGTATGATTTTAATGTACCCATTCTATCCTGTTCTTAAAATTCTTGGCAAACAGTAGCAATCAGATTTTTCCATGTTTTCCAATCTGTTGTATTTTTCTTCTCAAGGGTCTCTCTCACTCTCTCTCTCTATATATATATATATATGGTGTTTCAAAAAGAATATGCCAAAATCATCACATGATGTATTAATAACGAAAAAAATTTACAAACCTCTAGCATGAACACATGTGTTGTATATACATTCCAGTTTCATTTCATGTTTTATAAGTGGCCACTACTGGCCGCGTGGACAGCATCGAGCCGATATGAGAATTCCTCCCAAACGCGCCTCAGCATGTCACGGTCCACCGTGTTGATTGCAGCTGTTATTCGATCTTTCAAGTCATCGATACTTGCTGGAAGTGCTGGAACATAAACTTGGTCTTTAACATACCCCCCCACAAGAAAAAGTCACACACACCCAGTGAGGTCCGTTGATCTGGCAGGCCAAGCACAGAGAGCAAGGTCTTTAGCACCTCTCCTCCCAATCCATTGCTGAGGCAGGTTTTCATTCAGATAAGCTCTAATCCCGAGATGCCAATGGGGTCGTGCTCCATCTTGCTGAAAAAATGAACTCATTCGAATCTGCCTGCACCATGACAATGGCGTTTGTTTTCGCAAACTCAAGCACACAAAATGCCTTCTGCTGAGGAGTCTCGATTTTGATTGATCTTCCCACAATTCAGCTGCACCGGAAGTTATACTAACGACAGCGGTGAAACTGACACCCAATCAAACTTTGATAACTACTCTATCAAATAACCACTGATTGAGTCCACTACAATGCTATAGACCTGAAAAAACAGCGCAATGATTTTGGCGTATTCTTTTTGAAACACCCTGTATATCTTTGTAAGTGTGTCCTTCAGATTGAAGAGCACACTCAACATATAAAATCAAATTACCCCAAGCAAAGCAATAACACTACTAATACACAAGGGGCTACTCGGTGTGAAATAGAATGAAAAGATATTAGAAGAAATCAGAAACCCAATTCTAAACAGGAGACAAGGGATAACCCTCTACTCCTGATCAAAAGACAGAGGAAGAGTGTGAGTTTTAAAGAGAAAAAAAAGGCCATTTTTTGCATTTCTTTTTCCATATTTTTGCTACATGGGTTTTAGTTCTTGTGACCTTCATCAGACAAAGAATGGTTATTTCCACATTATTTAAAGGAATTTATTTTTCCTTATGTTTTATATTTAATCATTGTTTTGTGTGTGGTAGTAATCCAAGTTCTTCTTGGACTAGTAGAGAAAATGTTCCTCTCCTTAAGGAGTAATAAAACAATTAGGATTGGTCAGAGAGAGAGAGTGGGAAGCAATCTTTGTTCTTATCTTATGATCTCTGTATGTTTTTAAACCTATCTCTATTTCTGTGCATTGTGTGTGTGTGCGTGTGTGAGAGAGTTTCTGCTAGTATGTGCATACTTATTCTTTTCCAATACATATATACTGTTTTATTACAAGGAAGTGATGCATTTATATATATATATATATATATATATATATATATATATATGAGATGAGGCACAGGCATTGGTTAGATCCAATGACAGGGCTCAAAGAGTGTAAGTTCAATAGCTGATTTTAACGTTTATTCGAAAGTAATTTCAATAGAAACAAACTGAATAGAATAACTTATGTATTTTTTCTTTTTTCCTCCATAATTTTAAAATTTTAAACTTAATATAGATTAAATTTACATTTTTGAAATAGGTAGATTTTAATTTTAATTTCAAATTTTATCATACAATTTAATACTTATTAATTAGAATAAATTTTCTTTTAGTATAAATCTAACTTTAAAGCATTTAATAGTTATTATAACCTTACTTCATTGTGAAGGTTTTTGAATTTTCGTATACTTGTTTTTTGATTGGTCATTTCAGCTCATGTAACAGCATTTCCGCTTATGAGAGTGGTTAGTTGATTTGAATCTTTTAAAACCTTCATTCTACAATCTACATTCAACATCATCACTTGATAAGACACGAAAGGTGTTGAAACAAAATGGCTATGTTTGTAGTGATTTTATAACATATTTATGTCATAATTTTTAAATAAATAATTATATTTGCTCTACTCTGTATTGAGCACTCTTTTAAGAATAGTAATTGTTGGCAATTGGAATTTATTTCATATACACCAATCATACACTTGGATTGATGTATATATATATATATATACATATATATATATATATATATATATATATATATATATAATTTAAAGAAAAGAAAACCACTTTAAAGCTCCATTGTAATAATTTATTTCACCAGAGAATTTTATCCTTCAATGGATCTTCAGACTTCACTTTCAAAAGGTGAAACAAAAAATGAAATTAAAATTTTAATTTCATTTTTTGTTTTCTCTGGCGAAATAAATTATTACAATGGAGCCTTAAAGTGGTCTGTTTTTCTTTAAATTAAATTTATTCGTTCTGAATTAACATTGAGCTCTCAGGATTTCATACTCTTTGGAATTATCCATACAGATTACCAAGATTTTCATTACTCACATTTTTGGAGTTGTAGTTTAAGTTTTTCTTTATTGTGAATGTTGTAGGGGTTTTCATCTTTTCTTGTTGCATTTTGTAATCCCCTGTATTGTTTGTTGGCTAAATTTGGATGATGAGGTTATGTTCTTTAGGTTTTTTGATTGGTGTTTGCTTTTAGTTATTTTCGTTGTTTTTAGTATACATTTCATTTTATTATTCTTGTTAAGTAGGTCTAGATTTCTTGAAATTTCTGCAAATAGTTCGGGATTGTTCTTGTTGTATGTTGAGATGTAGGCTAGAATTTATTCATCATTGCATTTTTTGAGTTTCATAGTTGGTCTAAAGGTATTTTTCTGCTTGTTTAAAAGTCTTTGTGGTATGGAGTAAACTTCTTTTTTTGAGAGTTTTATGTAATTCTTCTTGGTGAGTTTTTCAAAGGTGTTTTTAGACAGCTTTTTTGAGGGTTGATTATTGAAATGAAGATAGTTTGATGTTGGTGATAACATGGTTATTTCTATTTCTGATGAGTATATCTAAGAATTGTAGTTCGTTAAAATTATATTCATGGGTGAATTTGATCTTTGGGTGTACGTTTTGGATTAGACTGTGTAAATGGCTAATATCACCCCATGAGGATTTCCAGAAAATGAAATAATCATCTAAGTATTGCTTCCAAGATTTAGTAAAATGGGTTTTTATATTTTCTCCATATATTTGCTTTTTCATAGAGGTTTTCCTCTAGGTAAGCTAAAGTTAGGGTGGTATATATTAGTGCCATTTTTGTTCCCATCATGGTACCTAAAGTTTGGATATAGTTTTTGTTATCAAATTCTAAAGTGATGCTGTTCAGGATTAGGTCTATACTATTGATAATGAATTCCTTGGTGAATCTGGGATGTAGTGCCTGGGTATTTTTCAGTCCAGAATGAAATTTGCCTGTTTACCTAATTCATTGGTTATCTTGCTATATAAGCAACTAATATCAAACATTGCCATGAGTGTTCCTGGATCTACTTTTTGTGGTATGGCACTAAGCTGTAGGTATTAGGTTGGTGCAAAAATAATGACATAATAATGTTGCTTTTTGACGTTAAAAGATATGTCAAAAAACGACATTATTACATCATTATTTTTGCACCAACCTAATATTAATCTGTTCAGTCAATGGTCGTAATATGTTGCCAGTGAGGTTAAGGAATCTGCTAGTCTTGCTACTATGGGTTTGAACATAAGGTCACTGGGGTTTGGGATGTTAATACATTCAGATTTTTGTGGTTTGATAGCTGCTTTTATTTCACTTGATTTGGGAATTTTTGGTAGTCTGTAAAAATTGCTTGTTTTGGGATGAAGTTTATTAGGAAATTCTTTTCTTTTTTTGTTAATACATTTTTATTTGTTGTGCAGTTTTGTCATTTTTGATACGATAGTTTTGTCTTTGTTGGTGTCAATTTATAGTTGTTTTTGTTCCCTCATGCCTTTAGGACTTTTGTTTTATACTATATTTTGTCTACAGTGCAGCCTTTGTCTGCTTCTTTTATAATTATGTTGTTATTTTACTGAATGTTCTCTAAGGCTAGTCTTTGTATGTCAGGTTATTGAAAGATTTGGATTTGTACATTGAGGTTCCAGAGTTTTAAAAAAAATATTTTTAGTTCATTTGTATTATTGTTTGGGAAACATTTGTATTTATTTTTTACTAATGAGTCATTTGTAATGTTTTTGTTATTAAGTGTTTCTAAATTTGTATTTTTTTTTTTTACTAATGAGTCATCAGTAATGTTTTAATTATTATTGAATGTTTCTATTAGTCTGAGTTTGTATTCAAATTCTCTAAGGTCTTTTTTATGTCTTTGATAGTGTTTTTCAGGGCAGGGCCTAATATTAGGCCTAATTTTAATTTTAGTTAATTTTGTCCTTTGTAAGTGCATATATATATATATATATATATATAGGTTTATTATTTTTGGTTTTGTGTTATCTGAATTGGTCTTCTTGTTTGGACTGGGGTTTCTGAGTGTTTCTTTCCACACATTCCAGGTTTTCTAAAAGATAACCTCCCTGTACATGTTTTGGCTTTCCTAGACAGTGAGCATTTTTCTTGGTAAAATTGGGGTTGTTATTTTTAGATGGTTGTATATAAATGTGTTTGTTTTTGTGATAATGGATGTTCTGGATGTTTCTAGATTTGATGTTTCTGTATGGGTTTAAGTAGAGATTTGTGGGGAATTTTGATTTTATTTCTTGATATGGTTTCGTGATTCGTAGGTTTGCTTTCTTGTGTTGGGTGCTAGCTGTAAGTATTAGTTTTGTTAACGTGTGTGTGTGTGTGTTCTATCCTATGTTTGGCTGCGTTATGGTAATAATAGTATGTTCTAAAGGTTTGTTTGTGTGCTGTTAAGTGTATTTTGATAATTGTATTTGTTGTGTGGATGTGTTTGTGTGTGGTAGTATATATTAGGGTTCTTACCTCTGCTGTGTGGTTTTCCCTGTATTTGGTGGTGTTGCACGTAGCTGTTCTGTGTTGAGTTTTGTGCTTTATTAGGAGTTTGGTTTGTGTTTTATGGTTTTATCTCTTTATATGATTTTTCCTTACTTGGGAAAGTTTTTAGTCAAGTTGTTTTTCTTTCCAAAATATTCCAGGATTTTTTCTCTTTACATTTTAAATCCCATAATTTTGATAGAAATTGGTAAGATTCTTTGGGATATGGTTCCCTGATTGAAACAAACTCATTATTTTGTCCACTAGGGGGTAGATTTTTCTAGTTCCACGTGCCATGTCTCTTCCAGTCACTTGACGAAGGCCAGAGCATACATGGCTGAAACATTGTGAATATGGCAATCAAGATGAGGATAACAGTCTGAACAATGTAAATAACGTAAATATATAATTATATTTGATTATTTTATTGGATATTTTCTTTCTTCTTTTATCTTACATAGTATATATAATGTGCTCAATACTGGAGGGTGTATTTATAGATTTATACAGTGTGGACAGTCACCATACAGTGTTGGTTCCTATGTTTGCACTATCTATATCAATTTTTATATTTACCTATATATATTGAAGATGATGATATTATTCAAAATAAACAACATAATAAAATATCTTTCCCTACAGGGAACAGTATCTTCAAGTGGGTATAAATTATTTAATATGCAAAAAAATTATATAGACATTTTTTTTTGAGATTAACAAAATGTCCAATGCTAGTACAGGTTCTGGCTAATGTCGTAAACAAAACATATGTAGCTGTCTGTCTGAAAAAAGGTGATTGTCCCATTACGACAGTATTTTCATAGTCCTTTTTAATTTATTTTTTCATTTTGAAGTAATTTGCACAAAATGGCAAAATCAAAGCAGATGTTCATTAAAGTGAGGGCAGAAATTGAAATTTTATTCAAAGAAGTCTAATCTCAAAGGCAAATTTGCCATTAAAGTTGAAGATTTCTAGACGTAGGATGTGTCGGAGTTAACTCCCCCTTAATTTCCTAATTATCCAAATTGTTCCTAGGGGTCACTATCTGTAAAGTAAAACTATTTGAGAATACTTTGTTTGCTCTCTCTTTCTCCCACTTTTCAGCAGACACTGCGACCAGGTAAGGCTCTTGCAGAAGATTGTGTTTTCCCCTTTGTTCTATGCTTTTCCTTGGAAAGATGCCATGAACATTATGCACACACAGATGTACATATGAACATACTTAGAAACACAAACTCTTTACATTCATGCATACACACACACACACACACTTTCATGTTTTTGTCTTTTGTAAACCCATTATGTTGTTTAATACATATACCTTTTTATACATGTATATCAGCTTCTTGTTTTTCTGTTACATTTCCTTTTTAGTAGACTTATTCTCAGAGTCTGCCATATTTGTAGTGGACTTTATTTCAAGAGTTCCACACGTGCTCATATCACAATGTGTAAAAAAAAAATCCATGGTCCACTACAGATGCAATATTCATTACATAGTTATAAACTGGCTGCAACCAGTGTTGCTCTCAACTGTAAAAAAAATCAACTTAGGTCAGCAGAACTCAGAGGGTGCTAGCCAACAAGAAACCTCTGTTATGGAAGGTAAATAAGAAAAAAAGACTTTTATGGGGAAAATAGCATAAGAACTGGACATAGAAACAGTGACAAAATGTACTGTGGACTGAAGAGTCTAAATTTAAAGTTTTAGTTATTAAGAGGAGAGTGTATGTAAGAAGAATGCAAAAAGAAAGACTGGATGTTGTGGGAGAGGGTTGGAAATTTGATTCAGGTGAAGTGAATCATGAAAAGGAATAATATCAGAATCGTTGAGGTAAGATCACAAATTGAAGTTTTCTTCAAAGATGTCTACTCTCAAAGATAAATTGCCAAGTTGAAGATTTCTAAATGTAGGGTGCAATATTACATAGATAGTTAGAAACTGGTATAAATGTTAAGAGAAAAAGAAATGGGGCACCAAAATGACAACTGCTGCTGAAGACAAACATTTGATTATTGAAAGCAAAAGAAACAGAAGGAAAACTGCTCCAGATTTGACAGCTGAACTTAATTCCTCTCAGTATCAACCAGTATTGCTCTCAACTCTGAACTGTGAAAAATTGACTAAGATCAGAACCAAGTTATGAAGGTGAATAAGAAGAAAAGACTGATAGGCAAAAACAGCATAAAACTGGACATTGAAAGAGTGGCAAAATGTATTGTTGACAAACGAGTCCTAATCCAAATTTTTGCTGATAAGAGGACCAAAAATATTAATGGAAAATAAGAAAAAACACCACCAGTCTAACAATAAATCCAGAAACTAAACTGTCTGGAGAAGAAAATAGGAATTCCTCAGTTAGGCAGCATCTGACAAAGGTTCTTCCATCCTATCCAAAGATGCAAAAACATGCTTAGGCACTCCAAAGAACTCTACACCAGTAGTCAGCTACCCATTGAATGTGATATTTTGCAAAATTCAGCTGCTCGAGTAGATTCCTCTCCAAAATAATTGTCTTTTTTTCTAGCAATGTGCCCGAATAATCCAAAATCTCTTAGATGGTTCAGGCCAGTTTTACCAAATAATTGGCTGCAAATGTCCATGGCTGTCAGCTTTCAGTTAGCTTGGGAGAGTCTATGAATTCAGCTATCCAGTTGCACTGTTGTTTTTCTTGGGGCTACCAATCTTTACCTATCCTTATATTGTCCAGTATCCTGGTAAAGCTTCCAAGCCTGAACACAAGCCATTTTGCTGCACTTTAATTGCTTGCTTATGTTCATAAAGGAAACGTTTTGTTGATGAAGCAACACTATTTCTGATGTAGTCATTGGTCTAAGACTATGACGCTTTCCCATAGCGAATTAATTGTATATAAATGCTCAGTTATTACACTATATAATGCATTAATGACCAGTCATGTGACCAGCCATGTGACCAGCCATTTAGTAAATAATTTGTATAATACTGAGGTGGTCTCAAAATTATTTTACCAGCAAATTTACATAATTTAAATTAATCTAGCATTAAAATTTTTCAAATTGTAAAAAAATCTACAATTTTTACATCATTTGAAAGAGAAAATAAATTCTGCATAAAGTGTACAAAATAAAACTAATTTATATTTTGTTTTATTAGAAACATATTCAGAAATTAATAAAGCATTAATTCGGTCTTAAGCTTAATTTCACTAATGTATTTTTCTCTAAGATTTCTCAAATATTCACAGTGGTAGATGAAAATAAATATACTGTTTAATAAATAAATGGAGCATATACTCAAGTAAAAGTATCCACTAAACTAACGTTTAAGTAATAAAAATACATACATACATATATTTCAATTGAGCACAGTTGAGTGATAAGCTAATTCTATAAACAACAGCCACCTGCGTTAATGCAAAGCTCTTCCATAAAATGAATTGGAGCACTCTGGCTTATTGGTATTTGTTTACATTTGTAAAAACAATACGCTAGATTTAGTTGTTTCTCTCTGTCGAATGAAGATAGCTCAGTGGTAGAAACTCTAACTGATCGATTGGGTTTCGATCCAGGCTTGAAGTATTTGGATGTCTAGTTGCACTGAGGAGTTGTGATACAACGAAACAGTACTGTCTGCGAATGACATAATTTAGATCTTGAAAATATATTTTTAATTGCGCATTGTTGAATGACAAGCTAATTCTAAAAACAATAGTCACATGCGTAAATGCGAAGCTCTTCAGTAAAATGAATGAATCACTATGGCTGCTTGGTGTTTGTTTATGTTTCTAAATACAATATGCTAGATTTGGCTGATTTGTTCTGTCGAGTGAATGGTAGAAGCTCTGACCGACACTGAAATCGGTTCGGTTTCGATCTGGATTTGAGGTATTCGGTTGTCTAGTCGCACTGAGGAGCTGTGATACTGTGAAACAGTACTGTCCAAAGAACCTTTTAAATCAGAAATTTGAAGTCTTGAGTTCTTGCATACATATTAACAAGTTCCTCTTAAACATATATGAAGCTGGATAAAAAAAAGTACACTGATACTTTTATAATATTCTTGCTTTTCTTCTTCTTTCTCATTCTCCTCTCTTTCTATTACATCTAACATTGTGCATTTGTTTATTTTTTTTAAAAAAATAAATAGCGTTTATTATTCTTTTTTAAAAAAAAGTATTGGGAGGTCAATTGATAAATATTACCTGAGGATACCATAAGGTTGAAAGCAAGGTCGCGGATTCAACTGACCTCCTGATTTTTAAAGTTAAAAGCTCTACATGTTATTTTTACCTTTATTCTTTTCACACATGTATTGAGCACTTTTTAATACCACTGTTTCCTTGTCTGATTCAGCTCTGACCATTAAACTTTTATGGATATTATATGAGAATATGTACAGGGAGAGGAAAGAGAGTGATACAATATGTAGGCAAAGAAAGAATGAGACATAATTCAGCTCTATTCATATCTTTTCTATTTCTGCATGGAAATTTCAAATTTTAGAAGACTAGAGAAATTGGAGGTGGCAAAATGGTTTAGATTATGAAATTAATTTTCTGCTAATGCCATGGAAGACATAACAAATCAAAAAACAAAATATATATGGCCTTTTTCATTGATGGCAATGGTTGGCAGCAGAAAATAAGTTGCCTTAAAACAGCGACACTCATGGCTAAAACAACGAATGTGTGATCGGCACAGTTTTTGACAATGACCACAGGAGTAGATGACTGTGGATTTTCTCCACCATGGGTCATCTGCATCTTTGACTAGCCTCTATAGCATACTGGATTATTCTTTGAGAGCTGCTATTTGCTCTCACAAAAACAGCAGCTCCCCATCCCACTCAATCCCAGGCAACTCCATCCAAGTTCACAACATTGATAGAAAATTCCATGGACGTTTTACACTGGTCTTTGAAGTGAAGCTTGGATCATGTAATGTTACAAATGCCTTCAGACAGTTCCACATACAGAGTATCTGACTGCTGAATGGGATATAGTGACTAAATGTCAGCTCTTTTTAAATATTTCTCAAGCATCTCATGTGAAGATTATTTAAAGCTCTTCTGCTGACCAACATACAAAGTTGGTTAGTGTCTATCTTTCTCTCTCTGTTTCTTGTAAAATAGTGTTGAGAGGAAGCATGTTTGGTAAATTAAGATTTTGGTATTTATCCTAAGTTTATCCATTTTCCATGCTCTTTACATAGGTTTCTTGAATGCTTGTCAATTCCTCATCCAAATATATGATTGATGTTATGGTGGATCCAAAGTAAAACTATTAAAAAATTAAAATTTTGTTCTTGTAATTAGTGAATAAGAGACAGGCAGGGAGGCACAACCAGACTGAGACAGGTGCCGACGTGCGACCAGACTGAGATAGTTCAATGCATAGATAAATATGATAATCTGAAATAAATATATAAAACAAATATGCATATGAACAAAAATTGATATGTATAGATTATAATAGATTTGATTCTTTTATTTACCCAAAGGATATTGCCAAAAATCAGCCTTCAAATCCTTTTTGTAAATTTTGGTACAGAAGCTGACAGTGGGAAATAAGACCAAATTTTCCCTTCATCCCAAACAGGTCATCAAATTACAGATGCAAACAAACAAGCTAACCAGAAACTGACTGGCATTATCAAAAGTTCTCCTAACAAAAGAATAACAATCAACTTTTGGTTAACCATGATTCCTCCTTCCACCCCCAGAATTTCACCTCACAGGGCAGGGATTGAAGTAAAGCATTGTGATGTAAGATATCACTTAACAGAAGCAGCTTCTATTATTCTCAGTTTCTCAAAGGGTGGCAACAACAGCAACAGAAGCGGAGACTGGGGTTTAGGTCAGCTGCGTGGGTGAGTTAACCTGGGCCAAAAAATGAAGTGAAAGGTGATATTTTGCTAACATTTGACCTTGGGGAAAAGACAAATATCAGAAAGGAGACTGCTTTTGCTAAACAAATTTTTAGTCATTTGAAACATTTGGCATAACCATTTTAGTATAAGTATTTTCAGTCATTTTAGGTGATCAGGCAATCATTAAAGCAAAATTATAGGCATTAAACTAAATTAAAAATAAGTTTATACCTTAAGTTGTATAATTCATTGAGTAAAACAAAAGAAGTGCTTCATGGATCAATAATTTAAAATCAGAAAAAATAATTACCAAATGAAGTAACAGCTAAAGTATGAGTAAAGTAAAAATGTTGAGGATATAAGTTCAGAAAATTTGTGGAATAATGAATGATTCATGTGAGAAGTTCAGACAATGAGGAAGGCCAAAGAATGCATCAGCCATAATGTAGAGATAAAGCTAACAAGGATGAGGATATTAGTCCAAACAATTTGTGGAATAATGATAATGATTTATGTGAGAATTTCCGACAATGAGGAAGGCCAAAGAATGCACTGAATTTATGTACATATGCATGTATTTACATGTTGGCGCACACACACACACACATATATATATATATATATAAATGCACATATATACACATACAAACACACATGCACATGCACACTTGTGTGTGCTTTGTTATTAATAAACTAATGCCTACATTGTAAAGTTATTTTTTTTTCTATTTTTAGGGTATTTATTATGGATGGTTAAATTTATGGTGTATTTCTACCTATATAGTATATACAATATATACTCCCTCACACACATGTACACACCCACATGTATGCCCACCCGTATACATATTTTTATGTAGTGTATATGTAGTAAATTAAATATTTACTTATATCATAAGTTATCATTTGTCGAATGTTTTATTTTTATTTGATGACTAGTAGCTTATTTTTTTAATCTAATCATTCTTATCAAATGAAATCAATGTTGTTTTGAACAGGTTCACTTCCAGATCTCCCAAGGCTCTATTCTAGGTTCTATGCTGTTTCCGATCTTCAATGATTTTCCCAGTGTCATCTCTTCCTAAGTAGTTATTTATGCAGATGACATGACTGTTTACTTTCTGTCTCAGTAGAAAATCCATCAGAGAGGACAAAATAAATGACTGCTGCTCTTGAAAACGACCACCATTCAGTTGTTAATTGGGGCAGGAAATAGCTTGTATATTTTAGCACCTCAAAAAAGAAACTGCTCACAGTTAAGCACCAGAAAGAAACTTTTCTGCAATGCCATCAGAATTGGGTGATGCAAGACTCCTGGAGAGCAACACACTTTCTTGGCCTCATGTTTTCAACTGACCTTGAAGTGGAGTAACTGCAATGAATCAATAGCTGCATCTACTGCAAGGAAAGTTGGTTCACTGTGTCACGACAGAAAGTTTTTCTCGTCAGAGTCCATCTTGAACATTTGCAGATCTACCATTCACCCAGGCATTGAATACTGCTGTTGTATCTGGTCTGTTGCTCCTGCTATTTATCTTGAGGTTCTTGACAAAATTCAAAGAAGGATCAAATAATATAATTTATTCTGAATTGGAATCTTGACATTTGTCACATTCTCAGTGATATGGCATGGCTTCCCTCCGCTTTTTATACAAATATTTTTATGGCAACTGCTCTGACGAGCTTTTTCTCCTGGTTCCCTGACCACATGAATTTAAGTGTGCTACTAGATTGGCATCTAGATCCCAACAATTTACTGATGAAATAGCTAAATGCAACCAACAGTTTCTTTTCTTGTAATTCCCACTTACTTGCTTCCCTGATAACTGCAATCTGCAAAAATTTAAATGCAAAGTCAACTGCTATCTTCTTGAATCCCATTCATCTTTTGTCCTTTCTTCAATCCTTCCTATAGTCAGGCTTTTCTTTCACTTTCACTCCCTGTAACTCCCTGTGTACTATTAACATTTCCGTTTTGTTTGGGTTGAAATGATTATAATAAAAAGGTTTCTGTCCATGAAGTTATTTTTAGAATAGAAACATTCATTGCACTGGGCCAATCCCACGCTCTAAGTAAAACCAACATCAACGCATAAAGAAGAAAGAGTCATCATAATTGGCTGCTGTCAAACCACAGGTGTTAAATCAGAAATTTGCTTTTCCTATGTGAATAACTTAACATAGACCAAAGCGACCCACACCATGGTATTTCTACATGTTCCAGTCGAATTTGAATAGCAGACTCTGGAGATAGAAACAAATTACCAGTTATTCACAACCAGTAGACTGAGGTGGAGCATTTTTGTCATAATTCAAGGACTCTTCAGAATTTTCTGAAAGTGTCTAATCTTGATATTAACCCCAACATTCACCATCCACACCAGAAGTTTAGCCCTTATGGCACCCAGAGGAAGAGGATCAACAGGGATGACTTCCATTCTCTTATTGACCAGAATTTGCATACTTTCCATTTTAGATGACCATAGCCTTCCTGTTTATTCTCTCTTTAGTTGACTACTCAAATTCTCCAGGACACACTTCTGATGATGCATGTTCTTTATTCTTTATCCAAAAACCACAATGCCTGTTTTTTTTCTGAACAATACTTCATGGTCACATTGGATCATGACACCCTATAAAATTGGGTACTTAATTTCAATGTTACCTTCCATAATATTCTTCTGTAATCTCCAATCTATACTGGCATGATGTACCATTCTTGTAACATTATCATGAAACCTACATGATATTATTATTTGCAACAATCACTAAAAAGCCTCATGACCTCTACGAAGATTTGAATTAAACTCATATTTACAAATTCATGCATGCAGAAGCAATTGATTCACTTATGACATTTTAAAAATATAATGCCAATGTTTTAATGAAAGAAAATACATTTACAAATTGACCTTAGTATGTGTCATTCCTCCTTTTTAATATGAGATATTAAGTAATGAGTCGAAAAATAAGAGAATGTGAAAATAAAAAATAGTACTGGAGAAAATTCGCTTTCTGTCATCTAACAGGAAGAATAGGGAAAGTAATAAACCGAAAAGATGGAAACAGTAAGAATTAAAATGAGTCAATGAGGATATGTTACATAGGGAAGATAAACTAGATTAACAAAAGAAAAACAACACTATTCCATCTTAATCAGTGCTGGACTCACAAGTCATTTCAAGATACACTCTCACAGAACACAATCTGGCTAACTTCATCTGCCCTCTCTCTCATTATATATATATATATATATATATATATATATATATATATATACACATACACGCGCGCGCATGACAAAATATAGTTTTAAGATATGCTATGTTTATGGGTTAAAGGTCTGAAGATCAAGGAAAGACCATATATAAATATAAATGTGGACATTTAGGTCAACACCCAGAGCATTTTCACAATAAACCCAATTGTCAGGCAATGTCATGATGATTACATTAAGCATGAAACAAATTTTCATCTCTGGGTGGGTGTTGACTTCAATGTCTATAATTTCTCAAATTCCTACTCCTGTATCTAAAACTATAATCAAATTGACACAGCCATACTTATCAAATAAATATAGCACTGAACCAAAACATTCCTTGACACAATAAACCTAACAATGGCAACCTATCTTCATTTGAGGCTATCTGTTAACAAATCATAGAAATAGTTAAAAAAACATTATCCCACCTCCTCATAGTAGACAAACTATTTTACATGAACTTTAATCTTGCATGACACAAGTACCATTTTACAATCATTATGGTAACATTTACAAAGACTGATGGTGTAGCTATGGGCTCACCTCTGGGTTGCACTTTATCTAATTTCTACATGAACTATATAGAAAACAATGTTTTCATTAATTTTACCAAACCCTCAATATATGCACAATATATTGAAAACATTTTCATATTAATGTAAAACAAAGATGACGAAAAATCTTTAAGGAAACATTTAAATGCACTGACCATGTTTAGAAAATAAAACATTCCTATAAATCTAGATACATAAATAACACAACTGATACATTCTGTTAAGAGTAAAAATAAAATCATCCTTGATAATGGCTAAAAGTAGAGCCAAAAGCGGTTGGACATACAGAACTTTTGAACAGTTTTTATATACTTTGTGTCCCGAAAAGAAAACATTGTACAAACAAAAGATAAATTAAATAAAGTTTAATCACAGTACCTTGTCAGTAGAAAGTGCTAGTATAGGATAGATTTGGGTTGGGTACACGTGTAAGTTGAATTAATGACTTAGTACCACTATGCGATTAGTATTTAATATGTAAAACAGGATTAACCTATGCAATAAAGATACCAACTCACCTCGTTATGGATTCTGGAAGTAGTAGATCAAAGCTAAACCGGATGAAGTAAAAAGACAACACTATATAGCAGAGGCGTGTGAAAAGCCCTGTTTTCATTGGCTGACGTCGACTGGCATATGTCAATAAGAACGGTCGATGTTTGGCCTTACTAGGAAGATGAATACTGTTTTTGCAATGTCTCGGTGCGTAGCATGACGCTTTGAAGGAGGTGGCCTGACTCATCTAGAATCAGGTTTGGGTTGTTGTTGGAGCCAATATGATGCAGAACCTGAAATCAACAATGAGAACAGTGCGTCCCTGAAGACCCCACCCTTGATGCATCTAAAATGTATAATTTAACTAAGTAGTCTTTAATTTCATATATGTGTGCATGTGTGTGTGTTTAAAGGTTCGTTTCTGCTAGAGAAATAGTTATCGAAGTAATTTTTATGATAATATCTTAGATGTCAACACCTGTAGAATTTCCACAGGTCCAAAAAATTTACTTATAAAAAGCATTAAGATTCTAATACCAAATATCTTTTATGCTTCCGCACCATGGAACGACAGTTAGCCAGCTAATCTCACTGACTCACTTCTGTAGTAAATTTTTTCTTTCTCAGTACCTTACATTTGTAACCTTTTGTAATACTTAGTTTTTACTTACTATTTAGAGTCTTAATACATGAATATTTGCTTAGTAAATACTTGGTTTTGATAAAATTTGCCATTTTTCACCATAAATAAATATACAGCCATATCATGTTGAAATGCTGGTTCTTATACAGTCACCAATGTTAAGTAATGTTGAGTGTTCAGTAACCTAGTTGGGAGTACCACTCTCTGTATGCTTGGATGTGCAGGTGGTGTAATGGATAAAGAATTAGAAATCAATTCTAATTCCAGTTGGCTTTGTAATATTCACCTGCATGCAAATACACTTTGGAAAAGTATGAATCCACCTATTTCCCCCCAGCTATGGGTTAATTAGTAGGACTTGTATCAGTAAAACATTCTTACAATCTAAAAATATTTTCTGGTTTTAAATAACCTTCAAAAAGTTATTAAACTGTAAAAACAATAAACCAATCACTAAATAATAATAATAAAAAATGGTAAACATTTTATTTATTGCACCTATGTTTCAGCTACATTATTTTTCTTTGTAAAAGAAATTTTGGAAAGAGTTTCTAGAAACTATAGTGCTTTCTTACTATAATTACATATTTTGTTAGCCTCAGTACTTTGGGTTTGTTCTAACCATGAATTAGGTCATGATTTCCTGATTTATTGAATGAAAAGAATCAACTAATATGTGAATTTATATGCAAAAAGTATTATTTTTTTTATTCTTTTACTCTGGGTTCTAACTTTTGTAATAGTAATGGTAATATTAGTTGTTACATTTTAAGGAAACATTTGGTATTCATTGTCCAAGCAGCAGTGCTGGTTTCAATTGGAATTACAAAATCTTTCTCGTAAAAACAGTTTTTCAGGAAAATAGGTAGGCCAAGTCCAATAACTGCTATTGCTCTTTCCAGTATTGATGGGAGTATCCTTCCTAACTATTTGTTTGAAGTAGTGTGGAATATCAATTTCATGATTATATGATTTTTCTCCCTTTGAACAGCACCAACAACTGAAATTGGTAGCACATGTAACTCAAATTACTTGTGATGTGGTTTTTGTTATCTGATACAGTTCTTTATCTGTGTTTCTGTAGTTCCAGTCCATATGGTTTGAAGAAGGATGATCCTCACTGGCAACTACTGGCTTTATTCACTCAAAGCCATTGTTAGGCATTGTGCTGAGAAATCAGTTGTGTACAGCTGACAGTTTAGATATTTCTGAACAAGTTTAGCACCATATATGACATTCATATGGGAAGCTTGACAAGACTATTTAAGAAAATGTTTCTACACTTTAGTTTGCTATTTGCGTTTGGAAGCAGTGTTTAAAAAAACAAAAAAAAAAAAAACAAAAAAAAAAAAAACAAAAAAAAAAAAAAAAACAAACAAAAAAAAAACAAACTTTCCCTATTTTTTGTCCAATTTCCAAAAATGCTATACTAAATTTTTTTTATAAGAGATCGATTTATTCATTGACTGAGTAACCAGTGATGCTGTAAGTTAAAATTTTTAAAATATTTCTCTTTAAACAGATTTTTTTTCAGGAAAATAGTTCAATTTGTTAATTAGCCATTATCCCTCTTTCCAATATTAATGGGGGGGCTTCCTTCCTTGCCTTTTGTGTGAAGTAGTGTGGAATGTCAGCAGTTCACACTCCTCCCCTGTCTTTTGAACAGGGGTAGAGGTTCATCCCTTGTTTACTGTTTAGGATTGACTTTCCAGTTCCTTCACCTAAAGTCTTTTTTAGTCTCTTTCACTCAATGGCATAATCGATTTGCTTGGTTTTGTTTGTTTAGTTTTACAGCATATCAACCTCAATGGGTTATTTAATGCCAACAAGATTTTTATTGCTGATAATATTTTGTTTTGTCAAAAATCTATTTTTGGTAATAATTTTTTCCTTCAAAACTGTATTGCTGGTAATATTTTTTTTCAAAAACATATTGTTGGTAATATTTTTTTTTTTTTTTTCAAAAAGTATTTTTTAATAATTTTTTTTTTCAAAAAGTATTTTTAATAATGTTTTTTTTCAAAAATGTATTGCTGATAATTTTTTACCAGTATTTCTGATATTAAAACCTATTTTTACACTTTCATAGTGTTTTGACCCCAGTTTCAGGGTTAACTATTTGCCCATAACTGGGACCCTAACAGGTGCTACCACCCCAGGTCAGCAATTAAGAAGAGGGTTCCACGCCCCTCAAAATCTCCTGATTAGAGGCCTTGCTGCTGGATGTAGTTTATCGTCTTACCCAGGATGAAGATGTAGTTTATCATCATACACAGGACTCCTCCACCTTGCTTGGAATGAACTGAGTAAAGAAAAAAAAAAAAAGGACTCTTGATTATGTTATTGTTCTGTCTGAGAGTTAAAAAACTACCTATTTTAATTGTTTCTCTTTTCACTTCAGAATAAAGTGCCTCATTTTCCACAGAGAGAGTTAATCATTTTTCATAAGTGTGAGAAATAAACTATCCCTATTTTATAGTTCTTTGACAAGCAAAAAAAAAAAAAAAATGTTGTTAAATTTTTTACTACTTTATATTTCTCCTTTGTGCTTTCTTTTTAACCAAACAGGAAATACAAGGTTTTTTTCCATTTTTTTTTTTCCATTGCAGGAACCTTTATATATTGTTTGCCTTTTGCAGAGAGATTTTTTGAAACATTCACACATTACTTTGCAAAATGTTAAGAATCATTACCTCTTTACAATGGCTGATGGTAATCACTTTGCATTCACTCAAATGCAGCTGAACAGTTTTCTTCAATGCCTTCCCATAATTATTTTGGCCAAATCAGAATATTTAAGATAGAAACAGTTAAAAATAATAATTATTCAATGATTTTTCTCTTTCCATTTATTCCGCTGTTTGCTTTTTCTATTCAGTTTAAAATTGTATTTTTACATTTCATTGCTTGGCTTTCTTCTGTATTTCAACCAAAAATCTCTTTGAAAACAAGAATTTTATAGATTTTGTTTGGACTCTGGCTTGAGTAAAAATCACTTATTCAAACAGCTCTTAAAAGAGAAGAAGAATAAAAGAATTTACACAAACACGATTCCTTTTTGAAAACCAAATTTGTTTAAAAGTTATACAACCATAAATTAATATTTGAAGTCTCAGTTCCAGCTCAGGGATTCTTCCCAATAGTTTCTACTACTATAAAACCCAGTTTTAAATGCCAAATGATTCCCAGAGAGTGGAGAGGGGCATCTCCTGTTAGACAAACTTGGCAAAATTTGAAATTTTGTTTCAACTGTTTTTTTTATTTTAAGCATTTCACTCGAAGCAAGGCAGGATGCCACTAGTATGCAAGGGATTACAGAGTGGGAGTAAAGAGATGTGATAGAGGAAAGGATGAAGAGAAGGACAAGGAATAGATCAGGGCATCTGGCGATATCAATTGACATTACATTTGAATAGTTTGTGCTTATTGCTATTTTCTTCATTTTTGTTTTAATCTGTATAATAAAAGCATGAATCTCACTGTACTCAGTCCTGTCATTAGTAATTTTGACCTTGTAATTGGTACAGAACAGATAATGGATTACATGAAGAATTGTCCAGGCAATGGTAAGAAAATTGTTTTTGTATTCCCTACCAGCATTGAAAGAGGAGTCTTGGCATTAAAGATTAATGATAATAACTGTTCTTTACTTTGTATTTGGTTTGCAAATGTAGCAGTAACTATTTAACCATGTTTAGCCAGACGTTAAAGATTTCAGAAGCAGTTACTATTTTCAGTATATTATGGCCATATGCAAAAACACCTGGAGCATGTGCAGCATGGATTTCGAGAAACTGACCGCTTTTTGGTGGCAGCATTGCAAATAACTAGGAGAGGGGACACAAACGAGAACATATGACCTAGACACTACACCCATGCATTCCTTCAACCACATTCATGTCATCATGTAAAAACAGCACAACAGGCAATTTACAAATTGATGATATCAAAATCAAACAAATTTAGATACCAGGGAAATTTTTTTTAACAGAGGACAGAAAGTGTGACACTGATATCCGAATCCACACTGGGATAATGAAAGGTGCCTTCCAAAAGCTAAGCAAAGTATTATGAAACAGTAAAATTTCATTAGAAACAAAGAGAAGGATACTAAAATTTTATTTGATATCAGTCCTCCTTTATGGTATTGAATACTAGACAATCTCACAAATGACAAAGAGACTTGAAACAACAAAAATGTAGTTCTACAGAAGGATGCTGAGAATTCTATGGAAAAAACATGTGATAGCAAAATTTTAGAGAAAATGAAAAGACTTATACTTAACAAGAAGAAGAGATAGGATGTATAATGAGTAAAGTAGGCTCGGAAAATTTGATACTCACAGGATAGATTGAAGGCAAGAGTGATAGAGGAAAACAATGCATAACCTACCAAGATAGCTTGAGTAAATGAATAATGGAACATGGTTTAGGGGAATTGACAAAAAGACAAAATATATTAACAGCTACAAAGGATAGGAAATTGTGAAGAGTCATGATCACTAACATCCAAAAGGAACACAGCACCTAGAAGACTGTAAGAACATTCTTTTGGGAATTATAATTGCACACTTCCTATAGTAAAAATTTCCAATAGAACTGACATAATGGAATAACCTGTCACCCCCATGAGTGACTATACTATAGGTAGTAACTGCCTATAAGTATCTGTAAGTCAACAGACTACAGAGACTAGCTGCGACCTGTTCCAGCTAGACAGTTGAACACTGCCTTTGAGCAGAGAGGAACCCAGGCGAGGCTCTGCTGAAGGGCAAAGTCTCATTCGGGGAGCTAGACTGCCTCTGAACCCGTTTATACGGGTTCAAAAAGGAATATTTTTGTCCGAGCCCATAGGCTCGGACAAAAATATTCCGCTAAACTGCCCTTGTGCCACATGCAACCCTCGTGGTGGGGGTACCTAAATATACTAGCTGCAAGCTGTTCCAACTGAACAGTCAAACTATGCCTCTGAACAGAGAGGAACCTGTCCGAGGCTCCGCCGAAGGGAGGGTAGCTAAATATACTGGCTGGGATCTGTTGAGTACGACTCAGACTTACGTAAAAACTACTGACCTTCCAATAGTAGCACTTACTACTGGATTGACTTGCGACGACCTTGTGCATAACTGTTACCTTTATTCTTATTGTACTGTTTTTTTTTTTACCATAAACCTTTACTTATTTTATCCACCTTGTTTTTCAAGTATAGATTCCTATTAGCATGGAATATAACAAGAACAAGCATTTTATCTCAATTATTTTTATTCGTTTGTTATTTCTGCTGAACAACATGGCACAAAAAAAGTTTTGTTTGTCAACACACAGCACCCTCTCAACCGCAATAGTGACTAAAAACTACACTGACTAATTTTTTTTTTTCCACAAATGGGGAGTATTAATATAGAAAAAAACATTAAACAGTTTTATTAAGTTCATGCTGCAGTGGCAAGCTTATTGCAATGATGCATGACAAGAGAAAATAACTTTCTTGGTAAATTCATCCAAAGATTTTGATGCACAACAAACCTTGTCCTTATGTTGCAAATATGACGCAGCAAATTGTCAAAGAGATAGGATGAGAATTTCTATGTTCCAACAATTTCAAGACACATACCTTAAAGAATTCCCAAAATAGAATTCTTCTTGATATGTCCCAGAAAGGGATATATTTATTTGAAGTAGAAAAGTAGTTGTTGACTACTGTAACCGGGTAGGACAATCTAGCAAGTAACCGTAATGGACTGGTCCTCGTTGTAGGTGTAGGCAATAGGTGAAGATGATAGGCGTAGTCACTGTACCTTCACATCAGTCTGTATTTATGGCTGACACCAGCCAATCATATTACTGTGAGGGGGAACCCATCAGTTCTTTTATGATAAAATATGCAATTTGTCTGAAAATGGTGCAAAGTGATAAAACACTAGGGACAATATATTAATAAGTGAATCATTTTCCCTTGGTTGCTTCAATTTTTGCGGGGTTAAAAATGCTGATATCTTTTGCATCAATCTAATAGTTGCATTGCTGTAAAAACATTCTTCAGCACTTATTCCTAATCTGCTGAGAATCGTTTATTTTCAACAAATGGGAACAAAACCGTAATCAGTATTACTGTAAAAGGTTATATCTATAACACACACAAAGTGTCAGTGCATTGCCACAAATATGTTGAGACTGATTACATTTAAATTTAGTACTAAAAAAAAAAAAAAAAATCTCCTTTTATATTAAAACCCAAAAAGCATTCATAAATTTCAAGCAGTTATACTTTCAGTGAGCCTGTCAGAACAAAAGCATTTAAAAGTATTTAAATTATTCAAAAAAAATTTTTTTTTTTTATAAAGTCTGCATTTCCATTAATGTTACACATATATCGACAAATAAAAGAAAGTGTAAACCAAGCAAAATAAAGAAAGGAAGCCTATAGGGGCAATTCTGAATGTTTTTTTACCACTCTTTATAATTTCAAACTGAACAAAGTTTAGGTGAATGTCACATATATAGATATTATTTGATAATTTTCCAATTTTTTAAGCTTTGGAGAGAAAAATTATGAAAATAACTCGTTTGAAATATAGAGCACATTTTAAAATATTATTTTATTATTCACTGATAACTAACAATTTTAACTTTGGTATCATCAGTGAATAATGTTTTTTAAAAAATTATTTGCATTTTGGCTTTTTCTAAGTTCTCTGAAAGGAAATTTTATCATGTAATTTATGTTTGCTTTTAGTTTTATATTATTTGTAAATGTTGATTTAAATTTATTTAAAAATAGGATGTATCAAAAGTAATTTCATTTTTTACAGAATTTTGCTCTAAACCTTATTTTATAAGCATACCTAAAAAATATCACTCCAATATATTATTAGTATTAATATTATATTTTTAGGGAGTATTAAGAGTGTTTTTTTTTGTTTTTGTTTTTTTTTACACAGGCCATTACTCAAAACATTCTTTTGTATGCACATCAAAAAAAATATCTCACTTTACTATATTATTTATATTATTATGTATTAGACTTTATCAATTTTTTATTTGTAATGGACCTTTACTCAGGTTTTCTCATATACATATCTAAAGACTATGAACATGCTATATTATTATTAATAGATTCTGTATTGTATCAAAAATAATCTCATTTTTAATTGGCCTTATCCCAATAGTTTTAATGAATATTAATATTTTAGGAAAATCTAAGTCAAAATGGAAAAAAAAATTTCATGTCATGGGTTTTGTGCTTTAGGGCTTCCTTGGACTAAAGTGATGTTTATGTTGATATGATTACATATGTGCATGAGGGAGAGGAGGCACTAATATTTTATGCTTAAATTAAAGTTTGGCTTTATTTTCTAACTGATTTCATTTGTTTTTTTTTTCTTTTTGTACATGCTTCCATCACTTTTGGTATTAAATATCCCATATTGTGATAACAGGAGCTCTGCCAGGAAAGATGAATATATTGTAAGAACCTGAACATAAATTTTCTGCAGATAATCTAGCAATTAAAGCACTTTCTATATATTTTTGTCTTAGTAATTTGTTCTCTCTTAATTAAAGTAACATTTTTAAATCAAAATTATGGTCATGCTCATTATGGTGAGCCACTAATGTGTTGTTTTGTAAAAGATTTCTTTTGTGATCATATAAGGTTTTATTTAAATTTCTTGAGGTTTCTCCAGTGTATTCCTTGTGGCAATTGCTATATGTAATAGAGTAAATTCCTCCTTGAAGTTTAGCTTATTATTTTATGTATTAATTAAGTCTTATTTTTTTAGACAAAATTGTAGCATATTCTGTGTTGAGTTTAGACAAATTCTTTTCAATTGTAGTTGTGATAGAACTGCTGGACAGAATAGTATCTTTTGACTTGTCGGTTTTTTCAGAATGATCCACTCTTCTATTTTGAAATATTTTATGATCTTTTTGCTTCAAATTGAATATGAAGTAATCAGGATATCGGAGGAGCTTAAAAGAGCTTTTGTCGATATGGTGAGAATAAAAATTTATGAGATCATTTTTATTAGTTGATATTTAGTACTGTGTAATATGATATCTAGGAAAGTTAAAGTATTGTTTTTCTGTTTGATAAGTGAATACTATTGTATGTTAAATTGTTTGCTTTATTTACAAGTCAGGTAAAGTAGTTTTGCAGAGATATATCAATAGAGCAATATTGGAAGTATGTTTATTGTTTAGGTAAAATATTTTAGAAAGGACCAGATTCAAGAAATTCTAAGAAGATACATGCTAAAAGCTCACTTATAGGTGAACCCATTGGTCATCAAAATTTTTGATTATAAAAATTATTGTTAATTATCATTTATTGTTGAAATAGCATTAATTGATAATGAGATAGTGTGAGGTTGCTAACAAACTGGTGAAAGCCATAACAAAAAAAAAAATATTTAATGCCTTATCTTGGCAAAAATCTGCTCTCAGCACATGTTAAACATTCAGACAACATCAGGTATATATGTATATATATATATATATATATATATATATATATATATATGTTTAAAGGTGTGTTTCTGCTAGAGAAATAGTTATAGAAGTAATTCTCATGATAATATCTTAGATGTCAACACCTGTAGAATTTCCACAGGTCCAAAAAATTGCTTAGTAAATACTTGAATGGAAAAATGCTTTTGGCAGAAGAGGTTCATATTCAATATTTGATAATGTGTGCTTAAGTTTTAGGCAGTTTTGATAATCATTTCTTTTCATGGTTAGCTGTAAAAAATTGTACATGTTGGACTACTTTACACTTAGGTAAAATAATAATATTTATTAGGAATTTATTATAGGAAGAATTCAAATTTTATGGAAACATTGTTTACAATTATGTATTTAGTTACATAAAAATAATACAAATTTTGATGCTATATTTGATTTGTTGTTGGCTATTTTTCATTTTCTCCTTTGTTATTGGCAGCATTTTAGAATACTTTGGTTGGAATGCTAAGTTTTCTGAATTGAACAAACTGGAAGAATTTGGTTTACACTTTGTTACCTCTCTTTTCCATTGTTGTTTTTAGATCGCTTTTTTCCAGTCATTTTGATTGGCAATAATCAAATTCTGAAATTTAGAATAATCTTATTCCATTTCAAAAACAAGGCATGTAAAAAGGATTAATTTGAACTATTATACAACCAAAAATAAAATGCTTTTAACAAAAAACCTTAATGATTTCACTATAAATATGTAACAATAATGTAATGATATTCTGCAGGCAAATCTACAGTTTATGTTACCTCAACTCATTGTATGATTATGAACTATAAACCTAAACTGAGCTTGAAATATTGTGTAATTAGTTCTATTTGTTTGTAAAATACATAGATATAATAAATAAATTACTGTGAAAAAAGCAATTTTCAATTTTTTTTTTTTAATACACCCCTCCTCCACCAAATACATCACACACACACACATATATATATATATATATATATATATATATATATATATATATAAAATGGAGGCACAGTGGAGTAATGGTTAGTGGCTTGGATTGAGGAATCGGAGTGCCAACTTCAAATTCCAGTCGAATCCATTACATTCATTTACATGCTACTACCCTTAGGAAAGGTATGAATCCACTTCTCCCTCCAGCTATGGGTAAATAGCAGGGCAGATAGGGTTCTATAGCCTTGGATAAGAATTGGTCTAGGAGAAGGACAACACTGAATTCAAAACCTGCAGAGGGTCGTTTGGGGACCTTGTGGCATGTAGTGCTCCAGGTCTATATTCGGTCCTTCAAAAAGTGCGCTTGTTTCTGCATAAAAACTTCACCACTATAATCAAATCTCATGTGCTGGTGTCTGGGCTGTTGGTTCCTAGGAAATGATCTGCTTGACCCTCATACATCAAATTCGATGGCAGAGTCAAGTACATATATATATTATATATATATATATATATATTTTACAATCTTTATCTGACATTTTTATTACTTCAGACGTTATAATGGAGAGCCTCATTTTTATTTATTAAACAGTGTTTATTATGTCTACTGGCCTTTTGAATAGAGATCTGAGAAGTCTAAATAAAATGTGTCCTCCAGAAAAGATTGAACCTCCATCTCCCTTTGTAAGAGAAACTATCATTTGATTCAGCTTCCTTCTGAGCTGTTTAAAGAAAGCACATCTCTTCACTCAGATTACAGTCTTTAAGACTCCATATCTGATCAGTTTCAAATACAAAACAAAAAAAGCAGTTTCTAATGAATTATTGGTGAAACTTGCTGAATTTTAAGAGAGAAAAACATTTATGAACATAAAATCTTGCAACATTTTATCTCGTGCATTAGTTATGCATAGAAATCATTTCTATCATAATTTTGATCTCAGAAATGCTTGACTTATTAAAAGATTTTTAGGACAAAGTTCTTGAAAGTGCAATTATCAATACTTGGAAAAATGTTAACTTACAGCCTGGATACATGTTCTTTCTTAAAAGAAAGGTTCCTTTTTCAAGCCAACATACTTATTCATTACCATAAAAATTTTAAAAAAAAATTTAAAAAAACAGTTATGTGTTACATTATAGATGATAGACAAGCTACTGCAATAAAGCATTTTATTTAAATTTTCTTGTGTTCAAGCAAGTGTTTTCTTTTTTTGGAAACTGTCCAAATGTTCTATAATCCTGAGCACTTTTAGCTATACTCTTAGCTATTATCAAGGTTGATTTTATTTTTACTTTTTAACTGGTTTTGCATATATTTCTAGAGTTATAGGGATGTTTTATTTTCTGAACACAGTCAGCACATTGTGGCAGTGTTTGTAGTTAATATTGAGTGTTGGCTTTTCCTTCATTATTAAGGCTTCCATTATTTTTAATCTTTTTTATATGTAGATGAGGTTATTATATTACTATTTTCTACTAGTATGTTTCGGATGGAGTCCGGTAAGTTTGTGTTTAAATGAATTCTAATAGAGCTGTGATCAGATTGGTGTAATGTAAGTCGTCTGGATAGGTATGTAGTAGTGTGACCGATGTAATTATTTATGAGTTTAGTTTTATCACAGTTCTTTAAGGGGCATTTGGACTCATAAATAATGTTCGATTTTGTAGTTTTAATTTTCCGATAACATCATTATATAATCAATCAGCAGTCATATTGTGCTACTGCTATAGGATAAATTCATGAAAATTTGCTATAATTTTTGACTTCATCTTAACTAAAGGTCACCTTATATGCATGTATATGCCAACAACAACATTAACTGGCTGTCATTTAATAGGCTGTAAAATTACCTTAGCATCCACCATAGTTTACCTTTACTTACTTTTTACAATAATTTAGAGAACTTTCAATTCAAAAATTTAATATATTTTCATATTATATCTGTGTATAAATAAATGTTGGCAAAATGTTACAAAACTGGCACACTTGATAAAGTTCAAGAAATGAAATGCACTGGCATAAAAAAGTTTTTAGCACTGACTGTCGCTAGTCTATTTGAACACATTCAAGCATGAAACACTATTACAATTCATTAATATAGTATACTATAAAATAATATTTTATCATTTATGTATGTGTATATATATATATATATATATATATATATATATATATATATATACACACACATCTTAGATTGAGTATCTGTAGAAGAGACAAAGAAAAACTATACATAGCCAACGTGTTTCATCCTGAGTGATTGCGTCAAGGCAAATTGTGTTGGCTATGTATAGTTTTTTTCTGTTGTCTTTTTATATATATATATATATATATATATATATATATGCAAGTATGAAAAATTTTGGATGTAACTAGAAATATATCTGTAAAAGGAGAATAAGTATAAAGACAAAAGGAAAACTTATCTTAGGATGTGTTTCATCCTCTTGTGAAATTTGAGGCAAATGTAAAGGTTTTATTTTGCAATAAGTAATTTTTTTTTCAAAATTTTCAAATTAAAAAAAACAGTTAAAATCATAAGCTCCTTTTATTTAAACTACAAATTGCATAATTTAATTCCAAATTAAATAATCTAGATATTAATTAAATTATAAAAAAAAATAATTTATGTCACATTTTTTATTAAATTATGTCCCTCACTATCTTCCATAACTTAGACTTTTCAATTAGCCTGATAAATATTTATGAACATCTCTTAAATTTCTAAATTTAAAAAAAAAAAAAAAAAAATTCTTCCTTAGTTTATGAAGACTTGTTACAAAATCAAATCCTTATATTTACTTTGATAACGTCCATCAGAGAATGAAATGCTTTGGCCAAGATAAGTTTTCCTTTTGCATTTATATATATATATATATATATATATATATATATATATATATAGATAGATAATATTATTACTAACCATAAGCATTACATTGACATCTTTCTTTGAATCCATTCTTCATGAATCTAACCTATATCAATCTAATACAAATAATAGATTCTTAAAGTGGTCAGCCATAAATTAGAAACTTGTGATGCCCTGCTGTGTGGGATGACTAAGCAAAGGTGAAGATAGGAGTCCCACTCGACAGACACACATACACAATTACGAATACATATTACCATATGTTACCCGCTTAGAATCTTCACAAACCTATATACATATAAAATTATGTAAATTTTAATACACCCGACACATGTGTCTGACTAAAGCATAATTGAAAATAACAATGTTTCTTTTTTTTTTGTCTATTTTCCCTCAATGAGTCTTAATAAAAGTGAAACATATTAGATTGATAGATCTTTCCTATTTGTTCTTTATTTTATCAACCTGTGGAATTTCAATCCATATTTGATCTACATTTTTTCTTTAACTATATATATATATATATATATATATATATATATTACTTTTAAGTTATTCTATATTTATAGGTTAAAATGCTCAATATTAGAGATAGAGCATAAATAAATATGTGGATACTGAGGTCAACATTCAGTGGCAACAATCTGTCTCATGCTAAACTCAATCATCAGGCCATGGGTGTTGACTTCAATGTACACTTTTAAATGTAATAACAAGTAGCAACCAAAGTATGTAATTTTATGTACTGTTCATACTCCTCCAATATTTAGTAGTGACTCATGTATGCAAAATGCATTAGTCTATGAAGAGTAAAAGATTTTAGAATACACAGCAATATATTTACAGACCTAAAAATAAGAATTAGGAGACAAGGTACTTCACTTAAATTACATTCACCGAGAAATGCCAGAACCTCCTTGAAATTGAATTTGTTAATTTTTAATAAGTCAGCAAAAACTAGAACCCTGTATTTTACTGGATGAAAAGAAACCATGCACTTGTTCTCAAGGAGTGAAGTCAGAAGAAAATAGTGCTACTCCTTTGTACCCAAATTACGATAAGATGCCGATGCTTTGTTGGCTTCCGATCAATCACACTTACCATGGAAGCATTGATTTTCATGTTTTGTTCTCAATAACAGTTGCTTTAGTATTTAGCACCAATACCAGTGACATTTGGCAAGACTAACAATCTACACTGCATTGCTGAAAGCGCTGATGTCTTGTAGATTTCTAACTACAAACTGGCAAGGTGACCAAGTGGTGAACAAGCTCATTAACAACATATATGTTGGCATTGTTGTTTGCACATCAACAAATCTATTTTTAACATGAGAGAATAGATTTAGGCAATGAAAAGTTGAACTGATATCTATATAAGATATATATATGTGAAAATATTATAGAAAATAGGAAAGAAACTGGTTTGGTAAATAATCCAAAGTTCCTTAGTATTTTTGTTATTATTTTAAAAAAATAGTGCTCGATACGAAAGTAGAGCATAAATATAATTATTTATTTAAAAATATGATTCCAACTCGCTACATAAGAGGTCTCATGTTTCAAAACAAGAGCTGAATACTTCAAAATAATATTTGAATTAACTTGAGTTAAAGTAGGCTCTGTTCCATCTTCAAGCAAAATTTTTTTGGAATAACTTATTTCTGAAATTTACGAGTTTTAATAGTATATTCAGAATTGAAGTCAAAATTTCCATGGTAACATCAAGGGTGGATTGTTTAGAATAGGCAGGGGTGGGGTGTTAGTAATTTGTATCAGTATAGAGTTACTTTCATAGACGCCGGGTCAGGGTAAGGTGGGGGTGGCTAAATTAACGACGGAGGAAGTTTTCGCATAGTCTGGCTTGAGCGTCTATGGAGATTTATTTATTTTTTTATTTTATTCTTTTATTATATCTCTATATGAAAGGGATTTGTGTATATAAAAAAGCCTTAACATTTGTTTTTTGACGACTTCATAAAGGGTTATCTTTTTTGTAGGGTATTAAAACTATGGACATGGGCTATGGATTTTAAAGTTTATTTTATTGTATGCGTGTTTTTAGCTAGTTATTCAGAGCGTAAGTTTGGTAGTGTCAGCAGAAAATCGTTAATTCATGCCTGTTGTTTAATAGATTTTTATTGTTTAGAAGCTTAATAATGTGTAGTTTCTCATGGAGGCACAAAGGGCATGGGTCATCCCAAGTTTTGCAAGTTCTAGTCCTGTTAAGTTTTAATACCCTACAAAAAAAGATAACCCTTTATGAAGTTGTCAAAAAACAAATGTTATGGCTTTTTTATATACACAAATCGCTTTATAGGCATATAATAAAAGAATAAAATAAAAAAATAAATAAATCTCCATAGACGCTCAAGCCAGACTATGCGAAAACTTCCTCCGTCATTAATTTAGCCACCCCCACCTTACCCTGACCCGGCATCTATGAAAGTAACTCTATACTGATACAAATTATTAACACCACACCCCTGCCTATTCTAAACAATCCGCCCTTGATGTTACCATGGAAATTTTGACTTCAATTCTGAATATACAATTAAAACTCGTAAATTTCAGAAATAAGTCATTCCCCAAAAAATTTCGCTTGAAGATGGAACAGAGCCTACTTTAACTCAAGTTAATTCAAATATTATTTTGAAGTTTTCGGCTCTTGTTTTGAAACATGAGACCTTTTATGTAGCGAGTTGGAATCATATTTTTAAATAAATAATTATATTATATTATATATATATATATATATATATATATATATATATATATATATATATGTGTGTGTGTGTGTGTAAAATGGTAAATTTAGCCTTAATGTTGATGGAAACAAAAGTATAATGGTATAATGGTAGATTGATTTATCAGTCTTTTAATTGTTATAGGAGCGGTTGTGCTGGTAATGATGCAGGTAGTGTTAATGATAGGTGTTGGTGGTTATGTTTTGTTGGTTTTGATGTTCTTGTATTAGGTTTTTTCACCAACCTAATATTTTAATGTTCTACCATTTTTTATTTTGGTAAAACTAAGAAATTTATCAAAATGTGCTTGAAAGGAAGGTTGATGCCCAAACATGGGATAACAATATATATCTGTATATATCAAGAATAATAAGTTAACCCTATCCCCCACTGTGATAATAGATCTTTTGCCAGGAAGGAGTAAATGTTCAAGCCAGGGCACAGATTTACTGGTGATGATCTTGCAATCAAGGCACTCTCTAGACATTTGTCATAGTGAATTATTTTCTTCTTTGATCAGAGTAGCATTTTTTATGTTAAAAGTGTTGTCAATCTCAATATGGTGAGCAACCAACAAATTTGATGAATTGTTTTGTAAAACAAAAATCAAGTCCAATGAATCCTAAAGAATGAAATGTGTCACTAGAAAACTTTTTCATTATATATATGATACAATATGTTAATCTGTATGGAATTTCCAGGAGGATATAGATCTAGAGATAGCCCTATGTTACAAGATAGACCAAAATTATTATTAATGAAAGAATATCAAACACTTAAAATCCCATAGGTAATAATTTTTATTTCATGATAGGTCTAAAAAAGCAGCTCTCAATTTTCAAGACCTACAAATCCGGTGATTTTATTCATAGGTCTTGAAGATTGAGAGCTCTCATGAAATAAAAAATTATTACCTAATAGCAGCATTGCCGGCGTTGCCCGTTGAATCGAAAATCACACGACTCGTACAACAATTGCTATCACTTGACTTAAAATATTTTTGCCCTTCCTTGCCTTTAAAGGAGTGCCCTTTGCCATGCTGATGTTGCTACATGCCTTACTTCTTGCCTATCTCACACTGCAAATTTTTTCTAAGCTCCATACTAAACATTAAATCTGTTATGAAAAAAAGAACTAAACAAAATGAACACAAAATGATCAGCTTTAAAAAAGGACTCATAACTGGAAAAACCGAATGAAAAAAGAATGTTAACAACAAATACTTTTTCACACCCAACCCAGTTCAATAGAATCAGAATCAGAATCAACGTTCAGTTAAAGCAAGCAAATGAGCCAATTGGATAAAAGTTCCATGCAGAATTAAATTTTTCCCCCACTTGTGACAAATGCAGTTATCAATTTTTTTTGCATGCTAGCATGCTAGTTAACATTCATGTCAGTCAGCTATTGTCTCTCACGCTGGCCAATAGAATCTTCCTGCCTATTCGTGGCAGCCAGCTATAGGTTCTCACTCTGGCCAGTAGAAAATGGCTGCAAACTACATGAAAACTGCCATAGAAGCATGAAAAAAAAAAAATCGATTATTTGCACTATCGATGGGATTTGGGAAATGCAAAGTTGATCTTGGCCTTCCTGCTAACTTGGAGCATGTGCATGTAAATTTTGGTGCAAATTTGTCGAAAATTGTGGCCATGCATTTGTTACACACATACACACACATCCTGCCTTTCATAGATAGAGATGGGATTTTAAGTGCTTGATATTCTTCAGTCAATATATATTTTTTTTTTTTTTTTTAAGCATTTCACCCCAAGCAAAGCAGAAAGCCACTAGGACACAAGGGGTTACAGAAGATTTGGAGCAAAATCAGATAGGAGTGATAGAGGAAAGGATGAGGAGAATGATAGTGGATAGATCAAGGAAACTGGAGATGTTGATTGATATTACATTTGAATAGTTGGAGATTATAGCTCAGGGAAACTGGAATAGGGAAGGGAGTTCCACAGACGAGAGGTGCGAGACATGACATTATTGGAGTAGAAGAGACGGCTACATTTAACAGTTTCAACAGTGAAGGGGTGAGAGCGGGGTGCCAGCCTTGTAGGGCGCTTGAATTCATGAAGTCTGAGAACCAGCGAATGCAGCTCCTCAGAGCAATTACCATGAAAGTATTTGTAAAAAAGACAGAGAGAGGCAACTGTGCATCTGTGAGAGAGTGACTATAGATGATGTATATATTTCACACACAGACTTTTGAAAATAAAATTTATTTGAAAGAAAATTTTGGTATTTTTCTTAATCAATTTTCAAAGTCTATATAAGGGTGAGAGATATTCGAACAGGTTTGGATAAATAATTAGTTTTCGTTGTGATTCATTCAAGTTCAGATTAATTTTTTGGTAGACTTTGAAAAATACCAACATTTTTTTTCAAGTAATTTTTATTTTCAAATGTGTGTGTCTGTGTGTGTATATATATATATATATATATATATATATATATATATATATGAAAATGGAAATTGATGCCAGAGGATTCAGGTCAAGAATGAAATGGGCTGTTGCTACTGGATGTTGACCTCAAGGTGTATATTTGTACTTACATATGTTCTATCCCTGATATTAAGCACTTTAAACCATAAATATAGATTAAAACTAGATTTTTTCATATATCAACTTCATATAT
>OZ010595.1:93557094-93794594 GCA_963932145.1 Acanthosepion lycidas
CTTCAGAGGAACTTTACTACACCAATGCATTTACCTTATGCTCACCCGGCCTCTCCTTGCATATCTCTGCACTTGGAACAAAGTCCCTATCCACCACCCACCACAGAAAACTAATCCTGTATATTTTTTTTTCTTTTCTTCCTGCTTACCAGGAAGCTGCCAACATACATTTACCTTGAAATGCGTAGCAAATTGGCAGCTGCACAAAATATGTGATGTCCATCTGATTCTGCAGCAAACACCTGGATCACTTCTCCCAAGAGATCGCAGTTTGCAAGACGAAAGCTATGAGCAGAGACTTGCAACGCGAAAAGAAAAAAAAACGGACACCAATTCTGTTGAAAAATTAAAAAGAAAAATTTTTTAACATTTTCAAGAGAAAAAAAATTTCTAGTTGCACAATTTTATCAAAAATCTATGAAAATAAAATGAAAATAGAGAAGCAAGAGGAACATTGTTAGCTTGGCAGTTATTAGTGCAGAATTTAAAAATCCTTTACACTTCATATCTAAGTTTATATATACATATATATATATATATATATATATATATATATATATATATATATATATATAACACAGACAATGAATAACTATTATGATTAATCATGAGGCGTTCTAAACTTTGTATAGTGGCTTTAGATTTAAATAAAGGCAAAAACTGTCCAACACTTGGATATTTTTTTTTTTATTATGCTATTTCTCGATCTAAGCTTCCAGCTCACATGAGCTATCAACAGAATGGTTATATGAACATTACAACAGAGATGTTCAACATCAAAGATGACATCGAGTCTTACTTACTTAGAAGTTTGGTATGCATTGATAACGGTCATGGAATAGCAGATGCAGATTGTAAATTTGTAATGATAACCATTCTGATGATGGCTCATGTGAGCCAAAATCTTAGATTGAGGAACAGCATAATAAAAAACATTCAAACATTCTACTTTCCCCTTCTGCATGTAAATTCGAGAGGGAAAAATGTTTTGCAGTCACTCCCACCAAGATTGGACTCCCTCCACCACTCAATCTAAGGAATTAGTGCACACATTTTCCTTCCCATTTTATAGGCAAAAACCACACAAATACTTGCTGGGATTTTTTCCTAGCCAATAAAATAGGCTTGTTCTGTTTCATACAACTTAGTCCCAGTCTGTCTTGAAGTCAGAATGCTACATTCATTTATCTGAATTTTCTCTTGTGTGTCAACTCCAATTCTTAGTTTGCAAACTTTCTGCCATATTACTGTTGCCTTGCCTTATTACAGTTTAATTTGCCTTGCATATATTGTTTGCTTGCTTTACATTATTTTTTGCCCCGTTCTTTTCCTTGTTATTCTTTATTGCAAACTTTGTTAATTCTGTTTGTTGGGCAGTTATGCCATTTACTTAACCAGGACCACTCACTCTAAAAAATTTAAGTTTACACACACACACGCAATATAAAATTAGTTTTATAGTTTTCAGTTATGCTTAATTCATCATAATCTTTAGGCTTGAAGATTGCATTTAAGCACAAAACATACTGTTACCTCTTGGTGTTGACCTCATGTCCACTTCTATGCTCTATCTCTGATGCTGAGCACTTTCCCCACCATACATATAGCATAACTTAAAAGTATATTTTTATCATATGGCGAAATTAATCATTTCTATTTCTTATTACTATGAGTATTATGTTAGTATATGATGTTGTTTAAACAGTAAAATTTAATGTCAACCAACCTGACACCAAAATTTCAAGACACATTAGAATAGCAAAAGCTGCCTACCAAAAACTAAACAATGTATTAAGAGGGAAATTTTAATGGAAACAAAGAGTTGCTGTAATGCTACGTAATATCAGTTCTCTTGTATAGCTGTGAATGCTGGGTAATTACCTCACAGATGAAGAGGAGACTCGAGGCAACAGAAAGCGGTTCTACAGAAGGATACCGAGAACACCATGAACTGAATATGTGAGCAATGATAAAGTTTTAGAGAAAGGAAAACAAAAAGGACATTTATTGTTGGAATCAGAAACAGAATGTTGAAATTTCTAGGGTACAAAAGGAAAGACGGCTTGTAAAATTTGATACTCACAGGACATATTGACAGCAAGAGATATGGAGGAAGGCAGCATAACTTACATAAAGAGCTTGTATAAAAGGTTTGCAGAACATTCATTAGGAAGGATAGCAAAAAGACAAAACTTACTAAGAGCAACAAAGGGTAGGAACTTGTGGAGAGCTATAATCACCCACATTTTAAAGCAATGAAGCACATAGAAAAATAAGAAGTCCAGAGATAAAGAAGTCCAGAGATAAAGAAGTCCAGAGATAAAGAAGCCCAACATACACACATATATATATATATATATATATATATATGTGTGTGTGTGTGTATTTGGGCAGCTATCCCTCTTTTATACATGTTTCATTAAAAATAACTAAAAAGGTACTGTGGTTAAATTTTTTATTTAATTTTCTTTTCTGGACATAAATTATGTAGTTATTGTCTGGATGTTCTGTATATCTGAGTCCTTTTGGCTATAATTTTATCTATTAACAAGGATGGTTTTATTTTTACCATTAACTGAATGTATGCTTTGTTTTATGTATGTATCTAGAGTTATAGAAAGGTTTTCTCCAAAACAATGTCAGCATATTATGGCCGTGTTTCTAGTTGATGTTATTGTGTATGCGTGTGTATTTATTTATATATTTATATGTGTGTGTGTGCGTAATGTAATAGATAGTACCTTGGAATAGGAAATCAGACAGCCAAGTTTGAATTCCAGTTGAGTTGGTTACATTCACTTATATACAAATACACTTGGTAAAGAAAAACCAATCTCTTCTCCCTCTAGATACGAGTTAAATAGGACAAACTGAAATCCTTAGCTTTGGTTGGCAACCAGTCTATGAGAAGTTCACTTCTGAATACACTGTGCACCAGTTTCCTGTATTTTCTTCCAAAAAGTCCCTTATAATCACAATAAAATGCGTGCATTATTTCTGCTAGATTTTTTCATGGCTTAACCACTCGTAGGTTATTTGAAGCTGAATAATTCTTTTTTTTTTTTTTTTTTTTTGCAAGTAAATATTGCATTAATAATTTTCTGAGGATAACAATGCCTTTTCCAGATACTAGTCCTATTATTTAACCCATAGCTAGAGAAGATAGATACAAATATTTCCCAATTTTATTTACATTTGTGAATGTAACAATCATTACTGGAATTTAAAACAGATCCATCCATATGCGCACGTTGTCCCCGACTGCGCTTCTAGCAGCTGAACTGAGAATACCTCATATATATATATATATATATATATATATATATATATATATGGTGGTTGGTTGCTTTTATCCAAGTATATCTGTCTACAAAAGCAGTTAGCCAATCCCTGTTATAGGCTCCTGCTCAAGCACAATTCTGTTTATTCAACACCCACAGAGACTACCTGTGATTTATATTGCAATTATGCCAGGCAGACCTTAGTTGCAGTTTCTGGGAGAGAGAAAATATTATCTGGCATGGTCAACAGTCTGAAGAAGGCCAGTATGCTCAAATCCTAGGCCACAATCACTTGCGACATTGTGCCAAATAGTTCAGTCTAACTAATTTCAATCACAAAGGCCTGGGTTTACCCATGCTATGGTTCCAGGCACCTTCCAAATGTGCTGCATACTGGGATTGCCTCCTCAGGCCAATAATTACATAGTCAAAAAGCGAACATTTTAAGCTCTTGGCAACCGCACTATATATATATATATATATATATATATATATATTTTTATCATGTTTATATGTTCTTTTTATAGATACAAATATTTAAGTAAATTCTCTGTTTATAATAAACAGTATTAACAAAATTTACTGGCCTGAATGTCCAAGAAATTTTCATAGAAAATATGCGTTCTGACAGGAATCGAACCTGTATCCTATACGGAACTGTCATATAGCCCGACGTGCCTTAAACAATTGGGCCACAGAGGAGCTTTCAGTTAGCAAGGTCAATTTTACTGTTTTTAAACACAATTGTCCATGATTTTCTGTCATTCATTTATATCTGCTCATAAAGTCCGACAATTATTTTTTTAAAGACATTTTTTATGTTTATATGTTCTTTTTATAGACAAATATTTAAGTAAATGCTCTGTTTATAATAAACAGTATTAACAACACTTACTGGCCTGAATTTACAGGCTATATGACAGTTCCGTATAGGATACAGGTTCAATTCCTGTCGGAGGATGCATATTTTCTATGAAAATTTCTTGGATATGCAAGCCGGTAAATGTTGCTAACACTGTTTATTCTAAAGAGAGCATTTACTTAAATATTTGTATCTATAAAAAGAACGTATAAACATAAAATATGTCAAAAAAATAAATAAATAAAATAATTGTCAGGCTTTCTCCATTTCATAATATATATATAACATTTTTAAGGTACTGTATATTTATGGATTAAAGTGCCCAATATCAGGGATTGGTGTGTGTGTATATATATATATATATATATATATATATATATATATATATATATATATATATATATATATATATGTGTGTGTGTGTGTGTGCGTGAACACCGAGATCAACACTCATCAGCAACAATCCTGACAATTGCATTTAAGTATGAAACAGTGTTGACCTCAGTGTCCACTTATATATATTTATTTGCATGTGTGTGTGGACATGTAAAGTGCCATGACACAAACCGACACATGAAGACAACACTCAGAAACTAGCAAAGAAAACGCATACACATAGACAACCAATCAACACAAAAAAAAAAAAAATGAAATAATCATAATGCAGAAACCTAATCTATAATCTCTGAATAGAAAGAATACTGATAGGTCAGTTTTTGTCAATTTATTTGCAATACATTCTTATTGATTTAGTTTCTATCATGATCAAAACAAATGGCCTTGTGTCAATCCTTCCTTATACAAAAATTATTTTTTTTTTTTTTTTACATCTGAGTGTTCTACAAATATAACCTTGTTCCAACATTAGTTTGGCATTAAGTTTGTTCCTAACCATGTGCTCTAGAAAAGTACTCACCTCACAAGGCCAGTTTGTTCAGCAAATATCTTCCCAAAATAGCCATCAAATTGTATCTATGCTAAACTCGACATTCTGTTTCTGGATTAAACTGTCTGGATTACTGACATTATTATTCCAAGTGACTTTAATTATATTCTCCAGTGAACAGAGGCTTTAAGAAACCATTCTGACACAGCAATCAAATTGATGCCATGAAGTTCTTAGTGAACAAATTATTCCATTTATAAATGTAGTCAATTCAGTGATACATGGTAGTATTACAAAACAAATTAGTATAGTGAATGACGGAATGAGGCGAATGTAGTATAAAACTGATTGAAGATCTTCAAATCAGATCAAATGATGAAAGATCCTTTGAATTTCTATCTCAAAACTTTTAAACAATGAATTAGAAGTTTCAAAGTAGAACTGATCAGTTTAGCGTAAAAACAAAGAAAATGATATAAAAACTTCAATATAACTAAGTCATTTAATGTCAGTTCTAATTTGCTATCCTTATGCCATCCTATAAAATAGTGTTTTCTAAACTGCAAGTATTGTATATTTTGGCCTGATGACTTTTGGGATAGAATTATAATTTCAGTGTTTCTTCATTTAGTTTTATCCATATGCTAGGCCACAAAAATCTCCTGAGCAGACCAAGCATAGAAATGAATACAATATGGGAACCAGTAATAAGGAGTACTAGAGAAAAGCAATAATAACAACAAAAATTGCAATATGAGCTTTAGTAAAGAAACACTGTTAAAAATGGTTGAAGATGTCAAGTTTATAACTCCCAGAAATTCATACACAGATGACTTTCAGGACACATGGCTCAGTGGATAAAGACATTGGTTCCTGTCACTGGATCTAACCAAAGACTTGTGAGTTCAATACCTGGTTAAAGCAGTGGAGAACTTGGAGAAGTGAAGTAACAAGAGAAAACTGACATCCATTAGACATGGCATGTGGATTTAGAACAGTCTACCCCCATGTTCAGTTCAACATTCCAACCACCTGAAGAAGGCCAGAGTGTACAATGGCTGAAATGTTGTGATAAATATGGCAACAAAGAAGAGGGCAATAGTTCGAATAATGTAAATAAGGCTTGGAAAAAATGACACTCAGACGACATATTGAAGGCAAGAGAGGCAACAAAAGAAGAGCCACAATTGACAATGTTTTGAAGAGATATGGCACATATAAGAAATCTTGATCTTATTCTGATCAAAGAAAATAAAAAGATTCAATTTCAGTAACACTAGTTCTGGTCAAATCAGCAGACAAGAATTGAAAGAAACTAGCCTTCAACATATCTTGTCCAATAGTCATTTTTATATATTCTCCTACATGCCATCATCATATCTTGTCCCTTAGATATTTTAATGTATTCTACTACAAGCCATGATCATATCTTATCCAATAGTCATTTTTGTATATTCTCCTACAAGCCATTATCATATCTTCCATAGCCATTTTTATTTATTCTCTACTAGCTATCATCACATCTCTTCCCATTGCCAATTTTATATATTGGCTTACGGGCCCTCATCATATCTTATCCAATAGCCATTTTTAAATATTTTAAATTGATGATGAATTAGAATAGGAGAAAAAGAAAATGAAATAGTAAAGAAATTGAATTGAAGAAAGCCAAAAGGTGAAAGATATTTTTTAATTTGAAGGAAAAATTGTAGCAAAAATGAAAAAATAGGTGTGGAAAATGGTCAAGAGAGAGAGAGAGAGAGAGAGAGGGGAGGAAAGAATCTAAGAGTAAGTGAAAGAAATCTTGTGTTTAGATAAAAAGAAAATGAAGAGGAGTTAGGTTGAAAATGGATGAATAAAAAAGGCAGAAAACATGAAAGATGAATGAATGAAATGAAGAGAGATTCTAATTTTGTAGCTTAACTTTTGCAATATAGAAATAAAATCCTTTTATAGAAATCAGATAATTTTAAGATTTAAGAAAATCATTTTGGAGAGAGAACATTTTAAATAAAGAAATAAAATTGATTGTAGATAAATACAGAAAATTATATCAAAGAAATTTTTCAAATATAGCAAAGAAATTTTAGAGAAGTACAGTAAATAATTTCAATGAATGAACATGATTTCAAACAAAGAAAAATTTAAACAGAGAAAATTGATTGTAGATAAATACAGAAAATGGTTTCAAAGAAAGAACATTTTCAAGTAAAGCAAATAATTTCAATGAAAGATATATTCTAAGATATTACCTTCTTGTTGAATAAATTGATCATCAGTAAGGGTTCTGTTAAACCTCCTCAGGGAAAATGATATTAAATGCTAAAAAGAGAATCATGTAAGAATTCGGAGACATTTAAAATCCTACATGGGCCTTTTGTAGCACTTAAAACAGGTGATGGAAGGAATTATAATTATCAGAGTTTATGTATGCAAATGAGTTAACAGAGTTTGTTCCCTTTCCTTAAAAATGGAAAATAGCACTTTTATTGTTCACATGTACATTCAAATTTCTATATACATTACTGCAGTTTTATTTTGCAACAGACGGAGATATGAATAACGTTACGGTATTAGTTATGGAGTATTAACAGTCTGAATAATGTCATTAATGTTCTGTCAGTTGATAGTTTATTATGAAGAACAATAAAAATATTGAATGGTGAACATTTAAGGTTTATCTTCACAGAAGGAGAAAAATTTTTCAGACATTTAACTTACATCTGACTAGGATTCCTTATTGGCAGCCATATGTTAACATCATATGATATTCAAATGACACAGTGTTGATATCAGATAGTAGAACTATTACAGAAGGTCATAAAGTGAAAAGAAAAGACTAAACATCAATTGTAAGAAGACAGTAATGATAGTTGTCAGCAAAGGTAGAGATCAAGATACAAATGCCAATTTTAAGAGACCAAAATCGAGTAAGTAAAAAATTTAAATATCTAGGAAGATTTGACTTTTTTAACAGAGGATGGAAAATATATACCAAAAACTGAAGATGCATTGGAATAGTGAAAGACATCCCTTCCAGATGCTAAGTATTGTGAAACAGGAATCACAGCACAGGGAGAGAGAAAACCTCTGTTATTGGAAATGGTTGGTGCTCTAACAGACATGGTCAGGTAAGTTTCGGGAATGACTATTTTGAGAATCAATATTATCAATGACAAATGCAGAAAGAAAGGAAATGCAGAAGGAAAGTCCCTCCCAAAAAAGTAAGAAAATAATTTCAAGAAAAAAAAAAAGAGAAAAAGAAAATGATTTCAAAAAAGAAAAGAAAGAATAATTTTAAAGAAAGAAGAGGATTTTGCAAATAGAAATGTTTTTGAGAAAAAATATTTTACAGTCAAAAAATTTATAGTAAAGCCAGAAAAGGATTTCAAAGTAAGATAATTTATTTCAGTACCAGAAAATGATCATAATGAAAGAACATATTCACACCAATAGAAAATGACTTCAACAAAAGAAAATGAAAAATGATTCCAGAGGAAGAAAACAAGTAAAAAAAAAAAAAAGGCAATGATTTGAGTGAATGAAAAACTAAAAATGATTTCAAAGGAAGGAAAAGAACTTAGTGAAAAAAAGAAAATGATTTAATTAACAATTCCAGATAAAGAACATAATTTCAAAAATGGAAGGAAGTGATTTCACAGAAAGAAAATTATTTTGGAGGAAGGAAAATGCTTTCAAAAAACATCAGTTGAAGAAAATGTTTAAAAGAGATTCAAAGGATTTCAAGGAAAGGAAGAACATGAGTTTCACAAAGGAAGGAAAAAATGTTCATAAGAAAACTACAGAGTATAGCATAAATATCTACCATTTTCCCTAAACATAAATTGAAACATACCTGATTAAGTTCTGAAATTGCCCAGCATAAATCCTAGAATCAAATGAATCTTTTCAACAATCTGAACAAATTGTTAGAAAGTTTAATGAGAAGGGTGGACTCATTTTTAATTAGCAGGTAAAACTGGGTAATTCAACACTATTTCTTAGCTAAAGATGAAGAGTTCAATCCTTGGGAAGATTAGAATTAAAAATCTCCATTATTGCCATTTGAAAGGTAGAAGAGTATAGTTAAAAACAACCTATTCATAAAAATAGTTTCAAATTTGTCATATGGCTTCCTAGCAATTTTTGAATTGATTTTTCATTATTAACATTTTTTCTTAGTACTATAAAAATTATTTTTCTTAGTACTATAAAAGTTATTTTTCTTAGTACTATAAAAATTATTTTTCTTAGTACTATAAAAATTATTTTTACTTCATAAATGTGTTTGAGTTTCTATCCACATTTTTTTTTATTTTCTTAAACATTGAAATTAATAACACAATCTTTCTTTAGCAGGATTTCTCAATTTAAGCTGGTTGTTATTAAATTTCACTGTTTAAGAAAATAAAAAAGACAAAAATAGCAACTCACACCCATGTGCTCACTAAAAATAAATTTTATAGTAATAAAAAATAAGGCTTCTTAAAATTCTTTTGTTTAATTGTTTAGATTTTAATTAAATATGGCAGCTGAGACAAAACAAAATCAAATTGACACATTGAAAATGGCTGGTATGAAAAATTGTAAGGTAATAAAACAATTGAACATTTTCAGAAAATCTGTTTTTAATTCAGGGAAAAAGTTTCAAGATGAGCAAAACACCCTCAGCAAATCCAATTCCAGAAAGAAAACATTCAGTTCATACCCAAGGAGAATCATTGAAGCTGTCATGGATAGAGTAAGAGAAATCCATGAAGAAGTATGTCTATATGTTCAAATCATGCTGGGGTCACCAATTTGTTGAATTGTCCTTTTATAAAAGGCTCAAGGAGTTCCCAAACAAGAATACAAAAGGTACTAAAGGAAAATAAAAAGAAGAGTAGCAAACTATGTTTATCCTTTTTATTAAATGCAACAATATAAAATAATAATATGACATAAGTATACTATTTATAGTCAATGAAGGTTACTAGTTTTTGATCTAAGGTGAAATGAGGTGATCAGCTACCATCTATGAATATCTTTGTTCCACATAGTGTGAGTCTAAATTTTGGTTGCAACAAGTGTTGCTCTAACCTCTACTCTGGAATGGCTTGGTATCTAAGTGTGACAAGCATCTTAATCCATCTTGGCTGTCCCTATTCTACCAAGAACACTAATTCACCACCAGTGGCATAGCTAGAGGAGGGCAAAGTGTCCTGGTCAGCACTTTTAGTCTTTAGTGAATTTTCAGAAAAGAAAAAAAACAACAGCATAATTTCAATAATTTTGGAAAAAAAAAGCAGCAATAAAGAAGATAGGATTCAAATGAAGCAAATTTGTTCTTTGATATGGCTGGCTCAAAGCCATCCAGCCAGCAATAAAAAAAATTGTCTCCAAAACACTCTGTCAGCAGGTGGGGATAAATCCCACTTACAAGAGATGAACAAAAGGTGTGAAAAAAAAAATGAACATTTTTAAAGGGTTTACTGTGGGGTTGGATTAAGTGAATTTAGTGAATTAACAGTTTTTTCACACCTATATTAGAAATCCAGACTTTGGCTTTGATTTTGATTTTTTTTTTCTGTGTACTGTTAGTGAAAAAAATTAAATAGATAAGTGAACCAATTGTCTTTTTTTATCATATCATAGGCCTAGATTTAATACAGATATAAAATCCCTACTTTTCATAAATTATAAAATAGATAAATAAAATGAAATAATTCCAATGCTTTAAGGATATCACATGCAATCCAATTTTTTCCGGAAAATTTGAACGGAAATTTGAAAGAAAATTGAAAATTAATATATTGCTTTAAGTGCAGAAACTTTATCTAAAGTCCAAAAATAGTCATGTTTTTCAATTTTTCAATTTACAAGTTTTTATGGTAGTAAAACAATGCAATGTTTTATGTTTTTTGTTGAGATATTTGAAGTTTTATTAAGCAAAGTAGAGTAAGAATTAAAAGTATGATAACATTTATTTCAGTTTATAAAAGTGAAATTAATTGTATCGGACTTTTAATTATTAGTCTACCACTTTGCTAATAATAACTTCAACTGAGTAAAACAAAATAATTTAAAAAGAAACTGCATTTTTTTACATTATTAAAAGAAAAACAAACCTTGTTTCTGTTAACATTGTATTTTTAATTTATGACTACTAAATTGTCAGAATTGAAATAAATATTAAAGAATCCAATAAATTATGAATTAAAAGTAAAATGTGTTTTTTTTTCCTTTTAAATAAAAGAGAGGGTATATAAGCAAAAACAATTTATTTTTCTTTTAATTTTGTAAAACCTTTTTAAAGTTTTATTGAGTTAGAAAAAAAAAAGTAATGTTTTCGTTTTTTTACTTATCCCCAGTTTTATTTAAGAAAATAAATAAATAAACACAGTTGTAGATTTCTTTCAGTGAGGAGGTATAAATACCATATTAACAGAAACATAGAGAAAAATCTGGCATCATACAGGCATTAAATTCTGAGAAATGGATAAAAATATTAAAAATTGATGGGTGTACAAATAATTTTGTAGTTGACTGTACATATATATATATATATATATATATATATATATATATATATATATATATATATATATATATAAACTTTAAGGGGTTAATGTGCATTGTAATATTGTATTAATTCTGGGAAGGGTTGTCAAACTTGAGGGCCACCCCTGGGGGCAAAAACACTAGTTATGCCACTGCTCACCTCAGTTATCTGATCACCAGGCAAGATTTCAACTGTTCTTAAGTGTCTCCAAGCAAAAAACAGCTTGGTAGAGGGAATAAAATTTTGGTTTGGTTTTGGTTCATTTTGTTTTACGACATATCAACCTCATTGTGTTATTTAATGCCGACAACATTTTTAGGATAGATTCGTATGAATAGAATATGTATTCTTTGGTTTAGATTGGTTTGGTTTATTTAGTTTAATGGCATATCAACCTCAATGGGTTATTTAATGCCGACAACATTTTTAGGATAGATTCGTATGAATAGAATATGTATTCTTTGGTTTAGATTGGTTTGGTTTATTTTGTTTAATGGCATATCAGCCTCAATGGGTTATTTAATGCCAACAACATTTTTAGGATAGATTCTTATGAATAGAGTGTGTATTCTTTGGTTTAGATTGATTTGGTTTATTTTGTTTTACAGCATATCAATCTCAATGGGTTACTTAATGCTGACAAAAATTTTTATTGCTGGTAATATTTTGTTTTGTCAAAAATCTGTTTCTAGTAATATTTTTCCTTCAAAATTTTATTGCTGGTAACAATTCTTTTCAAAAAAATTGCTGGTAATAGTTAACTATTTGCCCATAGATGGGACCCTAACAGGTGCTAACACTCCAGGTCAGGGTGGACCTGGGAACACCAGCAATTAATAGGTGGTTCCATGCTCCTTGAAACCTCCTGATCAGATGTAGTTTAACATCTTACCCAGGACACGGATGTATTATAGTTTACGTCTTACCCAGGATGAGAAGAAAATTTTGGAGAATATCCAGTATGCTGCAGACAATATCTTCATTTGGTTATCCAAGAAGATTTTTTTCACTTTGGAGGCTGTGGTCAACTACCAAAATGATAGGTGTTCACCAGGAAACCTTCCAGAAGATGTCAGAACATATTTCAAGTGACAGAAACCACCTGGTGTCATGGTTCAGGCTGATGGTGTTGCTTCTGATGTTTTGTAATCACCCTTGGTGTTCATTGAAGTAAATAGCAAAGTTTACTAGCAAATTTTGGAGAGAAATATGTTTCGCAGGTTGCCAATTAAGAAGTCACTATATCTTTACTTAAGACATTGCCCATAGCGCATTTGGCACAGAACTGCTGCAAAAGATATTTCCATGGATTTTTTGACAAGTTAATTTGGCTTCCATCAAACCATGACATTAATCCTATGGATTTTGTGATATAGCGCATATTCAAATATCTCATAATCAAATGGTAGGCATAAAAGAAGCTTTTATGACATTGTGGTAGAATTTAAGCAAAGAAAGGGGGAAGAAGTCATGCCCTTCAGTTGAGAAGAGATAAAATGAGTAATGGCTAAATGTATATGCCTGCACTTGGTAAATACAGCCAGGAGTCATGAAATAATGAACTCTTATTTTGAAAAAGAAATGAATCCCAATTTCCCTCTGTATCCAGTATTTGCACATCAAAGAAAGATTTCAAAGAAAGAAAATAATATCAGGGAAAGAAGAAATTATTCCAGAAAAAATTTTTTTCAAATATTAAAATGATTTCAAGGGAAGTTTAAAAACAAAAAAAATAACCAGAGAAAATGATTTAAAAAAAAAAAAAAACAATGATTTTACAAGGAAGAAAAACATTTCAGTAAAAGGAAATCCTTTCAAAGAAGGAAAATGACTTCAGGGAAATGAAAATCATTTCAGAGAAAAGAAAATATTTCAGAGAAAGAAAATCATTTTTGAGAAAGAAAATCCTTTCCGAGAAAGAAAATCCTTTCCGAGAAAGAAAATCATTTTTGAGAAAGAAAATCCTTTCTGAGAAAGAAAATCATTTTTGAGAAAGAAAATCCTTTCCGAGAAAGAAAATCATCTCGTGGGATATGTTTTTAAAGAAAGGAAATGAATTCAGAAAAAGTAAATTATTTTAGAAAAAAGTAAAAATTATGAAAATACAGAAGCACAAAGATAAAGAAAGCAGATAAAAAAACATAAAAATGTTGAATAGAAAGTGAAAAAGAGGAAAACAAAGAAGAGAAAGAAAAGGGTTAAAAATTATCAAAGAGAAGATTCTCAGAAAAACTGTATACAGAAAAGAAAAGAAAGAAAAACTTCTCCAAGTAAAGTTACATTTATTAAAATCCATGGTTGAATGATTGGTGAAGGTATAGAATGTCAAGTGGCTTATATTAACATTTAAGATAATAATTTCATAAAACAGGGCTGGTAGCTGTTTCTCGAGACGAGATTCTGCCCTTGACATAGCCTTGTCTGAGGATTCTCTCTGCCATGAGGCAGAGAGTTTGACCGGCACAGCTGGAGATGAATCTCCAACTGCAGACCAACATACAGTATTTACTACTGTATTTATGTGAATGGGGTGATACCCATTATCAACCGTAGGTATGCTACAACACTTGTACCACTCCTGCTAGTATTGGACTTCCCCTGCTATACTTTAAGAGCCAGATCAGACCAAAATTGGAATATTGCTGCTATATTTGGGCTGGAGTTGCACAGTCTTCACTTACCTGTTCGAAAGCATCTCCATGTCCTTGTTGGTGATGAATTATTTTCCATCCTACAACCTGTTTCCTACAAACAAACCATTCTGACAAGCTACATTTCTTGGTTCATAAATTATGAAATGGACAAAGTCCGACAATTATTTTAAGACATTTTATGCTTATACATTCTTTTTATAGATACAAATATTTAAGTAAATGTTCTGTTTATAATAAACAGTATTAAACAACATTTACCGGCCTGAATGTCCGAGAAATTTTCACAGAAAATATTTATCCTCCGTCAGGATTCAAACCTGTATCCTATATGGAACCGTCATTTAGCTTGACGTGCCTTTATCGATTTGGCCACAGAGGCACGTTCCTAACCTTTGCAACTGGTACCTACCTTGAAACATACACAAGTTGGAATCATCCTTATTTCCTTGATATTCCATTAGTAAGGAGGAAATGCCACTAGGATAGCTTCTCTCCAAGAACTGCTCCTTTGTGGAACAGACTCCCAACAGGATGTTACCTAATCATGACAATATTGACCATTTCAAGTCTCCAGTTAACTGTTATCATTCCTACATAACCACATAAATTTCATTTCTTACATTTTATTATACTCATGGGGATATGCCACGAATGATGATCTCAAATGCCAATGTGGGCAATCACAAACTATGGAATATTTTATAATTTGCCTGAATCTTGAAGAACCATGAAACCTTAACAACCTTGAAACCTTAACATCTGAGGTAAGGCTCTTTGGGCAACACTCGATGAGTGTGGTGTAGTGACTAATGAGAAGATTAAGCTCATACAAAATGACACAGTAAACCGATACTTTGAGTGGCTCTTGGGCCTTGTATTAGATGAAAATTAGTATATAAACATTAGTATATAAAAAAAATGTTAATGGCTATATGGACAGTAACTTTTCTTTTAAACATCTTTCATTAAATATGATGGAAAAGGAAAATGTTATTAACTTTTTCATTTATGCTAAACACACAAAGGCTCAGAATAAATGCTCCTACCAGTATCTCAAAACTACACAAATGATGCGCCTCAAACTGTCAATATGTGGAGAGAAACTAACAACACCAAAAAAAAAACCCTTGAAAATGGCTAAGCAAGTAGACAATGGAGGGTATGGACATTTTTTGTAATCTCTTACTCCCCCCAAATGAAAAATTGTAAGAACGCTGGAGAAACTTGATAAAAAATTTACAAAATTTTTCTTGTCTGTCACACTTAACAAAAGATGTTTACAAGAATGTTGTGTAGATTTATTGGTCAAGCTAGTAATGAAATATTCCATTGCTATGATAACATGAGGAAATACTTGATACTGCTTGAAAAGAACATGTCACATGTTACCACACCAAGTACATATCTCATTACTACTGCATTTGCTTTCTACATCTTTTGTTCCATGCTGGATTTCCTTGAATATTTCTACTGATTTCTTGATAATTATAACTTCTGAAAGAGAAGAGTTACACTCAACAGACACATATTTCTGCAAATTCTAGAATAACATTAAATAATAGATTAAATTGCTATATAAGAATCTACATATATGAAATGCAATGTATATATAATACAAACCAAATAGGTTACCCTCTGGATTTAATACTTTTTAAGTTTCATGCCTTCAATTTTGTGTAATTAATTCTTATGAAGCTAGGATATGGAAACTATTTAACCCATTAGTGCATGGAGTACAATTTTTTAAAGAGGTTGATACCTAAAATTTAAAATCCGCCAGCCCTAAGATTAATATCAGTGAGCAAGGTAAATTAAGCAAAAAGAGTAAAAAAGAGCTCAAATTTTAAGCAAATTAAAATTGATTATGATTATTAGTATATTATTATTATTATTATTATTATTATTATTATTATTATTATTGAATATATAATAATATCCTTCAAGGAGAGAAAGTCCTTCTGACCTGAAGTGAGTTAGTAAATTCTCAGGCAATACTTTAAAATTCAGAGTATGCTCTAAAACTTTTGACCTAGTGTGTGCATATATATATATATATATATATATATATATATATATAGTTAAGTTATGAAGAACTTGGTAATCCGTATGGGTAATCCCAAGGAGGATGAAATCCTGAGAGCTCAATGTAAATCCAGAGCTAATACTTAAAAGAAAAAACAGACCACTTCAAGGTACCATTATAATAATTTATTTCACGAGAGCCCTTTTAAAGGATGCCGGATCATCAGATAGCACTTCCAAAAATGAAATGAAAGGAAAAATGAAATTAAAATTAATGGGTAGTGTAAGTTTTTGTAATTTAACAGAGAGTGTAAAAGGAGTAGTTAAAGAGACATGGTAGAGTTTAGGGAGGGATTAATTCCATATCTCTCTCAAGCATACTTTGTATTGTGGTAGGAAGAATGACCAGACCTTGACCTATTTAGACGGTTAACTTAACGGAAGTGATATATTGAAATGGGAGGGGAGAAGGGAGAAAAGGAAAAAGAAAGAAGAGGGAGAGGGAAGTAATGAGAAAGAGGCTGTAATTGGGTTTTAGCAATTTATATAAATATATAATTGGGTTTTAGCAATTTATATATATATATATGTGTGTGTGTGTGTGTGTATGATAAAAATATAGTTTTAAGATATGCTATATTTATGGGTTAATTAACTCAATATCAGAGATAGAGCGTATATAAATATAAAAATGGACACTGACATCACCTCCCTGTGACAACTGTCTGTTTCATGTTTAAACACAATCTTCAGGCCATGTATGTTATTTTTTGGCTCTACTATTTATATATGCTGGTGTGTGTGTGAGAGCTGAATTTTAATCTTAAATTTTCATTGTATAATGTTCTGTTTATGTGATGAATATTCACTAATGAGACTATTTAACCTATAACTTCATATATATATATATATATATATATATATATATATATATATATATATGTCAATCCTTAAACCAGACCTGATAACCATGCAACTGGGATCCATGACTGAGTGCAGACATGTGGAGACATAAATTACTACTAAACTAACTGAGAACAAAAACTACTGAGAACATTTTTACCAAGGAAAACCAATCCTATACTTGTGTATATATATATATATATATATATATATATATATATATATATATTGTGTGTGTGTGTAATTTTTGTATGAAAATGAAGAAACAACTAATAATTCACAAAAAAGAGTAAGAATTGATAATTTGATTACTCATGCCTTAATATAGAATGTAAGTATAAATGATGTGCACATGACCTAGATGCATGCTCATAGGTTTGAACTGGGACATTCAACAGACTTGTCTGTATTAAAATATACATGAGTCGTGAAAGTAAACTCTTTATCCCAAAAGCAATAATGGTTACCTCATATATAAAATACACAAAGCTGCCATCTGTTTGCTATTATTTTCATGTAAGATTGCCACCCATTTGAAAATGAGCAACATCTAGAATTCCTGAAGAGAGATGGGAGGGGGAGAGAGAAAACAGGAGATTGTGGTGGTGGTGGTGGGGGGTCAAGGCTTTCTAAGACCCTTTCATAATCATTAGTTGCCATGACCCTTAAAAGTATGGCTCCTTTCTGTCTTGTTGATATGATGACCCTGTCAAATGATATTTACCAAAAAAATAAAAATAAAAAGTATAGCAAGAAGCCGGCTTTGGGGTGGAGGAAACATCCCAGAGGGGAGAATTTGTTTTTTGTTTTTACCCTTTGAAAGGTATTTAGGTGAATTTTCTCTGTCCAATGTTATTACAATTAAACTAGCAAACCAGCTTTCAACTTGCATTAATTGCAAGGAGGATAATCCGACTGAAATACTTCATGGCACAGGCAAGAATGATTATATATGTGACCCTTGTAAGTGAAAATGGCTAAACAAAACCCAAACTTTCATTATTTACATTATTCGAACTGTTATTCTCATCTTCATTTCTGTATTCACAACGTTTCAGCTTCAGATGATTGGAATTTTGAACTGAACCCTTTATTTCATCCACCTGGGTAGATTGTTCTAGTTCCACGTGCCATGCCTCTTCTAGATTTCTCAGTTATTTCCCTTTAACTCAAGTTTTGGTTCACCACTGCTGTGACCTGTTATTGAACTCATAACTCTTTGGGTCTACTCACTGGACCTAACCAACATCTTTATCCACAAGGTCGTGTGTCCTCAAGGAAATTCCAGTCACCAGAATGTACAATGGCTGAAATGTGAATATGGCAATGATGATGAGGATAACAGGCTGAATAATGTAAATAATACAAATAATCATAATACCTCATCTCAGAGATATAGACAAAACCCAAACTGTTTGGAAACCATCAGTCACATGTCGTTATGACTGAGGGATATAGGCTTTGTTAAAAAAAATTGTTGATCATACATGATATACTCTCTCTTCCAGAAACTGTAACTAAGGTCTGCTCAATATAGTTACAGTATAAACCACAAGTAGGTTCTGTAGTGTTCAATGAACACTAATGTAACTGCACAGGCATCTGCAATGGGAACTGGTTAGCTATCTTAGTGCTCAGATATACTTGGAAAATTAGCAGCAAGCTATTATATATATATATATATATATATATATATATATATATATATATATGTGTGTGTGTGTGTGTGTGTGTGTGTGTAAAAATATATAAAATGGAAAATTATAAACAAAATAGAAAATTATAAACAAAACTAGAACTTGTAAAACTCGGAATGACCCATGCCCTTTATGCCTACATGAAAAACTACACATTATTAAGTTTCTAAATAATAAAAATCTATTAAACAATAGGCAGGAGTTAACGGTTTTTTGCCGACATCATCAAATTTTCGCATTAAATAATTAGCATGAAAATAAACAAACAATAAAATAATTTTTAAATTCCATAGTCTAAATAAATAGTTTAATTGCCCTATAAAAAAAAGAAATAAAGATAACCCTTTATGAAGTCATCAAAAAAACAAATGTTAGCAACTTACGACAGTTTTTTTTATATACACAAAACCCTTTCAGAAAAATAAAAAATAAAATAAAAAATAAATAAATCTCCATAGACACTTAACCCGACTAGACGATGTCATCTTCCGCTTTAAATTTAGACACCCCAACCTTACCCTGACTTAATGTGAATGTAACTATATCTTGAGATATTGATACAAATTATTAACCCTTACGCCCCTTTTCTTTAAACAATTGCTCTAGCTGTTACCATAGTAATCTTAATTTCAATAATGAATATGCTTATAAAATGCGTAAATTTCAGGAATAAGTTATTCCAGTAAAAATTTCCCTTGAAGATGGAACAGAGCTTAGTACTTTAATTTAATTCAAATAATTATATTGAAGTTTTCGGCTCTTGTTTTGAAACATGAGAACTCTTATGTAGCATTGAAATCATATTTTCATATTTTTAAATAAATAATTACATATATATATATATATATATATATATGTATATATATATATATATTATGAAATAGACAAAGTCCGACAATTATTTAAGACATTTTTTATGTTTATACGTTCTTTTTATAGATACAATATTTAAGTAAATACTCTGTTTATAATAAACCATATTAACAACATTTACTGGCCTGAATGTCCAAGAAATTTTCATAGAAAATATGCATCCTCTGACAGGAATCAAACTTGTATCATATACAGAACTATCATATAGCCTGATCTGCCTTAACCGATTGTTAATACTGTTTATTATAAACAGAGCATTTATTTAAATATTTGTATTTATAAAAAAGAACATATAAACATAAAAAATGTCATAAATAATTGTCAAACTTTGACCATTTCATAATGTATGATGTCATTTGTTTACATTTGGATATGCCTGGACCAGATATGAACAAATGACAGAAAATCATGAAGAGTTGTGTTTAAAAACAGTAAAATCGACCTTGCTAACTGAACGCTCCTCTGTGACCCAATTGGTTAAAGAACTTGGATGAGTTCCACCACAGAATTTGTCAATGTGCGGTGCAATATCAAGTCTAGTTTACTACCTCTTCGTCACCGAGGCCCGTTAGTACAGTTGGTATGACGTTTGCCTGTCAATGTAACTGTCTGGGTTTCAATTCTCGGTAGTGGATGAGCACTGCTGATGAGTCCCAAATATAGGACGAAACGGCCGTCCAGGGCTTTCTGCATTCTGTTGACGTTTCTTCTAGACTCAATGAATTACTTAATTATCTCAAATCATCCTTAATTTCTATCATATATATATATATATATATATATATATATATATATTGACAGTGTTGTTCATCCTGCACAAGGCCTGGGGGTAGGAACTCAAGGTAGGAGGGTTACAGAGTATCAGGCACAGATGTGTGCAGATGTGTGCAGAAGATAATGGTTAACCTTATACATGAACAGGTTGAGATTGTTTTTGGCAAAGTAACTTCTTGACAATCTGTTCTACAAGGCCGTGGTTTGTCGGAAGAAGCTGCTTACATCTCACTAGGAGAATACAAAGGGAATGAGGGTGGCTCACTACAAGGTATGTGGCATGGCATGTCTTAGCCATGAAGGTTAGCACTGGCGGAACTAAGGAGTGTAGTTCATCTGAATGCTTTCCACGGAAATAGCGATAAGGCAGTGAGAGGTTTGCGATATCTCATCTGTGAGAAAGGGGTTGTAGAGTAAAGCATAATTCATCAGTCTCAAGGATGCAGAGACACTTTTAGATTCTATCGAGAGTGGAAAGTGAAGACTGAGCAGCTCTCACCCATATATGGCTGCAATACTCTATTTTCAGCTAGATCTGGCTCTTGTAAAGGTATATATATATATATATATATATATATATATATATAAATTGTATATATGATTTAACAATTGGAAAAAATTCTTAGTCCTTGCTGACATGTTTCATCTTCCATTTTATCAAGGCAAGCAATGAAAATGATATATTTTGTAGCCATAGTTTCGTTTTCATTGCCTGCCTCGATAAAGTTGGAAGAGAAACACTTGGGCAAGAACTAAGATTTTTTTCCAGTTGTCATTTTTAAACCAATTTGTCTTATTTTCAGAATAAAATCTGGGAAATTTAACTATATTGTATGCATATAAATGCATATACATATCAACCCAATATATATAATTTATACAATGTGTGTGTATATATATATATATATATATATATATATATATATATATATATATATATATATGTATATATATATATATATAAAAGGCAGGAATCTGGTTGTGTGTATGTGTGTGTAACGAATGTACGGCCACAATTTTCAATGGATTTGCACCAAAATTTATATGCACATGCTCCAAGTTAGTGGGAAGGCCAAGACTGACTTTGCATTTCCCAATTCCCATCGATAGTAGAAATAATTGATTTTTTCATGCTTCTATGGCACTTTTCATGTAGTTTACGGCCATTTTCTACTGGCCAGAGTGAGAGTCTATAGCTGGCTGCCATAAATAGGCAGGAAGATTCTATTGGCCAGCGTGAGAGCCAACAGCTGACTGACACGAATGCTTATTAGCATGCTAGCATGCAAAAAAAAATCGATAGCTGCATTCATCACAAGTGGGAAAAATTTAAATCTGCCTGGCACTTTACTCCAATTGGCTCATTCACTTGCTTAAACTCAACGTTGATTCTGATTCTGCAGAACTGGGTTGGGTGTGAAAAAGTATTTGTTGTTAACATTCTTTTTTCATTCGGTTTTTTCAGTTATGAGTCCTTTTTTAAAGCTGATCGTTTTGTATTCATTTTGTTTAGTTCATTTTTTGTAACAGATTTAATGTTTAGTATAGAGCTTAGAAAAAATTCGCAGTGTGAGATGGGCAAGAAGTAAGGCATGTAGCAACATCAGCATGGCAAAGGACACTCCTTTAAAGGCAAGGAAGGGCAAAAATATTTTAAGACAAGTGATAGCAATTTCTGTATGAGTTGTACGATTTTTGAATCAAGCATGGGCAACGCCAGGTCATACTGCTAGTCACAACTATAATAATGCCCATAATGGGAGAAACGTAAAAGGGTGAATAAATCTTTCTACCATAGCTCTCCCATTACAACTGCAAGAATGACTCACAGTTTATGTATAGAAGTAATGAGGGTGACAATTACTACACTTCCTTTGTGGTTAACAGCATGGAGGAACCATGAGCACTCTGCACAAAGGAGGCACAATGGACAGTATACATACCACTAGAAGGTTCTATAATGCCACAAACTGGACACAGTGAGCGGTATGAACATTTTAGTGATGTCATTACTATAATAAAAGAACAAAGTCAGAAATAAGCCAGCAAAAATGCCAACTGATATTGTACACAGGCAACAAAGTGCCAATCTCCAGAAAGAGTGGACATAACAGTCAAAAGAAAAGGGTATGATTCACAAATTATGCTTCATCTTGACCACTAGAGACATTCAGCCTATTCTAGGAAAAGATTCTTGTGACAAATTAAACCTAATTAGGCATTATTCACAACAAATGACATATTGTCAGAGTATAGTGAATTGTTTAAAGGCCTCGGATGTCTGCTAGGATGAGTTAATATAAGATTCACATGTGATGCAGTAACTATCATAGAAGCATGCCAGAATCTTCTCTAATGGTGTACTACTTTTGTGTTACACCATGAATTATTTTCAAAAGTGGAACTCAACAGAATGAAACCAACTGGGATAATTAAAAAATTATCGGAGCCAACAGAATAGGTGAATGCTGTGCATTTCATGCATAAATCAAAATGTACGTTTACCTGGATCCCATAGCCTTAACAAAGCAATCCAATTGAAACATGTGAGGAAGTAATAACAAAAATAACAGGTGCCAGAATATTTTAAAAAATGAACTCTGCAAAAGGATTCTGGGTAAAGAAAGTTCAGAAACATTTATCACTGGATGATAAGAAACACATTTGAAGTAATAGAGAATATTATGTACAAACCACAATGGACGGCATAGTGATTTGTGAGCCCAGACACACAGAGTCACACCTACACACTGTGAAGAAAATGTTAGACATCTGAAAATGTAGTAACATGTCCATGAACAAAGACAAATGCTAAATTGCTGTATGTGAATTTGCATTCCTGGGTGATCTGGACAACGTAAAGGCCATTATAGAATTTCCGACACCCAGAGATGCATCAGATATCAGCCAGATTCTTCAGCATGATCAAATACCTTAGAAGATATATCAGCAAATGTAGCCTTCACATATGGTGTTGAACATAAAAAACGAATTTGGGGACCTGAAAAGTTAATCTCTTCACAGTCAGCAGCAAATCAAGGCCTGTAAAAAATGGAAACACTTTTGATACACTATAATAATAATAATAATAATAATAATAATAATAATAATAATAATAATGATGACAACAGCAACTACAACATCAACAAAAGAGCCATTAGGTGCATATATGAAATAAGGTTTGGATTGATTGGCTGATTCATTCATTCACTCATTTTCTACAGTTTATCAACCTTTTTCAGGTTATTTAAAGTCATAAAATATTTTTAGATTGTAAGAATTTTTTTTGAGATAATAATGATTTAGCTGCAGGGAGAAGAACTGGAATCATACCCTTTCCTAAGGGTATTTGCACATAAGGGAATATAATGAACCCAAAGAGAATTGGAACTCGGTTCTCAGATTAACAATTCCAAACCACTATCCATTACACCTCCTGCACATCCAAACTTATAGCACATGTCATTCCCAAGCAGTCACCCATCTAGGTACTGACCAGCCTCAACATTTCTTAACTTCAGTGATTGTAAAGGAATCTGTAGTTCAGTGTAAGCCAAATATGGTTTGAAGTTAAGTTCTGTAAAAAATGAAAATTCTTTTGATACACTATAAAAATAATAATAATAATAATAATAATAATAATAACCACAAAAATACTCAAGTCATCAATTGTCTTTTTATATATACATAAAATGAAATAAGCTTTGGAGTAAAGGTCTGTAAAAAATGAAAATACTTTTGATACACCTTAATATATATGTTTTTAAAGAGAGATTTAGAAAAGTTTTCATTCCCTTTGCTAAATTTTCTTTAATCATTTCTTGTCTTCTTTGATTACCCAGATTTTCCCAATTTTTATCCCACAAATATTTAAGGTCACCGAGTTCTTAACGACAGAAACATTGACAGAAGGAAGTGAATAAATGAAAACATTTCTTTGTTGTTTGTCAAGGTAACTGAACTGATTAATTGTCCAACAAGCTTTCTGCTTAACAAAATATATTGCCCAGAAAAATCAAAACAAGTTTGCTGCCGGGAACTTAACAAACAATTCATTGTTGTATTTTTTTAAAATTCTTGAATAAACTGTCGTTTCACAATCATTTGAACCTAATTAAAATTCAAACTTATTTATTGTTAAAGAGATCTGGACAAAAAATAAGATCTGGACAAAAAATAAGATCTGGACAAAAAATAAGATCTGGACAAAAATAAGGGCAAAAATGTATCATCCTGATTGTATTTTTCTAAAATATTAAAAAAAAAATAGTTTCATTTTTAAATTATTGATGTTTGATTAATTGATTATTTGATAAATTTCACAGTACCATTTTTTTTAAATATTTTCAGTTCAAACTAAGAATAAAGTTAAATTAGTAAAATTGCTGAGAGTTGCAAATTATACAAAATACATAATAATATTTTATACTCATTAAAATTTCTTTTTATTTTAGATTTCATCTTTTTATTATTTAAATGTTATTGTTAGTGGATACTTGATTGAATTGTTTATTTATAAAAAAAATCTGTTGGATTAATAAATAAAAATCCATCACTTCTTTAGAAATTGCTTTGTTTACATTAGGCCATGAGTAGATATGAATGTTTGGAGGGTTTGAGAAAGATTTGTATTTAAAAGGCCCTATTCAAGTTTTCCTTGATCATTGATACACTCAGTAGTTGAGTTGGTCTGAAGTATATCAGGGATCTAACAATGTGTTCTCCTGTCAAGTGAAATGCAGGTTTCAATCCTGCTGGAGAGAAGAGAAAATAAATACTGTTTTTTTTTTATCATCACAAGCAAGGGTTAGAGAATATGTGAAAAAAAAACTATTAAGGAGAGATGTCAATAAAAGAATAAGAATTTTGAAGACAGAAGATAACATTGCACTTAAACTTTTGAAGATCAAAGTTGATTGGGAAGCAAGAAACCAGAAAAGAGTTCCACAAGTGAAAGATGTGATAGAAGAAAGTGTTAGAATAGAACCTATACTTACATTGTGCCATTTCAACTGTAAAATGATGAGACCTTGCTATCAATCTAGTACTGTTCTTAACTTCATAAACTCTAGAAGAAATTTCATTAGAACAATTATAATGAAATTATTTATAAAAAAAAGGCACAGAAAAGATTCATTATAACAGTAGGACAGTGGCTGAAGCTGAGATGTCAGGTCAGGACCAATAACATTGCAGATTCTTCTTTGGATTTTATCAAGAATCTCTAAATACATAGCTTGAGCAAAAAACCAGATATGGCAGTAATATTCAAAGCAATGATGAAAAAACATGTAAATTTACATAAATTTTGTTGGATTAATAAATAAAATCCATCATTTTTTAAAACAGTATTCCATCTTTTGCTAGAAACATAAGCTATTTTGAATATACACTGTTTATTCCAACTAATACCAACCTCATCTTTGATGTTATAGACACAACGTTTCAAGGGTTATACCCTCTGATCTTCTTCAGTTACACCCCATATTAGGTAACAGTCTCAGTATTACACCAGCTAATTGTTCAAGTTGTATTAAGTATTGGTTAAGTTTATGAAATTTAGTCCATGGTCAGGAATTCATTTCTTTTATTAAGCATCAAGAAAGTCCACCTCTTTGGATTTTATATATAACTGACCATTGTAACCCATAAATATTGCATACCTTAAAATTATATTTTATCATATTTAGCTCTTGTTAAAGCACTTTCACTAGATTTATAACCAATCATGTGCAGAAGAAGTTTAACCTTAACTGCTCCCTAAAAAACTTACCCATCCCATCACCATCTACATAGAAAATGAAATTAAGAGTAAAAATAGATTCCTTCAGAATAATTCTGTTACCGCCCACCAAAATAACCATTAGAACAATGCAATAGACAACCCACAATGTATCATTGACCTATCAATATATATATATATATATATATATATATATATATATATATATATATATATATATATATATGAATAGTTGAGCAAAACACAACACATATGACCTGATGATTGCTTATAAGCATGAAATAAACTCTGTCATCAGTTGGTATTGGCTTCAATGTCCACTTTTATATTTACATACACACTACCCATAAATATAGCATACCCTAACCGTTTGAAACTGAGCAGCCTGTATGAAAGTGCATATATCCAGGTGGCTGGTATAATGCACAGCATCATGGACAGAAGGGGCCAAAGGTGGGTTATATGTACTCATCAGGAGGTCAGGGTTCAAAGGGTTAAAACTATACTTTTATACATACATATATATATATATATATATATATATATATATATATATATCTTTGTCTCTATTCTGCTATCCATTCGCACAAACTTGTGAGTGTTAAAAGTAAGAATTACTAATCTAAGGCTGTTAAACAATTAATACAACATAGTCACAATATCTATCTATCTATCTATCTATCTATCTATATATATATATATATATATATAAAATTAATTTTATAAAACCTCTTCCCTTTAAGACAAATATCTTCCACTCTTCCCTGATTAATATCTCATGTCTTTCGTCTAACAGATACATTGAAATGGATAAATTCTGTATTAGTTTTTCGATGTTTTTTTTTTGTAGAAGTCACAGTTAAATTTGTAATTCTGACATGAACTCAGTCTATACTGGGATAGATTAAGACTAACAAATTTTTCAGCAGTTGATATAAGCCTATTTTCCATATTTTCCATTTTGGATTTTATTGTGTACTAAATATTTGCTCTGTAATAATAAATACATTGAGTTCTTTTTCTGGATTAGTTTTAATATTTTATATTACTAAATTCCACTTGGAAGATATACCAATGCATTTATTATCTTTAATATATATATATATATATATATATATATATATATATATATATATAGATAGATAGATAGATAGATAGATAGATAGATATACTGAGAATAATTAAATAAAGAACAAATAAGAAACCTGGATTTGACATGTTTCACTATTTAGCTTTATTAGAAATTTTGGTAGTGGAATGATTTGGAAGAGATTTCAGATTTTGTTTTTATATATAGAATTAACAAGATGTCTGAACATGGGTATTTAAGATAGAGAACCTATAAGCTGGAATATATACGATAGACAACATAGAACCTGGGATATATATATATATATATATATATATATATATATATATATATATATATATATATATATATATGGTATAGAATGTCATAAAAATTATATAAGTGAGACATGTAGAAATTTAAAGGCCTGCATTTATAGACGCAGAAGCCTAATGCGATACTAGCGAATCCAGGATAACACATTAGATTCCCTCATATCACATAGAAATGAACCATACTATAATTTTTAGTTTAAAAAAATGCTACATTAGTCAAAAAAAATAAACACAAATTATTAAAGAGAAAATTCTGACAATGAATAATAATAAATAATTCCAATATCTCAAAAATAGACATAGTGAGGCTGACACAAAATTGTTTTAACCTGTTCTCTTTCTAGCTGAATAACTCAAAGGGTTTTTCAGTGATTCTTATGAAAAAATGGTGTCAAAGAGGCTAAATGTCTTATTTGAAAACCTGGAAAACAGAAACTCAATTAGTTTAGTGTTTTTTTAGATATTAAACATTTTGTGAAATGGACAATTATCCCATGCTGTTATACGATTTGAACAATTTTGCTGTTACAACCGATATATGTACATATATATATATATATATATATATATATATATATATATATATTGAACAATAAAAAATATTCAAAAAATTAAAATCTTCAGACACACTGGGTTGTATATTAATATTCCTTCATTTTTATTATTATTTCATTTAGATTCCTCGACTAGTTTTGGCCAACATGGCCATCATCAGGAGAAAAATAATTTTCTGCTTGCCAGTGTGAACTGCAGAAATGAATGTCTTGATGGAGAAAATGTGACATATATATATATATATATATATATATATATATATATATATATATATATTGTGGAGAAAGGAGACAAAGTGGGAAAGCTTTTTATTGAGAACATGTTTTGCCAAACTATTGAATATGCTAAGTTATGAACATTCTTCATGCAGTAAAATCTTTGAATATTTTTAGTGCATTCTCTAATTAAAAAACTTTACACTTGACATTGTTTTTCTCCATGTTATTTCTGTATATAAATGCAGGTTACTAAATAAATTTTTGACACTTGCATAAAAATTGTTTCCTCTACTCATTTCTTTTATTAATCAGAATTTTTAGACATATTCTCCATGTACTTGTGTATATATAACAATAACAAACATTGTATTTCACCAACAAGCAGTCAACCAAGGTAGAAACACATTTTTAACATTGGATGAAAATGTTTTTAAGGCAAACAGTTTTTGTAATTATAATGGATGATACGGGATACATGATACAAAACTCAAAGCCAACTGAAACAAAAGAAAATTGAACATTTTATTTGTTTACATCTGTGAGATGAAGTATATAATACTTAATATATATTATTATATTAGTTGCATTATTTACATTATTTGAAATGTTATCCTCATCTTCATTGCCATATTCACACTGTTTCGGCTATTGCATGCTTCAGGTGACTGGAATTTTGAAACAAACCCTTTATTTTGTCCACCTGGGTAGACTATTCTAGTTCCACGTGCCATGCCTCTTCCAGATATCTCAGTTATTCCCCTTTAATTCAACTCTACTGGCCTGGTATTAAACACATAACTTTTTGTGTCCGGTCACTGGATCTAACCAACATCTTTATCCACTGGGTTATGTGTCCTTGAGGTTTTATTTAATATTATTAAATTTTTTTAATATTATTAAATTTTATCTATTATTATATCTGCACACATACACAGAAATGTATGTGTCAGGGGGTATGTGATCATAACCATATAAATATATATATATGAATATATATATAGTTTTCATTGAAGATAACTGACACCTCACTGTGCTTAAGATTTTTATTTTATTTCTCTTGCATTTGTACAAAAGATTTCTTTTATAAGAAGACTTACTATGCACCTCTTTCATCATAGCTCCATTAGAATCCATCTCAGTATACATGGGGAGGACCTACCAACATATATCCACAACATACTCCTAGAAAACACCAATTTAATGCACTCATCTAACTGCAGAAAACACTTAAACATAGTCGAAGCTTCAATAATAAAAAGTGGGAAACAAATTCATAATAATATCAATTGCAAACATGGCCACAATGTACTGACTGTGTTCGGAAATTAAAACATTTCTATTGCTATAAAAAAGTCATCTGCATATTCAGACAAAGAACAATTATCCTTAATAATGGCTATTTAGCTTAAAGTACTAAGATCCAAAGTTCATTTGGACATTTCTTACACACTCTAAGTCCAAAAAAGAAATCTCTTGAAATATAATAAAAAGCTTAATTCCAATGCTTTTTAAGCTGCTTTCAATGAAATATGTATAAAATAGGGATTGCCCAAATACATATAGATATATATTTAGTTTTAGTATAATTAGTATTTATTTAGATGAGCTTTGTACATGTTGAAGCACAAATGTGCCTGAGGCAGGGATTGGCAAGCCATCCTAGATGACAGGTGTGCTTGGAAAATGAAATTAGCCAACCATCATATATATATATATATATATATATATATATATATATATATATATATATATATATTAGCCAACCATCATATATATATATATATATATATATATATACATACATACACACACAGACACACAAACACACACACTCACACACACACATATATATATATATATATATACACACACACATATATATGATGGACCCCTTCATTACAAATGACAAATGAGGGCTCAGTAAAATAAAGAAGACCTCAATTCCTATGGACATTCATATGTCCCTTGAGGCCTGCAGGTGTTTTGCAAACTTTTAAACAGATGGAACATGTGGTTGAGCCATTTTGCTTGAGTGGTTGAGGATCAATTGCCACATGTTTCTGTGAGTGGACAGCAAGACCTCCTTTACTGCATACAACAAAGCTACAGTGGTAGGCAAGGCTATCATAGAGAGGATCAGCATGCTGCCAACTTGCTTTAATATTTGCATGCAGTTGATCCTGACATTCAAGTCAGCCTTGCTCAAACCTTCCTCCTATAGATGAGAAGCAGAACAGGTGCCAACTTCTTTGCTCTGATGCTTTGTTATCCCATATAAAATATATATTCAGATTGTCATTTTCTTTGTAATGCAAGAGTAGCCTTCCAACAGATCTGCTTGTTAGAAGCTGGCCAAAGAGAAGTTGTTTTTGGAAGTCTGCCCATATTGCCCACTTGATATATATATATATATATATATATATATGAAGAAAGAACAGTAAGATATATAATCCGGTGTTCGTATTGATATTTTATTTTTACAAAATAGTGCTCAATGTAAATTTACAAAGCATTAATATTATGAATTAACTGATTTAAAATAAGTTTTTTTTCACTACACAGTAATAACCATGTTTCAAAAATGGAAGCTAAAAGCTTCAAATTTAATTTTGTAATTAAATTAAAAAAACATTAGTTCCATTTCATCCTCAAGTGAATTTTGAAGTAACTTATTTTTTAAATTTACTGAGTTTTAAAGCCACAGAAAAATCATAATTCACTGTTTCCAAGGATACAGAGAAATCCACTCATTCAGACATGGGGTAGTAGCATGTTGATTTTTATTAACTTATATATATGTATGTATATGAAGAAATATAGTTTAAGGTGTGCTATATTTATTGGATAAAATGCTCAATATCAAAGATAGAGTGTATGTAAATATAAATATAAAAGTGAACATTGAAGTCAACACTCAGAAGCAACAGGCTGTTTCATCCTGGATGCAATTGTCAAGCCTTAAAATTGCATCTAGCATGAAACTTTCTGTTGCCTCTGAATGTTGACTTCAATGTTCACTTTTATATATATATATATATATATATATATATATATATATATATATATATGGATGTATACATATACATGTGTCTAAAGATTGATAGGACTATATAGACTAGGATTTCCTGCCAGAACCCATAACTGATTTGAATTATGCATGTGTCTTAGAGAGAGAGAGAGAGAGAGAGAGTGTGTGTGCGAGAGTGCGAGAGAGAGAGAGAGTGCTGGTGGATTTTCAGTGACAGTTCTGAATACTCATCATTCTGAATTAACACTCAACAGGCCTTGTAACATGTCTACGAATCCAAAGCCTATCTTTAGTCTAAGGAATGCTCCCCTGATAAAATATATTAAGCGTCTCAGTAGCAGGTTTGCTGAACTTTGCATGAAACTTGATGCAGCCACTTTGTTAAAATTTGTCAGTCATTTATATATGGTTTACTGAGCCATTGAAACACATGGTAGAAAAAAACTTTGAAATTGAACATGAATATATATCATAATACCTATTGCAGACTGACTCACTGGGCTAGGTCATGGATCTTACCAATGCCACCATATGTTACAACAAAAAAATGTTGTATGATTTTCTAAAAAAAATTCTTGTGATGTGTTTTTTTTAGTAGAGAATTAGGTTTTATTCTAAACTGATGGAAATAAAATATACTGTATATATATATATATATATATATATATATATATATATATATATTATGAAATGGATTAAACCCCAACATTATTTAATATATTTTCTGTTTATACATTATTTTTATAAATATAATTTGTTTAATTAAATGCTCTATTTTTTTAATTAAACAGTATTAATTACATTTACCAGCCTGAATGTTCAAGAGATTTCATAAAAAAATATGTGCTCACTTACATTATTTAAACTGTTATCCTCATCTTCATTGCCATGAGGATAATGGTCCAAATAATGTAATCACAATACCTCATCTCAAAGATATAGACATAAATATGTGCTCTTTGACTGGAATAGAACCTGTGATACTAATGGGAACAGTCATTTGATCTGACATGCTGTTAACCATTCAGCCATATAGAAACATCTGGTTAGCAAAGTCTGAATTACTGTTTATAAACACATAATCTTCAATGATTTTCTCGATCAATCATTTCTGCACAAGAAACATACCTTAACATAAACAATGACAACATATTATTAAATGGATTAAGCCCCAAAATTATTTAATATATCTTCTTTTTATACATTATTTTTATAGATATAATTTATTTTAGAAAATGCCCTGTTTTTTAATTATACAGTATTAATTAATCGAGAAAAAACATTGACAGTGTGTGTTTATAAACAGTAATTTGGTCTTTGCTAACAAAACGCAACTCTATGGCTGAATGGTTAACAGTATGTCAGACAAAATGACAGGTTAAAGGTTCTATTTTTGTCAGAGAATGCATATTTTCTATGAAATTTCTTGAACATTCAGGCCACTAAATGTAATTAATACTGTTTAATTAAAATACAGAGCATTTACTTAAATAAATTATATCTATGAAAATAATGTATAAACAGAAAATACATACACACACACACACACACACATATATATATATATATATATATATATAATATTTGTGTATTTCCTATAAATTTATAAAATTTTATATCTGTATGATAAAATGGATTTTATTGACGATCAAAAAGTTGGATATTATACAACATCAAAAAATTGGATCTTACATATCATTAAAATATTGGGTCTTATATACCATTAAAATATTGGGTCATATATGCTATTAAAATATTGGGTCTTATATGCTGTCAAAAATGTTAACTTAAGTCTTCTATTCCTGCTTCCATTTACTATGATCATTGTCATTTTCATTAGATTCTTGTGAAACATTAATTTTTAGAGACAATTTGCAAGAATTTTAGTAAAACATCATTTTACATTGGGACACAGAATTTAAACTTTACTCTGCTAAATTAAAAGGCAGAATGTTTTGCCACACATTTTTTAAGCTCCAATAAAAAAGGAGATGAAATGTCTTAATCAAGTATTGAACCACAAATTGAATTTTGGTAAAATAATTCATATTTCTAACCAGCGATGTCAAAATGATCAACTTCATTTCATGAGCAACACCCTTCTCCATATTTCTTGTTTACAAGAAAGTTGATTAAAGAGTTGACTTCAAACTGTTTATATTTCTATTTGTATATCTTTAATGAAAAACATGAAATTCCATTAACCAACTGATGTGAAAAGACAAGACTGATTTTTTAAATATTTAGTCAAAATGAAAAGATTATTTTTCTGTATTAAAGAAACATTTTTCCACTTGGATTTGAAGTTTCACACCTGCTTATTTCCCAGTCTCTGATCACTTCCCAAAAACATTATTGATATATTATGCCACTAAGCTTAATAAATTCAGGTCAATTAAGTTTGTTGATTAATTCAAGATTTTATATCAACTTTTGTGGTTTGACAATAAATCTTTCCCTGCAAATTTTTGCATTTTTCTTTTCAACAAGTGTCTCACAAAAGATATTCAAATTGTCCATCATGCGGAATAAATTGTATGTACAATTGTTTATCCGAGCTTTTATAAGATGAAATATTTTCACTGAAAATTGCTATTGACTTTACTCTAAAATATCTGTGGAGTGAGAAGTTATGGTCAAATGCAAAATCATTAAAAGTACTGCCCAACAAACAGAATTGACAAAGTTTGCAATAAGGAATTACAAAAAAAAGAAAAGAAAAGAACAGGAAAAAGTATAATATAAACCATACAAACAATAATTGCAATGCAAAGGAACAGTAATAAGGCAAATTAACGGTAATAAGACAAGGCAGTGACAAGGCAAATTAACAGTAATAAGGGAAAACAACATTAATAAGGCTAATTAACAATAATAAATCAAAGCAACAGTAACAGGGCAAAGCAACAGTAATAAGGCAAATTAACAGTAATAAGGCAAAGTTTTTACAAACTAAGAATTGGGGCTGACATACAAGAGTGAGTTTGGACAAGCAAATGTAGTGTTCTGACTTCAAGAGAAAACAGATCGGGACTGAATCAGATGAAACCAAGAACCAGCCTATTTTATTGGCTAAGAAAAAAGTCCCAGTATTCATTTGTGTGCCTCTGTGTATAAATTGAGGAGTGGAAAGTGTTTTGCAGTCATTCCTAAGGACTGGACACAACATTATCTTTATATGAACAAATAGCTGATATAATCTAGGGCCATTTTTAAAACTTTAATCTACAATTTCAATTTTAAAAAATGAGAATACATCATTACAAAATATTTAAGCATGAGCTAACAGCATTACCAACAATATTTATTAAAAGCTGTATATTCCATTAAAAATTTTCAAATATGATAAGCTACTGACAAAGTAGTTAACCAAAATAATGCAAAGAAATATTAGGAACAAGAACAGAAAACATGATTATGGAGATGAAAATGCTTGAATATTTAAGTACATCAATGACAAAGATGGTAGAGGATTTACTTCAAAGCAGCAAATTCCTGCAGTGTATAATGACAGTTTGGTAATCAACAAAGTTAATATCTTCATTTTAAATTCCTGCAATTTGGATTTAAATTTGAAAAAGGTTTTAAGAATATATTAGAAAAGGATGAAATGAGAATTTTAGTTTAAGAACATGTTTATTAATTTGTTTAATCAAGTAACATTTGTTTTGGAACATTCAGTTGTTAATTTAGCTAAAGTTACCCAGAATTGTCAAAACTATTAAACAAGTCTTTTTCTTGTTAAGTCTAAAGTTGATGGTGAGACAAAACTTCTCAACCAATCAAAATTAATTAATTAATTCTTAACCAATCAAAATTAAATCCTCATTGAAGTTCTTCACTTAATTTAGGTCTTTGGAATATCAACAAAGTGCTAAGAACAAAATAAATTTTAATATTAAAACAGTTTTTGGAGATGGTGCTGTCGTTTTTAAAAAATTATGGAAGATGAAAGCGTTGTAGGTTTTACATGTATTTTACTTGGAGGTGAATGTTCAGTATATAAACAAAGAAGATAGAAAGATACAAATCTTAAGTTTCTACTATCGACGATTATTCTTTTTATGGTGACTGTAGTGAAACAAAGTTCTCAATGTCTTTTTGGGTTTTTGTCCATTTTCCTTTTGGGATCAGAAGTTAGGATAGCAATGATTAAAATGGCCGAGCTCAAGTCAGCTTTGTGCAGAGATGGAATGATTAATTCACTTACTTCATAGGCTAGGTTTGCCAAAATATGCCTGAATGATGTTGTTGAAAAGTGGAAAAGAGGATGATTCTGTCATTTCTGAAAGTGAGGCCATAAAATCATGCATGCAACTAAAAACACATTCCTTTTTCTTTATAATTTGCATCAATGGAAAATTAATTAATTTATTTCTTTTATTCTTTATTATTATGTTATTTATAGATTTTATTTCATTTTTCTACAAGATGAAACTTCCAAATTGTAAATTGTGTGATTGTAGATCTTACTCTCATGGAATAGAAACTATGATCTGAAAGTGGAATGGAAGCGATGATTGTATTTACTCTGAATCAATTATAAAAAAAAAAACTCAGGATGTGGCATTAGTAAATACTAAACACCTTGAATATATCAGTGTATGACTCAGTTATATCAGATTAAGTATAGGAGAAAAAGAAATTGACTATAGAATAGGCTGTTTTTGGATGTAGTTTCACCCAACACCACAAATTGCTACAAAACTAAAACATTAACATTGTAGGGCAGTTATAACTCTAATTAAATAATCATAACACCCCCTCCTAACACACACATACACACATATATATATATATATATATATATATATATATATATATATAAATACTTGTAAAAATGCGAAATAGCAAGACATAGAAACGACAAAACGAGTATTATTATCTGATTGTTATGTGGTGTTGAAGACATGAGAGACAGTAATACTGAGTAAAATTTTGAGTTTGGGGTCAAATGTAGATCAAATATGGGTCGGAATCTGATAGAATGATAGAATAAAGAATAAGTAAAATGTATACAGTCTTCCTTGTATGTTTTATAAAGACGTGTGTAATGAGTGTCCAGATAATTTAGTTGGAAAAATACAAGAAGTGTCTTTGGTCTTCTTACCTCAAATTTTTGTTGAGTGCTAAGAAATAAATATTACTATTATGGCCTGAAAAAGAAAAGAAGCTGAAATTTTTTGTTTGTGCACATGTTAACAATTTGTATGTGTGAACTACTTGTCCAATAGTGAGAATATCATGTTTGTGTGTATAAAAGAGAAAAGTGGGGTCGATTCTCATTTGCTTAGAATGAGTTAATTAATGATAATTGTAATTGTTATAATTATTTTATTTTAATTATTTTTTGACACTATAATTAATTTTTATTTATTTATTATTTTTGGAAGACAACAACCTAAAAAATTGAGTCATATACTTAAAGAGCTTCATCAGATCAAAACTTTCATATGGATTTCATTCATGGCACTAATGTCAAACACAAATATCTAAAAAGTCAACTTTATATAACAGTTTTCTCGGATCAATAATTAAAAATGGCTTTAAATGAATGAAGCCTGGAAGTCATATCAAGGATCATCCTTCTTTGAATTTCATGGAATGATGCTACAGAATTACAGACAAAGAATTTTACCAAATAATAGAAAAGCATGTCTTTTAAGGACTCACAAAAATGGCAACAACTTCAGAGAAAACAATGACATAATAAAGATGTTCACATTCCACATGACTTCTCTTGCCATTATAATCATCTCACTGACAAACTGACCATTGTCAAATTTGTTGTCATGTTTATTTTCAGGTGAAATAAATAGCAAAATATAAAACATTAATCAGAAGATTGATTAACTTTTATTTTCATTTTTGTTCTATTGGGAAGAATGAAAATGGTCTGAAGGATTTTGTGATTTCTGGATTTGGTATTGATAGAAATGTCTCTTTTGGAAACAGCCATCTTATTTGGCATTTGAAAAATTTAATATTCGCCAATCAAAATGGCAATATTAGCCGTTTCCTTATAAGGAAACATTTAGTGTTAATGACAGAGCAGTCAGTGTTACTGAATTACATGCTTAAACTATGTTCATTATATATCTAATACATATTAATCGGTAATTATAAAATTAAGATATATCAAATGAAAGAAACAACCCACTCTAGTTCAACTTTTGGGCTTCATACCCTTTACAAGTATTCATCAATAAGTCCATAGCCTGGCAGGTAGCTGTTTGTTGAATTTTGTTCAGAAATCTTTCCTCTATAATGTTCAATCTTAGTCAAGTGCATTGACAAAAAATAAAGATATTGTGCAAAAAATTAAAACATTTTTATCTTATATTGTGCTAAAAAGTAAATATAGGATGTGAAAAATTTTTCTCGTAATTGACTGTGGAATAATTTTATGTGTTTACTTCAAAAATATTTATTCCTTATTTGGTGGAATATTTTTATATCAATTCAACTGTTGGCCAGTCTAATAATCTGCTTAAATTACAGATAACAGATGCTGAACCAACCATGTTTGTTTCTTTGATACGTCTGTCTCAGTCTGTTCATATCTATCTATCTATCTCAGACTGTTCATATCTATTTATCTCTCTCAGTCTGTTCATATCTGTCTCAGCCTGTTCATCTATCGATCTCTCTCAGTCTGTTCATATCTATCTATCTATCTATCTATCTATCTATCTATCTATCTATCTATCTCAGACTGTTCATATCTATTTATCTCTCTCAGTCTGTTCATATCTGTCTCAGCCTGTTCATCTATCTTTCTCAGTCTGTTCAAATCTATCTATCTATCTATCTATCTATCTATCTATCTATCTATCTATCTCAGTCTGTTCAAATCTATCTATCTATCTATCTATCTATCTATCTATCTATCTATCTCAGACTGTTTATATCTATTTATCTCTCTCAGTCTGTCCATATCTATTTATCTCTCTCAGTCTGTTCATATCTGTCTCAGCCTGTTCATCTATCTATCTGTCTCAGCCTGTTCGTCTATCTATCTGTCTCAGTCTGTTCATATCTATCTATCTATCTATCTATCTATCTATCTATCTATCTATCTATCTATCTCAGACTGTTTATATCTATTTATCTCTCTCAGTCTGTTCATATCTATTTATCTCTCTCAGTCTGTTCATATCTGTCTCAGCCTGTTCATCTATTTATCTCTCTCTGTTCATATCTATCTATCTATCTATCTATCTATCTATCTATCTATCTATCTATCTATCTATCTATCTATCTATCTCAGACTGTTTATATCTATTTATCTCTCTCAGTCTGTTCATATCTATTTATCTCTCTCAGTCTGTTCATATCTGTCTCAGCCTGTTCATCTATTTATCTCTCTCTGTTCATATCTATCTATCTATCTATCTATCTATCTATCTATCTATCTATCGATCTATCTATCTATCTGTTTCAGTCGGTTCATATCTATCTATCTATAAAAACAAAGTCTGTGTAAGGTATAATAAAAGATTACATAAAATCGTCATTGCAGAAATTTCAATAAATATCGCTTCTTCATGTCTCTCACAGTTGTTTTGTTTTCTTTTTTAGAACATCATATGACATAAGATTGTCATGACCCAGCCTATATTTAGTTCCTTATGATTTCTATCAGTCACTGTGAAAAGAAATGTGGTTCTACACAAGGATGCTGAGAATACCATGGACTGAATATATGAGAAACTGTGAAGTTTTAGAGAAAATAGAAACAAAAAGCTCACTTATACTTGACATTAGAAACAGAGAGTTGGAATTTCTACAGCACATAATAAGGAAAGAGGGCTTGGAGAATTTGATACACACAGGACAGATAGAAGCAAGAGTAACATGGGAAAGCAATTCATAACCTACCTAGCAAGCTTGAGTAAATGGATGGTGGAACAAAGCTTATGAGATATAAAAAAAGACAAAATTTATTAAGAGCTACAAAGGTCAGGAAATTGTGGAGAGCCATGATCATCCACATTCTGAAGAGACATAGAAGAAAATAAAGAAATTAAGGAGAGCAGGATAATAATGATCTTAAAAGATGATATCTTCAAAGGACACTGAGAAATGAGTATGATTTTCAACAGGGAGTATTTTGAAATAGACTAAAGCACTATTTCCAAAGACAGGCTGTGTTTTGGTTAATTAGAAATGACTGAAGATTTTCTGGAAAAACCTCATACTCCTCATAGATTTATTGAACAGAGGCGTTCATTCATATATCTTTTCTGCTTACCAGTTTCAAGATGTGAATTTCCAGACATGTGTTTCCCAAAAAACGCTTACCTTTCCACTTTTCATGCTGTAGTACCTTTTACCCTCTAGTTTTCTCCCATTACCAACAGGCAGATCCATTTTTTTTGTTAATCCATCATGTCTAGATACCAACAGTTGCAAATAAAAGTACATTTTAAAAATGATACTAACTGCCTTGAAGAACACTTAAAGAGCCAAAGTATGGAACCTATAAAATTCCCACCATAAATCAATTATACGAGCGGGTGCGGATAAGCCCCCCCCCACAAACCAAGAAGAGATTCAAAAAGAAATTCTATGTTTGATCATTTAGTCAGATTTTAGTAGTGATTTTCCAAGCATAGCTTAGATGTGGTACAAAGCCAAAAGTATGGGGCACCTAGTGAGCATCGAACTCACTACTATTGTTCTAGCGAGACAAGCTTGCTAACAATGACACCACCTCAAGGTGCCCTATTTTCCAAGCATAGCTCAGATGTGGCACAAGGCCAAAAGTAGGGGCCATCTAGTGAGAAGTGAACTCACTACTCAGTCATAATTATTATTATTATTATTATTATTATTATTATTTCTATTATTTTTGCCTTGTGCCACACTAGATTGATTTTAATTTTTGCTTAGGAAGCTAGTCTAGATCCTTGTAAAAAAACCATGAATGTGGCTTTGTGCCAGAGTAGTTCAAGCATAGTAAATGCTATCAGCTCATTGCACTAGTGTAGTGATTACTCAACTCATCTTGTAAGCTATTAATAGTGAGTTAGGTGCTCAAATATTATGGCCTTATATCTGAGTAGACTAAATATTTACATATTTAGAATTTACATATAAAGGCATAAAGTTATGCATTTATGAGATGTTCTTCAAAGTTTCCATTTTATTTTTGCTATTTTCGATCAAAGTCCATTGATCTTATCAATACTTTTTATCAGTGCTAGAATAATTAAAAGAAAAATACCGTTTTTTTTACGATTTCTAAATATGAAAATATCTTTGTAAAATCTTGTTTTTTTCTTTTTTCAACGTTTTCTTTGCAATGAAAATCAAAAGATTTCATTTTTATTTTATTTTTAAGGCATTACATCAAAGTGAAAGTCTATTATTATTTAGTTTTTTTTATTTATTTTGACACAACTGAAACTCTGTTGCTTTTCTTTGATTCAAAATATCGAAAGTTATACTTGCCTTTTAAGTACAATGGTGTGTAAAATACTCCAGAAAATGTATCCTTGCTATCATAAAAATGACTGGCTACTCATTTCAACATAATAATAATAATAAAAATTTTCTTATATATTTGATGATAATTTTATACTTGAAGGTGCTTGCATGGTCCAGTGACTCTGAGAGCAATGCCATCCAAAGTTCTAAATTCCTGGTAGGTCCATCCTTGGCAGCAAGGTCAAACACAAGGAACCAAACTAAGCACAACCAACCACAAAGACCCCAACAGTGGAACAAATGGAGAATGAAACAGCGGAGGAAGAGGGCTATGCATGAGAGACATGCCACTCAAAATTATGATAGTGTCAGTGGAAGTCCATTGTAGTTTCATAGCTTGATTTTGCATGTCTTATTCTATATGTACCGCAGAGGAAGGTAATGAAATGATGTAATGGAATAACCTGTCACCCCCATGAGTAACTACACTATAGGTAGTAACTACCTATAAGTATCTGTAAGTATCTGGACTACAGAGTCTAGCTGGGATCTGTTCCAGCTAAACAGTCGAACTCTCTGCCTTCGGGCAGAGAATAACCCAGATGAGACTCCGCTGAAGGGCAGAGTCTCATTCAGGGAGGTAGACTGTCACTGAACCCATTTATGTGGGTTCAAAAAGGAATGTTTTTGGCTGAGCCTATGGGCTCGGAGAACCCACGTTAAACCAGCCTTGTGCCACATGCAGCCCTCGTGAGGGTTAGCTAAATATACTAGCTGGGATCTGTTGAGTACGACTCAGATTTCTGCAAGAATTAGCAAACTTCCAATAGTAGTACTCACTACTGGATTGACTTGCGATGACCTCATGCATAACTGTTACATTTATTCTTATTGTACTTGTTTTTACAATAAACCTTTACTTATTTTATCCACTGTGTTATTCAAGTATATATTCCTATTAGCACAAAATATCACTTTCATGACTTAACTTAAAACTTTACATACCTCTCATCTTCAACATGAAGAGAAAAAGAAATGTGTTTACTTTTTTGCATGTCCAAGCTTGATAATAAAGCTTCTCAAACTGCTGTACCAACATTAACAGAGCACGGGGTGATCAAACAGTACGGTGCTGGTTTCTGAAATTCTAGAGTTGGTCTATGAGTCTTGAAGATCAAGTTGGTAGAGGATGTCCCTCTGCAATTGACAATCAACATCTGAAAATACTCATCAAAAAAAATCCATGTCAAAGTGTCTGGGAGACGTTCCAGTTAATGGGTGTCAGTATTTCAACATATCAAGACATTTGGCAAGGTGAAGGAATTCAATATAGGAGTTCCACTTGAATTAAGTGAAAGTCAATGAGTTTGATATTTTGAAGTGTGTTTGATGCTGCATCTGCGATATTCAAATGATCCATTTCTTGATCGAATAGTGACTTGTGATGAGAAATGGATCCTTTATGACAATCATAAACAATTCTGATTGCCTGGAGGTCTTCATTGGTATTATATCCATTACAACTTTCTTGTTTTAACCTTAACCCATTACTACCAAAGTTTCCTGCCAGCAACTGAATGAAATGTACATTCAGTTAACCCTTAAACACTAACCATCAATTAAAGTTACACCACTACTAACCATCGGTATATCATACCCGATTTTGAAAATATCAAAAAAAAAAAAATTAAATATAAATCTTTATTTGAAATATTTTACATGCAGGCACTTCAAACTTTGTACTTTGAGTTAACATTAATAGAAAGTGAAAAACATTATTTAGGTAAGAAAATCAGGTACTGAAAATTGTAATTAAAAATAGGAAAATTTGCGCTGGGTACTACTATATACCAATGGAATGTGTTCTAGGGTTAAGCAAAGTATAACTGACACTGGTTTATCAATGACATGCAATTCTGGTTCATGAAAATGTTCAGCCACATATTGCCAGGATGACACAGCAGAAGCTCACCAACTTGGGATACAAGACATTTCCACATCCAACATATTTCCCTGACCTCTGTGCCCATAGATTATGTCTTTTTCAAGCATCTTGACAATCTTTTAAAACCAAAAGACATCCCTTACAAAGAAAATGTAGAAACTGGCATTCAAACCGTGAGAATTTTATTGTAAAGGAATGAATAAACTTGTAACTTAATGACAGAAATATGTGAATGTTCAGGGCGATAAATCTTGACTGACTCAAACACTGTTTATATACATTAATTCAGGAATAAAAATTGATTCTAAAATAGGACATTATTTTCCAAACAATCTACTAGCTTGTTTTTGGTGATTTTGTATGTCTTTCAGGAATGTTTATTTAATTTGTAATTCGAATTCATATACTTATCATGTCGATGTCTTCCCCAGGAATTCTTAAGACATATTACTTCCCTCTTTTAAGACTAAACTTCCATTCGACATTTTTTTTAAATTAATCTCTCTTTTTTTCTCTGTATTTCTTCTTCTTTCTCTTTTCCTCTTCATTTAGTTAAATGCCTTTCTTCGCTTTCTTTTTAAACTTTTCTAGGCCTTTCTTTTGCATCAGTTTTACATTCTTTTTCTATCATCTACCTTCCATCTTTCTCTCTCTCTCCTAATTTTTATCTTTTTCATCTTCCTTTTCTATCTCTAGCCTTTCCTTTCTCCTTTGAATAAACAGCATCTTCAGTTTTATTTTTATTTTCACTTTCTAATCTTTTCCTTCTTTAACTTTCATTTGTCTCTCTCTCTCTCTCTTTCTCTCTGTTTACTTCTTTTTCCTTCCTTATTGTTATTTTTACTTCTTTCTCTCTCTCTCTCTCTCTCTCTCTCTACATAGTCACTTTCTTTTTATGCACACTATCTCTCACTATTTAGAGAAGCATTTCATAACCTTTTTACCTTTGTGTAACCCTTAAAATAAATTACACATTTCAAGGATCCCCTGCACAAATTAGGTATTTCTGCATAAGAAAAAACAAAGAACTAAGAAACTTTAAAGTTCAATTTTCTCTTTTGCCCTTTTTTGATTATACTTGTTTTTTTTATTTCTTCTTTTTGTCTACATCTCTATTTCCTTTTGTTCAACTTCTTTTTTTATTTGCTTCTTCTTTCACTTTTCATTCTTCTTCTTTCATTCATCTCACCTTTTCTCCATTTCTCTCCTTTTCCCTTGATTTTTCTTTTTTTTACATTACATTTTCCTTCCTCTTCTTTGTCTTTTCCTTTCTTCTTCATTTCCTTTTTCTTCTCCTTATTACTATTCCTATTATCATTATTTCTTTTTTACCATCTTTTTTTCTTATTATTCTTGATTTCTTCCTCTTTGCATACATTTCTTTCTCCTTTCTCCCCACTGTTTTTTCTTCTTCCTCCTCCTCTTTTTCACATGTTCCTCCTTTTTCATTCTTTCTATATTTTGCTCATTTTCTTTCTTTTTGTTAATGCTTAATTACTTCTTTTTTTTCTACATCTTTTCCCTTCCTCTTCTATGTCTATTCCCTTCTTCTTCTTCTTCTTCTTCTTCTTATTATTATTATTATTATTACTTCATTTCTGCCATCAGTTTCTTCTTCTTCTTCCTCTTCTTCTTCTTCTTCTTCTTCATCTTACTCTTCCTCTTCTTCTTCTTCTTCTTCCTATTATAATTATTATTACTTCATTTCTGCCATCAGTTTCTTCTTTCTTCTTCTTCTTCCTCTTCTTCATCTTACTCTTCCTCTTCCTCTTCTTCTTCTTCTTCTTCCTCTTCTTCTTCCTCTTCTTCTTCTTCTTCTTATTATTACTTCATTTCTGCCATCAGTTTCTTCTTTCTTCTTCTTCTTCCTCTTCTTCATCTTACTCTTCCTCTTCCTCTTCTTCTTCTTCTTCTTCCTCTTCTTCTTCCTCTTCTTCTTCTTATTATTATTACTTCATTTCTGCCATCAGTTTCTTCTTTCTTCTTCTTCTTCCTCTTCTTCATCTTACTCTTCCTCTTCCTCTTCTTCTTCTTCCTCTTCTTCTTCCTCTTCTTCTTCTTCTTATTATTATTATTATTACTTCATTTCTGCCATCAGTTTCTTCTTTCTTCTTCTTCTTCCTCTTCTTCTTCCTCTTCTTCTTATTATTATTATTACTCTTCTTCCTCTTCTTCTTCTTCCTCTTCTTCTTCCTCTTCTTCTTATTATTATTATTACTCTTCTTCCTCTTCTTCTTCCTCTTCTTCTTCTTCTTATTATTATTATTACTTCATTTCTGCCATCAGTTTCTTCTTTCTTCTTCTTCTTCCTCTTCTTCATCTTACTCTTCCTCTTCCTCTTCTTCTTCCTCTTCTTCTTATTATTATTATTACTCTTCTTCCTCTTCTTCTTCTTCCTCTTCTTCTTCCTCTTCTTCTTATTATTATTATTACTCTTCTTCCTCTTCCTCTTCTTCTTCCTCTTCTTCTTCTTCTTATTATTATTATTACTTCATTTCTGCCATCAGTTTCTTCTTTCTTCTTCTTCTTCCTCTTCTTCATCTTACTCTTCCTCTTCCTCTTCTTCTTCTTCCTCTTCTTCTTCCTCTTCTTCTTCTTCTTATTATTATTACTTCATTTCTGCCATCAGTTTCTTCTTTCTTCTTCTTCTTCCTCTTCTTCTTCTTCCTCTTCTTCTTCCTCTTCTTCTTCTTCTTCTTATTATTATTATTACTTCATTTCTGCCATCAGTTTCTTCTTTCTTCTTCTTCTTCCTCTTCTTCTTCCTCTTCTTCTTCCTCTTCTTCTTATTATTATTATTACTCTTCTTCCTCTTCTTCTTCTTCCTCTTCTTCTTCCTCTTCTTCTTATTATTATTATTACTCTTCTTCCTCTTCTTCTTCCTCTTCTTCTTCTTCTTATTATTATTATTACTTCATTTCTGCCATCAGTTTCTTCTTTCTTCTTCTTCTTCCTCTTCTTCATCTTACTCTTCCTCTTCCTCTTCTTCTTCCTCTTCTTCTTATTATTATTATTACTCTTCTTCCTCTTCTTCTTCTTCCTCTTCTTCTTCCTCTTCTTCTTATTATTATTATTACTCTTCTTCCTCTTCCTCTTCTTCTTCCTCTTCTTCTTCTTCTTATTATTATTATTACTTCATTTCTGCCATCAGTTTCTTCTTTCTTCTTCTTCTTCCTCTTCTTCATCTTACTCTTCCTCTTCCTCTTCTTCTTCTTCCTCTTCTTCTTCCTCTTCTTCTTCTTCTTATTATTATTACTTCATTTCTGCCATCAGTTTCTTCTTTCTTCTTCTTCTTCCTCTTCTTCTTCTTCCTCTTCTTCTTCCTCTTCTTCTTCTTATTATTATTACTCTTCTTCCTCTTCTTCTTCTTCCTCTTCTTCTTCCTCTTCTTCTTCTTATTATTATTACTCTTCTTCCTCTTCTTCCTCTTCTTCTTCCTCTTCTTCTTCCTCTTCTTCTTCTTCTTCTTATTATTATTATTATTACTTCATTTCTGCCATCAGTTTCTTCTTCTCCTGCTACTCCTTTATTTTCTCATATTTTCTCATCCTTTTTTTATCTTTGCACTTTTCTTCAAGAAATCATTCTTTTCTCTCTTCTCTCTCTCTCTACCTGGTTCTCTTTGTTCTCCTCCTTCTCATTACTCACTTTTTCTCTCCTCCCCCCACCTCTGTTTCATCTTCTCTTTCTCCCTGATATTCCTCATTTCTCCCCTCTGCCAACAATAGACTAGTATAAATGTACATTTACAAACATTAGTAAAACCTTTGTTGGAGATTTATGTTTGAGGGAAATGATTTATAAAGGACAAAATTACAAAGGGTCCATAGATTAAGTTTTGTTTTTTTCACATTATTACGATAGATTTGTTTCATCTTCTTTTTTGTTCTACTCCTGCTCCTCTTCATTTTTTGTTCTCCTTCTCTTCTCTTTCATCCTTTATTCTTCTCGTCCTCCCTTTCTTTTCCTTTTGTTCTCCTCCTCTTCTTCTTCTTTCATTCTCTTCTTCCTCTTCCTCCTCTTCTTTTTCTTTTGTTCTCCTCCTCTTCTTTTATTCTCGTCCTCCTCATCTTCTTCAATATTTTCTACAGAAAAAATGCTGCATATTTGCTACAGCTATTTCTGCACTGGCTAGAGCATTTCAGTATTTGCTACAGCCATTTCTGTATTTGCTACTCCCATTTTCATTATTGCCTAGGGAACATTTAGTATTGGAATATTGGCCACACCCCTTTCAGTATTTGCTACAGTCTTTTCTGTATTTGCTACAGCCCTTCAGTATTGGCTACATCCCTATCAGTATTGGGTGAAGCCTTTTCAGTATTTGCTACAACTATTTCAGTATTTGATACAGCCATTTCTGTATTGGCTACAAAAACTTCAATATTGGCTACAGCTCTTTCAGTATTGGCTACAGCTCTTTCAGTATTGGCTACAGCCATTTTAGTATTTGCTACAGCCCTTTCAGTATTTTCTACCACCGTATCAATTTTCCTCTCAAAATGCTGCATATTTGCTACAGCCGTTTAAGTATTTCTTAAAGTCCTTTCAGTACTAGCTATAGTCATTTCAGTATTGGCTATGACACTTACAGTATTTGTTACATCCCTTTCTGTATTTGCTAGAGCTCTTCAGTATTGGTTACCACCCTATAAGTATTGGCTACAGTACTTTTAGTACTGGCTAAAACTTTTTCAATATTTGCTGCAGAAAAAATGCTGCATATTTGCTACAACCATTTCTGCATTGGCTACAGCATTTCAGTATTTGCTACAGTCCCTTCTATATTTGCTACTGCCATTTTCATTGTTGCCTAGGGTACATTTCGTATTGGAATATTGGCTGCACCACTTTCAGTTTTTGCTACAATCCTTTCTGTATTTGCTATTTGAGATGGTTCATGAATTTGGTAGAAAAGTATTGTTTGGACATATCACATACACTGGTTGAGTGGAAGATACAAAAAGTGCAATGTAGACAATCTAACTCTGTGTATTTATTAAATGTTTCAGTTCAAAGTTCAGTTCAAAGTTCTGTGGCTGTGTATATTAGTCTCTTATATATTTATAAGGGAATGTTATATAGGAATAAAGTATCACTGTTGACATTTGAGTTTGAACATAGATCACTAGTGAACAAACACAGGCGGTCCCATCATTGAGTTAAATAGAACACATGACTATAGAGGAAACACATATATGTAGGAAGTAACTGACAACTAACAATCTACATTCTACTCAATAACTATATAGATCATATTCCTAGTCTATCCTCTATTGCTGTTCAAATCTCTATTTCTAGTTTATAATATTTCTCTACTCCATTCACTATACTATTTCTCTATTCGGATTACTATACAGATTATGGTTCAAGTGAACATTATCAAGCAAGTACTATTAGTGTGAGTGTTATTCAAAGGTGTCTGACACCAGTATTGTTCAACGGTGTACTATAGGGGTATCTGCAAATACAAAGTCTCTACTACAATGAGCATTACACAATTGACAAGTATTCATTGACATCACAAAAAGAAACATTCAGAATTCATTGACCAAGCAACCAGGTATATTTACCTGGTCTCCCCACTAAGCCAGGGTGTGACACAAGGTCGTTTTTATGTGGGGAGCCCCATACATATATGTATGCATATGGGCCAAAAGCAAAAGCATTTGTCACACTGGCATTGATATTACACCAAACTTACCTCTGTTACAGCATTGAGGAAGGTGCTGCCAAAGGGTTAGAATCCCCAGAAGAAAGTGTCTCCTCCCACCTAAAATGAATCGAAATGTTTACTTCACTTCCAACCAAAACTGCAGGAATTCTACTTTCTGCTAAAATTTATAAAAAAATCTTTCCTCTTTTGAATATTTTTTTTTCCCCAGGAAAATACATTTCTCAAGTTCAATAAATATTATTGCTCTTTTCTTGTTTGAAGTTGTTGCAGATTTGAATCAACCCAAAACAAAGAAAAGGCGAGAAAGATTTTTAAATATAAAAATATTAGATATTTTTATTTTTGTGTTTTTACAACCAAATTTTTCATAGCATGTGCGAGTATTAAATTTATTTAAGTCCTTGTTTGTAGCTGTTTGTTAAGATGAAAAGAAATGTGTGAAAAAAAACAGGCATGGGAGAAAGTGAGGAGGAAAGTGTAAGTGTCAGGTAGCTTGGTAAGGAAGATGGGTGAATGAGTAGGGGAATCTCTTTTAAGCTGTGGTGTTACAGTATGTTGCTGCTCCTACTTCTTACTGCTTGTCTGATCCAGAAACTTGGCTTCTGTACTTTTCAAAGGGATCATGAAGCATGTTTTCTATTGGCGGTAGTAATGTGTGATCCATAAGTTGAAAAATGTTAAATATTTATTTTCAAAGGATTAATTTATTAAATAGATGGATGAGTAAATCCTCTGACTCAGAAATCATTTTTTTATCATCTGATGTTTAATCGTCTTGCTGTGTATTTCTACTTTCGCTCCACAAAGTAATACGGAATATCAACATCTTGATTATGTCATCATTTTCTCTTTGAGTTGCATTTGCTATCTATTTTAGTTGTTGCTGCTGTTTTTGAAAGTCTTCAAGTGATGTGGTTTCTCTTATTTGGTACGGTTCTTTATTTGTGATTCTGTTACGCTAGTCCATCAACTTTTTAACCATTGATCTTAGAAAATGGTTGTATATATTTGATATATACACCTTTCTGAACAGATTCAACCCAAAGTAACAGAAATGTTTCCTTATATGGAAATGGTCAATATTAACATTATATTAACTCATTCAGCAGTCATTGATCTAACCTGATTACTTTTGGTTGAAATTTATAAAAATCTTTTTCTTAAAACAGTTTTTCCTTATTTTCTCTTTGAGTTACAGTGATATCCTTTTCAGCTGTTGCTACTGTTTTTGAATCCTTGTCAAGTGATGTGTCTTGTATTATTTGGTGCAGTTCATTGTTTTTTTTTATAGCATCAGTTTAAATATTTCAAAGAAGTGTAATCATATGAGACTGATGTGTTACATTCACTTGAAGCCATATTTAACCATTGATCTTAGGAAGCACTTGTTTACAGCTGACAGTTTAGATATTTCTGGTGTTATGCATGACATCCAAAAGAAAGTTCAGTTTGATGAGGATATTTAAGAACATGACTCAAGAATTTAGGATAATAGTATAGTTTTGTAGAAAATTGCTCTGTTATGTAAAACTATCTAGGAATTAAATCCTACACACACACATACACACACACACACATATATATATAGAGAGATAGATAGATAGATAGATAGATAGATAGATAGATAGAACACGTAAAAAATTTGGAGGTAAGTAATCCAAGTAGATCCTATTAATATAAAATATTAAAACTGATCCACAAAAGAGAGCTCAATATAATTTTTATTATAGAGTATATAAGTGAATTGCAATTGTTTAGATCTCATTAACTGTAATTCACTCACACACACACACATTATAAATTAATGATTTAAAATTATGGTTAAATCGCTACACAGGAATTACCATGTTTCAAAAACCGAAACTAAAACCTTCAAATTCAATTATATAATTAAATTAAAAGCACTAGTTCTGTTTCAGTTTCAAGCGAATTTTAGAATAACTTATTTTAAAATTTACTGAGTTTTAAAAGGACATACATTCATAATATTTGTTTCCAAGGATACAGAGAAATCCAGTCATTTAGACAGCAGTGGTAATGTGTTCATTTTCATTAACGACTAATGTATCAAATATGAGTTACTTTCAGAAAGAGGTTAAGTCTAGGTAGGGTAGGGGTGTCTTTTTCAATATGACATCCATTCAATGCATATTGTTCTGTTTTTTTATCAACAACAAAAAGTTTTTTGACATTTTTATCTGTTAAATTTGTACTTGTATACATAAAGATTCTTTCTAAAATATCTATCTCTCTCTCTCTCTCTCTCTATATATATATATATATATATATATATATATATATATATATATATATATAAATATATATACAATAAACCAATAAACTTCAATAAAAAAATAAAAAATGTTTTGTTTGATAAGCAATAATTACTAGGGCAAATAGTGCTGAAATATTTGGCAAACATAGTTGTAGTTTTTCTTTAGGGCCTTTTAGAAAATAATAACTATCTTCATTGCACCCACAAATTCAATAAAAACACATTCATGAGCCACCATGAAACTATTTTCTAAATGGTCCAAAAATAACAGATAACAATAAATACCTGGGTAGTCAGATACTGACACCCACCCCTAGTGCAGATGATTCTGTTCAAATTCCTTATCTGCTATATTAAATTTGTTATAAATAACCCATCCACCAATGTATTTCAAGTGTTTAGCAGTTACTAATTTCACATCCTGAATCTTTATGATAGATTCAGGGTACACATTGTTCAGGCTGGTTCAAATAAAGATGTAACATTTGGAATGGTTTGTATATTGGTCTTAATAAAAGGACAGATTAGAATGATGATGAGTCTTCTCACAAATTCTAATTCTCTCCATTTAATTCATTGACTCATTCTATCTTTCTTTCTTTGCTTAACCACAGTTTCCTTTTCTCCTCCTCCTCACTTTTTTTTCATTTGGCTAAATTCTTTGTTTGCCTCTATTTCCTTTTCTCTTTCTTTTATCTTCTTTCTAAAAGAGCACTGAACTGTTATGTAATATCAGACCTCCTATATGGCAGTGGATGTTAGACATCTCATCAAAGATGGAGAAGAGAATTGAGGCAACAGAAATGTGCTTCTACTGAATAATTCTGAGAATACCATGGACTGAACATCTGAGAGAATTGTAAATTCGACAAGCATTAATTATTGGCAGCTACAATCTCAAAAACATGAGATATGCAGATGTTACTGTGTTGATAACAAACACAGAAAGAAAACTATAGTAACTCCTACAGAAGGTAATAAAAGAAAGTGAGAAGAAAGGACTAATCATCAATTGTAAAAAAAATAAAAGTATGGCTGCCAGAAAAATAACAAAAGAGAAGAATTACAAATTGGAGCTAGCAAAATATTTAAATATCAAGTGTTTTAACAGAGGATGGAAAATGTGCCACTGAAATCTGAAGGTGCATTGGGATAGTGAAAGATGCCTTTCACAAGTTAAACAAAGTATTAAGAAACAGGAAAATTTCATTAGAAACAAAGAAAAGAATATTGAAATGTTATGGAATATCAATTCTCTTATATGGCAGTGAATAATGGACAATCAACTCACAGAAGAAGAAAAGATTTGAGGCAACAGAAATGTGGTTCTACTGAAGAATACTGAGAATACCTTGCAATGAACATGTGAGCCACAACAAAGTTTTAGAGAAAAAAAGAAATGAAAAGGACACTGCTATATAGAGAGTTGAAATTTCTAGGGCACATAATGAGGAAAGAGAGCTTAGAAAATTTGATACTCTCAGGACACACTGAAGGCAAAAGTATGAAAGGAAATCAGTTAATAAACTAAATAGTGAGTATTTGTAAATGGTTGGCAGAACAGGGATTCGAAGAGATAGCAAAAACTTTACCATGTGCTACAAAGGACAGGATGTTGTGGAGAGCCATGGCTGGCCATGTATTGAAGGGATACAGCACATAGAAGAAGATGTAAACTCTTTTACTTTCATCTACTTAGACTCCTTTTTATTTCTCACTTTCTTTTCTTTCTCTTTTTTGCTTTCCTTTTTTTTATCTAAACCATTTCCCATTATTTGCTCTTAAACCGTTTTTCTTTCTCTCTCCTCTTCTTTTTTGTTTTTTATTTCTTTCTCTCTCCTCTTCTTTTTTCATTTCTCTCTCTCCTCTTATTTTCTCTTTTTCTCTCTCTCCTCTTTTTCTTTTTCTCTCTCTCTTCTTTTTCTCTCTCTCTTCTTTCTTCTATTTTTCTCTCAACTCTTCTTTTTTCTTTTTTTCCCTCTCCTCTTCTTTTTCTTTTTCTATTTTTCTTTCTCTTCTTTTTTCTTTTTCTATTTTTCTCTCACTCCTTTTTCTATTTCTTTCTCCTTTTCTTTTTCTATTTCTTTCTCCTCTTCTTTTTCTATTTCTCTCTCTTGTCCCTCTTTTTTCTCTCTCTCTCCTCTTTTTTCTTTTCTCTCTTCTTTTTTCTTTTTCTTTTTTCTCTCTCTCTCCTCTTTTTTTCTATTTCTCTCTCTCTCTTCTTCTTTTTTCTATTTCTTTCCCTCTCCCTTTTTTTTTCTCGCTCTCTTTCTCCCTCCTCTTCTTTTTTTTTTTTTTTTCTATTTCTCTCTCTCTCTACTCTACTTTTTACACTTTTTCTTTATTCTTCTCTTCTTCTTTAATATTCTTTTGGTCTTCAATCAGTTCCTCCTTTCTTAGCCTCTCTTATCCGTACGTCATGTTTGCTCATTTCACAGCCCCTTGTTTCTTTTTACCCTGCAATTTCAACCACATTACTTTAATTCTTCCATTTCTTTTACCAATTTTTTCCTGACATAAACATAATTTCCCTTTTTTGGTCACTGTTTGCTTTCGTTTTTTCCCCTCACTCTGATGTTCTTTCATTTTTAGGGCGCTAGCCTATCTCATAGCAATCTTCACTTTAAGACTGAAACAAAAATAAAAATAAAAATAAAAACGCCATAAATACGTAAGCACTCTTATTTCTTAAAATGATTCTTTTCTTTTTTTCCAGATATAGACATACATCATCTCGGCACACAAATGTCAGAAAATTTAGGCCATTAGTTGTTTGTCATTCTTTTTATAACAAATAAATAATCAGAACATTTTAACTTTCATTCAAGGATGAAACTCGTTTTTTTTTTTTCTTATTGCAAAAAAGATGATTTTTTTTCATATCTGAAATGATTCTCTACATCTGAATTGCTTGCACTAGAATCCATTTTTCAACACTGCAAATGGATAAAACGGTTGTGTAGATCATTCCTGAAACTGATTTATGAATTTCTGTTTAAATTCCTGGCTTGAGAAGTTATTGCTATATACATGCAGACTATTATCATCATCTTTGTTGTTGCTATACCAATTGGAGGCACCATGGAGTAATTGATAGTAACTCAGATTGAGTAATCGGAGAGCAGAGTTTGAAGTCCAGTCGGATACATTACATTCACTTACATACTAATACCCTTAGGAAAGATATAATTCCATCCCTTCTTCCCACCAGCTATCAGTAAATAGCAGAACAGACTGATATCTATATCTTTATTTGGCAACCAATCTAGGAGAAGGAAAACTCTGTATTCAAACTGCTATATTCCATGCTAAGGGAATAAACGCATAACACCATGTGGATACTAGAAGAAAGGTTTATTGTACACAACAAGTACAATATGAAATACGGTACAGCTATACACACAGGTGAATCTAGTAGTGAGTGCCACTAATTGGAAGGTCAGATGTGCTTGTGTCATCTCTCTTACACCTTTCCTCTCTCTGTCCTGAGTCTCTCATAGACAGTGGACTTTATAGGCACCTTACTACCTATAGTGTAATCATTCATGGGGGTGACTGGTTAATCCGTTACATCAAAAATAAATGTGAGTAACTGAAGGACCCTGGAAACAATGAAATTATGTGCCCAAAACATCCTTTACAAATAGTAAATATGTGAACTGCACAATGCTTTCTAATCATATGTGGTACATTAAAACAAACATCAAAATCATGGAACACAAGAAAATCAACATCAGCCTACAACAATCAATCCAAAACCTGTATACTCTGCCTGGAGGAAAAATAACTATAATAACCACATGAAAATATGAAACCCACATTTAATTGTAACACAAAGAACGAATTCCCTTAAATGTCAATTGCTTGCAGGGCAATGTAATACACCAAGCCACTGTAAAATCCCCAGATAACGAAGCAAAATTCCTATGTTCCATCAATCCTCATCGAAACTGTTATATTCCATGCTAAGGGAATAAATAAGTAACACCAAGTGGATACTAGAAGAAAGGTTTATTGTACACAACAAGTACAATATGAAATACAGTACACTTATACACACAGGTGAATCTAGTAGTGAGTGCCACTAATTGGAAGGTCAGACGTGCTTATGTCATCTCTCTCTCACTCCTTTTCTCTTTCTGTCCTGAGTCTCTTGTAGACAGTGGACTTTATAGGTACTTACTACCTATAGTGTAATCATTCATGGGGGTGACTGGTTATTCCATTACATCACAAACCAACCTGGAAAGTCCAAGACATACCATTATTGTTATGGCTACATTAGATGTGGCACCCCTACAACTCTAAGAGGTGATGGCATTTATCAATGGGATCCCAACGTTTCCACCATTGTACCCTCCAGTCTTGTTCAGGTGTATGTCGATCCAGGTAACCTACAAGGAATTCTAAACTGAACCCTTAATTTAATCTGTGGGGGTAGACTGCTCTTGTTTAACTACCCCTCTCTAAGGATATTTCATCCAGTTCTTATTTTTAGTATTGCTCAGTTATTGCTCACCATGTACACAATGACATGTGAAATATCTTAGAATTAAATATATCACATTTATGATAAAGCAGAATTTGGCAACTTCGTTTTCACAAAGAAAAAAGAAAGACAGAGATTTCGAACATGCATCAGGTTAGTAAAAGAAGCAGGGTTAGCTAAACAAGGTGTTGAGAAATGGGAAAATGTCATTAGAAACAAAGAAAATAGTGCTGGATTGCTGAGGGTTATCCATCATCTTATATATCATGAATGCTGGACAATATCCACCCCCCACAGATGAAGAGAAAATTCAAAGCTACAGAAATGTGGTTCGATAGAAGGATACTGAAAATTCCATGGATAGAGCAAGTAAGCAAAGAAGAATGACAGGCAAGAAGAATAGACAACACATATAAAGATCACTTAGAATGAGAAAGAGAGAGCTGAAATTTATTGGACATATAATGAGGCAGGATAGCTTGGAAAACTTAAAACTCACAAGACATGTCTATTGCAAGGCAGTAAGCTACCTATCTAATGAGCTTGAGTGAATGGGTGGTGGAAGAGGGAGGTGGGAGGCTTTGCAAAGGGAGAAATGCTTTTAAGTGCCAAAGTGGATAGGAGGTTGTGGAGAGCCATGATCACATATAACATGAAGGGGCACAGCATGTGGGTTCTTCTACCCATATCCTCCTGACATTCATTTTTTGACTGTTTTGATTAAAGTTTGTATATATTTGATAACATTACTTGCATGTTTCCATCTAGACATATCGTATCAAAATTCTATGGATGGAATGAGTAAGTAACAAGTTGTAAAGAAAATAGTAACAGAGAGAACACTTAAACTCAGAATCAGGAAAAAACAGGTGAAATTCCTTGGACATGTAATGAAGGAGGGCTTGGAAGATATAACTAGAAGCAGCAGAAATGTGGTTCTACAGGAGGCTACTGAGAATTCCATGGATGGAGCAAGTAAGCAACAAGGAAGTCTTAAAGAAAATGGCAACAGAAAGGACACTTAAGCTCAGAATCAGTATATAAATATAGCTAAAATTCCATGGGCATATAATGAGGAAGAAAGGCTTGGAAAACAAGACACCCTGATGGAGCATACTGAGGATAAAAGAGATGGGAGAAGCCAGCAATCTGATGTGCTTGTGTGAATGGATGTCAGAAGTAGAGTGGATTGTGAGGTCTTAGCAAAGGGAGAAAAACTTAAGATTCACACAAGATAGGAAATTGTGAAGAGCCATGATCCGCTATGTCTTGAAAGGATGTGGCACATAAAAGAGGAATAAGATGATGCATGTATTTGCCAGATATCGAACCTTGTACAAAAATGTATAAATGATCAATTTTTCTGTTATTTAAACATGAAATTGATCACCCAGTCTTAAAGGCCCAAATTTAAATTATTTCATAAAAGCCAAATTTAAATTATTTCATAAAGGCCCAAATTTAAATTATTTCATAAAGGCCCAAATTTAAATTATTTCATAAAGGCCCAAATTTAAAATCAATAACAAATTAATTCAAAGCAAAATGTAACATTTTACTCAAATTAATAAATTTAATTCTATATTAAATCTTTTTTTTCATGTCATATGTCTTTCATATTTAAATATGTTTGTTCTTTACCAAATTTTGATGTTAAGAGTGCAATAGTCCTGGGGATAACGATAAACTACATCCAGCAACAAAGCCTCAGATTGGGAGATTAGAGTTTTTGCAGAGTGTAGATCCAACTCATAATTATTGTTGTTTTCCGGAACCACCTGACCTGGGGTAGTAGCACCTGTTAGGGTTCCAACTATGGGTAAATAGTGAACACCCAAACAAAACACTATGGAAGTATTAAAATATATTTTTATAGTAAAAATATCAACAATACATTTTTATATAAAAAATTACTCTCAATACATATTTATACTAAAATGACCAACAATAAATTTTTAAAGGAAAATGACGAGCTATACATTTTATAGAATTACCAATACATTTTATAGCAAAATGACCGACAGTACATTTTATCTGTAGTTGATGGCATACAATTGCATTCAAAAGATATTTAGTTGAAGCCATAAGACTGTGTTAAAAATATTTAGATTTTGGCATTAAATGACCCAGAGAGGTTTTGATATATTGCTAAACAAAATCAAGGGAGAGCAATGGGATATGCTTGAAGTCAGTCATGTGATTTTTGATTCTTAATTGTTTTCACCCCAAGTAAGGCAATAATGCAGATGAAACATGAAAGACACAGAGAGGTCAATAAACAACAATCATTGCATTTAACTTTTTGAAAAGATCATAATTGACAGGAAAGCATGAAGTCAGTAGAGAGTTCCACAAGTGAAAAGTGTGAGAAAAGAAAATATCAGTATAGAACTGATCCAACAATTTCAACTGTAAAATAATGAGACCTATCTGTCAACCTAGTAATGTACTTAAAAGCATAGGGAAGCTACATTATGATGATGGGAAGGTGGTTAAAGCTGAGGTACCTGGTCAGGACTGATAAAGTTGCAGATTCTTTAGAGCTTTGAAAAATCAAATAATAGTCTTCTCTGAATGATAAAGAAAAAAATGAAAATGTCAACTCAAAACCAACAAGCGTCCAGGGTAAGACGATAAACTACGCCCAACATCTGGGCCTCTGATCAGGAGGCTTTGATGAGCATGGAACCACCTCTTAATTGCTGGTGTTCCCAGGTCCACCCTGACCCAGGGTGGTAGCTCCTGTTAGGGTCCCAGCTACGGGAAAATAGTTAACCCTGAAACTGAGGTTAAAAGCATTATAAAAGTGTAAAAATAGGTTTTAATACCAGAAATGCTTTGTAAAAAATTATTACCAGAAATAAATTTTTGAAGAAAAAAAATATTACTAGCAATATGTTTTTGAAAAAAAACTATCACCAGCAATACATTTTTGAAAAAATATTACCAGCTATAAGTTTTTGAAGAAACCAGCTAAACGTTTTTGAAAAAATAATATTACCAGCTATACATTTTTGAGGAAAAAAATATTAACAGAAATAGATTTTTGACAAAACAAAAATATTACCAGGAAAAAAAAGTTGTTGGCATTAAATGACCCATTGAGGTTGATATGCCATAAAACAAAACAAACCAAATGAAACCAATCAAAACCAACAAGATACACCCAAAGAAGATAGAAGTTAAAGTTTTCAGCCAAAAGAACAAAATCGAAGACCTTAGTTTGAATAATTTATGGAATAATGATGAAAGTAATTGGAAAATGTTTTACTTTGACATTTTACAAGTAAATTCTGCATTCTTAGAGATATTTTTGAATTGAGTAGGTTTGTGAATTTTTGTTTCATTCAAGGTCTAAAAGAAAAATGTTTATTGTAAGAAAAACTGAGCAGAAGACAGAGTTCCTGACAAGGAAATCTGAATTCATGAAAAATTTACAAAGATTAACAGTGTAAAAATATTTTTGCTATGAAAAAAAGAGAAAAAGAATTTCCTTACCAATTCTTTATCATCTCACAAGGTTTTTGTATCAAAGAAAAATTGCATTTTGTTCTTTTCTTTATAATTTCACTGCAGAATGGTTGCATTTAACCATCGTAGATTCAAAGGAAGTAGATGCCAGATTTACCAAAGAGGTCAATAATTCTCAGCCTTTCTTTTTGTCACTGTGGAATTAAGAAAGTACTTTTCATATTTCTAGGAAGTGTTAATAATATACTGATGGGATTTTTAACTCTTTTGTCTTTTTTTTTAAATAGAACCTACATGTAGTATATCAAAATTTTTAATCTAATGATTTCATATATATATATATATATATATATATATATATATATATATATATATATATATATATGTATATATATATATATATATGTATATATATATATATCAAATCATTACATATATATATATATGTATAAAATATATATATATATATATATATATATATATATATATATATATATATATATATATATATATATATATATATATATATATATATATATATATATATATATATAAAATCATTAGATATATCTAGATATACAAAATCATTATAAAATCATTATATATATATATAAGCAAATGGGTAAATATATGTAGGTATATGAGTGAGTGATTGTATATATACAAATACTCTATAGTAAAAGAAGAATCTGTGCTCAATGTTAAGTAACAGCTATTTAATATATATATATATATATATATATATATATATATATATATATATATGTTAAGCAATAATATCTTACATTAATTGCCCAACTCTGAGTTTCATGCCAAAGCAATTTTCAAGAGATAGAATTATAATATTTATTTTTTATTTCTATTTTCTATTCTGACACTATAAATACTGTGCCTCTTAAGAGGTATAATGAATGAATGGTGTAACGAGTCAAGACAATATTAGTTCACTCTAAACCAGACGGACAGTCATTAATAACAGCTTCAACTTCTTGTACTATATTTCTGTTGTAATATATCTTTGTTATTCTACTCTTGTTTTCGTGTTCTTCTTCTTTGGTTCTAACCTTGGACCATAACTGTGGTGCGAGGATATTGGACCATAACATATATATATATATATATATATATATATATATATATAATGCAAATGTTAAGAATGTAAAATTCCCACCTGCATGCATGGATATATATATATATATATATATATATATATATATATATATATATATATTATAATAAAAAGAAATAACAGTAAGGTATATAATCCAGTGTTCTTATTGATATTTTTATTTTTACAAAACAGTGCTCAATGTAAATTTACAGAGCATAAATATCATAAATGAACTGATTTAAAATATGGTTTCTTTGCTACACAGGAATTACCATGTTTCAAAAACCGAAGCTAAATCTTCAAATTTAATTATATAATTAAATTAAAACATTAGTTCCATTTCATCTTCAAGTGAATTTTGGAATAACTTATTTTTAATTTTACTGAGTTTTAAATGCACATACAATTCATAATTTTTTGTTTCCAAGGATACAGAGAAATCCAATCATATAGACAGGGGCAGTAGCATATTCATTTTTATTAACTATTATTGTATCAATTATCAGTTACGTTAAAAAAAGAGATTAAGTTTAGGGATGGTAGGGGTGCATTTTTCAATGAATTTTGACATCCGTTCAACTCATGTCATCTGTTTTTTTTATCAATGACAAAACGTTTTTTGGCATTTTTTCCATTAAATTCGTTATTGTATACTTAAAAATTCTTTCTAAAAGGGGTGTTTGGGTTAGAATACGTTATATTGAACTACAATTTTAAAATATTATCTTGTATGTATGTATGTATGTATGTATATATATATATATATATATATATATATATATATATATATATATATATGGGAAAAATGGCTTTGGATAGAAGTAAGTGGCGGAAACTAATTCACGAAAGCATTGAGTCCTTTGAGAATAGCCATAAATGCAGTACAGTGCCTACAAACGTCTGATTCGTAAAGGCGAACAGGGTCCAGCATTGGGTCCACAAATTCACCACGTTAATTGGGACATATGCCGAAAATTGTGCCTATCTTTTGCCGGCTTCAAAAGCCATTTGCATAAATGTGCAAAACCTACTGTGCACCCGAATAAATGTCACTGTAAGCAAAACTGATCGGGCATGCCAATGCTGTGGCAAAATTTGTTGCAGTTTGGCTTGGCCTGAAGAGTCACCTGTGAATACATAGAATTTAAGGAGGTGGTCACACTCGAAACTGAGAGGACAGCCATGATATATATATATATATATATATATATATATATATATATATATGCATGTTTCATTAAAGATGACAGACAAGGTACTGCGATTAAACTTTTTATTTAAATTTTCTTGCATTGAAACAAGTGTTTTCTTTTTGGGACACAGAATGTATGCCTGTCCAGATGCCTTACATTACACCTATCTGACCACAAGTCTATTAAAACACATTTAAACACACACCCAAACTTACCAGACTCCATCCAAAACATACTAGTAGAAAATACAAACATAATAGATTAAAAAAATAATGGAAGCCTTAATAATAAAAAAGAAAAAAGCCAACACTTAATAATATTAACTACGAACATGGCCACAATGTGCTGTGTTCAGAAAATAAAACCTCTCTATAACTCTAGAAACATACACACAACACACACACACCCAATTAAATTGAAAATTATAAAATCATCCTTGATAATGGCTAAAAGTATAGCCGAAAGCACTTGGAATTACAAACCATTGAGACAGTTTCTACACACTGTGTCCAGAAAAGAAAACACTTGTTCGAACAAAAGAAAAATTAAATAAAAAGCTTAATTTAATCACAGTAACTTGTCTGTTGTTTTAATCTAAATACACAATACACACACACACATATATTTATATATATATATATATATATACATACATACATATATATATATATATATATATATATATATATATATATATATATATATATATATAAGGGCATTTAGAAAAATATGGTAAACTGGAAAGTTTTTTTGTGACACATTTCATCTGTTAGGATTTCATTGGAATGGATGAAATGCATCACAAAAAAAACCTTTCCAGTTTGTCATATTTTTCTAAATGCCCTTATATATATATATATATATATATATATATATATATATATATATATATGAATAGATACTGTTTGTTGATATATAAAATTGTACAAAATTATATATTGTTATATCATAAACAGGCATAAAAGTGAAAATGTATATTTATACATATATGTATATTATTTTTATACAAATATGTATATTATTTTCATACATATATGTATATTATTTTTAATCATTTCACCCCAAGCAAGGCAATAAAGTCACTAAAATGCAAGAGATTACTGAGTGTGAGAGAATATGAGAAAAATATACTATTCAGGAGAAAACACAATAAAACAAAAAAAATTAAGAACACAGAAGATGACTACTGACACAGCATTTAAATCTAAATTTATATTGAATATACGACGAGGGTCATTCAATAAATAGGGTGAATTTTTCGGTATAAGGACTTCTAATACAGGTAGAAGATTACTTTTATTTAATTTTTTTTTGTTTTACTTCTTTTTTACATGGATTTAATTTCTTTTGCAGATTAAAAAAAAACTTTGAGAGTTTTGTCAATTAACAAAGATGGCCGATCAAGAAGCAGGCTCCAGGATTGAACAGTGATCAGTTATCAAGTTTTTGGTTGCTCAAAGGTGCAAACCAGTTGAAATTCATAAGAGAATGTTAACTGTGTATGGTGCCACATATTTCAGCCCAAAAAATGTGTACATGTGGGCTAAATTGTTTAAAGAAGGACGGAGCAGTGTCGAGGATGAAGACAGGCCAGGGAGGTCTACAGAAGTGAGGTTTCCTGAGGTGATCAAATCAGTCAATAACCTCATTCAGTCTGAGACAAGAACTACTGTGAACTGCTGAGGCAGGTCAAGAAAGACATAAAGAATAAATGCAGGGGTCATCAGTCAGAAGGAGTCATCTTGCATCATGACAACGCAAGGTCTCACACAGCAGCCCAAACTGTGCAGACCATGAACAAGCTGGGCTGGGAACTGCTCCCTCATCCCCCTTACAGCCCTGACCTTGCCCCTTCAGACTTTCACCTGTTTGGTCGCTTGAAAGCGTTCAGAAGAGGCACAAATTTTAAAAGTGACGATGAAGTCAAAAGTGTTGTGAGCGACTGGCTGAGACATCAGTCCAAAGATTTTTACACTGAGGGAATATGAAAGCTTATGCACAGATGGGAAAAGTGTGTGACAGTGCTGGGAGACTACGTTGAAAAATAAAAAAAAAGTAAGCTTCTATCTGTATTAGAAGTCCTTATACAGAAAAATTCACCATATTAATTGAATGACCCTCGTATATATATATATGTAAAATATATATATATATATATATATGTTATTTATTCAAAAATTATAATCATGTTATAATATCACACTCTTTGGGTCCTGTCACTGGATCAAACCTCAAGGACACGTGGCACAGTGGATAAAGGCATTAGTTAGATCCAGTGACAGGACCCAAAGAGTGTGAATTCAATACCTGGTTAAGGTGGTGGAGAACTTGGAGAGGGAATTAAGCAGGAGATAACTGATAACTAACATCCATTAGACATGGTACGTGGAACTAGAACAGTCTACCTTAGTGAGTGAAATAAAGGGTTCAGTTCAACATTCCAACCACCTGAAGAAGGCCAGAGTGTACAAAGTCCGAAACATAATAAATATGGCAACAAAGATGAGGACAATAGTCTGAATAATGTAAATAGTGTACATAATACCTCATCTCAGAAATATAGACAGATACTGAAAGGCTGAAACGTTGTAATAAATATGGCGACAAAGATGAGAACAATAGTTGAAATAATGTAAATAGTGTACATAATACCTCATCTCAGAAATATAGACAGATACTGAAAGGCTGAAATGTAATAAGTATGGCAACAAAGATGAGAACAATAGTTGAAATAATGTAAATAGTGTACATAATACCTCATCACAGAAATATAGACAGATACTGAAGAATTTTCTTTCATGTCTATATTTTGCTATAATCTTTTGTTTAACAAATTCTTGGGGTCTTTGTACATTACTATTGCTAATGCTCCTTCTAGCCCTAACCCTGCAAAATCTTGATTATTTCCAATAGCTTACAGACATCTCAGCTGATTTTTAAAAAGACTTTTATAATGTGGGCATGCAACATCAACAAAATAGAACTTTTTATTGACTTTATCAACCACAGTAATATAACACTTTATATGTTTTTGCTTCTAATGAGATTTTCCAGTTTCCTAGGTTGAAATTTATAAAATCTTTCTATTAAAATAATTTTTCAGAAAAAAGGTTTATCAAATTCACTAGTTCATATTGCTCTTTCCAGTATTGATTGCGGTTTTCTTTTCTTAGAAATAATGTGAAACATCATCATGCCAATTATGTCATTATTTTCTCTTCACTTTACATGTGATAGCCATTTTAGTTGTTGCTATTACTATAAGTCCTAAAGTAATAAGGGTTTCTTTTGACTTACATTATTTACATTACTTGGACTGTTACCCTCATCTTCATTGCTATATTCACAATGTTTTGGCCATTGTATACTCTGGCCTTTCACAGGTGATTCGAATTTCAAACTAAACCCTTTATTTCATCCATCGGGGTAGATTGTTCTAGTTACACGTGCCATGCCTCTTCCAGTTGTCTGAGTTATTTCACTTTAACTCAACTCTCATAGTTTTGATTCATCACTGCTGTGGCCAGGTATTGAACTCACAACTCTTTTGGGTCTAGTCACTGGATCTAACCAATGTCTTTATCAACTGGGCTACTGGAAAACGTTGTGAATATGGCAATGAAGATGAAGAAAACAGTCTGAATAATGTAAATAATGCAAGTAATCATAATACCTCATCTCAGAAATATAGACATTTTTTTATTTTTTTATTTGGTACAATTCTTTATGATTTTGTAATGGAGTTGGGCAAAACTACCTCTACAGCCTATCCTGTGTTCAATCTCCTATAGTGGTCTTAATAAGTGTGCGTGCTGATAAATTTAATATTCCCTAACTTGTATTAGCCACCTAAGAACAGTGTACAACAAATAAAATTTAATGTGTAATATAAATGCACTGCTAATGATTTTACTATAAAATACATTGAAAATCAAGAAGCAAGGTATTCAATGGTCAAGAATTAAGGCAATCATTACTGAGTAAATAGGGGAAATAAATGCATATAATTGCTATAGTGTTTACTATAGAAATGCATGGAAAATAGTCTTACTCCAGAAAAAGCATTGTGAATTGAAAAACTCCTTATGATCGTTTGTAAGGAAATCTTATCAGTATTGAATCATTCAACTTGACAATTTGAAGATAAATTATTTTTTAGCTTATAAAATTTATGATAATATTGTAACCAAAACAAATTTAAATATATATATGGCTAAGGCTGATTACCTTTAAGAAATATAAACACAGGTTTTATATCCAGGAAAAATATCTTTCCTTGAGTAACAACTGACGACTTATACTTGTAAAATCAACAACAGTCATGTCGCATTAATATTTAACTTTCCAGCCTCCTTTTTTTACCTCCTTCAGATGCTATTTTTTTTATTCATACTTCAGTCCATCCTCATTTTTATTCCTCCTTTTTTAACATCCTTCATTTTTCCAGGGCCACCTTCTTCTGCTCTTTTGTTCCCCACCCTGACAACCTCTTTTCTTCCATATTTGCTTGCATTTATTTATTTATTTATTTATTTTTTTTTATTGTTACAATCTCTTTTTGGTTCTTTTCACACAAAAGAGTGCCATTTTTTTTCTTCTAAGTTTTGCTCCACACAATGTCCGTGCCAAACATATCGAGACTTTGTTAATTAAACACATTTGTAATACACATTAATATGTTATAATAAATATCAACTAACTTGTCTCTTGTAACTGTGTTTTATACATATGCACAAACATGGACACAGACTGGGATAGTTACATATGAATAGATTAAGAAAGATAGATAGATATGAATAGATTGTGATCACTAGGGATAGATTGATATATATATATATATATATATATATATATATATATATATATATATATATATATATATATATATGAATAGATTGAGACAAATATATTGATAGAAAGGTATAAATAGATTGAGATAGATAGTGAGATAGATATGAATAGATTGTGATAACTATGGATAGATTGATATATATATATATATATATATATGTATATATATATATATATATATATATATATATATATATATATATGGATAGATTGATATATATATATATATATATATGGATAGACATATATATATATATATATATATATATATATATATATATGATAGAAATTAAGGAGGATTTGAGATAATTAAGTAATTCATTGAGTCTAGAAGAAACGTCAAAAGAATGCAGAAAGCACTGGATGGCCATTTCGTCATATATTTGGGGCTCATCAGCAGTGTGCATCCACTACCGAGAATTTATATGTATATATATATATATAAGTAGATTGAGATAGATATGAAGAGATTGATAGATATGAACAGATTGCGGTAACTATGGATAGACTGAAATATATATATATACATATATGCACACATACACACATGTATATATATATATATATATATATATATATATATATATATATATATATATATATATAAGAATAAATTGAGATAAGTATGAATAGATTGAGATAGATAAATATATAGATGTGAATAGATTTAGATATATAGATAGATATGAATAGTCTGAGATACATAAATATGAACATATAGAGAGATAGATATACAGAGATTGAGAGAAATAGGTAGAAAGGAAAAAGAACATAACTTAGATGGATTGATGGAATTATTATTAAACATTTTTGTCAAGTGTTTATTTTCATTTTAATTTTTCTGATTAATTTTTTTTATCCTAATAATGACTTAAATTGTTAATTTCATAGTAGTGCATAGACAGCCCAGAAATGGAAGTAAAATATAAGCTCTTGGTAAGATTTGAGCTCACTTCCCGTTTGCCGCGGAGAAGCCTCGCTGAAAGAAAACCAGCAGCTTTTACCACTAAGCTAAGGAATTAGAATTTGCCGAAGATCAAATCACTTACTGACATGATATTTTTTAAAATGTGAAAATAAATTAAGAGGAAAGTAATTAGTAGTCAAATGTAAATATTAATTATTGACTGTGCTTTATTTATTAAAAGAAAAATAATATTTCTGCTAATGATCATAGAAGATTGATAGGAGATTGCCTCCACTCAATGCATATACACCTTGTTAAAAGCAGCTTTATTATTAATTGAGAGTTAATGAAATAATTAATAAAGAATGTATTTATAATAAGCGTCAATTAATGTACTAGAAGAAAATGTTGTACACACATACACACACACACACATAGAAATAATGAATACATGAAAAAATTAATGATACAAGGGGGTGCTGAAAATAATTACCCAAGGAGGGTGCTGAATTTTTATTGGCACGGAGCTCTTCACCTAAATCTGATAAAGCAATCAAACATTTGAATTTTGATAGGAAATCCCTTCTTTGCTAAGCTGCTAACTTTTTCAGCACTCTCTCAAATAATTTAAAACTTCATAAGGTCATTTTTTTATTAAACATTCTGAAAACTTAAAATTACGTGTTATTTAGATATAAACATTTCATGATATTCTCTGTAAAAATCCTAAAATTATTCTTCCTTATAAAAGTTTTCATTTTTACGTAATAAACAAAGGGAAAATACATATATACATTTTGGGAACACTTTGTATATGAGTATATGCATGTCAATGTGTGGATCTCTTTCAGAACACATACACACACACATTCACACACACACACACATATATATATATATATATATATATATATATATATATATATATGTATGTATGTTTAATATATTTTCTCTTTATATGTTATTTTTATAGATATATTTTATTTAAGTAAATGCTCTGTTTTTTATTTAAAAATGATATTAATTACATTTACCAACCTGAATGTTTGAGAAATTTCATAGAAAATATCGCTGACAGAAATTGAACCTGTAACCCTAATGGGAACCATCATTTAATCTGACATTCCGTTAACCATTTAACCACAGAGAAGTTATATTAGGGTTCAGAGAGAGCATAATTCCTACAAATTTTCTTGAACATTCTAGCCAGCAAATGTAATCAATACTGCTTAATTAAAAAACAGAGCATTTAATTAAAAAAATTATATCTATAAAAATAATGTATAAACAGAATATATATTAAATAATTGTCTGAATGAATCCATTTCATAATATATATATATATATATATATATATATATATATATATATATAGTTATATATATAGTTTTATATGTATGTATATATATATATATATATATATATATATATATATATATATATATATATGGTGGCTCTCGTATTTGATGTATGAGGGTCAAGCAGCTCAGTTCCTAGGAACTGATAGCCAGACACCAGCGCATATGATTTGATTATAATGGTGAAGGCTTTGTGCAGAACCATCCAAACTTTTTAAAGGCCGAATGCGGAGACCTGGAGCACTATGTGCCACAAGGTCCCCAAATGACACTCTGCAGGTTATGAATTCAGAGTTGTCCTTCTCCTAGACCAGTTGCCATCCAGGGCTATAGAACCCACTCTGTCCTGCTATTTACTCATAGCTGGAGGGAGAAGAAAGAGATTAATACCTTTCCCAAGGATATTCACGCATAAGTAAATGTAATGGATTCAACTGGAATTTGGAATTTAAAGTTGGCTCTCCAATTCCTCAATTCAAGCCATTCTTCACTACCCCACTATATATATATATATATATATAGATATATATATATATATATATATATATATATGTTGTGTATTTAGGCAGTATTGAAACATGAAAGCTTTTGTGCAGTGATTTCAATATGTTTTTATTATAATCTTTTATAATAATAATAATATATATATATATATATATATATATGTGTGTGTGTGTGAAAAGTGTGTGTATATAAATATAAATATAAATATAAATATATATATATATATATATGTATATATAATTATTTATATATTATATGCGCGGTACTTATTAGAAAGTGCACAATATCAGAGATAGAGCTAACATATTTGGTTGGATTGATGTGAGTTTGTTACCCTGGGTTTCATACTTTTGCGATCGTCAGACAAACTGACATATGTATGTATATGGGTGGTGTTGTCTCTATACATACGCATTTGTATGTTGAGATTCAAATACAAATGCGTATGTATAGAGACAACACCACCCATATACATATATATGTCAAATCCCACACTGTGTACATATGTTTATATCTGTATGAGCCCCGGTGGAGGAGCGAGTGTGTATGTGTGTCTGCGTACCTCATCGGGTGTACAGACATGCATCTATGTTTGCATTGTGACATCACAACGACGATTTCCCCTCCACTTCCATAATAACACCAATACACGCAATCTACATAAACCCAAATTTTTAAAAAAATTAATCAGTTTGTCTGACGATCATAAAAGTGTGAAACCCAGGGTCACAAACTCATATCGGGTGCTTTGATTTAGTTTTTTATACAATTTCTCACGTGATCTAATCTTTTTTTTCTTTTCGGATAATAAATTATATAAAAACTGCCTAATTATTCTTTTTATCTGGACACTTTCGGCTATACATTTAGCCATTTTCAAGGTTGAATTGGCTGTTAACAAGAGATAGATTGTTGTATGCATGTATTTATATAATGTTAAGGTCATGGAATAGAAGTAGCAGGTCATAAGTTCATGATGCAGTTCTATGATGTCGTACCATGTGAAAGACCGAAATATTAACAACAGAACCATATGTCTAGATGCAATGTTGTGTGCTGTGACTAGTTTCTATTTTCTGGTATCTCATGTGGTATGATGTCATAGAACTGCATTATGAATTTATGACTTATGTCCGCTATTCTGCGACCATTATCGTCACATAACAATCTTCTATGTCAACATAACAGAATATCATCTTCAGTGGTGAATATCTTTGTTTAAATGTCTCTATAACCATTCTGAAGATGGCTCATGTGAGCTGAAAACTAAGATCAAGGAACAGTTTAATAAAAGAAATATCCAAATGTCAGACAATTTTTGTCTTTATTTTCACCCGAAATTAAAATTAAAGCATCCATATATAGTTTAGAAAGGCTCATGATCAAACATAGTAGAAATTCATTGTCTATTATATTTAACAATATATGTTTAAATAATGATCTGCTGCCCCAGTACACTATATACATATATATATATATATATATATATATATATATATATACATGTGTGTGTGTGTGTGTGTGTGTATGTATATCTATATATATAATCATTTATTTTTAAAGAAAAAAAAAAAATTTATAACATAAATATGTTATAAAATCACTACAAAAATAGCCATTTTGTTTCAACACCTTCGGTGTCTTATCAAGTGATGACGTTGAATGTAAAATCTATATATATATATGTTTGAATAAAAACAGACCACTTTAAGGCTGCTCTGAATCTTACATTGAGCTCTCTGGATATCATCCTCCTTGGGTCTACCCATGCGGATTACCTAGTTTTGCATAAATTATACATATATATATATATATATATATAACTACACTCGTCTTGGAAAACCTTCGGTTTCTTGATTTGCTAATGGTCAAATCAATCTCGAAGGAAAAAAGTTTTAAAAAAGAAAGAGCTATGAACATGGACGTCTGTTGAAAATAATTGTACAGCATACAGGTCCAAAGCCCAAAGAAAAAAACCCCGATATGAATAATCAACTAACTTAAAAGTGCTCAATACAAAAGTAGAGCAGACCTAGTCAAACCTAGAGAGCCAAACCTATCAAGGTTTCACCTAAGCTTTCCTTGACTATCCGCTTAGGTGAAACCTTGGTAGGTTTGTCTGGCTCTCTAGGTTTGACTATATATGTGTGAGTGTGTGTGTGTAAAATTTCAAAAGTCTATGATGAGAAAGATTTCACTCGTTATAGATTCTTGAAATTTTATACCTGCCCCGTTTCATATCCAAACATAAACAAAACAATTTCTAAAGAAGTGATTGAAAAAGTGTGACACACTGACATTGGCATTTATTATGTAGATGAATGATAAAAATATAATTTTATGGTATGATATATTTATAGGTAAAAGTGCTCAATATCAGAGATAGAGCATATGTAAATATAAAAGTGGACAATTGCATTCAACCTTGGAACTGACTGTCACTGCTTGGTGTTGATTTCAGTTTCCACTTTCATATATATATATATATATATATATAGATAAACCTAGTGAGCCAGACAAACCTACCCAGGTTTCACCTAAACGGACGTCAGGGAAAACCGGCTTTCCCTGATGATCTGTTTAGGTGAAACCTGGGTAGGTTTGTCTGGCTCACTAGGTTTATCTAGGTCTGCTCTATGGTTGTATTGAGCTCTTTTGTTAGTAAGTTGTTTACTCGTGTCGGGGTTTTTTCTTTGGGCTTTAAACCTGTATCTGTGTGATTTTTTCGACAGACTTTCTTGTTTGTAGCTCTTTCTTTTTTTAAAACTTTTTTTTCCTTCGGGATTAATTTGATTATTGGCAAATCAAAAATTTGAGGGTTTTTCGAAATGAGTATAGTTACCTATATATATATATATATATATATATATATATATATATATATATATATATATATATATATATATATATAAAAAGAAAGGTATGGATTTTATTTATTAATCCAACACATTTTATCACTTTAATCATTATTTTTGGTGGATACCAATATTTGAGTAGACACTCCATCTATTTATTAAAAAATGTATTTATTTATTTTCATCTCAGCGCCTGAATATTTGAGAAATCGTAAATAAAAATTTGCCCTCTCTGGTAGGATTTGATCCTGTCTTCTCCTGGGTAGAGTGAACTGTCAATAAACATGATGTGCTTTAACCAACTTGGCCAAAAGAACCTTTAAGTAAGGCTGAACAAATAAGCCTTTGTGAAATCCATCTCATCACATTGATCCAAATTTTTAAATTGTATAAAAGTTTCTTTCATTAATGATAAATATGTGTGTGTGTCTGTTTATGGATAAGCCGTTACATGCATAATCATTCTATACCTCAATTTGCATATTCATTCAAAGGCATAAACTTATAATTCCCTGTGAAATACATTTCTTGCCTCTAACACAGCTGTACAATTTCTAGTTTTTCATTAATAGCAATAATTTCTCTACAACAAGAGAAACATCTGCACATAAAATGTCTGCCACAATTTATCAGCTTCGATCATTGCTAGACAATGTTTTCTAAACATCCTAAACACTTCAAATACAGAATTATTTCGACATAAACAACAAATTCCTTTCTTTCTAAACTTTACTACAATATTTAGTCTTTCTTATAAAAGTGCGTAAATACATTTGGTGGGGGGACATTGAATAGTTTTTATAATAAATACTCTATTGTGCTTACAGTTTCCTATCTTATTGCATCAATTCTTACTTTTCTTTTGTTATTGTTGCTAAAACTTGCTGATTTAGCCTTGATAAGCAACTACTACTTCTACTATATTATTATTATTATTGTTTTTGCTATTATTATTATTATTATTATTATTATTATTATTCCTTTAACCCACCCAAGAGATTCTTCTTTCTGCCTAACTAGATCAGGCCACACAATATCTGCTTTCCTTAGCCTGTATCTTATCAAAAGGCTAGAAACTAAAACCTATTTTCCTCTGACCCCTTTTCAGCAACTGAGCATTGTTAGCACTGGGTGTGTCTTTGAGGTCCTAAAGGAATGGTGGTTCCACTGCAAAAACTCAAGCTTCTGACCCCAACCTTATTCTTATCCCCACTGTGCCTTTCAACCAACTTCTCCCATATCACCAGCTTTCCTTATCTTCATCTCTGCCCCATCCTTGCTTCTCTACCCACAATTTCTGCTTTCCTTCTTTCTTTATCCACCCTCCCTGTCCATCAGTTAACAATTGACTAGAGTAGACTTCTGCTTAGGTTAAATATCTGAAGGCCACCTATTCTACACACTGGCATGTGACTCTAGTTCCTTCATTTTTATTCTCTCTGGTCTTGCCCCCCTCCCTCTGCAACAGCAGCATAACCCCAGGAAGCAAAGACAGGAAGTAAAGAAACACAGTTGTGTTGGCTGAAATAAGATACCCCAGTTATTCACTGTGTACTAAGACCCCACTGTTTTTTTTTTGTTTTTTTTTTCAGTTTTTTTTTATCTTCATAGTTTTTCCTCAATCTCTGACTGGTAAATCTTCTGGTTGTTCCATTTTAACTTCAACCAATTTCTGCTTAATAATGTCCATTTCAGATTTAAGCTGGAAGTAATAAAATTTTTCTAATCTACTATCCTGCTGAGAACAACTTAAATATATGAGGAAAACAGTTTTTTAAACTTTTGATTCTTCTTCATTTTAATATATTCTGGCTTTTTATGTCATAAATCTGTTTTCAATAGAACTGGCAGATGAGATAAATTGGAGTTCTTCAATATGAAATGAAAGTAAATTGTGGTTGTTTTATAATGTTCAGATAACATTTACCTAAAATGATAAGGAAAAACCTTTGAGCTTGTCCTATGAATATTTTCATTGTTGTTGTTGTTAAACCAAAAACTAAATACTGACTTGTTTATAATAGTATCTCTCATAAACACAGGGAATTAATATGGATGAATTTACAAAAATGGTTTTGATTTATAAAAAAACAGGCTACACTGCAAGAAAGATGAAATGGCATAAATTAAGGGAAGAAAAATTTGCTAAGATGAAGTAAAAACTAAATTCTATTAAAGTGAATGTTTTGAATAATAAAAAAAAAAGTAAAAAATGAAAGAGAAATTCTGAAAATGAACAAGAAAAGGAATTTAGGAAAGAGGAATAAATAAGGAATAAGAAAAGGAAAGAAAATAATGGGTTTAAAGAAGGGGAAAAGATGAAGAATGAAAAAAAAAAATGAATAAAATGATGAAAGAAAAACAGGTAAAGAATAAAAGAATCGACAAAAGGGCCAAATGAATAAAAAAGAAAAAAACTGAAAAAAATGAGAAGAAGAATAACAAAATATAAATCAAAAAGAAAAAAAATAAAATATATAAAGAAATATAAAAGATATAAACTGGGATTCTTCCTGAAATTTATAACAAAAAACAAACAATAATGCGGAAATTTTAATTGAAATATTTTTCATCATTCAACTCTGAATCCATTGTCCAAAAATAATAAATCCATCCAAAATCATTTTATAAAATATCATAAAACATGGAAGAAACATTATAAATGAACAGTAATCAATAATTTGTTTACTGATTTTTTTTTCAAAATGATATATACAGAAAAAAGTTAGAAGTGTGTGGGTGCAATTCCTTTCATAATTTCTAGGGAGTCTGCTAGCCCAGACATATTAATCATTTACAATTTCAATGGTTCCACAAACCCAGGCATATTATACAATAGACCTTTCATAATATTGCAGAGTCAACTAATCTTGTCTTATTATTGCTTTCACCATTTTTAGGGTTCCACTAACCCAGACATATTTTTGATTCTTTGACAATTTCTAAGGGTCCAGGTGAATAAATGCCAGACAAGAAAATGAATTAAAAATACAACTGGAAAATCAAATTAGAAATCAAAGACTATGATCTAAAAAATATCTAAAGGTCAAACAAAAAAGAAAGTTGCATAATCCAAAAAGAGGCTGAGGATGACGTCCAAGATGAGTTAAACACAAAAAATATCTTCTCAAATCAAAGGATTTTCATGGTTTACTTCCTATCTATAAATATTTTTTTATGTATATTGTCTGGAGGGCATTGATTTTCTTTACAAAAATGATGTCTACACACACACACACACACATATACATACATACATGCATATATATATATATATATATATATATATATATATATATATACATACATACATACTTACATACATATATATATATATATATATATATATATATATATATATATATATATATATATATGCCATCCACAGACAGACTGTGTCGCTGCTTCACAGCTCATCAGTGTGGCTAGACATCCGGTTGCCTCTAGCTCGGATCGAAACCCGACTGAATTGGTATCAGTCGGAGATTCTACCACTAAGCTGTATATATATATATATATGTATGTATATATATATATATATATATATATATATATATATATATATGTATATATATATATGTATATATATATATGTATATATATAAATAATTCAGTAGTTCTTTATGTTGAAATTTACAAAATTCTTTCTCTTAAAACAAATTTTCAAGTGAAAAGCCTTCTTAAGTCCAGTAGCTGTTACACACTTTCCAGTAGTGATGGGGGTTTCTTTCATAACCTTTTAAGTGAAAAAGTATGGAACATTAGCATCTTGTTTGTTTGTTGTTGTTGTTGTTATTATTATTATCATTATTATTGTTTGTGTATGCTAAATTTCCTGCCTTGTATCATGTAGATCTGGGTTCAAACTATGGTCCTTAGGCTCTATAGGTGAATTGTTATTAAATTGATAGCACTTTTCTTAGTATATGGCATGTTCCTAGTATGGCGATCTTTTGGGCAACCTGTATATTGATAATTTCCATGGAAATATTTCTCTCAGTTGTTACTGCTATGTCAATAAACACACATTTCTTGAATTTCTTGTCTTTTATGATAATATCAGGTCTTTTGGCTTTTATTTCCCTGTCAATTTGAATTGGCATATCTCAGAGGATAGTTAAATTGTTTTTTTGAAGGGTAACTGTGTCAGGTTGGTGCTCATACCATCTCTCAGTGGTTTTAATTTTGTGCTTCTTGCATATATTCCAGTGCACATATGTTGCTACCTTGTTATGTCTGTGCGTATATTCATTTTTTGCAAGTTCCAAACATCCTGAGATGATATGGTCAACAGATTTATTATATTTTCCACAGTTCCTGAATTTCAGGTTAGTTTCATTCTTGATTATGTGACAGTGATAGCGTCTGATTACGAGGCTTTGGTCCTGAGCTGCAATAATTAGGACTTCTGTCGTAACTTTCAACCTGGTGCTCTTCAGCCACTGATGTGTTTTCCGTTGGTCCACATCTGTGTCTTTCATTCATTTTCCCAGATTTTTGTAATTTCATTTGGCCAAGTTGTTAAGTTTTCTGTTTTACTCATTTGGTATTGCTTCATTCTTTTGTTGGTAGGATTTCCGGTATATTAAACTGTTTCTTGAAGAGTGTAGCTTCTTTGATGGAGATTGATATTATTATTGTTATTATTTTTACTGGGGATTGGTTGTTTTTTTTATTTGTTTAGTTTAAAGTATTTTCTACCCATAATGCATCATTGACAACATATATAAATAGTTGAGCAAACACACAAGACATGTGGTCTCAAGATTGCATTCCAACATGAAACAGGTTGTCACTGCTTGGTGTTGACCTCTGTGTTCACTTTTATATATATATATATATAATCATTTATTTGAAAATTATTGCATAAAAATGTTATAAAATCTCTACAAAAATAGTCATTTTGTTTTAACACTTCTGGTAACAGATCTTTAGATATGGAGGGATAATATTCAGCAATGTATTGACTAAAGATCTGTTCACTTTGTCTGTATGTTTGTGTATTGTAATCTGATTGTGTATGTATTGTCTTTTGCGAAATTTCATCCTCCTTGCCCATATCTTCACTTCAAATCTAAGTTTTAAGAGAGTTCAGAGCAGCATTAGATCTTAATGCTTATTCCAACTTAATTTCAATAGAAACAAAATAAATAACAAAACATGTATTTTTCCTCAGTTTCTTTTTTAAATAATTTTATAATTTTAAACTTAATATAGATTAAATTTAAAATTGGTAATTTCTAATTTTGAATTTTATAGTATAATTTAATATTTATTTGTTAGAATGAATTCTATTTTTAGTCTAACCTTAACATTAAAGCATTAATTAATTATTATAACCAAGGTTTGTTGTCAAGTTTTTTGAATTCTCATATACTTGTATTTTGATTGGTCATTTCAGCTTATGTAACAGTGTTTCCCCTAGCGAGGGATGTTTGATTGATTTGAACCTTTTAAAAGGCTTTATTTTACATTCAACACCATCACTTGATAAGATACAAGAAGTGTTGAAACAAAATGGTTATTTTTGTAGTGATTTTATAACATCTTTATGTTATAATTTTGAAATAAATGATTATATTTGCTCTACTCTGTATTGAGCACTCTTTTAAGAATAGTATTTTAGAAGGGTGAGTTGGGCATTATCTGTGAGATAGTGTGGAACATCAACATCTGAATTATGTTATTTTCTCTTTGAGTTACAGCTGCTATCCATTTTAGTTATTTCTGCTGTTGAAGGTCTTCAAGTGAAATGGTCTCTGTTATTTGCTACAGTTCAGTGTTTTTGATTCTGTTGTGACAGTTCAAAAAGTTTGAAGAAGGATTATCATTGCTTAGACCTACATTTTCTCAATTGATTTGAGGATGTAGCTGTAGACACCTGACAGTTTAGATATTTGTGACATGAATAACATCTATCTGAAAGTTTTGACCTATATTTGATATAATTTTTACGTGTATACAGGATGGGAGGGATAAATTGTCGTCTAAATGAAGCAAAAATGAAAACAATGCTGGCATCTCGTTTTAACAGTTATATTTACCAAAATTACACAAAAATATTTTGATATACTAAAGACTAAATTTATTCAATAAAATGGCCGCAGCCTCAAAATGACTATGGAATCTCCTGCAACCCTTCTGGATGGTCCCTTTGTTTAAGTTGATGAATGCTGCCATAATCCTTGCCTTCAGTTCATCTTTGGTGTTACAAGGAGTTTTGTTGATTGCTCAACTGTACCCCACATATAATAATCAAGGGGATTGCAATCTGGGAAGTTAGGTGGCCAAATGTAAGGAGTGAGGTGGTCGCAGAAATTCTCTGACATCCATGACTGGATTCTCCTGCTTGCCTGACATAGTGTAGGTTTGGCAGACATAGCGTATTCCAGCAGTCACTCTCTTGATCCAGAGCAACATTACCTCCTCAAGGCACTTGATGTGGGCCTTCATGTTAAGTCTGATATGCAGATGTTTGCTGAGCATTGCTTGGCACAAGGTCATGAAAGTTGGGCACCCAGTGAGGATCAAACTAAATGTCTTCAAAATCTTGCATGCTTACTGTAGATCACTGGTAGACATTTGAAAATTGAAACTTGTAGTCTTTGTACAACACAAATGTTGTTGCGAAAGGCATGAGTCGACTTGTGCTCTGTTCCATTGTCATTTACCTAACGGTTACCAAAGGGACCATTATATGCATTCCCAGGCTTAGAGACTTTGCTACTTAGTAGTAGCATGGTACCTATAGTAATAGGGGGTTTCAAATTACAAGAATAATTTTTAATGTTACACAAAAATAGATAGTTATCACCAATATATATATATATATAGATATATATATAGAGATAGATAGATAGATAGATAGATAGATAGATAGATAGATAGATAGATGTGTTCAGCTGTAATTTCTGTGAGTCTGTTACCACATGACCCTTTAGGGATGAGGAAAGTACCATGTATTCTTTAGCTACTGCTGGTCAAAGAGGCAACAAGGTAATTATCTATTCCCTGCTACTAAATCGGAAATTCTCCTCCAAGACATCATGTGTACATTCATCATTTCTTTCAGCTTATTTCAAATTGTTATTATCCTCTTTGATTGTTTGTTTATGTATTTCTTTGAAATGTATTTTGTTTATCCATTTCCCCTTTTGTGACATATATATATATATATATATATATATATATATATATATATATATATATATACATATATATCTGTTATTTTCTTATTTTGTTATTGTTATTTATTTTTGGTTTTCACAATGTCTTTCTTAAATAAAAGGATACCATCAATATAAAACATACAAGGCTTTTTCCTTAATACATGTGCTGAGTTACAGATACCATTACATTGCTGTACTCACATGTTTTTCACAGTTAGGACAGTGAGTTAATTCCTCAAAACTTGACACCATGAACTGAGGCAAAAAACCTTTGTGTTGGTCTCATCAGATCAAAGACTATTATTCCAGGAGCTAGAAGTGATCCTTAGCAAATTTCAAACATACTTCCACATCTGATTTATACGGAAGTATTTTTCATGCTCTTTAACATCAATAAGACATGTTGGTGGTGAGATGAAATATAAATGAACCTTTTACAGTGTCTTTCTTAAATAAAAGGATAACATTAATATGAGGCATTATAAAGGATTGAGAGAAAGTGAAAAGAAAGAAAAGAAAGTAAAGAAAGGTTGAAAGAGAGAATGAAGGAGAGGGGGGAAGGAGTGAGAGAAAGTGAGAAAGAAAAAGAAAGTAATGAAAGATTGAAGGAGAGGAGGGGAGAATGAGAAGGAAGAAAGTAATGAAAGATTGAAGGAGAGGAGGGGAGAATGAGAAGGAAGAAAGTAATGAAAGATTGAAGGAGAGGAGGGGAGAATGAGAAGGAAGAAAGCGATGAAAGATTGAAGGAGAGGAGGGGAGAATGAGAAGGAAGAAAGTAATGAAAGATTGAAGGAGAGGAGGGGAGAATGAGAAGGAAGAAAGCGATGAAAGATTGAAGGAGAGGAGGGGAGAATGAGAAGGAAGAAAGTAATGAAAGATTGAAGGAGAGGAGGGGAGAATGAGAAGGAAGAAAGCGATGAAAGATTGAAGGAGAGGAGGGGAGAATGAGAAGGAAGAAAGTAATGAAAGATTGAAGGAGAGGAGGGGAGAATGAGAAGGAAGAAAGTAATGAAAGATTGAAGGAGAGGAGGGGAGAATGAGAAGGAAGAAAGCGATGAAAGATTGAAGGAGAGGAGGGGAGAATGAGAAGGAAGAAAGTAATGAAAGATTGAAGGAGAGGAGGGGAGAATGAGAAGGAAGAAAGCGATGAAAGATTGAAGGAGAGGAGGGGAGAATGAGAAGGAAGAAAGTAATGAAAGATTGAAGGAGAGGAGGGGAGAATGAGAAGGAAGGAAGCGATGAAAGATTGAAGGAGAGGAGGGGAGAATGAGAAGGAAGAAAGTAATGAAAGATTGAAGGAGAGGAGGGGAGAATGAGAAGGAAGAAAGTAATGAAAGATTGAAGGAGAGGAGGGGAGAATGAGAAGGAAGAAAGTAATGAAAGATTGAAGGAGAGGAGGGGAGAATGAGAAGGAAGAAAGCGATGAAAGATTGAAGGAGAGGAGGGGAGAATGAGAAGGAAGAAAGTAATGAAAGATTGAAGGAGAGGAGGGGAGAATGAGAAGGAAGGAAGCGATGAAAGATTGAAGGAGAGGAGGGGAGAATGAGAAGGAAGAAAGTAATGAAAGATTGAAGGAGAGGAGGGGAGAATGAGAAGGAAGAAAGTAATGAAAGATTGAAGGAGAGGAGGGGAGAATGAGAAGGAAGAAAGCGATGAAAGATTGAAGGAGAGGAGGGGAGAATGAGAAGGAAGAAAGTAATGAAAGATTGAAGGAGAGGAGGGGAGAATGAGAAGGAAGAAAGCGACGAAAGATTGAAGGAGAGGAGGGGAGAATGAGAAGGAAGAAAGTAATGAAAGATTGAAGGAGAGGAGGGGAGAATGAGAAGGAAGAAAGCGATGAAAGATTGAAGGAGAGGAGGGGAGAATGAGAAGGAAGAAAGTAATGAAAGATTGAAGGAGAGGAGGGGAGAATGAGAAGGAAGAAAGTAATGAAAGATTGAAGGAGAGGAGGGGAGAATGAGAAGGAAGAAAGTAATGAAAGATTGAAGGAGAGGAGGGGAGAATGAGAAGGAAGAAAGTAATGAAAGATTGAAGGAGAGGAGGGGAGAATGAGAAGGAAGAAAGCGATGAAAGATTGAAGGAGAGGAGGGGAGAATGAGAAGGAAGAAAGTAATGAAAGATTGAAGGAGAGGAGGGGAGAATGAGAAGGAAGAAAGTAATGAAAGATTGAAGGAGAGGAGGGGAGAATGAGAAGGAAGAAAGCGATGAAAGATTGAAGGAGAGGAGGGGAGAATGAGAAGGAAGAAAGCGATGAAAGATTGAAGGAGAGGAGGGGAGAATGAGAAGGAAGAAAGCGATGAAAGATTGAAGGAGAGGAGGGGAGAATGAGAAGGAAGAAAGTAATGAAAGATTGAAGGAGAGGAGGGGAGAATGAGAAGGGAGAAAGTAATGAAAGATTGAAGGAGAGGAGGGGAGAATGAGAAGGAAGAAAGCGATGAAAGATTGAAGGAGAGGAGGGGAGAATGAGAAGGAAGAAAGTAATGAAAGATTGAAGGAGAGGAGGGGAGAATGAGAAGGAAGAAAGCGATGAAAGATTGAAGGAGAGGAGGGGAGAATGAGAAGGAAGAAAGTAATGAAAGATTGAAGGAGAGGAGGGGAGAATGAGAAGGAAGAAAGTAATGAAAGATTGAAGGAGAGGAGGGGAGAATGAGAAGGAAGAAAGCGATGAAAGATTGAAGGAGAGGAGGGGAGAATGAGAAGGAAGAAAGTAATGAAAGATTGAAGGAGAGGAGGGGAGAATGAGAAGGAAGAAAGTAATGAAAGATTGAAGGAGAGGAGGGGAGAATGAGAAGGAAGAAAGCGATGAAAGATTGAAGGAGAGGAGGGGAGAATGAGAAGGAAGAAAGTAATGAAAGATTGAAGGAGAGGAGGGGAGAATGAGAAGGAAGAATGCGACGAAAGATTGAAGGAGAGGAGGGAATAACAGAAAGTAAAGACATGTTTGTGGTGAGTTGTGACATAAATGATTCTTGAAAAACTTCCATCAAATTCTTTGCTAGTAATGCTTGACTATTTCTTAATGTTTCTTGCTTACAAGATGGCTAAAAATCTTTCAAGAGCACTATGATTTCTGACTCTGCAGTTCTTCATTCTGCTTCTTCTAAATCTGACAATGTGAATTGATGCTAAATAATTCTATTTTGATATCATCAGATCAAAAAATCTTATTCCTGTAGATATGTGGCTTATATAAATGAAGCGTGTTGCTGACAGTAGATATCTGGCCTTTATAAGAACCTTTACATGTGTGTCAAAATGTTATTTCTTCACAAGTGTTACTATTTGTGCTCTTCAAGATCACGAGCCATGATGACAGTGTGTGTTGCTAATGGTTTCACATGGAACTGTTGTCACTGATTCTCTGAAATCTTTCAGAAAATCTTTACCATTCCAAAATTTTGCTTTCAATATGGCTGGACTTCTTTGAAGGGGTAACAGATTATTGACAATGTCTAGTCATACTCCTCCCCAGTCTTTTGAACAGGAGTAGAGTTTTTTTTTCCTTGTTTACTGTTTAGGACTTGGTTTCCAGTTACCTCTAAAATCTGCTCATTCTCTTTCACTCCCAGTAATCTTTTGCATCTTTTTCGCATTATTGCCTTCCTTGGGGTGAATTGATATAAAAAAAGATTCACTATTGTGCCAAATTCTTTCTACTTGAAAACTATCAAATCAACAATACACAGATGAAGTTCTAACCCTTTATTTATAGCTTTGTAATCTTTACACTTATGAGACACACTAACAAAAAAATCTGCATTTCATATATATATATGAAAATTTCTCGGACATTCAGGCCGGTAAATGTTATTTAATACTGTTTATTATAAACAGAGCATTTACTTAAATACTTGTATCTATAAAAAGAACGTTAAACATAAAAAAAAAATGTCTTTAATAAATAAATTGTCGGACTTTGTCCATTTTTTAATGTATGACGTCATTTGTTTACATTTGATACGCCATGAGCAGTTATGAATGTACGAGATTCATGAAAGATTGAAGTTTATAAGCAGTAAATTCGACCTTGCTAACTGAACGCTCTTTTGTGGCCAAATCAGTTTGGCACACCCGGCTAAATGACGGTTCCGTATAGGATGCAGGTTCGAATCCTGTCAAAGGACGAATATTTACTATGAAAATTTCTCAGACATTCAGGCCGGTAAATGTTATTTAATACTGTTTATTATAAAAAGTGCATTTACTTAAATACTTATATCTATAAAAAGAATGTTAAACATAAAAAAAAAAAATGTCTTTAATAAATAAATTGTCAGACTTTGTCCATTTCTTAATGTATATATATATGTGTGCGTGTGGGTCTAGAAGATCTTTTGGTGCCAAAGTTATATGTTAAATACATATATATATATATATATATATATATATATATATATATATATATATACATACATATATACCATGTATAAAAGCAAAATTGTCTATTTTTAGATTATTGTTTTGAACCATTGTATGTTAGAAATGATTAAAGATATCTTATTGGAATTCTCCAAGGTTTTCATAACCCTATTGGACTATACTTTGAGCAGTGAGAATGTATAATTACTCTCCAAGCTTAACAGAAGTATCGTAATGAAATCAATTGGAAATGATTAATAGCTAAGGTTTAGAAGCTCATGAAGTGTTGATATAAAGTTTAAATATATATATTACTCCAGGATCATTTTCCAACTTATTCAAGTTGATTTTTGCCCTCTCTAACCTTCTAACTTCTTGTCCTGGAGTAGCAAGGTGCTTCACGTACGATTTAATTTTCAAGTTTTTTTCACTGCTCTTTGGACTGTCATAGCTGAAACTCATCTTTCATTTGTCATAATTCTTGGATTGAGTTGGATCTTTTCTAATTGATCTCTTTAGCTCTAAATTGAAATGATGATCCCTCTTGCTGTTGTGATCTTCAGGTCCACTTTTCCTCTCTATTGTTCCCTCTTTTTAAAACTTATTCACCATTATCCTGATGGTTCATGAATGGACTTTGAAGACAGTAGCCATATTATGAATCTTTTCCCTCTCAGCATTGCTCAGTTGGAAAGAGAGTGTGTCTGACATAAAACAATTTTAAACTGATCTCTTTTTAGCTGAAAAACTCAAAGGGTTTTTCAGTGATTCCTATGACAAATGGTGTCAAGATGGCTAAGCGTCTTATCTTGAAAACCTGGAAAAAAGAAACTCATTTGGTTTAGTGATTTTGTTTTAGACATTAAACATTTTGTGGGATGGACAATTATCTTATGGTGTCATACCATTTGGGCAATTTTACTGTTACATCTCATATATATATATATGTATATGTATATATATATATATATATATATATATACATATATATATTTATATATATATATATATAAGCATAGAGAAAATAGTATAACAAATGGTAAAAAGAACATGTGTATGTGTGTGTAAAATTTCAGATATAACTAAAAATATATCTGCAAAGGGACGATATGATTTATTCATATATATATATATATATATATATATATATATATATATATATATATATAACCAGGAAAGCCTACCTAGGTTTTTATTCCCACTCTACTTAGTGTATTGAGCACTATATGTTTTAGTCTTACTACTCGCTTGGGTTTTTTTTTCTTTGGATTAAAGACTTAATGCACTGGACGATTTATTTCACCTGTTCAGATGTTTTTAGTTCTTGCTTTTTTTATTTCCAATTTTTTCCTTGAATACCGATTTGTTTTGACATATCTACAATTTGAGCCATCTGACGTTTTCTTTTCTAAACGAGTATTACTATTAGTATATATATATATATATATATATATATATATATAATTGAATAATCTTATAATTATAATTAAATAATATATATATACATACTAATAGTAATATATATATATATATAGATAGATAGATAGATAGATAGATAGATATAATTGAATAATCTTATAATTATAATTAAATAATATATATATATATAAGTGAACACTGAAGTCAATACCAAGCAGTGACAGTCTGTTTCATTGCCTGAAGATTGTGTTCAAGCATGAAACACTCTCCTTGCTGTGTGTTGACCTGTGTCCACTTTTATATTTACATATGCTCTATCCCTGATATTGACCACTTTTACCTTATGACTATACTTTCATCATATATATATATATATATATATATATATATATATATATATATATATATATATATATATACATGAGAGACAGAATTACATTCTAACCATAACTTCTTTGGAGAGTTTTTGAAGAGTTTTTTAAAACACAAAAATAAGAAAGTGTACCATGATAAATAAATCAATAGAGAGAAAGAGAGAAAGTGGAAGTTGGGTGTGAGAAAGAAAAATAGAGAGAGTCAGAGGCATGAATTGAGAAAGAAAGAAAGAGAGAGAGAGAAAGACTGACAGAGAAAGAAAATTGGGTCTACTGAATAAAAATCTAATTGCAAATCGGACACCCTTATTGACTCTCTTTCCCTTCCGGCCAATCACACAATGCCTTAACTGTCCACTCATCATACCAAATCGAATCTAAAATGAATGCAGACAGACTTAAGGACAGAAATTAATGTCTACATGAAAATGGTTACAAAATTATTCCGTGTAATTGTAATCAGAGACATTCTATCTGAACAAAGATCACGAGAATATAAGAACAAAATAAAACCAGAAAAACTATTTGAGCTTGATATTTTAGCTTCCCATTGAAAGTATTTTACCAATGTTGATAGAGTTTGGTCTTGGGAGGATTATTCCAGAAATCCACCAGAACCTCACTTAATTCTTTGGGCAGAATTTCTATTGAATTACCAACATTTTTTATTCTGTCATCTTCCAATAAAGATTATCTATTATTTTATTATTATTATTATTATTATTATTTTTATTATTATTATTATTATATTACAAATAACATCCTTTATTTCTTTTATGTGTCTTTCCTAACCCATTTTAATAAAATTCTCTTTTGTCTAAATAGTCATAATTACGTTTTAATTGTGTGTGTGCGTGTGTGTATATATATATATATATATATATATATATATATATATATATATACAAGTATATGATTGGTGTATATGGAATAAATTCCAATAAACAACAATTACTATTCTTAAAAGAGTGCTCAACACAAAGTAGAGCAGATATAATTATTTATTTTAAAAAAGTTTATAACATAAATATGTTATAAAATCACTACAAAAATAGCCATTTTGTTTCAACACCCCCGGTGTCTTATCAAGTGATGATGTTGAATGTAAAATAAATGGTTTTAAAAGTTTCAAATTAATTAACGATCCTTCACAATGGGAAAATGTTGTTACAAAAGCTAGTATAGGAAAATTCAAAAAGTTTGACAATAAAGTCATGTTATAATAGCTATTCAGATCTTTAAAATATGGGTAATATTAAAAAAGAATTTATTCTGACCAATAATTATTAAATTATATGATAAAATTTAATATTAAAATTAAAAATATATAAACACTATGGACATAGGCATTAACACTGCATGATCATCATTAGCATTACACCTTAATGCAATCTTCAGATGTCTCATAATATTCTATCTCTGATATTGAACCCATTTTTAAATTATATATAATGCATCATTGATCAGCTTATACAAATAATTGAGCTGAAGCACAATACACACAGCCTGAAGATTGCGTTCATGCATGAAACATACTCTTCATGCTGTTTAATAAATAAAGGGAGTATCTACTCAGATATGAGTATCCCCTAACAAAATTAATATTTAAGTAATAAAAATAATAAATAAAAATCCAAAAGATTTATTTTCATAAAAAAAAAAACATGTATCTTCCAGCAGGATTTGAACTTGTGCTCTCCTTGGCAGGAGAAACTGTCATTAAATCAATGTCCTTCAGACCATCTTGGCAACAAAGTGAGTCAATGATCAAGTAAAGTTGAATAGTATATATTTGTCATGCTTTTAATAAGATCTCCAAAATGTAGCATTTACACCATACATTTACATATATATATATATATATATATATATATATATATATATATATATATATATATATATATATATATATATATATATATATATATATATATATATATATATATATATATATATACTCACACACACATATATATATAATTGTTACACAATAAAATCCCAAAATACCTCATATGAGGTCAGTCTTATTCAACCCATGTAACTCAGTCTATACATGGGTTGAATAAGACTGACAAATTTTTTTTAGTTGAAATAAGCCTATTCACCATATGAGATAATTTTGGATTTTATTGTGTACTAATTATTTGCTCTGTAATAATAAATACATTGAGCTCTTTTTGTGGATCAGTTTTAATATTTTATATTACTAGGATCCTCTTAGATTATATACAAATGGATTTATTACCTTCATTATATATATATATATATATATATATTTATATGAGAACCCCAAAACATACAGATTTACACCACATGTACATATATAAGAACCCCAAAATGTGTATATGTATATATATATATATATATATATATATATATATATATATTACGTGCTAATACCCTTGGGAATTGTGTGAATCTATCTTTTCTACTCCCACGTCTGGGTAAAAGTGAAGGACAAACTGAGTCCTATAGCCTTGATCGCCAACTGTTCTCGGAGAAAGACAATTCTGAATACACATCCTGACAAGTGTCATTTGGAGACCTTGTGGCATTTGCCACATCCAAAAGGTGTGGTCAGTTCTGTACATGCCTATACTGCCATAATGAAATCATATGTGTGGGTAGTCTGGCTGTTTGGTTTAAAAAATGTCGAAAGAAAATGAATCGTCTCCATATAGTACTGTATATAAACATGTCCATGATGTTCTGAATATAATAGGAAATTCAGTAAACTGCCAAGAAAAAATATATATATATATATATATATATATATATATTTTCACACAATATACTATAGAAAACAAAGAAATATATTATTATTCCTTCTTAACATAGAAAATTACTTTCTCCCTGAAAATGTCTACCACCACGGGGCTTCAGAATATGCTGACCGACTACTTCTCTGCAGAGGGGTAAGACTAAGACCCCCCCCCATGAGGTGTCCTGGGTAAGACAATGGACTACATTCGTATATTGGGTAAGACAATAAAATACATCCAACAGTAAGGCCTGTGATCAAGAGGTTTTCAGGAGTTTGGAACCACCTCTTAATTGCTGGTGTTATAGCACCTGTTATGGTCCCAGCTATGGACAAATAGTTAACCCCGCAAACTGGGGTCAAAACACTATGAAAGTGTAGAAATAAGTTTTAATACCAGCAATAAATTTTTGAAGAAAAATTTATTACCAGCAATACATTATTACCAGCAATAGATTTTCAAAGAAAAAAAAAATATTATCAGCAATACATTTTGGAAGGAAAAATATTATCAATGATATATTTTTGAAGAAAAAAATATTACCAGCAGTACATTTTTGGAAAATGTATTACCAGCAATAAAGTTCTTGTTGGCAATAAATAACCCATTGAGGTTGATATGCCGTAAAACAAAATGAATTAAACCAAATCGAAAATGTCTAAAATATTAGTGAAAAGCACTCAGGAAAACCAATGCTATGGACAATTTATCCACAGTCCTAAAAAAAAAGAAGATTTGTAGGGACCTAAGAAAAATTATATAAAATCTCAAGAAATATTCCATTCTTGTTATATGTGATATATACCATGTTCTATCTCAGCAAGTGACAGATGAGACCAAAAATGGATTATTTGGGCCAAATCTGGACCAGATCTACCCAACCCTTACCTTCCACCCTCAACAGCTCAAAATCATCTATACAGTTTTTTTGGACGAGGAATTGTTTTTTTCCACCCTTTGGACCATTTTTCCACAAATGAAACATTGATACTCTCTCACTTCTTTACCATTATTGTTCATGGCAGATATCTGGGTGAACTACAATCCTTTGTTTCTTGAATTCAAATCTTCACAGCTTGGACACGCCATGCTACATCTACAGTCAACTCATCCTTGTTCCCTTTGTATTCCATTGGTAAGGAGGAAGTTTCACTCAAACAGCTTCTTCCCAAGGACTGTTGTAATGTGGAACAAACTCTTAAGGGGATGCTTCCTACATTCCTACAATGTTAACTTCTTCAAATCAAGAGTCAACCAATATCTCCCTCCATATCCACATAATATGTAACCCTTACTCACTTCCTATATACACTTACAACATCCCCCTTCAGTAAACGTGTACCTTGAGTGGCACTTAGGCCTTGTATTTGGTGAACCATATTAAAAAATAATGAATAAGGATCGTTGTCCAATTGATTGATGGATTTTATTATTTTATTTGTCAACAGTTTTGCAGGTTATTTTTGGAGATAATAAGGATTTGCTGATTCAAGTCCTCTAATTAACCCATAGGAGTGGAGAGAAGAGGTGTATTCATACCTTTTCCCAAAAGTATTTGTGCGTAAGTGAATATAATGAACTTGACTGCAATTGCAATGTGTCTCTCTAATTTTCAATTCTGATCCATCAAAACCATTTACAAATCCAAGCTTACAGCATCTGGTATCCCGAAATGGTCAACCATCCAGGTAATAATCAGCCTCAATGTTGCTTAACTTTGGCAATCATACAAGAACCAGTGTTTAAACCTGATATGTCCATATACTGCTACACAAATATATATGATATATATGATATATATATATATATATATATATATATATATATATATATAGTACAGATAATAAATCTTGTTGGACTGAAACATCGAAATGGATAAATTCTGTATCAATTTTTTGACAGCTGTCAAAGTTAAATTTCTATTTCTGACATGAACACAGTCTATACACTGAGGTTGAATAAGACTGACATAGTATCAATCGGTTGAAAAAGAACTATACCCCACCCCATATGATGTAATTTTGGATTTTGTTGTGTGTAATATATATATATATATATATATATATATATATATATATGTGTGTGTGTGTGTGTGTGTGTGTGTATATATATATATATATATATATATATATATATGCTAGCAGAATATTCTTTGTAACAAATCCTTTCAGCAGATCAGTTAGATTTCTCTTTGATATTAACAGGTTTTCCTAATCCAATATAAACCAGATTTGAGAATTGTAGGATTAACAGCTCCATACATATCTGAGAACTACATATAAAATTAGATATGAAATTCTCAGACTTTCAAAAATAATTTTCTTTCTTTTCTCTTTGTGAGAATACTTTCTTTCGTTGAAACATTTAACAAAATTTGTTTGAAATTCTCAGACGAGATATTGTCATTATTTTGTATATTGTAAAGATCAATATTTGCCTCATTGCAACTACTTTACCCAACAAGATAGTTTAACAGTCATAGACACCCAATGATAGAGTTCAGGCTGTTTTTTTATTATTTATATATTTATCACTGGAGATGGAAAACAGGGTGAAAAATTTGGCTTTTGAATGCTGAGTTTCAAAGCAGGCACCCCCCCTACACACACACACTTTCCCACAATAAAATCTTTCTATTTATGTGCTTTCTCAAATGTCCCCTAGACTGACTGTAATTATTTCAGGGTTTGACATTCTAATTTCACATGGGACAGAGAAATTCTAACAGTGAACAAAGGAAGATTCTCTAATGCATTTTTCTTTTTTTTAACAGTAAGGTTCACCCTGTACAAGGCCCCGGAGCCACTTGATGTAGAGAGTTTCTTTAAGAGACATTTTAAAGGTATAGAAGGAGAAGATAGTGGACCACTCTAGACTTGAACAGGTTAAGATTGTAGTGATCAGGGAAACATCCACTTGGGAGACTCTCCCACAGAGCAGTGGCTCTTGGGAAGAAACTGTTTCAGAGGAACTTGCTTCTCATTGATGGAATATGGAGAGAATGTGGATGGTTTGGTAAGTGTCATAGTGGGTCCTTGCCATGAATGTTAGAACTGGTGGAATCAAGGAATGTAGTTCGTTTGAGCACTTTCCATGGAAATTAGTGATAGAGCAGGGAGAGGCCCACCACATTTCATCTGTGAGAGAAAGTTTGAAGGGTGAAAAATAATTTGTCACCCACAAGGACTCAGAAGATTTTGAACTCTATCAAACCTGGAAAGTGTGGACTAGGCAGTTCTCATGTAAATATGATATCAGTACTCCATTTTCAGCCAGATCTGGCTCTTTCTTATAGAGGGCAGCATGAGAAGTCAGGTACTTAGTGGACTGGTACAGGGTGCCAACCAGATCAGGCTGAAAAACACTCCTTAGTTCTACCACTTCTAACCTTCACGGCTAAGACCCACCATGCCATGTCATGCACATTATAGTGAACCACACTGATTCCCTTCGTATTACCTTGGTGAGATGTAAGTTCCACTCAAGCAGCTTCTTCTCATGAACCATAAGAGATTGCTTCTCCAATCAATACAATCTTAACCTGTTCAAGTCTAGGGTTAACTATTATCTTCTATATATGTCCACATAAACTGTATCTCTTACTTTGTAACCCTCTACCTTGAGTGGCTCCAGGGCCTTGTACAAGATGAACTCTACTGTAAAAAAAACAAAAAAAATACTGCTACCATATTGCTCATTCAGTTTCAACTTCTGTGGGACAATTCTCTGTGGAGAACTTGGAGACTTAAACCTAATCTACCTGCTGACATGTGCTGCTGTGCTTCTGTTTGTCATTAATACTATAATTTGTGTCTATATTATGACCAACTAAATTTTGGGGTATAATCTACAAGCATTGGTAAACCTAGAGGTGAAATGAATTGAGAAGTGTGACATGTTTTTCAGTATTTACATGAATTAGTATCGTGTAGTAGAATGAAAAATTAGTTGTACCATTTTTTATGTCATTCAACTTATACCAAATTTAGCTAATTTTTTTTAGACAACCCATTGAACATTTTTATTTTGAATGTTTCTCTATGAGTCAGTTATGGTTAAGGGTGTTTGTTTATCATGCCTATATTTTTAGTTTAAACACATTTTTATCCAAAATTATTTTTGTTTAATTATTTTAAATGTGTTTTTTATATTTTAATGCTATGTATTTATAAATTCTTGATAAAATCCAAAGAAGTATGTGCAATGTTTTCAGTCCTGACCTGGCATATCGGCTTCAGTCACATTTCCACTGCCATAAAATAGCTTCCCTGTGCCTTTTCTATAAATACTTTCATGATAATTGTTCCATTGAACTTTCCTCTTTGGTACCTAGATTTTTAAAATTGACAGTACAAGATTGGTGGCAAGGTCTCATCATTTTACAGTTGAAATGGCTAGATGTAACCATAAGTTCTATGATAACATTTTCTTGTCTCACACTTCTGGAACATTTTTCTGGATTTTTAGAAAAATTTAGATGTAATGTCAATCCTTATCTTGTATCTTAATTCCAGTACTTTTATTGTTTTTTCTCCTTAATAATGTTTTATTTTACTCATATTCTTTCACACTCGGTAACCCCTTGCATCTTAGTAGCTTTATTGCTTTGCTTGGAGTGAAATGATTAAGAAATATTTTGTTTTACTCTTGTGATTAGTGTTGTAATCAAATTAAAATTGTCATTTTTCTTTATATTTTGTAGATGTTGGCCAGTTTGTGAATCTTCTTTAACAAATTCTGTAAGAACCATTTGCAGCACATATATTACTGTCTAGATGTCTAAACAAATGGTTTTCTTTCTTGCCAGTTCCTGCATTTCTCCTAAAAACTATATGAACCAAATGTAACACAATGTGAAACTAATATATTACGAAAGAGTTTGTTCCACATTGATCACAGGTTGCTGAAAGTCATAATATTACATCAGAATTGAAATCAATTTTCAGATTCCATTTTCTTAGAACTGCAACAGACAAAAACAAAAAAAATGATGTGAGTTTTAGTAAAGATGGAGAAAGAAAGCTGCAGGGCCAACAATTTCCAGTGATGTTCTTTGGGAGCTATCTTAATGGAATTCATTTGCTGTCCAAGAAAAAATAATTTCTTATATTACCATTCTTGTAGGATAACACACACACATATATATATATATATATATATATATATATATATATATATATATATATATATATATATATATATAAAAGATTATTATGATTATTCTTTTTATTTGCAAAAAAAAAAAGAACTTAATTGCAGTTATCATGAATATTTTTGTTTACATTTTTCATATCAACATAGCAGCAAAATTCTTTTTTTGCTGTTTTTCATAGATTTTGCCAATAAGTAAGTGGTATGGGGATTTTTACTTAAAACTATCAATTAGTCATCTCTTGAGGTGCACAATAAAAAAAAAAAGACTCTTACTCAATGGGAAATTGAAGCTGCAAGAATTTGTTCATTTACATGATTTATGTTGTTTCAACTGCTGTCCTCATCTTTATCATGATATTCACAATGTTTTAGCCATCGTATGCTCTGGCATTCTTCAGGATCTGTTTATATTTCTGAGATGAGGTATTGTAATTATTAACACTATTTACATTGTTTGAACTGTTATCCTCATCTTTGTTGCCATCATCACAACGTTTCAGCCGGTGTATGCTCCAGCTTTCTTCAGGAGATATATGTTAGAATTTCGAACCAAACACTTTATTTCATCAATCAGGATAGATTGTTCCTGTTCCCCATGCCATGTCTTTTCTGGATATCTCAGTCTCGGTTATTTCTGTTTAGTAACTCAACATTCCAAGTTTTTATTCACCTCTGATGTGGCCAGGTATTGAACTTACAACACTTTGGCTCAAACCAACTAACACTTTTATCCACAGCACCATGCATCCTTTGGGACAAACAATCAAAACATTGTGAATATGACATCAAATATGGGGAAAACAGTTCGAACAATGCAAATAGTGTAAATAGTTACAATATCTCATCTCGGAAATACAGACAGAATTCGTTTATTTACAATAATGGGAAAACAAAAAGGATGACTTACCCAAAATATTCTACTAAACAACTAAAAAATTAAGCTAATTAGAGAAAAATGTTCATAATAAAGAGGGGGACATACATTAGTTGCTTAAGTCAAAGAAATCCCAGTAGAAAGTGACAATGAAAGGCACAAGGTGTTATTAATTTTATGACCCGTTTGAGGTCATTAGGTCAACATTATTGGAAATGTCTGTTGTTGAATGAGTTGCCAAGTTAATGTTGTTTCTGGTAAGCTTACCTTGTAGGATTATAGTTGCAGTGAATGTGTTGGCTTGTATCCTTGAGTACTTGGTGGGTTAGTTTCTCATATCTAAAATTGTCTTCTTCTCCCCAATGCTGAAATATTAATTGATCTGCAGACCTCATCTATCCTGACTATACACACAGACTTGTGTCATGAATGAATAGTGGTTTAAGCTTGCTAATGTTACACGTTTCAAATTCAATTCTTCCGATTGCTTGAAATAATCCAGAGAAGTAGTAATCTTCTCAAGCCTTTTCTTCCAATTATTCCTTTTTATTACTTTGAACTAGATACAGCATTGCCATAATCAGGTTCTGAAAAAAGCCTTATCAAAAAGTCTTATCTGAATACCTCATTGATTAATAATGTCTTTTTCGAAAAGGACAGAGAGTTTTATTTATTTTCACATAAATTTTTACAGAGGCAATAAAAGAACATTCATGTTTTCATTATTTTTCAGCTTATCTTGTTTGTTATATTGTAAAAGAAAACCTTAATTATTATATGTCTTAATCTGATGTTTTGTTTCTCAATTAACCAAATATAATGACTGGAAATCACTCAGTAAAAAGAGGGACAAAATGAAAAGTTCTTTGTCAATATGCTTTACTGGTAAAGTGTTCACTCTGTACAAGGCTCAAGAGCCACTCGAGATAGAGGGTTACAGATTAAGAGTCAGAGATTATAGGGATATTTTGATAAGATAATGATTGGCCCTAGACTTGAACAGGATCGGATTGTAGTGAACTGGGAAGCATCCACTTGGAGACTGTTGTATAAGGCAGCAGTTCATGTGATGAAGCTGATGATTGGAACTTTCATCTCATTAATGGAATATAAAGGGAATGATGGTTGCTCACTACAATGAGCATTCTATAGCAGATCTCATCTATGAAGATCAGAACTGGTGGAACTAAGGAATGTCTCGTTCATCTGAACACTTTCCATGGAAATAGCGGTAGAACAGCAAGAGGCTTTTGTGATGTTTGGCCTGTGTAGGAAATTTGGTTGTAGGCTGGGAAATAATTTATCACCCACAAGGACGTGAACGTGCTCTAAGGAATATATAATGTCTGTGTGAAAGAGGGTGATTAAAAAATGTTTGAAAACAATCTTAGAAACAGACTAAAATCATTGGAGAGAGCAAAACTATTGGTAAATATGACAAGTTAAAATGGTCATAGAACAGATTAATATAAGAGATTAAAAGAATATATCATGTCTAACAGTATAGCTATTAGAAGTTTTAGCCTGCCAATGTATAACAATTAGAAGGCAGTCAGTGTTTTAGCATTCCAAAGTATAACAATTAGAAGGCAGTCAGTGTTTTAGCCTGCCGAAGTATAACAATAAGAAGGCAGGCAGTTTTTAGCAAGCTAAAGTATGACAATAGAAAAGCAGTCAGTTTTTAGCCTGCCAAAGTATAACAGTTAGAAGGCAGTCAGAGTTTTAGCCTGCCAAAGTATAACAATAAGAAGGCAGTCAGTGTTTTAGCCTGCCAAAGTATAACAATTTGAAGGCAGTCAGTATTTAACCTGCCAAAGTATAACAATATGAAGGCAGTCAGTTTTTAGCCTATCAAAATATAACAATATGAAGGCAGTCAGTTTTTAGCCTTCCAAAGTATAACAGTTACAAGGCAGTCTGTTTTTAGCCTGTAAAAGTATAACAATAGGAAGGCAGTCAGTTTTTAGCCTGCCAAAGTATAACAATAAGAAGGCAGTCAGTATTTTAGCATTCCGAAGTATAACAATTAGAAGGCAGTCAGTGTTTTAGCCTGCCGAAGTATAACAATTAGAAGGCAGTCAGTGTTTTAGCCTGCCAAATTATAACAATAAGAAGGCAGTCAGTGTTTTAGCCTGCCAAAGTATAACAATTTGATGGCAGTCAGTTTTTAGCCTTCCAAAGTATAACAGTTACAAGGCAGTCTGTTTTTAGCCTGGAAAAGTATAAAAATTAGAAGGCACTCTGTTTTTAGCCAGGAAAAGTATAACAATTAGAAGGAGGTCAGTTTTTAGCCTGCAAAAGTATAACAATTGGAAGGCAGTCAGTTTTTAGTCTGCCAAAGTATAACAATAAGAAGGCAGTCAGTTTTTAACCTGCCAAAGTATAACAATTAGAAGGCAGTCAGTTATTAGCTTGCCAAAGTATAACAATTAGGAGGCAGTCAGTTTTTAGCCTGTCAAAGTATAACATTTAGAAGGCACTCAGTGTTTTGCCTATCAAAGTATAACAGTTAGAAGGTGGCCAGTTTTTAGCCTGCCAAACTATAACAATTAGAAAACAGTCAGTGTTTTAGCCTGCCAAAGTATAACAATTAGAAGGCAGTCAGTTTTTAGCCAGCAAAAGTATAACAGTTAGAAGGCAGTCAGTTTTTATCCTTCCAAAGTATAACAGTTAGAATGCAGTCAGTTTTTAGCTTGCCAAAGTATAACAATTGGAAGGCAGTCAGTTTTTAGCCTGCAAAAGTATAACAATTGGAAGGCAGTCAGTTTTTAGCCTGCCAAAGTATAACAGTTAGAAGGCAGTCGGTTTTTAGCTTGCCAAAGTATAACAATTGGAAGGCAGTCAGTTATTAGCCTGCAAAAGTATAACAATTGGAAGGCAGTCAGTTTTTAGCCTGCCAAAGTATAACAGTCAGAAGGCAGTCAGTTTTTAGCCTTACAAAGTATAACATTTAGAAGTCGGTCAGTTTTTAGCCTGTCAAAGAATAACAGTTAGAAGGTGGTCAGTTTTTAGCCTGCCAAACTATAACAATTAGAAAACAGTCAGTGTTTTAGCCTGCCAAAGTATAACAATAAGAAGGCAGTCAGTGTTTTAGCTTGCCAAAGTATAACAATTAGAAGGCAGTCAGTTTTTAGCCAGATAAAGTATAACAATGAGAAGGCAGTCAGTTTTTAACCTTCCAAAGTATAACAGTTAGAAGAGAGTCAGTTTTTAGCCTTCCAAAGTTTAATAGTTACAAGGCAGTCTGTTTTTATCCCATAAAAGTATAACAATTAGAAGACAGTCAGTTTTTAGCTTGCCAAAGTATAACAATAAGAAGGCAGTCCGTTTTTAGCCTTCCAAAGTATAACAGTTAGAAGGCAGTCAGTTTTTAACCTGCCAAAGTATAATAATTAGAAGGCAATCAGTTTTTAGCCTGTCAAAGTATAACAATTAGAAGGCAGTCAGTGTTTAGCGTATCAAAGTATAACAGTTAGAAGGTGGTAAGTTTTTAGCCTGCCAAAATATAAAAATCAGAAAGCAGTCAGTGTTTTAGCCTGCCAAAGTATAACAATAAGAAGGCACTTAGTGTTTTAGCTTGCCAAAGTATAACAATTAGAAGGCAGTCAGTTTTTAGCAAGCTAAAGTATAACAATAAGAAGGCAGTCAGATTTTAGCCTTCCAAAGTATAACAGAAGGCAGTCAGTTTGTAGCCTGCCAAAGTATAACAATTAGATGGCAGTCAGTTTTTAGTCTTCCAACGTATGTTAGCAGGCAACCAGGTTTTAGCCTGCCAAAGTTTAACAATTAGAAGGCAGTCAGTTTTTAGCCTGCCAAAGTATAACAATAAGATGGTAGTCAGTGATTTAGCCTGCCAAAGTATAACAATTAGAAGGCAGTCAGTTTTTAGCCTAATAAAGTATAAGTATAAGAAGGCAATAAGGTTTTAGCCTGCCAAAGTATAACAATTGGAAGGCAGTCAGTTTTTAGTCTGCCAAAGTATAACAATAAGAAGGCAGTCAGTTTTTAACCTGCCAAAGTATAACAATTAGAAGGCAATCAGGGTTTAGCCGGCCAAAGTATAACAATAGGAAGGCAGTCAGTTTTTAGCTTGCCAAAGTATAACCATAAGAAGGCAGTCAGTTTTTAACCTGCCAAAGTATAACAATTAGGAGGCAGTCAGTTTTTAGCCTGTCAAAGTATAACATTTAGAAGGCACTCAGTGTTTAGCCTATCAAAGTATAACAGTTAGAAGGTGGTCAGTTTTTAGCCTACCAAACTATAACAATTAGAAACAGTCAGTGTTTTAGCCTGCCAAAGTATAACAATTAGAAGGCAGTCAGTTTTTAGCCAGCAAAAGTATAACAGTTAGAAGGCAGTCAGTTTTTAGCCTTCCAAAGTATAACAGTTAGAAGGCAGTCAGTTTTTAGCTGGCCAAAGTATAACAATAAGAAGCCAGTCAGTATTTAACCTGCCAAAGTATAACAATATGAAGGAAGTCAGTTTTTAGCCTATCAAAGTATAACAATATGAAGGCAGTCAGTTTTTAACCTTCCAAAGTATAACAGTTACAAGGCAGTCTGTTTTTAGCCTGTAAAAGTATAACAATAGGAAGGCAGTCAGTTTTTATCCTGCCAAAGTATAACAATAAGACGGTAGTCAGTGATTTAGCCTGCCAAAGTATAACAATTAGAAGGCAGTCAGTTTTTAGCCTAATAAAGTATAAGTATAAGAAGGCAATAAGGTTTTAGCCTGCCAAAGTATAACAATAAGAAGGCAGTCAGTGTTTTAGCCTGACAAAGTATAACAATTAGAAGGCAGTCAGTTTTTAGCCTGCCAAAGTATAACAATTGGAAGGCAGTCAGTTTTTAGCCTGCCAAAGTATAACAGTTAGAAGGCAGTCAGTTTTTAGCCTTACAAAGTATAACATTTAGAAGGCAGTCAGTTTTTAGCCTGTCAAAGTATAACAATTAGAAGGCAGTCAGTGTTTAGCCTATCAAAGTATAACAGTTAGAAGGTGGTCAGTTTTTAGCCTGGAAACTATAACAATTAGAAAACAGTCAGTGTTTTAGCCTGCCAAAGTATAACAATAAGAAGGCAGTCAGTGTTTTAGCTTGCCAAAGTATAACAATTAGAAGGCAGTCAGTTTTTAGCCAGATAAAATATAACAATGAGAAGGCAGTCAGTTTTTAACCTTCCAAAGTATAACAGTTAGGAGAGAGTCAGTTTTTAGCCTTTCAAAGTTTGATAGTTACAAGGCAGTCTGTTTTTAGCCCGTAAAAGTATAACAATTAGAAGGCAGTCAGTTTTTAGCTTGCCAAAGTATAACAATAAGAAGGCAGTCAGTTTTTAGCCTTCCAAAGTATAACAGTTAGAAGGCAGTCAGTTTTTAACCTGCCAAAGTATAATAATTAGAAGGCAATCAGTTTTTAGCCTGTCAAAGTATAACAATTAGAAGGGAGTCAGTGTTTAGCATATCAAAGTATAACAGTTAGAAGGTGGTAAGTTTTTAGCCTGCCAAAATATAAAAATCAGAAAGCAGTCAGTTTTTAGCCTGCCAAAGTATAACAATAAGAAGGCACTTAGTGTTTTAGCTTGCCAAAGTATAACAATAAAAAGGCAGTCAGTTTTTAGCCTTCCAAAGTATAACAGTTAGAAAGCAGTCAGTTTGTAGCCTGCCAAAGTATAACAATTAGATGGCAGTCGGTTTTTAGCCTTCCAAAGTATAACAGTTAGAAGGCAGTCAGGTTTTAGCTTGCCAAAGTATAACAATAAGAAGTCAGTCAGTTTTTAGTCTTCCAAAGTATGTTAGCAGGCAACCAGTTTTTAGCCTGCCAAAGTTTAACAATTAGAAGGCAGTCAGTTTTTAGCCTGCCAAAGTATAACAATAAGACGGTAGTCAGTGATTTAGCCTGCCAAAGTATAACAATTAGAAGGCAGTCAGTTTTTAGCCTAATAAAGTATAAGTATAAGAAGGCAATAAGGTTTTAGCCTGCCAAAGTATAACAATAGGAAGGCAGTCAGTGTTTTAGCCTGACAAAGTATAACAATTAGAAGGCAGTCAGTTTTTAGCCTGCAAAAGTATAACAATTGGAAGGCAGTCAGTTTTTAGACTGCCAAAGTATAACAGTTAGAAGGCAGTCAGTTTTTAGCCTTACAAAGTATAACATTTAGAAGGCGGTCAGTTTTTAGCCTGCCAATGTATAACAATTAGAAGGCAGTCAGTTTTTAGCCTTCCAAAGTATGACAGTTACAAGGCAGTCAGTGTTTTAGCCTGCCAAAGTATAACAATTTGATGGCAGTCAGTTTTTAGCCTTCCAAAGTATAACAGTTACAAGGCAGTCTGTTTTTAGCCTGGAAAAGTATAACAATTAGAAGGCACTCTGTTTTTTGCCAGGAAAAGTATAACAATTAGAAGGAGGTCAGTTTTTAGCCTGCAAAAGTATAACAATTGGAAGGCAGTCAGTTTTTAGTCTGCCAAAGTATAACAATAAGAAGGCAGTCAGTTTTTAACCTGCCAAAGTATAAAAATTTGAAGGCAATCAGGTTTTAGCCGGCCAAAGTATAACAATAGGAAGGCTGTCAGTTTTTAGCTTGCCAAAGTATAACAATAAGAAGGCAGTAAGTTTTTAGCCTGCAAAAGTATAACAATTAGGAGGGAGTCAGTTTTTAGCCTGTCAAAGTATAACATTTCGAAGGCACTCAGTGTTTAGCCTATCAAAGTATAACAGTTAGAAGGTGGTCAGTTTTTAGCCTGCCAAACTATAACAATTAGAAACAGTCAGTGTTTTAGCCTGCCAAAGTATAACAATTAGAAGGCAGTCAGTTTTTAGCCAGCAAAAGTATAACAGTTAGAAGGCAGTCAGTTTTTAGCCTTCCAAAGTATAACAGTTAGAAGGCAGTCAGTTTTTAGCTGGCCAAAGTATAACAATAAGAAGCCAGTCAGTATTTAACCTGCCAAAGTATAACAATATGAAGGAAGTCAGTTTTTAGCCTATCAAAGTATAACAATATGAAGGCAGTCAGTTTTTAACCTTCCAAAGTATAACAGTTACAAGGCAGTCTGTTTTTAGCCTGTAAAAGTATAACAATAGGAAGGCAGTCAGTTTTTATCCTGCCAAAGTATAACAATAAGACGGTAGTCAGTGATTTAGCCTGCCAAAGTATAACAATTAGAAGGCAGTCAGTTTTTAGCCTAATAAAGTATAAGTATAAGAAGGCAATAAGGTTTTAGCCTGCCAAAGTATAACAATAAGAAGGCAGTCAGTGTTTTAGCCTGACAAAGTATAACAATTAGAAGGCAGTCAGTTTTTAGCCTGCCAAAGTATAACAATTGGAAGGCAGTCAGTTTTTAGCCTGCCAAAGTATAACAGTTAGAAGGCAGTCAGTTTTTAGCCTTACAAAGTATAACATTTAGAAGGCAGTCAGTTTTTAGCCTGTCAAAGTATAACAATTAGAAGGCAGTCAGTGTTTAGCCTATCAAAGTATAACAGTTAGAAGGTGGTCAGTTTTTAGCCTGGAAACTATAACAATTAGAAAACAGTCAGTGTTTTAGCCTGCCAAAGTATAACAATAAGAAGGCAGTCAGTGTTTTAGCTTGCCAAAGTATAACAATTAGAAGGCAGTCAGTTTTTAGCCAGATAAAATATAACAATGAGAAGGCAGTCAGTTTTTAACCTTCCAAAGTATAACAGTTAGGAGAGAGTCAGTTTTTAGCCTTTCAAAGTTTGATAGTTACAAGGCAGTCTGTTTTTAGCCCGTAAAAGTATAACAATTAGAAGGCAGTCAGTTTTTAGCTTGCCAAAGTATAACAATAAGAAGGCAGTCAGTTTTTAGCCTTCCAAAGTATAACAGTTAGAAGGCAGTCAGTTTTTAACCTGCCAAAGTATAATAATTAGAAGGCAATCAGTTTTTAGCCTGTCAAAGTATAACAATTAGAAGGGAGTCAGTGTTTAGCATATCAAAGTATAACAGTTAGAAGGTGGTAAGTTTTTAGCCTGCCAAAATATAAAAATCAGAAAGCAGTCAGTTTTTAGCCTGCCAAAGTATAACAATAAGAAGGCACTTAGTGTTTTAGCTTGCCAAAGTATAACAATAAAAAGGCAGTCAGTTTTTAGCCTTCCAAAGTATAACAGTTAGAAAGCAGTCAGTTTGTAGCCTGCCAAAGTATAACAATTAGATGGCAGTCGGTTTTTAGCCTTCCAAAGTATAACAGTTAGAAGGCAGTCAGGTTTTAGCTTGCCAAAGTATAACAATAAGAAGTCAGTCAGTTTTTAGTCTTCCAAAGTATGTTAGCAGGCAACCAGTTTTTAGCCTGCCAAAGTTTAACAATTAGAAGGCAGTCAGTTTTTAGCCTGCCAAAGTATAACAATAAGACGGTAGTCAGTGATTTAGCCTGCCAAAGTATAACAATTAGAAGGCAGTCAGTTTTTAGCCTAATAAAGTATAAGTATAAGAAGGCAATAAGGTTTTAGCCTGCCAAAGTATAACAATAGGAAGGCAGTCAGTGTTTTAGCCTGACAAAGTATAACAATTAGAAGGCAGTCAGTTTTTAGCCTGCAAAAGTATAACAATTGGAAGGCAGTCAGTTTTTAGACTGCCAAAGTATAACAGTTAGAAGGCAGTCAGTTTTTAGCCTTACAAAGTATAACATTTAGAAGGCGGTCAGTTTTTAGCCTGCCAATGTATAACAATTAGAAGGCAGTCAGTTTTTAGCCTTCCAAAGTATGACAGTTACAAGGCAGTCAGTGTTTTAGCCTGCCAAAGTATAACAATTTGATGGCAGTCAGTTTTTAGCCTTCCAAAGTATAACAGTTACAAGGCAGTCTGTTTTTAGCCTGGAAAAGTATAACAATTAGAAGGCACTCTGTTTTTTGCCAGGAAAAGTATAACAATTAGAAGGAGGTCAGTTTTTAGCCTGCAAAAGTATAACAATTGGAAGGCAGTCAGTTTTTAGTCTGCCAAAGTATAACAATAAGAAGGCAGTCAGTTTTTAACCTGCCAAAGTATAAAAATTTGAAGGCAATCAGGTTTTAGCCGGCCAAAGTATAACAATAGGAAGGCTGTCAGTTTTTAGCTTGCCAAAGTATAACAATAAGAAGGCAGTAAGTTTTTAGCCTGCAAAAGTATAACAATTAGGAGGGAGTCAGTTTTTAGCCTGTCAAAGTATAACATTTCGAAGGCACTCAGTGTTTAGCCTATCAAAGTATAACAGTTAGAAGGTGGTCAGTTTTTAGCCTGCCAAACTATAACAATTAGAAACAGTCAGTGTTTTAGCCTGCCAAAGTATAACAATTAGAAGGCAGTCAGTTTTTAGCCAGCAAAAGTATAACAGTTAGAAGGCAGTCAGTTTTTAGCCTTCCAAAGTATAACAGTTAGAAGGCAGTCAGTTTTTAGCTGGCCAAAGTATAACAATAAGAAGCCAGTCAGTATTTAACCTGCCAAAGTATAACAATATGAAGGAAGTCAGTTTTTAGCCTATCAAAGTATAACAATATGAAGGCAGTCAGTTTTTAACCTTCCAAAGTATAACAGTTACAAGGCAGTCTGTTTTTAGCCTGTAAAAGTATAACAATAGGAAGGCAGTCAGTTTTTATCCTGCCAAAGTATAACAATAAGACGGTAGTCAGTGATTTAGCCTGCCAAAGTATAACAATTAGAAGGCAGTCAGTTTTTAGCCTAATAAAGTATAAGTATAAGAAGGCAATAAGGTTTTAGCCTGCCAAAGTATAACAATAAGAAGGCAGTCAGTGTTTTAGCCTGACAAAGTATAACAATTAGAAGGCAGTCAGTTTTTAGCCTGCCAAAGTATAACAATTGGAAGGCAGTCAGTTTTTAGCCTGCCAAAGTATAACAGTTAGAAGGCAGTCAGTTTTTAGCCTTACAAAGTATAACATTTAGAAGGCAGTCAGTTTTTAGCCTGTCAAAGTATAACAATTAGAAGGCAGTCAGTGTTTAGCCTATCAAAGTATAACAGTTAGAAGGTGGTCAGTTTTTAGCCTGGAAACTATAACAATTAGAAAACAGTCAGTGTTTTAGCCTGCCAAAGTATAACAATAAGAAGGCAGTCAGTGTTTTAGCTTGCCAAAGTATAACAATTAGAAGGCAGTCAGTTTTTAGCCAGATAAAATATAACAATGAGAAGGCAGTCAGTTTTTAACCTTCCAAAGTATAACAGTTAGAAGAGAGTCAGTTTTTAGCCTTTCAAAGTTTGATAGTTACAAGGCAGTCTGTTTTTAGCCCGTAAAAGTATAACAATTAGAAGGCAGTCAGTTTTTAGCTTGCCAAAGTATAACAATAAGAAGGCAGTCAGTTTTTAGCCTTCCAAAGTATAACAGTTAGAAGGCAGTCAGTTTTTAACCTGCCAAAGTATAATAATTAGAAGGCAGTCAGTGTTTAGCATATCAAAGTATAACAGTTAGAAGGTGGTAAGTTTTTAGCCTGCCAAAATATAAAAATCAGAAAGCAGTCAGTTTTTAGCCTGCCAAAGTATAACAATAAGAAGGCACTTAGTGTTTTAGCTTGCCAAAGTATAACAATTAGAAGGCAGTCAGTTTTTAGCAAGCTAAAGTATAACAATAAGAAGGCAGTCAGTTTTTAGCCTTCCAAAGTATAACAGTTAGAAGGCAGTCAGTTTGTAGCCTGCCAAAGTATAACAATTAGATGGCAGTCGGTTTTTAGCCTTCCAAAGTATAACAGTTAGAAGGCAGTCAGGTTTTAGCTTGCCAAAGTATAACAATAAGAAGTCAGTCAGTTTTTAGTCTTCCAAAGTATGTTAGCAGGCAACCAGTTTTTAGCCTGCCAAAGTTTAACAATTAGAAGGCAGTCAGTTTTTAGCCTGCCAAAGTATAACAATAAGACGGTAGTCAGTGATTTAGCCTGCCAAAGTATAACAATTAGAAGGCAGTCAGTTTTTAGCCTAATAAAGTATAAGTATAAGAAGGCAATAAGGTTTTAGCCTGCCAAAGTATAACAATAGGAAGGCACTCAATTTTTAGCCTGCCAAAGTATAACAATTAGAAGGCAGTCAGTTTTTAGCCAGCAAAAGTATAACAATAAGAAGGCAGTCACTGTTTTAGCGTGCCAAAGTGTAACAATTGGCAGTCAGTTTTTAGCCTACCAAAATGCTAATCCTTATATTAATACTGAAATGACTGCAGCTTCACTTACTGCAGTTGCAATGACATGTTCCATGACAATACCAGAATAAACTACAAACACACTCATGTATTAAATTTTAAATTTGACCATCATTACTCCATATCAAATTAATATAATCATACATTCTATAAATTTGCTGTTCCCTTCTCTCTTTCCTGTGCCATGTCCCTTCAAGATGTAGTTGAACATGGCCTTCCACATCTTCCTATTCTTTGTAGCTCTTAATAAGTTTTGTCTTTTTGTTATTTCTACCAAACACTGTTCTGCCATCCAAGTATGTTATGCACTGCTTTCATCTGTCCCTCTTTCCCTCAACCTGTCCTGTGAGTATCAGATTTTCCAAGTTCTCTTTCCTCATTACCTTCTCTAGAATCATGACTGTCTCTTGCTGATGTTAAGTACAAATTTCCTTTTTGTTTCAATTTTCTCCAAAACCTTGTCATTGCTCACATATTCGGTTCATGGTATCCTCAGCATCCTTCTGCAGAACTACATTTCTCTTGCTTTGAATCTCTTCTTCATCTTTGAAGAGATTGTTCAGCATTTGCTTCCATATAGGAGAATTAACATCATCTAACATTTCAATTATTTGGGGAGATTCAAGTAGAATAAGAGAAATTTCTGGATGCAGTTGTACTTGGAAACCTCCAGTAAACCATATGATCTTGGGTATTTCCAAAAGGCATGACTATTTCAAAGGGAATTATGTAAATGATGTTTTAGGATAACTAAGGGTTCTTTACAGCCAAATATCCCACTGACCAGCTTCAATGTTGCTTAACTTCAATGATGTATGAGAACCATTATTTCAATGTGAAAATTCATGGAAATTCCAAAGAATAGGTGACTCTATTTACATTATTCGGGCTATCGTCTTCATCTTTGTCACCATATTTATTACCATGTTTCGGCTGTTGTACACCCCTGCCTTTTCCGGTGGTTGGAATGTCAAACTGAACCCTTTATTTTTTCACTGACACATGGCACAGTGGATAAAGGCATTAGTTAGATCCAAAGTGTGTGAGTTCAATACCCGGTTAAGGCAGTCGAGAACTTGGAGAGGGGAATTAACAGAAGATAACTGACATTCATTAAACATGGCACATGAAACTAGAACAGTCTACCCCAGTGAGCAAAATAAAGGGTTCAGTTCGACATTCCGACCACCTGAAGAAGGCTGGAGCATACCACAACCGAAATGTTGTAATAAATATAGCAACAAAGATGAGAACAATAATTTGAATAATTTAAATAGTGTACATAATATGTCATCTCAGAAATATAGACGAATAGGTAACTCATTAGTAATAGACTTTGATAACTAAAATAACAATGACGCTAATAATAAGGTGACTATTTTAATGGCTTATTTATTTCCATATATGATGTCTTAAATGAAAGTAGGAAGAAAAGATCCATTTAAGAAGACAGATTGTATGATCGTCAACAAGAGTGACAGCCTAAGGTGTGAATTAAACACTGGAGATGGAAAACACACTGAAATAGTGAAAGACACCTTGCAAAGTTTAAACCAGTGATTCTCAACGGGGTCCAAGTGGACCACCTGGTGGTCCACATAGCATTTCTAGTGGTCCACAGCTAATCTGTAGCTATAAAAAAAATTGTAGCCATTTCACAAAAATGTATCCTAAATTATTCATACTTTGAAGAATTAAAAAATATAATGAGAAGAAGTGTTGACAAAGAAGGTGTCTTAGCCCAAATATTTTTCAACATGTATAAGCAAGCATCATTTCCTTCCCTACCACATGGATGGTGGAATTTGGATTTTCAGCTGTTGTGGATTTTTTCAATAGAAAAATTATTATTTTTTTTTTTTAAGCATTTCAACCCAAGCAAAGCCACTAGGACGCAAGGGGTTACAGAAAATATAGAGCAAGATCAGATAGAAGTGATAGAGGAAAGGATGAGGAGAAGGATAGTGGATAAATCAAGGCAACTGGAGATGTCGATTGACATTACATTTGAAAGTTGGAGATTATAGCTCTCAGGGAAACTGGAATAGGGAAGGGAGTTCCACAGGCGAGAGTTGCGAGACATGAAGCTATTGGAGTAGAAGGGACAGCTATATTTAGGAGTTTTAACAGTGAAAGGGTGAGAGTGGGATGCCAGCCTTGTAGGGCTCTTGAACTCATGAATTCTGGGAACCAGCAAATGCAGCTCCTCGGAGAAGATCTCAACAGCAGAGGAACTATCAGACTAAGACTGAATGACACCATCAAAATTAATTATGAGGTCTTGTGTCAGAAACACCAAGATCAAGTCACTAGCTGAATGGACTAAGACTGAATGACATCATCAAAATTAATTATGAGGTCTTGTGTCAGAAACACCAAGATCAAGGTAGTCACTAGCTGAATGGACTAAGACTGAATGACACCATCAAAATTAATTATGAGGTCTTGTGTCAGAAACACCAAGATCAAGGTAGTCACTAGCTGAATGGACTAAGACTGAATGACACCATCAAAATTAATTATGAGGTCTTGTGTCAGAAACACCAAGATCAAGGTAGTCACTAGCTGAATGGACTAAGACTGAATGACATCATCAAAATTAATTTTGATATCCTGTCTTTTTCCTTCTTTACTAAAATAAATTTTAAAATGTAAATAAACTACTTTGTCTTTTTATTGAGTATTTTAGTGTGAAAATTGAACAGACTAAAAGTAAAAGTAGGTGTGGTCCATTCAAATTTTTTGAAGAAAAAAATGGTTCATGGGCTGAAAAAGGTTGAGAAACACTGGATTAAACAAACTATTAAGAGACTGAAAACTTTTGTTAGAAATAAAGTAAAAAGACTTGCTATATAAGATCTCTCCTCGAATATAGCAGTGAATGTAGAAGCTTTGACATGGTGTAATAGGGCATGTTGATTTTTCACCAATTTTAGAAAATCAACATTGCACTCAGGGTAAAAGCTGAGGTTTGATGGGATACGTACTTATACTAAAAATTAGATTTATAGCTTTTACCAATTTTTGAGCATTTAGTTTTAAATATCATCTGAAAAATATACTGAAATAATTTCTACAGCTTTTTGCTTACACACTAATTTCAAAATGTCACTATTTCAAGAATAAATCCAAATAAAGTTGATATTTATTGTACTAGATTCATTGAATGGAAAATATATTCAAACCAAAATTCAAATTATGAATCACCACGAAGCAAATTTTGCAATTCTTTTACTGTATTCGATAAGTAAAAACTAAAAATTTGTAAAAGATTACAATAAGGTCTACTCGATGAATATATCAATGTTATATCATTTGTTAGATCATAATTAATAAAAACAAAAAATAGATATATGTGTATATAACACCATAATATTGATGGGCACAAATTAAAAGACAAAATGTTTTCAATTTGAATTGTTTATTGAAAATCACATTAAAACTACTGCACTGTATAACATATTGCATCATAATATAGCTAAATTGTCCAGTATAACATCTCATTGAATTAAATGAAGGTCTTATTTGATGGCATAATGATTTAGTAATAAATGTCCTTGTGCCATGTATCTTGTCCATATACAATTTGTAAGGTTTCAGTAAATTATAAATTTTAAAAGGCTGTGCTATAATGTTTTTGCTGATCATCAGAATGAAATTCCAATGCTACAGTTTTGAACCTAAACTTAATCATTTCCTCAAAAAACTGTAACAATTTAGAAAAAAGTATTTTGTGCCACTATTTATAAAAATATCAAACCCTAACTTTCAAATTGAGTCCAAAATTGACCTGCCTTAATGGTGTAATGGTTAGCAAGATTGTCTTGCTAGATTAGTCACTGCTGAGTAGTGAGATTGATCCACATTGGGTGCCCCATAATTGAGGCTTTGTGCCACATCTAATCTACAATCTGCAATTTTTGAGCACTTCAATGTTGTGTAATATTAGGTTGATGCAAAAATAATGTCGTTTTCTCACATGTGAGAAAACGACATTATTTTTGCACCAACCTAGTTAGGCAGCTTGTCTTGCCATATCAATTACTACTGAGTAGTGAATTTAATCCTCACTAGGCATTCAATATTTTTATCTTTCTGCCACACTTAAGCTTCACTTGGTAAATCCTTATATAATAATGAATACTCAACAATATTCTTTCAGACGATGATGAGACTTTTTTTATTTTAATTATTCCCCCAATTCAAGGCCCAAATGCCACTCGAAATAGAGAGTTACTGAATGAGTTTGTTGTTTGACAAACTCTGAAATGTTATTTACTAATTAAATCTTAATCTCTTCAAGTCTAGTGCTAGCCATTATCTTTCATGTATAGCTCCAAGAACTTCATTTCTTGCCTTTTCTCATGCTAATACAACTCCACACAGTAACCCTCTAACTTGAGTGGCCCTTGGGCCTTATATTGGGTGAACATTATGAAGGAAAAGAGTTGGTTTTAAGTTTGACACTGCCGTCCCAAGTATAAGGAGGAAGATAGATTCCTATAGTCTTTCTTAGTCTCCGACGATATGCACACCCGAACCGTACGACCAACTCAAGAACAAAAGAAAATGAAAAAGAAAGGACCCCCCCGCCACCTGCGAGATTGCTCATTTTATATCAGTTCTAACTGGCTGAAATTTGCATACGTTACATGTCCGTGACTCATAAATAACACCCCCACCCCAAGGACGCTCGTATTTTTATTGCTAACTTCCGGCACTCTGCAGGCGAAACACATTCGCACTCGTTTCGGCTTCTGAGGTAGGCCATTTTTTTTCTCCTTGTTTGTCCAGCATTTCATTTAGCCAGGGACTGTTGCTACATTTGCGTAAGCATCCACTATTCTGCTGACATATCACGCATGTCACTCGTTGCCTCTTAGAACAGCAAACTGTAGTCAGTTCAGCAGAACCCACAGACTGCTGCCTTTCAGTTTCGCTACACATTATTAAAAGAAAAAAATGGTGAGAAGTGCATTTTATGAGGATATGTAGGAAAGATAATGGTTAATCCTAGATTTGAGCAATAAGTAAGTTTTGAAGAAATGGGAACAGAAGTGAGAACTAGATGAGCACATGCTTACAATCAGAAAGAGACAGTTGAAAATTCTGTATTGCATAATAAGGAAGGAAGGCTTGGAGAATCTAACACTCATAGGGCATACTGAAGGCAAAAGGGAAACAGCAACACCTTTTAAATGAGTTAATATAAATGGATGAAAGAGCTGGGACTTGAAGGAATGGTAAATGGATATATGTTGCTTGGAATTACAAAGGACACGGAGCTGTTGGGATACAGTAAATTAAAGAAAAAAATGATGATTTTTTCAGTTTTTATTTGCCATAATTCACAACCATATAAAATTCACAATTAAACACGTAAACGAATCAAAAGATATATATGCAAATATTACACTGTATCTAATACACTGGTATTATAAATAGGTGACTATTACCAAATCTTTAAATATAGGTTTCAGTTAATACTTGTTCTCATAAATCCTCTTTTAAGCCTTACATCTTATAGGCTAGTAAATAATTTAATTTTACATCATAACCATCATATGTGATTATCCCTTAATACAGTGGTTCCCAAATCTTTTTTCTTTGGGATGCATTTTTAGAATGAAAATTTGCTTGCATCTCATGTGATAAAAAGTACTTTAAAAATAAAAAAAAACAGACAGTGTTTAAGGTAGATAACCACGCATTCAAAGCCAGAACATTATCATTGATAACTCTCTCCTCCAATTTGCAGACCCTAGTTACTATATTCTTAATACTTGATATAATGCAAAAATATCACAATAATAAAATCAGTCAATAATTATTTATACTGGGACTCATACATGCAATTGCAAGTAATCCATAATAATATTTTAAATTTTGAAATCAAATTTATTTTTGGCATATGAATTTTTTGAAACTGTTTCTAAATTTTTGATTGTCTTTAAGTCATTCCACTTATTTACTTATATTCTTCCATCATAATGAGGCATGCTGCACCATTTGGGGGCCACTGCTTTAATAAATAAAACCTTTTTTTGAAATTATTCAGGTAACGTTTTCTTATATAAAGGGAAATAAATACCGTATCTTATTGGCCAATTGTGGCTGATCAGTGATACCATTTGACAACTACCTGATAACATATTATGACTTCTCTTCTTTTTTTTTTTTGCAACCTTATTAGCATTTTGATTGCCACTCAATTACCTCCTGCTTCATCTCTGGGCATCACACTTTGCTGGGCCAAGTTATAGAAAAATAAAAAAGAAGAAAGCATCTTTATAATGAATAACACAGGAATAGCAATCAGCCTCGTTAGGTATCAATTCACTTACACTGATTAATTAGCTATTTTTTTCCTTCACACCCAAGCACCTGAAAAAGTTCACTGGGTGATATTCTTTTGGAGAAGTTCAGCGATGAATGGAGAGATAAATAGATGTATAGGTTTATAAAATTATGCATATAAGTAATTGTATAGGGATATAGATATATGACTGAACTTATTTATATAATAGTTAGGAAACCATTGGTTGATAACTAAAAATATATATGTGTGTGCGTGTGTGTATCTGTAAAAAGTACACTATGAATAAAGACAAAAGAAAGACTTATCTTAGCTGATGTGTTTCATCCTCTGCTGGACTTTATCAAGGCAAAATTATCAACATTATACCTTGATAAACTCAATCAGGTGAGAGCTAGTAGCTTGGGGGTAAAATCTTCAACTGATACCAAATCAGTCAGGTTTTGATCCGGGCTTGAGGCAATTAGATATCTAGCTACACAGATGAGCTGTGATACAGCAAAACAGTCTGTCTGTGGATAACAATATATATACACCTCCAAAAAAATAAATTTCAGTCAAGCAATTTGAGAGAGAAAACATGAATTTGTAAACAGTGACTGCTACTGCTGATAATGCAAAGTTCTTCTATGAATTGAGCACTCCGAGTTACTGGCATGTTTATTCAAAATAAATATGTAAAAATTCACCTCCTACTCTTCCGAGAGTCAATCAGATGTCTAGGCACACTGATGAGCTTTGATACAGCAAAACAGTCTGTCTGTGGATGACAATATATATATATATATATATATATATATATATATATATATATGTGTGTGTGTGTGAGTGTCTGTGTGTGTCTGTGTCACTATGTTTACAGCCATATCATGTGAAATATATATATCCCTTGACTATCATTAGTGTTACGTTCTAGAATCCCCTGCGATGGATGAAAATCTGTTAAGTAGAAACAGGATTGGCTAAAATGATTCATCAGGGTATAGTAATGTATATATATTTGTTAATTATATTTATATTAGGTTGGTGCAAAAATAATGTCGTTTTCTCACATATGTTACTATGTGAGAAAACGACATTATTTTTGCACCAACCTAATATATTAAAGCTTTTATAAAGCCTCAACACACTCGTATAAACATTTTCTACACTCTTAAGCACTTTTTAAATATTTTAAATTTAAACTTACCTTTAGAAACACCCTTATGTATTAAAAAAAATAAATCAATTTCAAAACAAACAAAAAGCATCATAGCATTGTCCATGAAGAAAAGCACTTTGAATTCAAGTCCCTTTTCAGCAAGATAAAGCTTGACTTTGGGAATGAAGAATTGGTGAAACTAATCAGATGTCAGGTGTTTCTTTTTCCATGCCTTCTGGTTGTGCATCTAACGCACTGGCAGCAGACTCTTATTTTTGTTTTTGAGGGCCCTTGGGTTTTTTCACTTATAAATACACCCTAGCTTTATCATAAAGCCCATAGCATTTCTACACATGTGTGGTGTGATCTTTGTTGGACTTAAATCCAGGTGCTTTCACTTCCTCCATTCTAATGAAAGTCTGCAATGGCATCCTTTTCCAAAAGAGACAATTCTCATCCATGTTCAATAGTTGTTGATGGGAATAGCGCCTTTCCTCGATGATGATCTTGAAAGTCTCACTCCCATAATCCTCAGCAGCGGGATTGTCTGCAGAGGCAGCTTCACCATGCATGGAAACACTTTTTCAGGTTGACCCTCCATTGAAATTTATCAACCCAACCCTTGCTGGCAGTAAATTCGGTTTGTTTGGTAGGAGATGCCATCAATGTTACTGGTTGAGGGATGTCTTGGTTATCGTTACCACCATCTGTAAAATTGACATACAACTGCCTGACATTCTCATGGATTGTGTTCATATCCAAGGGAATGTTGTTCTTCCTGCAGTCAAAGGCCCTAAAGCAGACTCCATCCATTTTACTGTCTTGTTAAAAGTCACTGTTGCCGTCAACGTTATATTCTTTTTGTTTTTCTTGATGTAGTGAACACTGGATTCATTGACGCCGTAACGACAGCTAATAGACGTATAGCTTCCTCCTTCCTTCAGCATATCTTGGACTTTCACCTTCTCCATTATACTATTGATTTTCTAAGTGTATCTTAGATGTGGCACAAGGCTGAAAGTATGGGGAATCCAGTGAGGATCAAACTCACTATTCAGTCATAACTGTTTTAGCGAGACAAGCTTGCTAACCATTACACCACGCCAAGGTGCTCCTTTTCCATTATAGTAAGCAACTTTCTCTGGTACTTGGATTCACTACCAGAAGACTTAGAAGGTGCAGAATGTTTGGGTGACATCATAGGGCTGGAATATCTGAGTGGCATAGGATGATGAAAGCTAGGATGCTGGGAAATGAGGCTGTGGTCACCGAGCTAATCAGTGCCCAGCATACTGAACAGTGTGCTGAGCACTGATTGCGTCTTCCCTATCAACCAATAGTGTGGCATGTACAAAATCATTTAGGAAGACTAAGCCAAATTTCAATCGGCAGAAACCCAAGATGTACTGAGGGAAATGTATTAATTTACAATGAATATTTTAAATATCTGTAATGCACTGAGGTTGCAAAAGGTGAAATACAATATTGTGAGGGGTTACTGTATATGTACTGTATTTATATACATATATATATATATATATATATATATGTGTGTGTGTGTGTTTATTTAGGCAGCAATCCTTCTTTCATGCATGTTTCATTGAATATAGCAGACAATGTGCTCTAGTTTAGTTTTTTATACAATTTCTCATGTGATCTAATATTTTTTCTTATCGGATGATAAATTATATAAAAACTGTCCAACTGTTCTTTTTATTCAAGCGCTTTTGGCTATACATTTAGCCATTTTCAAGGTTGAAATATATTAACTGTTAACAAGAAATAGTTTGTTCCATGTATTTATTTATATAAGGTTTACATTTTCAAAACACTGAAAATTTTCTCTCTCTTTCACTATGTGTGTGAGTGTGTATGTGCCATATTTATAGATGCATTTTTGCATACAAACACACACATATATACGTAGAAATGCACGTCAACTACAAACAAGATGAATTTTCACTTAGAATTATTATAAAGAAATACACTACCCCAACTGACCTGAACAAAAAATTAAATTAATTATCTACAACAAAAAATTTTAAACAGCTAACCTTATGCTCAAAAATAACAAGACACCAGCAAAATCAAAATTGTATGAACGAAATTCATTTATGAATTAAAATGCCCATTAAGGAAATGTGTTCCTGATTAAACTGAATTCATAGATAAATACGTCAGTCACACAACTACATGCCTATCCAGACGCCTTACGTTACATCTATCTGAACACAGGTCTATTAAAACCCATTTAAACCTCATGTACAAACTTATGAGACTCAATCCGAAACATACTAGTAGAAAATACAAACATAAGTACTTCATCCACGTGTAAAAAAGATTAAAAATAATGGAAGCCTTAATAATAAGAAAGAAAAAGCCAATACTCTGTGATATTAACTATGAACATGGTCACATTCAGAAAATAAAACATCTCTATAATTCTAGAAACATACACAGAGCCTATACATCCAGTTAAAAATAAAAAATAAAATAATCCCTGAAAGTGCTTGGAATTACAAAACATTTAAACAGTTTCTACACACACTTTGTGTCCAGAAAAGAAAACAGTTTTTTGAACATAAGAAAAATTAAATGAAAAGCATAATTGCAGTACCTTTTCAGTCATCTTTAAGGAAACATGTATAAATGAAGAACTTCTGGCTAAATACACAATATATATATATATATATATATATATATATATATATATATATATATATATATACATACACACACACAAATATATGATATGATAAAGATGAAATAGGAAACGTTTATTATCTTATGTGACATGTAGAACTTATGTCACGAGAGATAACTAGAGCTATAATCAATAAATTAAGTAAAGTTAAAATGTCTAATTTAGTTTGTTCTTTATCTTATCATTCTGTTGGATTCCAATCCATATTTGATCTATAACTCATACAAGTATATATGTTTGTAGACATGCATATATATATATATATATATATATATATATATATATATATATATATATATATATATATATATATATAAGTATATATACATATATAGATTAATATATATTATTATATATTTACTATATATTATATATTATAGTATATATTATACATATAATAATAATAATAATAATAATAATAATAATAATAATAATAATAATAATAAACCCGAGAAAACGTGTGAAAATTACAAGAATTTTACATTTACTTTCAAGTTATCAGAACTTCTGCCAATAGATGACTAGAGTTATAATCAATAAATTGAGAAAAGTTAAAGTGACTTATTTAATTAGTTGACTCAAGAGTTCCACATCAAAACACTCAACAGGATCAAATATTTAGTAAATTTATTGAGCTTATTCTCAAAGACTATATTTATACTGTTTTTGAGTATATTTTCTATATGTAGAAAAAATTAAATGCATCTAAATTTAAACCTTGTGACATTTCTAATGAAATTGTAACTAGCTAAGAATTTGAAATTGAAAAGTTTGAATTATCATTTTTTGGTTCAGAAAAAGTATAAATATGGGATCTGATAATAAGTTCAATAGATTTATCAAACATTTGGCCCTGAGGAGCATTTCAATACAAAACTTTTGAGTCAGTTAATCAGATAGGTCACTTGAACTTTTTTTATTTGTTGAGTAAAAGCAACTTCATAGAAATAAAAGGTGTCTCTGGACAAAATTGCAAGAACTGGTTGCATGGCATTGGTGTAACTTGGCACTCAATCATAGAACATGTTTCTTTGCATGTGTGAATACATTCTCTCTTGTGACACAACTCAGTCAGTAGTAAATGATTACTGAGTGAGCTTGCATATAGTGTGATTGTTGCACTTACAATAACTCAACAAGTTGATCAGTAAAGTGTTTTGTAAAGTTTTAACAAAAAGCATTGCAACATGCAGATCTGCAAATGATGTCATCGACATTAGCAAAATAGGATCCAAATTTACAATGTTCTAAATACCAAATGTAATGATGGAAAAAAACAAATATCAACATTTCCTTGAACTGCAAAACCATAACATATTCCATTCTTGAAAAATGTTTGAAAGAGCCCAAATATACAGGGTGATTTAAAAATAATTCCATATTTTATGTATAATGGACTTTACCTAACTATAATTTTTATAAGAGTTAATTAACCAGATAAGTCATTTGAACTTTTCTTAATTTATTGAATATATCTACATATATGGGAACCATCTAAAAGTTGCTGAAAATTTGGGTATTAAGAATAGGTTTTCTTTTCAGAAACATTTAGATTGTCTACAAGAGTATTTACAGACTATTTAAAATTGGAATCAAAAAATATTTTGAAAATTTCTACATTCATTAAGTCCAGAAAAGAAAACACTTGTTTGCATAAAAGAAAAATATTAAAAAAAAAATTAAGAAAAATTATGTTGTCAAATATTGTTTATCAAAACATTTATTAACCTTTGATCTTTGCGCTCGTGAAAAATTTTAACCCGTCTACCTGAGCTCCTGAGTCAAAATTTGAAAATAATTGGTATGTAATGTTTGACAGTAGATATAAAAAATAGTTACAAGTATTTACCAACCATTCAACCAATGACTGGGCATTAAGTCATTTTTCTCTGCTACCAGTAAAGCAGTGGTCAGGGCTCAAAGAAAGACTGCTGTTGAAATACACGACTACTACACACATATATATATATATATATATATATATATATATATATATATATATATATATATATATATATATATAAAAGTGAACATAGAAGTCAACACTTAGAGGCAACAGTCCGTTTCATGCTATATGCAATCATCAGGCCTGACGATTGCATATAGTATGAAACAGACTGTTGTCTCTAAGTGTTGACTTCTATGTTCACTTTTATATTTACACATGCTCTATCTCTGATATTGAGCACTTTATTCGCTAAATATAGCACACCTTAAGACTATATTTCTTTATATATATATATATATATATATAATGTCATCCACAGACAGACTGTTTCGCTGTATCACAGCTCATCAGTGCGGCTAGACATCCGGTTGCCTCTAGCTAGGATCGAAACCCGACTGAATTGGTATCAGGCGGATATTCTACCACTAAGCTGTTGGCACACGGTTGGGATGAAGGTGGATTTATGGCGTATTTATTTTAGGAAACACGCCCAGTGACCGACAGTGACTCAATTCGGCTTGCGAAGAGTCTCGAGATATAGATATAGACATGTGTGTGTGTATTTGACTCATTGCATCTTCTCGGCCTAATGATGAAGTGGAAAGAGTATATTGAATCCATTTCTAAGTTTACAGCTAAGAAAATTGGTTCACTGTGTCTCGCTAGTTTATTTTTCTCATCAGAAACTATTTTACATATTTATAAGTCTACCATTTAGCCTTGCTTAGAATATTGCTGTCACATGTGGGGTCTGGTGCTACTGCTATATATTTAGAGATTCTTGATAAAAAAACAAAGAAGAATCTGCAATGACAATGGTCCTGACCTGGCATCTTGGCTTCAGTCCCTTTCCCACAACTTCCTGAGCCTTTTCTATAAATACTTTTATGGTAATTTTTCTGATGAACTTTATCGTAACTAGACTTTATGAATTTAAACACAGTAGTACATTAGATTGGCGGCAATGTCTCATCATTTTTCACCATTTTGAAATGGCTGTTAGATGGATCCGTAAGTTCTATGCTAATAGTTTCTTCTCTTCCATTTTTCACTTGTAGAACTCTCTTCTAGTCAATTTTGATCTTCAAAAATTGAAATACAATGTTAATTGTTATCTTCTGTCTTCTTAATTTTTATTCTTTTATCATCCTTTCGCCTTAATACTAGTTTTTCTTATATTCTTTAACACTCAGTAAACTCTTGTGTCCTAGTGGCTTTGTTCCCTTGCTTGGGGTAAAATGATTAAAATATATACATACATATATATAGGATAATCAGATGTGAATTTTTATATATCAACAATTTTGAAAGAAAAGATGTATGACAAATTGGAAAAAGTTTTTATGACATGTTTCAGCTGTGAGGACTTCATCAGATTGAATTTGTTGACATTGTTTTCACACACACACACAGACACACGCACACACATGTGTGTATATATATATATATATATTAATTAATTGCACCTTTATTGAAATTAAAATAACTGATCCAAGTGCAACTTTCGGATAATAAGTGCGACATTACTGTAATTATTGAACAATATCGTTCATGCCACTTTGACGGAAAATCTACCAGTAAAAAAGAATTCTCTGATCACTATATTTGTACATAAACGCACAAGCTTAAAATTTAAATTCAAACTCAGCGTTGCGACTGCATGTTCCAAAACAATAACACATTTCTCATAGCATTTTTCGGATTATAACTCTATTTTCATTGTCCACTTATTACTGAGAGTAAAAATAAGAACAAAATCTATTTCATACCTGAAGATGTCTGTAGGAACAGACGAAAGCTTGTAAAAATAATAAGACCTTATGCAACTGAAATTTATAAAACAGGATCTTTTCATTCATAAACAGGTCAGGGTTTTTGTATATTATTTGAATTGTTCATGAAGATGGATTTCTCGCCATTTAAATCATTAACCTTTGTATTTGTTTTTTGTATGAATAATTCATGAATATATATATATATATATATATATATATATATATATATATATATATATATATATATGCATACATATATATATATATATATATATATATATATATCAAAACCTGACCCAAAATGATGTGCTCTTTCAAATTAAATTAAATTCTTTCGTGCAATCATTGTCGGACTACCGATCTTAGTTAAAAACTCACAGTTATTTTTTTTGCCTGCTTGTTTCTGCATAAGTTAATGATAATTGGTTCTAAGTCATTTTTACTTGCAAAAAGTTCTCAGGGTTGTTCGGTTTTTGGATGCCAGAAGACACATGTATAATGGCCATTTGAGTATCAATGACCATTAAATATTTTATATATCATGTAGTTTCCATTCATTAATTTCTAACTTTCCATAATTTGGCAAAATTCAGACTCACCATGACTTCACCTCTGTAATAGAAAAATTAATATTCTTAACATAAATCTCAAATTATAACTTTCAGAGTTTTCTTGTCAGCAAGTGAGTTGTGTTATGTAAAATCATATAATCTTTAGGTAGATCTGCAAAGAATGTGGTCACATGCCTTGACCAACTTGTGACTGGAATCAATAGAGACTTTCGTCTCCTCAGGTCTTTTTACTAAAATTAGAAAATATTCTCTCTCCTGTTATTAGCCATTTCATGTTTTATTGATGAATAAAATTGCAATCTAAAAAGTTTATTTACTGAACGATGGATTGACAGAAAGATCCATTTGCATAATTTGGATGAATTGAATAGGAGAGGAAATTCTAATTTAGTTATAAACAAATTGCTGCCATTTGTAATAAATTAGTAAAATCTGGAATGTAGACCTCATGTTTGATCATAACAGTTGTGATAGAGTGATAAGAACAAGCCTAAATAGATAGATAGATAGATAGATAGATAGATAGATAGATAGATAGATAGATATGAACAGGCTGAGATAGACACATAGATAATGTACAGGATGAGATAGATAGATAGATAGATAGATATGAACAGGCTGAGATAGACACATAGATAATGTACAGGATGAGATAGATAGATAGATAGATAGATAGATAGATAGATAGATAGATAGATATGAACAGTCTGAGATAGACACATAGATAATGTACAGGATGAGATAGATAGATAGATAGATAGATAGATAGATAGATAGATAGATAGATAGATAGATAGATATGAACAGGCTAAGATAGATAGCGTGAGTGATAAGAACAGGCTGAGATATATATGGACAGGCTGAGATAGTGTGAGTAAGTGATAAGAACAAGCTGAGATAGATAGATAGTTAGATAGATAAAGTAGGTGATAAGATCAGATAGATATGAACAGAGAAAGACAGATAGATATGAATGGCCTTAGACAGAGAGTGAGTGATAAGAACAGGTTTAGATAGATTGATAGACAGATAAATAGAGAGATAGAACAGACTCGGATAGATATTGAGTGAGCGAGATGTGGACTGGTGGAATGGCTATGAGAAAAAATTTAATCTGTAGTTGCATGAATTTATTATTATGTAATTACTCATCGTTATTCATTTGTGAAAAGAGAGGGTTGGAATATGGAGAATAGGAACAAAACATCCTTATATCATGTTGCGACAAAAGAGTTGCTTTTCATACTGAAGCCACATCTGAATACATTTTTGACTTAAAAAATCTCACTCTGATTGAAAGACAAAAGGATTTACTAAAAAGTAAAATGCATTAAAAGTACACTGACCTCACAATTTTTTTATGGTCAACCAAAGAACATGCCCATATACGATATCCTCATCATTATAAAAATATTTGTAGCATACTGAAAAGTGGGCTTAATTTCAAATTCAGCAGATATTACTGGCTTCTATAAAAAAAAAAAAAAACACAACGGATGTCTATTTCAGTTTCAGTCAATTGTGTGTGCACTTGTATATTTTAATAAAATAAGATACGAAAAAATATTTCTACAACACAACACAACTTGAAAAATAATTCTATTTATCATCTAATAATTTCTGAAAAGTTCAATAAATGTAAACTATTTACATTATTTGAACTATTGTCCTCATCTTTGTCACCATATTTATTACAATATTTCGGCCATTGTACACTCTGGCCTTCTTCAGGTGGTTGGAGTGTCGAACTTAACCCTTTATTTTGTTCACTGGGGTTGACTGGATCTAACCAGTGACAAAAAGAGTGTGAGTTCAAGGCAGTGAAGAACTTTCAGAGGGGAATTAACAGGAGATAACTGATAACTGACATCCATTAAACATGGCATGTGGAACTAGAACAGCCTACCCCAGTGAGTGAAATAAAGGCCGAAGCATACAACGGACAAAATGTTGTAATAAATATGGCGACAAAGATGAGGACAATAGTTCGAATAATGTAAATAATGTACATAATACCTCATCTCAGAAATATAGACAGATATTCAATAAATGTGATTATATAAATATCTAAAGTTTTCCAGTGTTTAAAACAAAAAAGTCTTTTTCTTTGTTTTGTTTCCCATTTTAGTATTTTACTACTCAGCCCAAGGTAGGTTGTTGTTCAGACTAAGAGAGAGAGAGTGACTACGTCATTCAAGTATCTTATTTCAAACTCTCATATTGTATAAATGTATGCTTTTGCTTGTGTCTAGTTTAAATGGCATATGTTTAAAAAAAAGCATATGTTAGTCACATACACACAACACAGACAAATGCATAGACATTTCAAACATGCGTGCATAGACTGGGTGTGATAACAAAGGATGCTGGTGAGACCTCCACTTTGCCTTTTAATTCTGATGCAAACTGTTTTACATTATACGGGAATAAATATTGTACGTCCAGACAAGCAGAAAAGATTATTTATCGTAATGAAGCTCAATAGTTGATCCATTTTCAAGAAGGTCATTAATCAAATGCAAGTTTCTAAATTGATGTAAAATCCACCAGTGAATATGCAAAAGTTTCATAGCTCATCACTCTTTCTGCCAGGTTATCAAATTTGATTTGAAACTGAAATCTGATGAATTAGCCGCAGTCATCAAATCCTACATTAAAAAGTGAAGAGAATCAAGAAAGAAATGAATGTTTTCATGATATGATATTCTGTTGACTGAAACCAGATCTCACTATTTGGCTTAAAGATAGATTACGACAATCCAAATTTAAAAGCCAATAAACAAAGAATATGAAGATAAAAGAGAGGGGAAAAAAATTCTATATTACCAAAATAAACTTTTGTAAGAAAAATCAGAATTTGGACTGAGTGTTTCCAAATTGTATTAAATGTCTGTCTATATTTCTGAGATGAGGGACTGTAATTATTTACATTGTTCAGACGATTGTCTTCATCTTTATTGTCATATTCATGATGCATTGGCTGTTGTATGCTCTGGCCTTCTTCAAGATCTGTCTATATTTCTAAGAAGAGGTATTATAACTATTTACACTATTTACATTGTTCAGACTCTTGTTTTCATCTTTATTGCCATATTCACGATGTTTCAGCCATTTTAAGCTCTGGCCTTCTTGGAGATCTGTTTATATTTCTGAGATGAGTTATTGTAACTATTTACATTATTTACATTTTTGGGCTTTTGTCCTCATCTTTATTGCCATATTCACGATGTTTCAGCCATTTTATGCTCTGGCCTTCTTGGAGATCTGTTTATATTTCTGAGATGAGTTATTGTAACTATTTACATTATTTACATTTTTGGGCTTTTGTCCTCATCTTTATTGCCATATTCACGATGTTTCAGCCATTTTATGCTCTGGCCTTCTTGGAGATCTGTTTATATTTCTGAGATGAGTTATTGTAACTATTTACATTATTTACATTTTTGGGCTTTTGTCCTCATCTTTATTGCCATATTCACGATGTTTCAGCCATTTTATGCTCTGGCCTTCTTGGAGATTTGTCTATATTTCTGAGATGAGTTATTGTAACTATTTACATTATTTACATTTTTGGGCTTTTGTCCTCATCTTTATTGCCATATTCACGATGTTTCAGCCATTTTATGCTCTGGCCTTCTTGGAGATCTGTCTATATTTCTGAGATGAGTTATTGTAACTATTTACATTATTTACATTTTTGGGCTTTTGTCCTCATCTTTATTGCCATATTCACGATGTTTCAGCCATTTTATGCTCTGGCCTTCTTGGAGATCTGTCTATATTTCTGAGATGAGTTATTGTAACTATTTACATTATTTACATTTTTGGGCTTTTGTCCTCATCTTTATTGCCATATTCACGATGTTTCAGCCATTTTATGCTCTGGCCTTCTTGGAGATCTGTTTATATTTCTGAGATGAGTTATTGTAACTATTTACATTATTTACATTTTTGGGCTTTTGTCCTCATCTTTATTGCCATATTCACGATGTTTCAGCCATTTTAAGCTCTGGCCTTCTTGGAGATCTGTTTATATTTCTGAGATGAGTTATTGTAACTATTTACATTATTTACATTTTTGGGCTTTTGTCCTCATCTTTATTGCCATATTCACGATGTTTCAGCCATTTTATGCTCTGGCCTTCTTGGAGATCTGTTTATATTTCTGAGATGAGTTATTGTAACTATTTACATTATTTACATTTTTGGGCTTTTGTCCTCATCTTTATTGCCATATTCACGATGTTTCAGCCATTTTATGCTCTGGCCTTCTTGGAGATCTGTTTATATTTCTGAGATGAGTTATTGTAACTATTTACATTATTTACATTTTTGGGCTTTTGTCCTCATCTTTATTGCCATATTCACGATGTTTCAGCCATTTTATGCTCTGGCCTTCTTGGAGATCTGTTTATATTTCTGAGATGAGTTATTGTAACTATTTACATTATTTACATTTTTGGGCTTTTGTCCTCATCTTTATTGCCATATTCACGATGTTTCAGCCATTTTATGCTCTGGCCTTCTTGGAGATCTGTTTATATTTCTGAGATGAGTTATTGTAACTATTTACATTATTTACATTTTTGGGCTTTTGTCCTCATCTTTATTGCCATATTCACGATGTTTCAGCCATTTTATGCTCTGGCCTTCTTGGAGATCTGTTTATATTTCTGAGATGAGTTATTGTAACTATTTACATTATTTACATTTTTGGGCTTTTGTCCTCATCTTTATTGCCATATTCACGATGTTTCAGCCATTTTAAGCTCTGGCCTTCTTGGAGATCTGTTTATATTTCTGAGATGAGTTATTGTAACTATTTACATTATTTACATTTTTGGGCTTTTGTCCTCATCTTTATTGCCATATTCACGATGTTTCAGCCATTTTATGCTCTGGCCTTCTTGGAGATCTGTTTATATTTCTGAGATGAGTTATTGTAACTATTTACATTATTTACATTTTTGGGCTTTTGTCCTCATCTTTATTGCCATATTCACGATGTTTCAGCCATTTTATGCTCTGGCCTTCTTGGAGATCTGTTTATATTTCTGAGATGAGTTATTGTAACTATTTACATTATTTACATTTTTGGGCTTTTGTCCTCATCTTTATTGCCATATTCACGATGTTTCAGCCATTTTAAGCTCTGGCCTTCTTGGAGATCTGTTTATATTTCTGAGATGAGTTATTGTAACTATTTACATTATTTACATTTTTGGGCTTTTGTCCTCATCTTTATTGCCATATTCACGATGTTTCAGCCATTTTATGCTCTGGCCTTCTTGGAGATCTGTTTATATTTCTGAGATGAGTTATTGTAACTATTTACATTATTTACATTTTTGGGCTTTTGTCCTCATCTTTATTGCCATATTCACGATGTTTCAGCCATTTTATGCTCTGGCCTTCTTGGAGATCTGTTTATATTTCTGAGATGAGTTATTGTAACTATTTACATTATTTACATTTTTGGGCTTTTGTCCTCATCTTTATTGCCATATTCACGATGTTTCAGCCATTTTATGCTCTGGCCTTCTTGGAGATCTGTTTATATTTCTGAGATGAGTTATTGTAACTATTTACATTATTTACATTTTTGGGCTTTTGTCCTCATCTTTATTGCCATATTCACGATGTTTCAGCCATTTTATGCTCTGGCCTTCTTGGAGATCTGTTTATATTTCTGAGATGAGTTATTGTAACTATTTACATTATTTACATTTTTGGGCTTTTGTCCTCATCTTTATTGCCATATTCACGATGTTTCAGCCATTTTATGCTCTGGCCTTCTTGGAGATCTGTTTATATTTCTGAGATGAGTTATTGTAACTATTTACATTATTTACATTTTTGGGCTTTTGTCCTCATCTTTATTGCCATATTCACGATGTTTCAGCCATTTTATGCTCTGGCCTTCTTGGAGATCTGTCTATATTTCTGAGATGAGTTATTGTAACTATTTACATTATTTACATTTTTGGGCTTTTGTCCTCATCTTTATTGCCATATTCACGATGTTTCAGCCATTTTATGCTCTGGCCTTCTTGGAGATCTGTTTATATTTCTGAGATGAGTTATTGTAACTATTTACATTATTTACATTTTTGGGCTTTTGTCCTCATCTTTATTGCCATATTCACGATGTTTCAGCCATTTTATGCTCTGGCCTTCTTGGAGATCTGTTTATATTTCTGAGATGAGTTATTGTAACTATTTACATTATTTACATTTTTGGGCTTTTGTCCTCATCTTTATTGCCATATTCACGATGTTTCAGCCATTTTATGGTCTGGCCTTCTTGGAGATTTGTCTATATTTCTGAGATGAGTTATTGTAACTATTTACATTATTTACATTTTTGGGCTTTTGTCCTCATCTTTATTGCCATATTCACGATGTTTCAGCCATTTTATGCTCTGGCCTTCTTGGAGATCTGTTTATATTTCTGAGATGAGTTATTGTAACTATTTACATTATTTACATTTTTGGGCTTTTGTCCTCATCTTTATTGCCATATTCACGATGTTTCAGCCATTTTATGCTCTGGCCTTCTTGGAGATCTGTCTATATTTCTGAGATGAGTTATTGTAACTATTTACATTATTTACATTTTTGGGCTTTTGTCCTCATCTTTATTGCCATATTCACGATGTTTCAGCCATTTTATGCTCTGGCCTTCTTGGAGATCTGTTTATATTTCTGAGATGAGTTATTGTAACTATTTACATTATTTACATTTTTGGGCTTTTGTCCTCATCTTTATTGCCATATTCACGATGTTTCAGCCATTTTATGCTCTGGCCTTCTTGGAGATCTGTTTATATTTCTGAGATGAGTTATTGTAACTATTTACATTATTTACATTTTTGGGCTTTTGTCCTCATCTTTATTGCCATATTCACGATGTTTCAGCCATTTTATGCTCTGGCCTTCTTGGAGATTTGTCTATATTTCTGAGATGAGTTATTGTAACTATTTACATTATTTACATTTTTGGGCTTTTGTCCTCATCTTTATTGCCATATTCACGATGTTTCAGCCATTTTATGCTCTGGCCTTCTTGGAGATCTGTTTATATTTCTGAGATGAGTTATTGTAACTATTTACATTATTTACATTTTTGGGCTTTTGTCCTCATTTTTATTGCCATATTCACGATGTTTCAGCCATTTTATGCTCTGGCCTTCTTGGAGATCTGTCTATATTTCTGAGATGAGTTATTGTAACTATTTACATTATTTACATTTTTGGGCTTTTGTCCTCATCTTTATTGCCATATTCACGATGTTTCAGCCATTTTATGCTCTGGCCTTCTTGGAGATCTGTTTATATTTCTGAGATGAGTTATTGTAACTATTTACATTATTTACATTTTTGGGCTTTTGTCCTCATCTTTATTGCCATATTCACGATGTTTCAGCCATTTTATGCTCTGGCCTTCTTGGAGATTTGTCTATATTTCTGAGATGAGTTATTGTAACTATTTACATTATTTACATTTTTGGGCTTTTGTCCTCATCTTTATTGCCATATTCACGATGTTTCAGCCATTTTATGCTCTGGCCTTCTTGGAGATCTGTCTATATTTCTGAGATGAGTTATTGTAACTATTTACATTATTTACATTTTTGGGCTTTTGTCCTCATCTTTATTGCCATATTCACGATGTTTCAGCCATTTTATGCTCTGGCCTTCTTGGAGATCTGTTTATATTTCTGAGATGAGTTATTGTAACTATTTACATTATTTACATTTTTGGGCTTTTGTCCTCATCTTTATTGCCATATTCACGATGTTTCAGCCATTTTATGCTCTGGCCTTCTTGGAGATCTGTTTATATTTCTGAGATGAGTTATTGTAACTATTTACATTATTTACATTTTTGGGCTTTTGTCCTCATCTTTATTGCCATATTCACGATGTTTCAGCCATTTTATGCTCTGGCCTTCTTGGAGATCTGTTTATATTTCTGAGATGAGTTATTGTAACTATTTACATTATTTACATTTTTGGGCTTTTGTCCTCATCTTTATTGCCATATTCACGATGTTTCAGCCATTTTATGCTCTGGCCTTCTTGGAGATCTGTCTATATTTCTGAGATGAGTTATTGTAACTATTTACATTATTTACATTTTTGGGCTTTTGTCCTCATCTTTATTGCCATATTCACGATGTTTCAGCCATTTTATGCTCTGGCCTTCTTGGAGATCTGTTTATATTTCTGAGATGAGTTATTGTAACTATTTACATTATTTACATTTTTGGGCTTTTGTCCTCATCTTTATTGCCATATTCACGATGTTTCAGCCATTTTATGCTCTGGCCTTCTTGGAGATCTGTTTATATTTCTGAGATGAGTTATTGTAACTATTTACATTATTTACATTTTTGGGCTTTTGTCCTCATCTTTATTGCCATATTCACGATGTTTCAGCCATTTTATGCTCTGGCCTTCTTGGAGATCTGTCTATATTTCTGAGATGAGTTATTGTAACTATTTACATTATTTACATTTTTGGGCTTTTGTCCTCATCTTTATTGCCATATTCACGATGTTTCAGCCATTTTATGCTCTGGCCTTCTTGGAGATCTTTTTATATTTCTGAGATGAGTTATTGTAACTATTTACATTATTTACATTTTTGGGCTTTTGTCCTCATCTTTATTGCCATATTCACGATGTTTCAGCCATTTTATGCTCTGGCCTTCTTGGAGATTTGTCTATATTTCTGAGATGACTTATTATAACTATTTACACTATTTACATTGTTCAGAAAGTTATCCTTCCTCTTTATTGAAAAATCATACCCTGATCTCATGGACACATGGCCCAGTAGATAAAAAAAAAAAAAACATTGCCTGAATCCAGTGAATTTACCCAAAGAGTTGTTCAATACCTGTCTACTGAACAAAAATCTTGGAAAGTTAAGTTAAAGGTAGATAACTGATACTGAGACATCTGGAAGAGTCATGGCATGTGGAACTAGAACAATCTACCCTAGTGGATGAAATAAAGTGTTCAGTTCAAAATTCTAATCACCTGAAGAAGACCAGAGCATACAACAGCTAAAACATTGTTAATATGACAATGAAGATGAGGACAAAGTTCCAACTAATGTAAATAATATATCTCTTTCTATGTGCCATGTCCCTTCAGGATGTAGGTGATGACGGCTCTCCTCAATTTCCTATCCTTTGTAGCTCTTAATAAATTTTGTCTTTTTGTTGTCTATCCTAAACATTTCCTCTGTCTCTCTTGCCTTCAATTTGTCCTGTGAATATTAGTTTTTCCAAGCATCTTTCCTCATTATGTTCCTAGAAACCACAATGATCTCTTCCTGATGTTTCTTTTGGCTTCCATTTTCTCTAAAACTTTGTCATTGCACCCATGTTCAGTCCATTGTATCGTCAGCATCAAAACTACATTTCCGCTGCCGCAAATCTCTTTTTTAATTATCACTGTCTCTGAATTCAGATAACAAAATATCAGTCTCATTATCAGCCATTGCTGGTTGCCTGCGTAGAAAAACCTTTTACCAAAATATTCCATGGCAATGTCATTCTCTGCCAAGTTTTTGGATGTTCGAATGGTGTACTGGATAGTGGCTTGGAATGAGAATATCAGAAAGTGGTTCAAATTCCAGTCAAGTTTATTACATTCAGTTATGTGCAAATACCATGGAGAAATGTATGAATCCATTTATTTTATAGCTATAGTTGGAAATCAGTCTAGAAGAAAACCAACTGAAGCCAATTCAAAACCATATGTGGTCTAGGGACCAAATCATGGATTACTCTTTGACAAGGCATAGCACTCAGAAGCCACCTCTGGCTGATTTACTGTGAAAACAACAACAGTAGAATGTCAAATGTGGTCAATAACAGAATCTAACAGACCAGATATGTGGCATTAGACTGCAATGGCGCCATGCAAAAGGACCTTATTGAGAGTCTGATGGAAATTACATAACATCATGGGTCTACTAATTTATACACAACTGAAACCCTATGATAAACAATGGAGATATCCTGATAAACAACCTAGTTAGTCTTTCTAACAAATATCCTTTATTTACTATTTCCATCTTCTGTCTGTTACATTTCTTACTGAATTTGTAACCCACTGGGCACAAATAAAGCAACCTTTTACTCCACCTGCAACCTTTTCTTCTTCCTACATGTCCCGTTCACATCCATTTTTGCTGTTTAATCACTTCTATATTATCTCTCATGTTGTCTTGTTTCCTGATCCATGTTTTATATATCAGAGTTCTCCCAAGGATCATTGCTTTTTCCTTTGATCCTTCAAACAATGGAATTTCATATTTGATTTTAGGCTGAAAAAACGAAAGAGTTAACTATTAAAAAGTATCTAATTGCCTTGAAAAAGCATGAATTCAAAACATACTGAATTATATACTTACTGTAACAGCAAAATTGTACACATTGTGTGACAGCAAAATTGTCCAATTGTTAGATTAAGCTTTGAACTGTTGTATCTTAGAAATGATTAAAGATATTTTACTAGAATAATCCGTGGTTTTTATAACACTGTTGGATTCTAGTTAGTGCAGTAAGAACGTATTTAGCTCTAAGTTGAAATGTTAATCTCTCTTGCTGTCATGACCTCAGGATGCAGTTATACTTATTCACCATTTTCTTGATAGTTCTTAAATGGACTTTGAAGATGGAAGCCAGAATATGAATTGGTACCATTACTGAAGGCTTGAATGATCTCAAAACTGTTCCCTCTTTTTTAAACTTATTCACCGTTCTCTTGATAGTTCTTGTATGGACTTTGAAAATGGAAGTATGAATGTTGGTACCATTACAAAAGGTCTGAATGATCTTTTTCCTCTCACTATTGCTCTGTTGGGAAGACATAGTGAGTCTGGCACGAAATAATTTTAACCTGTTCTTTTTTGAACTGAATAACTGAAAGGGGTTTTCTTGGATTCTTACGACAAATGGTGTCAATATGGTTAAAAGTCTTATCTGAAAACCTAGAATAAAGAAACTCAATTAGTTATGTGTTTTTTTTAGATATTAAACATTTTGTGGTTTGGACAATTATTCCATGCTTATACGATTTGGACAATTTTGCTGTTACAACTGGTGTGTGTGTGTATGTGTGTATATATATGTATGTATATATATGTATGTATATATATATATATATATATATATATATATATATATATATATATATATATATATTAGCAGCATGGCCCGGCGTTGCCCGTGCATGATTCAAAAATCGTACGATTCATACAGCAATCGCTATCACTTGACTTAAAATATTTTTGCCCTTCCTTGCCTTTAAAGGAGTGCCCTTTGCCGTGCTGATGTTGCTACATGCCTTACTTCTTGCCTATTTCACACTGCGAAATTTTTCTAAGCTCTATACTAAACATTAAATCTGTTACGAAAAAAGAACTAAACAAAATGAACACAAAATGATCAGCTTTACAAAAGGACTCGTAACTGGAAAAACCGAATGAAAAAAGAATGTTAACAACAAATACTTTTTTACACCCAACCCAGTTCTGTGGAATCAGAATCAATGTTGAGTTTAAGCAAGCGAATGAGCCAATTGGAGTAAAGTGCCATGCAGATTTAAATTTTTCCCACTTGTGACAAATGTAGCTATCAATTTCTTTTGCATGCTAGTTAACATTCATGTCAGTCAGCTGTTGGCTCTCATGCTGGCCAATAGAATCTTCCTGCCTATTCGTGGCAGCCAGCTATAAGCTCTCACTCTGACCAGTAGAAAATGGCCACAAACTACATGAAAAGTGCCATAGAAGCATGAAAATTTGATTATTTCCACTATCGATGGGAGTTGGGAAATGCAAAGTTGTTCTTTCTGCTAACTTGGAGCATGCTTGTAAATTTTGGTGCAAATCCATTGAAAATTGCGGCCGTGCATTCGTTACGCACACACACACATTCTGCCTTTTATATATATATATATATATATATATATATATATATATATATATATATATATATATATATATATATTTGTGTATTTAGGCAGCAATCCTTTATTTATGCATGTTTCAGTAAAAACAACAGACAAGGTACTATGGTTAAGCTTTTTGTTTAATTTTTCTTGTATTTGAACAAATGCTTTCTTTTTGGGACACAGACTACAGGAACTGTCCATATGTTCTATTAATCCAAGCACTTTCGGCTATGCTTTTAGCCATTATCAAGGATGATTTTATTTTTTCCATTTAATTGAGTGTGTGCATTATGTGTATGCTTTTAGTGAGTTGTAGAGGTGTTTTATTTTCTGAACACAATTAGCACATTGTGGCCTTGTTTGTAGTTAATATTGTTAAGAGTTGGCTTTTTTCATTTTTATTATTAAAGCTTCCATTATTTTTAATCTTTTTTTACAGGTGGATGAGATTATTATGTTTGTATTTTCTACTAGTATGTGTCAAATGGAGTCTGGTAAGTTTGTGTGTGTGTTTAAATGGGTTCTAATGGAGCTGTGGTCAGATAGGTGTAATGGAAGGTGTAACGGAAGGTGTAACTATAGAATATTTGGACAGTTTTTACACACCCTGTGTCCCAAAAAGAAAGCTCTTGTTTGAACACAAGAAAAATTTAAAAAAAAAGCTTAACCATAGTACCTTGTCTGTCATTTTTTGGTGAAACATGCATATAAAGCTGTAAGGTAATGTACGAGCAATATGCATAAAAGTACAGAATCAGCAAAGAAAGGTTTAAATTCCACCTGAGAAAATATATGCTTATTAAGTGCTAAGGCACTTGAGGGAGGCATTAATCCACTTCTCCCTGCATTATATATATAACTATAAGAATACAGAAATAAGTGGAATCCTATATGTTCGTTGAGCCTTAATGATTTTGGAAAGGCCCGAATCTACTTCTCCCTGCATTCTATATATGTAGTAAATAGATGTGAGTGGTAGTGTAACAGTTATCAGCATGAGAAACAGAATCAGCAAACCAAGTTCAATTTCTGGTTGAGGCTGTTTATATTCACTTAACTTTAATGCCCTTGGAAAGGCATGAGTCTAATTCTCCCTGCATTCTATATATGTACTAAATGGATGTGTCAGGTAGGATAACAGTTATCGGTATGGAAAACAGAATCAGCAAACCAAGTTTCAGTTCTGGCAGAGGCTGTTTATATTCACTTGGCATTAATGTCCTGGGCATAGGCATGAATCCACCACTCCCTGCATTCTATATATGTAGTAAATGGATGTGAGAGATAATGTAACATTTATCAGCATGGAAAACAGAATCAGCAGACAGTATTTAAATTTTGCCTGAGACTGTTTATATTCACTTGGCATTAATGCCCTTTGGAAAGGCATGAACCCACATCTTTTTATTCTGTTTCATTACAAGTAATTTACCTAAGAAATTATTGGATTTGTGAGCACAGTGCAAACTGTAAAATGTCTTATCAACTTTGACTTATTTGATCATTGTCCTTGGAAAATTTCTTCAGTCTGTTTTTATGGATAGCGTTGATTATATACACCAGGACGTAACATTGTAACATTACTCATGAAACTTGGTATAATACACTCGCATATCTATGATTGTAATCTTCTTTCTATGCATGACCTACTTGCTATTAAATATTTGATCTTCCTTAGGTCAAGACACTAATCAATCATAGGTTAGTCAGTTTTTACCCTCTAAGATATAATCTAATATATATATGTGATATCTAATCCAGATTTGAAGAATTCTTTTTCAAAATTGTTTTTTGCTTTTTCTTTTTTTTCTTGCATTCTATTTTTCCTTTTTTCTTTCTTTCATTCTTTCATTCTTTCTCTCTCTTCCTCTTTCTCTCTCTGTCTCTTTTTGTCTCTTTTTGTCTCTCTTTCTCTTTTTCTCTCTCTTTCTTTCTCTCTCTTTCTTTTTCTTTCTTTCTTTCTTGAACATTTTGTTTTTTCTCCCACATTTTTCTTTGTTTTCTACATGCTTCCTTTCTTTTTACTTTTCCCCACTTACTATCTACGTTTTTCTTCCTCACCGTTTCTCTTGTTTATTCCCCCTCTTCTTTTTCTTTCACTTCTTGTCTATTCTTTTCTCATTTTCACTCTTCTCCTCTCTCTAACTTTTCTTACATTATTCCTCTATTTCTTCCTTCCTCACCCTTTTTCTTTCTACTTCCTTATCATTTTCACACTTTTCCTCTCATTCTCTTCCTCTTTTTTTTATCTGTCTCCTTTCTTCTCTTTACCTCTCTATCATCTTCTTACCTCACACTTTCCTTTTTACTTTTTTCTTTTACCACTTTGCTTTTTCTTACCTCTTTTTTCTTTCTTTCCTTTTTTTTTTCTGATGGACTTTTTCTCTCTTTCTTTTATTTTATCTACCCCTCTCCCTTTTTTTCTTTTTCATTCCTTTTCACTCACTGTATATTTTTCTTTCTGTTTCTCCATCTCTATCACATTTTCTCCTTCCATCTTTCTCTCACCGTAATTTCTTACTAACTGAAAATTATTTTAGAAAACAACTTAAATGTACACAAAGTTGAATTCAATCAGATGTTATTTAGCCATTATATAATAAAATATAAATTCATTCTTTTATTTACCTAAACTCCAAAATCATGTCAATTGTTGGTTCTCAGTCACTTGGTTTGGTTTGTTTTGTTTTACGAAATATCAACCTCAGTGGGTTATTTAATGCTGACAAAAGTTTTATTGCTGGTAAGATTTTTTTCTTGAAAAAAATCTGTTGCTAGTATTTTTTCCAAAAAATGTATAGCTGGTAATACTTTTTTTTCAAAAATGTATTGATGGTAATACTTTTTTTCAAAAATGTATTGCTGGTAATACTTTTTTTCAAAAATGTATTGCTGGTAATACTTTTTTCAAAAATGTATAGCTGCTAATACTTTTTTTCAAAAATGTATAGCTGGTAATACTTTTTTTTCAAAAATGTATTGCTGGTAATACTTTTTTTTCAAAAATGTATAGCTGGTAATACTTTTTTTCAAAAATGTATAGCTGCTAATACTTTTTTTCAAAAATGTATAGCTGGTAATACTTTTTTTCAAAAATGTATAGCTGGTAATAGTTTTTTTCAAAAATGTATAGCTGGTAATACTTTTTTTTCAAAAATGTATAGCTGGTAATACTTTTTTTCAAAAATGTATAGCTGGTAATACTTTTTTTTCAAAAATGTATAGCTGGTAATACTTTTTTTCAAAAATGTATAGCTGGTAATACTTTTTTTCAAAAATGTATAGCTGGTAATACTTTTTTTCAAAAATGTATAGCTGGTAATAGTTTTTTTTCAAAAATGTATAGCTGGTAATACTTTTTTTTCAAAAATGTATAGCTGGTAATACTTTTTTTCAAAAATGTATAGCTGGTAATACTTTTTTTCAAAAATGTATAGCTGGTAATACTTTTTTTTCAAAAATGTATTGCTGGTAATACTTTTTTTCAAAAATGTATAGCTGGTAATACTTTTTTTTCAAAAATGTATAGCTGGTAATACTTTTTTTCAAAAATGTATAGCTGGTAATACTTTTTTCAAAAATGTATAGCTGGTAATACTTTTTTTCAAAAATGTATAGCTGGTAATACTTTTTTTTCAAAAATGTATAGCTGGTAATACTTTTTTTCAAAAATGTATAGCTGGTAATACATTTTTTTTTTCAAAAATGTATAGCTGGTAATACTTTTTTTCAAAAATGTATAGCTGGTAATACTTTTTTTTCAAAAATGTATAGCTGGTAATACTTTTTTTTCAAAAATGTATTGCTGGTAATACTTTTTTCAAAAATGTATAGCTGGTAATACTTTTTTTTCAAAAATGTATAGCTGGTAATACTTTTTTTTTCAAAAATGTATAGCTGGTAATACTTTTTTCAAAAATGTATTGCTGGTAATACTTTTTTTCAAAAATGTATAGTTGGTAATACTTTTTTTCAAAAATGTATTGCTGGTAATACTTTTTTTCAAAAATGTATAGCTGGTAATACTTTTTTTTCAAAAATGTATAGCTGGTAATACTTTTTTTTCAAAAATGTATTGCTGGTAATACTTTTTTTCAAAAATGTATTGCTGGTAATACTTTTTTCAAAAATGTATAGCTGGTAATACTTTTTTTCAAAAATGTATAGCTGGTAATACATTTTTTTTTTCAAAAATGTATAGCTGGTAATACTTTTTTCAAAAATGTATAGCTGGTAATACTTTTTTTTCAAAAATGTATAGCTGGTAATACTTTTTTTTCAAAAATGTATTGCTGGTAATACTTTTTTTCAAAAATGTATAGCTGGTAATACTTTTTTTTCAAAAATGTATAGCTGGTAATACTTTTTTTTTCAAAAATGTATAGCTGGTAATACTTTTTTCAAAAATGTATTGCTGGTAATACTTTTTTTTCAAAAATGTATAGTTGGTAATACTTTTTTTCAAAAATGTATTGCTGGTAATACTTTTTTTCAAAAATGTATAGCTGGTAATACTTTTTTTTCAAAAATGTAGAGCTGGTAATACTTTTTTTTCAAAAATGTATTGCTGGTAATACTTTTTTTCAAAAATGTATTGCTGGTAATACTTTTTTCAAAAATGTATAGCTGGTAATACTTTTTTTCAAAAATGTATAGCTGGTAATACTTTTTTCAAAAATGTATAGCTGGTAATACTTTTTTTTCAAAAATGTATAGCTGGTAATACTTTTTTTTCAAAAATGTATTGCTGGTAATACTTTTTTTCAAAAATGTATAGCTGGTAATACTTTTTTTTCAAAAATGTATAGCTGGTAATACTTTTTTTTTCAAAAATGTATTGCTGGTAATAATTTTTTACAAAAATGTATTTCTAGTATTAAAACCTATTTTTACAGATTCATAGTTTTTTGACCCCAGTTTAGGTGCTAACTATTTGCCCATAGCTGTGACCCCAACAGGTACTACCACCTCGAGTCCAGGTGGACCTGGGAAAACAAGCAATTACAAGGTGGTTTCACACTCCTCAAAACGCTCTGATCAGAGGCTTTGCTGTCAGAGATAGTTTATTAATCTTACCCATGATGCTTAGACAAGAGATGATTGAGTGATAGACATTCTACCTCATGAGCATTTAGCTCAGTTGACATTTAGCTGAATGAAAGAAAATTTATTGTTCTTTTTAACACATGGACAAAATATATACGTAGAAAATTTTATAGTATAGACAATTTGAGAATAAGTCACCCCAACATTAAACGGATTAGGAATTCTATTAAAATCATCTTTTAGTTTTAAAATAAACTCCACAAATTTGTTAAAATTAGAGAGTAACCATTTTTGTTCTTTTTCTGTGTGCCATGTCCCTTCAAGACATAGGTGATCATGGCTCTCCACAATTTTCCATCCTATGTAGCTTTTAGTAAATTTTGACTTTTTGCCATATCTCCTGATTCCTTTTTTGCCATCCATTTACACAAGCTCTTCTTTTTCTATATACCGCATCTCCCTACATTTCGTCAGCGATTATGATCCTCCACAATTTCCAGTTCTTTTTAGCACTGAATAAATTTTGTCTTTTTGCTATCTCTGCTAATCCCTGTTCTTCCAACCATTTACAAAAGCTCGTTAGCCAGATTATGAGCTATTTTTCTTCTATATACTGTGGGTCACTTCATTTCGTCAGTGATCATGGTTCTCCACAATTTCCCATCCTTTGTAGCTCTAAGTAAATTTTGTCATTTTGCTATCTCTCCTAATCCCTGTTCTGCCAACCATTTACAAAAGCTCGTTAGCCAGATTATGAGCTCTTCTTCTTCTTTTTCTATATACCGGGGGTCCATTCATTTCATCAGCGATCATGGTTCTCCACAATTTCCAATCTTCACTGATTCCTTCAGATATCTGATTTTCCAATGTTATTCTTTCTCTGTCTTGTATTTTCTGTCCATTCCACAGGGTTCAATGATTACCTTTTTATCTCTAAACAGGAAAATCATTTTCCTGAATTTCAGTTTTATTTGTGATTGGGTGCAGTTGTTCTTCACTGGTTGTAAAGATAAATTAATTATATAAATAAATATATTTTTTTTTTTTTACTTTTGTTTATATTTCATGATTATTGTGTGAGTTGTTGTGTTATCAAACATATGTTAATTGAAAATTTCTATGTAAAGGAATTCATACAAATGGCAAAAAGAGGGTGAAAACTTTAGCTTGATGACTGCGCCTACATCAATTAAGAAACCAGAAAATGAATATAGCATATTTGATTTGGTAAGGCAATCCAGTTAAATATTCACCAGTCACCTGACTGGTCACCTGACTGGTCACCTGACTAAAGATGTAAATAAATTACAAACATATTAGTAATTTTGCTTTGTCTTTCTTCTTTTTAATTCCAATTTTTCGGCTCTGCATGTGGTTTCTCATAACCAGTTTGTTTAATCCGATGTTCTTTAAGGAAATCAGAGATCATGGCTCTCCATAGCTTCCTTTACTTTATTATCTATGAATTACTATGACTTCTTCAGAAAGATAATGAAGTTCTTTCTCAATGCCTTTTACACTGTTTTCAATTCAGAGTAGTTATTCTCTCAGATTGACTGCTACCCAAGTCTACAGAGCCCTACCAACTCTACTATTTAATCTATAACTTGGGAGAAGAAGAGACAAATTCATTTCTTCTTTTTTTTTTTTTTACAAAGATGTTCATCCTCTACAAAGCCCAAGAGTCACTCAAGGTAGAATGTTACAGAGCAAAAGGCACAATTCATGGGGATATGTATGGAAGATAATGCTTAGCCCTTGATTTAAATAGGTTAAGATTGTAAAGATTGGGGAAGCATCCTCTTGGGAGTCGCTTCTAGATAGCAGTGGTTTATGGGAAGAACCTGCTCAAGTGCATCTTATATCTCACTAATGGAATACAATGGAAATGAGAGTGGTTTGCTACAATGTGCATGGGTCTTAACCGTGAAGTAGTGAAACTAAGGAATGTTGTTTGTCTGAACATTTGCCATGGAAATAGTGATAGATGCAAAATAATTTTCCAAAGGAATTAGTGTAAAAGTGAATACAAAAGATTAGGCTGGAATTTGAACTTGGCTTATCAGAATAACTTTCTGCACCAATAAACATTGCATGACCCACACATAAGGGTGAAAAAATTGTTTTGCACCAAACTTCCAAGTTGATTGGAGGAGCTGCTTGACTTATCAACAAAGACTGTCATTGCTCTTGTGTATGTTTGAACATTAACCACTGACAACTACTTCAGCCACCAAGCAGACATTTCTTCTATATACACATAGTACAAGTATTGACCTTAATAAATTTCGACCTTTCTTGATCCAACAAAGATTTAATATGAACAATGTCCAAGCAAAGATTGGCAGCCATTTTAATTGCAATATTTCCTTGTAAACAAAAATCTATTTTATTTTTTCCTATCTTTTGATGATTCAATTTTTCTTGAAGATGAGAATCCAGCATTCAGTTTAAAAGATTTCCATAACATAATGCCAAAGGTTTTTATTTCATTTTCTCTCTTGTTTTCTTTGATTAGTCAGAGGTGCGACTTGATTTTTTGGGAAAATGGAAACATAATCGGATGACATTTAAAGCTTGCTTGACTTTTATTTATCAATTTCATCAAATTTCAAAAGAAAAAAATTGGTTCAACTTTGGAATAGAATCAAAAGAAAAGCTGATACCAATCAGTTTTTGTCAGTTTTGCATTATTTTTTCTTCAAAAATATGATGATCTTCAGATTTTATCATACAAATCATGAATATGTTTTAATAAATAACAAATATTTGTAATAAAATATAAATAATTATAAAAAAGTAACAAATAAATAATTCTAATAAATAACAAATGATTTTAACAAATAATAAATCAATACTTTTAATAATAAATGGATAATTTAATAATTTTAATAATTTTTAATAAATAATTATGATTTTTTTAAGTAAATACATTATTAATATTTTATGTAATTTTTAAAATGAATAATTTTAATAAAGATTTTTTTAACAAATAATGTTTAATAAATAAGTTTAATAATTTTTAATAAGTAAATAATGTTTTAAAACAATAAATGAATAATTTTAATAAATATTTTTTAACAAATAATGTTTAATAAGTTTAATAATTTTTAATAAGTAAATAATGTTTTAAAACAATAAATGAATAATTTTAATAAAGATTTTTTAACAAATAATGTTTAATAAATAAGTTTAATAATTTTTAATAACTAAATAATGTTTTAAAACAATAAATGAATAATTTTAATAAAGATTTTTTAAGAAATAATGTTTAATAAATAAGTTTAATAATTTTTAATAAGTAAATAATGTTTTAAAACAATAAATGAATAATTTTAATATCTAATTTTTAATAAATATACAAATAATTTTAATAACAAATTTTTAATAAATAATAAATATTTTATAAATAAAAAATAATTGAAATAAACATTAAATAATATTTCATAAATATATTACTTATTAAGTAATAAATACAAAATAATTTAATAGTTATTTTTAGTGGATACCGATATTTCAGTTGATGTTATACTTTCAAAGTGAAGGTATGTCTTTTTCAGATATATCATTTGCAGATCATAAAATGTATTTTTGGTAATTTTACTAAAAAAATGTATTTTTATATTTTTTTAGTGTTGTATTGGTTGTCATTTTTCTTTAACAATGTATTCTTGGTGATTTTATTATAAAAAATGTACCGTTGTTTTTGTTAGGGTGGTTCCCTATTTGCCCATAGCTAGGACCCTAACAGGTGCTTCCACCTCATGTCTGAGTGGACCTGGCAACAACATCAGTTAAGAAGTGGTTCCATGCTCCTCAGAACCTCCAGTCTCTTGATCTTGCTGCAGGAAGTAGTTTATCATCATACCCAGGACAAAACTGATTTTTAGATGGGACACTAAAATCATTGTTGTTGTAAATCTTTTTACATACTTCAAAATAAAGTGTACAGGACTTCTGTGAATTGTCCACCCATCTATACGGCCGTGAATGCTGCAAATATCAAAACAAATGAAAGAAAAATTTCAAACAACAGAGATACAGTGCTGCAGTATCTGTCTATATTTCTGAGATGAGGTATTATGTACATTATTTACATTGTTTAGACTATCATCCTCATCTTTGTTGCCATATTTCTCACAACATTTTGTCCGTGGTATGCTCCAGCCTTCTTCAGGTGGTTGGAATGTCAAACTGAACCCTTTATTTTGCTTGTTGGGGTAGACATTAGGTCTATAATACCCAGAAATTCATACACACGGCACAGTGGATAAAGGCATTAGTTAGATCCAGTGACAGGACCCAAAAGAGTGTGAGTTTAATAACCGGTTAAGGCAGTGGAGAACTTGGGGAGGGGAATTAACTGGAGATAACTGATAACTGACATCCATTAGATATGGCACGTGGAACTACCCCAGCGAGCAAAATAAAGGGGTTCAGTTTGATATTCCAACCACCTGAAGAAGTTCAGAGCATACAAAAGCCAAAACATTGTGACAAATATGGCAACAAAGATGAGGATGATAGTCTGAACAATGTAAAAAGTATACAGTCTCACTGATGAATATTTGAGAATCCTTCTTTACATGACAAGTCCTTTCAGTACGTAAGTGTCCATGGCTCAACAAAATTTACTGCCATTAGTTTTTCTATTTAATTTCTTTTTACTTGTCCATCCATCATCTGTTGCCCCTGCTTTCCACATCCCCTAGATAATGGAACGTCATGCAATCAAAATCACTTGAAAATAATAAAATGCTGTTAACTATTCTGTTATTAAAAAGTTACATGTGCTATCCATTTTAATTGTTACTGCTGCTGATAGTCCTCAGGTGATGTAATTTCTGTTATCTGTTACAGTTCTTTGTGATTCTGTAGTGCCAGTCCATGAGGTCTGAAGAAGGATGGTCCTCGCTAAAACCAACATGCTTTACTAAATGAATCAATTCTCTTCATGCTATTCATTTTAGTTGTTGTTGCTGTTCAAAGTCCTCAAGTGATGTGGCTTCTGCTATTTGCTACAGTTCTTTGTTTGGGATTCTGTAGCGCCAGTCCATGAGGTCTGAAGAAGGATGGTCCTCACTAAAACCTACAGACTTTAATCACTTGAATCATTTCTCTTCATGCTATTCATTTTAGTTGTTGCTGCTGTTGGTAGTCCTCAAGTGATGTGGTTTCTGTTATTTGGTAGAGTTCTTTGTTTGGGATTCTCTAGCATCAACCCACAAGTTTTGAAAAAGGAAAGTCCTCACTAAGACCTACATGCTTCATTTGCTCAAAGCCATTTTTAACAGTTGATCTGAGAGTTTAGATATTTCTGAACAAGTTTGGCACCATGCATGACATCTTTATAAAAGTCTCAATCTGACATGACTATTTATAACATGACCCCAGTTCTTAGGTTATTTTAATTTTGTAATAATAGACATGGAATATTTTTTAATGCCATATTTCTTTGAGATTTAGGCAATCAAGACTCTCCAAAGAAATTTATTATCTGTGGATTACCATTCATTCTTGGGAAAGATAGTGGAGTAGTTTCCCATTGTTTTCTCCAATTTGGAATTCAGATTTTTCCTTCTCTTAGACTGGTTGTCTCTCAAGGCCAGAGAGTCTACTCTGGCATTTGAACTCTACTCACTAATTTTTCTTTCCATGATGATATTAATTATGCTACCTTGGCTGATCATGAAGTACTTTGAAACAATGGTGACACATTCATAATCTGGCCTCATAGTGAAAATTTGCAAGTAATGTTGGACCATTTGAATTCTATAGGACCAACAGTATGTTTCTATTAAGAAAGAAAGAAAATAATTTTTTTTAATCACTTCACCCCAAGCAAGGTAATAAAGCCACTAATACACAAGCAGTTACTGAAAGTGAAATGAATTGCGAAAACATTATTGAGAAGAATAGGATTCAAAGAGACAGAGGATGATGATTGACATTGGCCTTAAATCAGTTGACAGGAAGACAAGAAGCTGAAAGAGAATTCTACAAGTTAGGCATTCAAGAGAAGAAATTATTATCATAGAATTTACTGTTACATCTACCAATTTCAACAGTAAATGATGAGACCTAACTGTCAATCTAGTACTGCATTTAAATTTGTAAATTCACAGTACCAAAGAGCAAAATTTTGTAAAAATACAGAAATGTGTCACAAGGCCAAAAGGGGGATGGGTGAAGGCTGGTTTTCAATCTGTTTTAAACTTAGCTAGCCACAATTACTGAACCAAACATACCACAGTATTCCTTATACCAAAACAACACATACTTAGTTACCATTCTTATTACAGCCACCAAATACCTCAAAGTCTCTATGAAATCCTAATTAGTTCCCATATGTACAATTTGTTTTGGAGGCAAAAATAACTTTTAAAAATGAAACCATAATGAGGAAAGCTCATCAGAATAAATTCCTTGAAAATATTTATAGAAAATGGCTTTCTTAGAAATATTAATTGTATCAGGAAATGTTGTTACATGATATTCACTTATCACTTTCACTGATATTCAGTGGAGATTATGCAAGCTACATGAAAAAGGCATATTCTTGGTTGCTTATAACATCAAACAAAACAGACGTGCAGTGACTCAGATGCAGTTAAACAAGAAATGACAGGTACCTCAAGATCTACCAATATGATGATTCTTGTAGCTAATAAGGCCTGCATTGGAGGACATACTTTGCAATATTCATGATATGTAAACAGAAGAATTACTATATCAGTTTATAGCTGGATGCTTAACATTTGCCCAAATCATTGAATGTTCTTGGAAGATCTTAGGACCTTCATGAATGCCACTTACACATTAGCAAACCATCCACATTCCCTCCGTATTCCATTGGTAAGAAGTAAATTCCACTCAAACAGATTCTTCCCATGAACCACTGCTCTGTGGAACAGACTATCAGGGGGATGTTTCTCCAATCACTAATCTTAACCAGTTCAAGTGTCGAGTTAACCATTATCTTTCCCTCCTATCATTATAAACTATCCCTTAATGTAACACTTTACCTCAGTTGGCCTCACGCCTTGTACAGGGTGAACCTTACTGTAAAAATGAACAGTACAGCTCCAGTTATTTCGATCACAAGCAGCAATTTACCACCACCCCAGATCTGTTATATGGCACACTGCAAGAGAGTCTTTTAAACAGTTCTTGAAGCACTTGGTTTATTATGGGTTTAATGCCAAGCTGGCACAATTGCCAAATCTCTCCTACACTGAACATGTATAAGATATGAATGGAAGATGCTTAATATCTTCAGTATAAATATGGCAACAAAGATTAGGACAATAGTCCGAATAATATAAATAGTGTGCTTAATATCTTCAATATAAATATGGCAACAAAGATTAGGACAAGAGTCTGAATAATGTAAATAGTGTGCTTAATATCATCAATATAAATATGGCAACAAAGATTAGGACAATAGTTCGAATAATGCAAATAGTGTGCTTAATATCTTCTGTACATATCTTGATTGGTAAATGTTATCATTTGTTATAAACCACTTAGATTTCCTGTATATTTGATAGTGAATAAATTTATACAGAATTTTTTAATAGGTATCACCCCATATAAGGCAGTAAAGCCACTATGACACAGGGAGTTACTGGGTGTGGAAGAATTATCACAGAAACATTAATAATGTGTGGGAAGGGGAAACAGGAGAACAGTTGATAGCAGTTGACATTGCATTTAAATTTTTGCAGGTTGGAGAGTATGGAACCAGAAGGGAGTTCCATAAGCGAGAAGTGCAAGAAAAGAAATAGCATAGAATTTACGGTTACATCTCGCCAGCTCAACTGTAAATTGTTGAGATCTCGACACCAGTCTAGTACTGCATTTAAATTCAAAAAGTCTGGGTACCATAGCAATGACCTCATCCGAATAATTACCATGAAAGTATTTAGAGAAAAGGCACAGAGATGAAACCTTATGGCAGTAGGAAAGTAACTGAAGCTGCGTTGCCAGATCAGGACCAATAATATTGCTGATTCTTTGGATTTTATGAACGAGGTTAAGTTGAATAACAGTTTTATTTTCTATTAGTTTATATTTGGTAATAGTACTGATAATATTATCTGTTTCCTTATAAGGAAACTTTATAAGGAAAATATATATATATATATATATATATATATATATATATATAAATTTAATGAAAAACAAACCACTTTAAGGTACCATTACAATAATTTATTTCCCCATAATCCTTTTTTAAGGATTCAGGATCATCAGGTAAAACTTCCAACAACGAATTGAGAGGAAAAATGGGATTAGAAATTGGTGGGTAGTGTAATTTTTGTAATTTAATAGAGGGGGTTGAGAGTGGTAGTTAAACAGACAATATAAAGTATAGGGAGGGGTTAATTTTATATCTCTCTTAAGTATGTTTTATATTGGAGTAGGAGGAGTGACAGAACCTTGACCTCTTTAGATGGTTGATAAAACGGAAATGAATTGTAGAAAATGTATACAAGTGAGTCTTATGGTAAAGAGAGAGATAGGGGGGAGGGGGAAAGAGAGATGGAGATGTTATAATTTTGTTTTAACAAAATTATGTAAAAGATAGTTTACAATGTTTGATAGAAAATTCGATGTCTGAAAAAAATTTTGTTATTAAAATGTTTAATTTTTTAAGTAAATAGTTTCAGGACTAAATATAACTATTATTGTAATAAACATATTTATCTAGGACATAAAGAAATATTTAAAAATTTTAATAGTTTATTCACCCGACTAATTGTATTTCCTCAATATAAAAAAAAATAACAATAACATCTAACATTTATTTTTTTTTTATTTTTTTTTTTTTTTATATTGAGGAAATACAAACCCCTCCCTATACTTTATATTGTCTGTTTAACTACCACTCTCAACCCCCTCTATTAAATTACAAAAATTACACTACCCACCAATTTCTAATCCCATTTTTCCTCTCAATTCGTTGTTGGAAGTTTTACCTGATGATCCTGAATCCTTAAAAAAGGATTTAGGTGAAATAAATTATCGTAATGGTACCTTAAAGTGGTTTGTTTTTCATTACATATTAGCTCTGTCCTCACATTGAGCTCTCAGGATTTCATCCTCTTTGGATTTACCAATTTGGTTTACCAAGTTCCTTATAACTTAATTATATATATATATATATATATATATATATATATATATATATATATGAGATGATAAAGTTAATTGATAATCTGTATGGATAATTCCAGGGAGGATATAAATCCCGAGAGCTCAATGTAATAACAGAGCAAATGCTAATTAGATAAATGTAGATGGATGTGAATCTATCTCATTATATATATATATATATATATATATATATATGTGTGTGTGTGTGTGTGTGTGTATGTGTGTGTGTCTGTGTGTGCGCAATAACAAGAGAAATCCATCCAATATAATGAGATGTGCCAGTCATTCTGCAAATGTCTTAAAATGGGAAAGAAAGATTTAAATATTGTTATTGTGAAAAGCTTAGTCATAAAACATTTAAGAATTTGTTTCCCATAAATATTCCAATGGTGAATTCCATTACAAATTTCCTAGCCTCAAATTAGTGCATTAACTTCTCTTTTGATTTTTCAAGCTATCCAAATATTATTTCTGATTGTAATTTCATTTTATTTTATTGAATTCCCCAAGCAAAATATTTTCCTTATTTTTTTAATCAAATAAAATCTCCTATCATTGCAGCAGCAAATATCATATTTTACTTTAAAATTCCAGACTTTATTTTCTGAAAAAGGAATAAAAAAATTGCAGAGACTAATTAGATTTGATTTTAGTCGAAATCTGTGTAAAACATGCATCAATAAACTATCCCATGATGCCTCAGTGGAATCAATGTCAAGAATCATGAAAGAAAACATGCAGTTGAGAATTTAAAAAACAAAATATATTTCAAATACAAATTCCTTCTGTGAATTAGAATACTAGAAAATTACCCAGATATTCCTACACATTTTGTTTGAACTGCAAGAGGAGAAAGGTTCAAATTTTGTGTTTCTTTCTGAAATGATCACCTATAAGCTTTAATCTTTATCTTGTTGTATCCTGTTGGCACCCCCACATTTTTTAAAAACAACTGGAAGAAAATCATTGTAACACTAATCTAGGATATAAATGCCTCAAAGCATAAAAAGGCATAATTCTGTGGTCCAGATGACTAGGATTAAAGTGTAGTATGTGTTTGTACATCCAGCCTCTGCTCCAGCCATCCTTGTCAGCATTAAAGATATGCAATAAACTGTCCTTTTCAGGACAACACACTTTCACCCTCAGCATGAATATGCTGAGATATTTTTTGCTGAGTGCAATATAACCATATTTTTTATAAAATCACTCTTTTCAGAACAATACTATCTAATGTCTACAAAATTCTTCTTTTTCAGGACAATGCTCTCCAGCGACTATAAAACTGAGATGCTTTTTGCTGAGTGCAATATAACCATATTTTTCTTGATGTATTCTCCGTAACAAAAATAAACTTGGCAATATATTTGTTTTACTCAAGTCTTTGTTTTGTTTGTTTGTTGTCTTCTGACATTCAATATCTAAAATTTTTTTTCACCATTTGTCAACTCCAAAAATACCACAAAAATGAAAATTTCAGACCTTGAGTCAAAGCAAAACATTTTTTGAACTGAAATAACTTTTTCAAAAATAAAATCTGTATTATTTAACCCATGATATCACAGGTAGGATTTATTAAACAAATGCATCAAAACTTTTATCCCCTTCTGGCAAGACTGAAGAGTTTTTGTAGCTTAGTGGTGAAAGCAGCTATGTTCAATAAGGTTTCACAAAAAAGGAAAGTCTCATTGATCAGACCAGTTGCTTTCACCACTAAGCTATAAAAGTTCACCACGTTTTGAAAAAAAAGTCAAAATTAAGTTACAGTCTTTGTTTTGTTTGTTGTTGGCTTGACATTCAATATCTGTTTTGTGGGCCAGTATATCATTCACAATAATCCCATTGTAGTTTGCAAAAAATATATATTAAGACTTAATTTCTGGAAATCATAATTCTTTATATTATTACATGTGGACTATGATCCTCATCTTTGTTGTTGTTATCACCATTGTGCCTTCCATGACTCTCAGTGGAAATGAAGCAAGCAATAATTGAACAATGCTTAACAAAAACAAGATAATATATCTGTAGAGATGGTCAGTGGAACAAGAACAATCTAAATAAATTGAATAAAGGGTCTTTTGAAATTCCCAGAAGTTTAATCAAATGGACAAGCACCAGATGAAGGCTGAAGGACTAAGCAGTCAAAACATTGTGATAATAACAACAAAGATGGGGACAACAGTCCACATGGAATTAATGTAAATAATTATAAAGACTTAATAATTAATTTGAGTTATAACATTTATTTTTTTAATTTCTGAAATAATGTTTCATTACAATTTCAGATAGCATCTTCATATTTGTTGTTTTTATTCTGTTTCAGCCAGTGTATTCTGGATCTCTTGATTTTTGTTTGAATTTTACAATGTTTTTATCTATTGAGTAAGTTCTTCAGGCACTCATCTTCTGAGAACAAGATTTCACACACACACACACACACACACACATATATATATATATATATATATATATATATATATATATATATATATACACAGTGTAACCTGGATATAAGAGAGTTGTCGGGACCGGATAATAAGTCTCTTATATCCGGGTTTCTCTTATATCCGGATTTGGTCTATTTTGTTTAGGTAAGTATGGCTCTAATTTGGGACCAGAGAAAATCTCTCTTATACCAGGGTTTCTCTTATATCCGGGTTACACTATATATATATATATATATATATATATATATATATATATATATATAAAAACAATTCTCCCAGGCATGTTTGGTCAAATAATATGATCAAATTTTGTCTATCAATTTTTTCATTTGCCATAGTTCATATTTATTTTATATTATTAGGTTGGTGCAAAAATAATGTCGTTTTCTCACATAAAGTTGAACGTCAAAAAACGACATTATTTTTGCACCAACCTAATATTTTCTTTAGATGTTGCCTCAAGGATCGTGCATATTTACACAATGGATATTTTTAATTCCGGTGTTCTCTTCTTTGAGGGAACCAATTTCAGATGACACAAGGTGACGTCATATAAACAGTCAAACTGAAATTTTGAAATATATTGAAGTTTGTTTTAAAAAAAAAGAACAAGAAAAACACACACAGAAAAATTTTCACTTTAATCAATAATATGAAATTTTAAAGTTTTTTTAATGAAATGCAGCATTGCCCCAAACCTTTTCATCTGTCATATATATATATATATATATATATATATATATATATATATATATATATATATATGTATATATATATATTAGGTTGGTGCAAAAATAATGACGTAATAATGTCGTTTTTTGACATATTTTTAACATCAAAAAACGACATTATTATGTCATTATTTTTGCACGAACCTAATATATATATTAAAAACATATGACAAACTGGAAAGGTTTTTCTATGATGCATTTCGTCCGTTAGGATTCCATTGGACTGGGATTTGTTGACGTTACCATGTCTACACATGTGCACAAAATGAGAGATGCTGGTAGTTTCAAAATCTTTTGAAGGAATTTTTTTTCCCAATCTAGAATATGTGTGCGAATGTGTGTACAGATACGCACACACAAACTGTATTTATATTTTTCTTCCTTCAGTTTTTAATTTTTCTTTTCTCTTTCATTCTGTTTCTTCTTCATTTTCTTTCTTCTTTTTTCATTCCTTTATACTTTCATTCAATCAGCTTTTATCTTTTCATATCTTTTCTTTTTTCAGTCATTACTTTATATTCTTCTTTCTTTCAGTCAAATTTTTCTTTCTTTTTCTTTTATTTGTTTCTTCCTCCTTTCTCTCACTTTTTTCTATCATCATTCATTCATTCATTCATTTAGATATTTGATCATTATTATTCTTTCCTATAATTTTTGTTACCTTTGTTTCTATCTCCTCCTGCTACATTTCAGTCAAAAATATCAATTTTATTGACAACATTCATATCATTTTATTGGCTTTTTATTCTTCAAATTTTATTAGCCGGCCTATTAAATCTATATATTATAAGACGCATATGTAGACCAGTTTTTTTTTAAATTATTATTTTGGTGCAAAAATAATATCATTTTTTGACGTTAAAAACTACGTCAAAAAACGATATTATTTTTGCACCAACATAATATATATAATTATTTTAATTATATATATATATTGTGTATATTTTGGCAGCATGTTTTCATTAAGACGTGTCTCATTAAATAATTTAGACAAGTTTTGTCATCTTATTCTTAATAGGATCCTTTCATATCACTTGATAAGTTTCTTAGTATCCTTATTAAAGGAAGAAAGAAAATTACCATATTGATGAATACTCATTTCATAATGTCATCAGGGTCTTGTTTTTTCTAAGACATAAAATTGTTGTCGTCATAATTTTTCTAAGACAAAATTGTTATGTTCATCTGAAAATTAAATCTTTATATGGGAAGTGAAAAATGCTCATGTTATGTACCATACAATTTTAAAATTTTATCATGTAAACATGCGTGCGAATGTCAAGCAGATAACTAAGTTATTGAAATGTCAAAATATTTTTATAGAAAGAAAAACTATTTAAAACTATTAGTTAAAACTTAGATATTTTAAACTACTCTAAACATTTTAAACATTCGTACAGTATTCATAATTAATTTTATTAAGGTTTAGTTTCAATTTTTTAATATAAAAATTTATAAGAAGTTTTAGTTTGTGTTTATTATTTTCATGAAAATGTATAGATGTACTTTCAACGAGAATTTGTCTAAATTGCAAATGCGGAGAAGTGTACTGTTGTAAATGTCGAGAGATTTTAGATGCATCATTCAAATGTAAACTCAACCATTGAGACAATATAGTAGTGGTATAGTAAACATATATATTATTTTTTCTGTTGAAAATACAATCTCCCAGAGGACATTTAAATTTGTATATAATGTTGGTTTGCTGCAATACATTTGTTGGTGGGAGTCATTATAAATGATTAAATTGGATATATTGAATTTAGTATAGTATATAATTAATTTTTTTTTTTTTTACTAGGGTGTGTCATGGATATATTATGTATCTTCTGTAGTTGTTGAAATCTATTATGCTTATGTATCTGCACTCCATGTTGAACAATCTTTATGCAGCTTCAGGTTAACTTTCATACTTTGTGAATATCTATGCTGATGATACGATAGTATATGGGTTCACCTCCCAAGCTCTACATGACCAGAGCCTGGCAACAGATCTCTCCTGTGACTTAACTCTAACAGCCGATTGTGGGAAAGACTGGCTGGCCACATATTCAATGCCTCAAAATCCAAATTAGTGACTTTCTATCATCAGAGAGTGAATCCTGGATTTTTGTCTATTGTGATGAACAGGTGATTTCAGAGATCCCCTGTGCCTGGAGTACCTAATGGGATGTAAGTTCAATCCAGTCCTTAAATGCTACTTGTAAACATATGATCCATTGCTAAAGATGCTGGGAAAATGATTTGTTTACTGGATAGCAAAAGAAGTCAGGTACTTACTAGAGTGGTAGAGCAAACCAGTCATTTTCCCAGCATCTTTAGTAATGTTTAGTTTACAAGTCTGTGAGAAAACGGGAAAAAAAAACCCAACTTCTTGTGACACAAAAACGAATGCCTTCTTGCGAACCTGAAATGACCGCCTTCCTTCAAGCCTGAAATGAATGCCTTCTAGCAAACCTGAAATGACCACCTTCCTTCAAGCCTGAAATGAATGCCTTCTTGCAAACCTGAAATGACCACCTTCCTTCAAGCCTGAAATGAATGCCTTCTAGCGAACCTGAAATGAATGCCTTCCTTCAAGCCTGAAATGAATGCCTTCTAGCAAACCTGAAATGACCACATTCCTTCAAGACTGAAATGAATGCCTTCTAGCGAACCTGAAATGAATGCCTTCCTTCAAGCCTGAAATGAATGCCTTCTAGAAAACCTGAAATGACCACCTTCCTTCAAGCCTGAAATGAATGCCTTCTTGCAAACCTGAAATGACCACCTTCCTTCAAGCCTGAAATGAATGCCTTCTTGCAAACCTGAAATGAATGCCTTCCTTCAAGCCTGAAATGAATGCCTTCTAGCAAACCTGAAATGACCACCTTCCTTCAAGCCTGAAATGAATGCGTTCTAGCGAACCTGAAATGAATGCCTTCCTTCAAGCCTGAAATGAATGCCTTCTAGCAAACCTGAAATGACCACCTTCCTTCAAGCCTGAAATGAATGCCTTCTAGCGAACCTGAAATGAATGTCTTCCTTCAAGCCTGAAGTGAATGCCTTCTAGCGAACCTGAAATGAATGTCTTCCTTCAAGCCTGAAATGAATGCCTTCTTGCAAACCTGAAATGACCACCTTCCTTCAAGCCTGAAATGAATGCCTTCTAGCGAACCTGAAATGAATGTCTTCCTTCAAGCCTGAAATGAATGCCTTCTAGCAAACCTGAAATGACCACCTTCCTTCAAGCTTGAAATGAATGCCTTCTAGCGAACCTGAAATGAATGTCTTCCTTCAAGCCTGAAATGAATGCCTTCTAGCGAACCTGAAATGACCACCTTACTTCAAGCCTGAAATGAATGCCTTCTAGCGAACCTGAAATGACCACCTTCCTTCAAGCCTGAAATGAATGCCTTCTAGCGAACCTGAAATGACCACATTCCTTCAAGCCTGAAATGAATGCCTTCTAGCGAACCTGAAATGACCACCTTCCTTCAAGCCTGAAATGAATGCCTTCTAGCGAACCTGAAATGAATGCCTTCCTTCAAGCCTGAAATGAATGCCTTCTAGCAAACCTTAAATGACCACCTTCCTTCAAACCTGAAATGAATGCCTTCTTGCAAACCTGAAATGAATGCCTTTCTTCAAGCCTGAAATGAATGCCTTCTAGCGAACCTGAAATGAATGTCTTCCTTCAAGCCTGAAATGAATGCCTTCTTGCAAACCTGAAATGACCACCTTCCTTCAAGCCTGAAATGAATGCCTTCTAGCGAACCTGAAATGAATGCCTTCCTTCAAGCCTGAAATGAATGCCTTCTAGCGAACCTGAAATGAATGTCTTCCTTCAAGCCTGAAATGAATGCCTTCTAGCGAACCTGAAATGACCACCTTCCTTGAAGCCTGAAATGAATGCCTTCTAGCGAACCTGAAATGACCACCTTCCTTCAAGCCTGAAATGAATGCCTTCTAGCAAACCTGAAATGAATGCCTTCCTTCAAGCCTGAAATGAATGCCTTCTAGCAAACCTGAAATGACCACCTTCCTTCAAGCCTGAAATTAATGCCTTCTAGCGAACCTGAAATGACCACCTTCCTTCAAGCCTGAAATGAATGCCTTCTTGCGAAGCTGAAATGACCGCCTTCCTTCAAGCCTGAAATATATGCCTTCTAGCGAACCTGAAATCAATGCCTTCCTTCAAGCCTGAAATGAATGCCTTCTAGCAAACCTGAAATGACCACCTTCCTTCAAGCCTGAAATGAATGCCTTCTAGCGAACCTGAAATGAATGCCTTTCTTCAAGCCTGAAATGAATGCCTTCTAGCAAACCTGAAATGAATGCCTTCCTTCAAGCCTGAAATGAATGCCTTCTAGCGAACCTGAAATGACCACCTTACTTCAAGCCTGAAATGAATGCCTTCTAGCGAACCTGAAATGACCACCTTCCTTCAAGCCTGAAATGAATGCCTTCTAGCGAACCTGAAATGACCACCTTCCTTCAAGCCTGAAATGAATGCCTTCTAGCGAACCTGAAATGAATGCCTTCCTTCAAGCCTGAAATGAATGCCTTCTTGCAAACCTGAAATGACCACCTTCCTTCAAGCCTGAAATGAATGCCTTCTAGCAAACCTGAAATGACCACCTTCCTTCAAGCCTGAAATGAATGCCTTCTTGCAAACCTGAAATGACCACCTTCCTTCAAGCCTGAAATTAATGCCTTCTAGCGAACCTGAAATGACCACCTTCCTTCAAGCCTGAAATGAATGCCTTCTTGCGAAGCTGAAATTACCGCCTTCCTTCAAGCCTGAAATATATGCCTTCTAGCGAACCTGAAAACAATGCCTTCCTTCAAGCCTGAAATGAATGCCTTCTAGCAAACCTGAAATGACCACCTTCCTTCAAGCCTGAAATGAATGCCTTCTAGCGAACCTGAAATGAATGCCTTTCTTCAAGCCTGAAATGAATGCCTTCTAGCAAACCTGAAATGAATGCCTTCCTTCAAGCCTGAAATGAATGCCTTCTAGCGAACCTGAAATGAATGACTTCCTTCAAGCCTGAAATGAATGCCTTCTAGCGAACCTGAAATGAATGCCTTCCTTCAAGCCTGAAATGAATGCCTTCTAGCGAACCTGAAATGACCACCTTCCTTCAAGCCTGAAATGAATGCCTTCTTGCAAGTCTGAAATGACCACCTTCCTTCAAGCCTGAAATGTATGCCTTCTTGCGAACCTGAAATGAATGCCTTCCTTCAAGCCTGAAATGAATGCCTTCTAGCGAACCTGATATGACCACCTTCCTTCAAGCCTGAAATGAATGCCTTCTAGCAAACCTGAAATGAATGCCTTCCTTCAAGCCTGAAATGAATGCCTTCTAGGAAACCTGAAATGACCACCTTCCTTCAAGCCTGAAATTAATGCCTTCTAGCGAACCTGAAATGACCACCTTCCTTCAAGCCTGAAATGAATGCCTTCTTGCGAAGCTGAAATGACCGCCTTCCTTCAAGCCTGAAATATATGCCTTCTAGCGAACCTGAAATGAATGCCTTTCTTCAAGCCTGAAATGAATGCCTTCTAGCAAACCTGAAATGACCACCTTCCTTCCAGCCTGAAATGAATGCCTTCTAGCGAACCTGAAATGAATGTCTTCCTTCAAGCCTGAAATGAATGCCTTCTAGCAAACCTGAAATGACCACCTTCCTTCAAGCTTGAAATGAATGCCTTCTAGCGAACCTGAAATAAATGTCTTCCTTCAAGCCTGAAATGAATGCCTTCTAGCGAACCTGAAATGACCACCTTCCTTCAAGCCTGAAATGAATGCCTTCTAGCGAACCTGAAATGAATGTCTTCCTTCAAGCCTGAAATGAATGCCTTCTAGCGAACCTGAAATGACCACCTTCCTTGAAGCCTGAAATGAATGCCTTCTAGCGAACCTGAAATGACCACCATCCTTCAAGCCTGAAATGAATGCCTTCTAGCAAACCTGAAATGAATGCCTTCCTTCAAGCCTGAAATGAATGCCTTCTAGCAAACCTGAAATGACCACCTTCCTTCAAGCCTGAAATTAATGCCTTCTAGCGAACCTGAAATGACCACCTTCCTTCAAGCCTGAAATGAATGCATTCTTGCGAAGCTGAAATGACCGCCTTCTTTCAAGCCTGAAATATATGCCTTCTAGCGAACCTGAAATCTATGCCTTCCTTCAAGCCTGAAATGAATGCCTTCTAGCAAACCTGAAATGAATGCCTTCCTTCAAGCCTGAAATGAATGCCTTCTAGCGAACCTGAAATGAATGCCTTCCTTCAAGCCTGAAATGAATGCCTTCTAGCGAACCTGAAATGAATGCCTTCCTTCAAGCCTGAAATGAATGCCTTCTAGCGAACCTGAAATGACCACCTTCCTTCAAGCCTTAAATGAATGCCTTCTAGCGAATCTGAAATGAATGCCTTCCTTCAAGCCTGGAATGAATGCCTTCTAGCAAACCTTAAATGACCACCTTCCTTCAAGCCTGAAATGAATGCCTTCTTGCAAACCTGAAATGAATGCCTTCCTTCAAGCCTGAAATGAATGCCTTCTAGCGAACCTGAAATGAATGTCTTCCTTCAAGCCTGAAATGAATGCCTTCTAGCGAACCTGAAATGACCACCTTACTTCAAGCCTGAAATGAATGCCTTCTAGCGAACCTGAAATGACCACCTTCCTTCAAGCCTGAAATGAATGCCTTCTAGCGAACCTGAAATGACCACATTCCTTCAAGCCTGAAATGAATGCCTTCTAGCGAACCTGAAATGACCACCTTCCTTCAAGCCTGAAATGAATGCCTTCTAGCGAACCTGAAATGAATGCCTTCCTTCAAGCCTGAAATGAATGCCTTCTAGCAAACCTTAAATGACCACCTTCCTTCAAACCTGAAATGAATGCCTTCTTGCAAACCTGAAATGAATGCCTTTCTTCAAGCCTGAAATGAATGCCTTCTAGCGAACCTGAAATGAATGTCTTCCTTCAAGCCTGAAATGAATGCCTTCTTGCAAACCTGAAATGACCACCTTCCTTCAAGCCTGAAATGAATGCCTTCTAGCGAACCTGAAATGAATGCCTTCCTTCAAGCCTGAAATGAATGCCTTCTAGCGAACCTGAAATGAATGTCTTCCTTCAAGCCTGAAATGAATGCCTTCTAGCGAACCTGAAATGACCACCTTCCTTGAAGCCTGAAATGAATGCCTTCTAGCGAACCTGAAATGACCACCTTCCTTCAAGCCTGAAATGAATGCCTTCTAGCAAACCTGAAATGAATGCCTTCCTTCAAGCCTGAAATGAATGCCTTCTAGCAAACCTGAAATGACCACCTTCCTTCAAGCCTGAAATTAATGCCTTCTAGCGAACCTGAAATGACCACCTTCCTTCAAGCCTGAAATGAATGCCTTCTTGCGAAGCTGAAATGACCGCCTTCCTTCAAGCCTGAAATATATGCCTTCTAGCGAACCTGAAATCAATGCCTTCCTTCAAGCCTGAAATGAATGCCTTCTAGCAAACCTGAAATGACCACCTTCCTTCAAGCCTGAAATGAATGCCTTCTAGCGAACCTGAAATGAATGCCTTTCTTCAAGCCTGAAATGAATGCCTTCTAGCAAACCTGAAATGAATGCCTTCCTTCAAGCCTGAAATGAATGCCTTCTAGCGAACCTGAAATGACCACCTTACTTCAAGCCTGAAATGAATGCCTTCTAGCGAACCTGAAATGACCACCTTCCTTCAAGCCTGAAATGAATGCCTTCTAGCGAACCTGAAATGACCACCTTCCTTCAAGCCTGAAATGAATGCCTTCTAGCGAACCTGAAATGAATGCCTTCCTTCAAGCCTGAAATGAATGCCTTCTTGCAAACCTGAAATGACCACCTTCCTTCAAGCCTGAAATGAATGCCTTCTAGCAAACCTGAAATGACCACCTTCCTTCAAGCCTGAAATGAATGCCTTCTTGCAAACCTGAAATGACCACCTTCCTTCAAGCCTGAAATTAATGCCTTCTAGCGAACCTGAAATGACCACCTTCCTTCAAGCCTGAAATGAATGCCTTCTTGCGAAGCTGAAATTACCGCCTTCCTTCAAGCCTGAAATATATGCCTTCTAGCGAACCTGAAAACAATGCCTTCCTTCAAGCCTGAAATGAATGCCTTCTAGCGAACCTGAAATGACCACCTTCCTTCAAGCCTGAAATGAATGCCTTCTAGCGAACCTGAAATGAATGCCTTTCTTCAAGCCTGAAATGAATGCCTTCTAGCAAACCTGAAATGAATGCCTTCCTTCAAGCCTGAAATGAATGCCTTCTAGCGAACCTGAAATGAATGACTTCCTTCAAGCCTGAAATGAATGCCTTCTAGCGAACCTGAAATGAATGCCTTCCTTCAAGCCTGAAATGAATGCCTTCTAGCGAACCTGAAATGACCACCTTCCTTCAAGCCTGAAATGAATGCCTTCTTGCAAGTCTGAAATGACCACCTTCCTTCAAGCCTGAAATGTATGCCTTCTTGCGAACCTGAAATGAATGCCTTCCTTCAAGCCTGAAATGAATGCCTTCTAGCGAACCTGATATGACCACCTTCCTTCAAGCCTGAAATGAATGCCTTCTAGCAAACCTGAAATGAATGCCTTCCTTCAAGCCTGAAATGAATGCCTTCTAGGAAACCTGAAATGACCACCTTCCTTCAAGCCTGAAATTAATGCCTTCTAGCGAACCTGAAATGACCACCTTCCTTCAAGCCTGAAATGAATGCCTTCTTGCGAAGCTGAAATGACCGCCTTCCTTCAAGCCTGAAATATATGCCTTCTAGCGAACCTGAAATGAATGCCTTTCTTCAAGCCTGAAATGAATGCCTTCTAGCAAACCTGAAATGAATGCCTTCCTTCAAGCCTGAAATGAATGCCTTCTAGCGAACCTGAAATGAATGCCTTCCTTCAAGCCTGAAATGAATGCCTTCTAGCGAACCTGAAATGAATGCCTTCCTTCAAGCCTGAAATGAATGCCTTCTAGCGAACCTGAAATGACCACCTTCCTTCCAGCCTGAAATGAATGCCTTCTAGCGAACCTGAAATGAATGTCTTCCTTCAAGCCTGAAATGAATGCCTTCTAGCAAACCTGAAATGACCACCTTCCTTCAAGCTTGAAATGAATGCCTTCTAGCGAACCTGAAATAAATGTCTTCCTTCAAGCCTGAAATGAATGCCTTCTAGCGAACCTGAAATGACCACCTTCCTTCAAGCCTGAAATGAATGCCTTCTAGCGAACCTGAAATGAATGCCTTCCTTCAAGCCTGAAATGAATGCCTTCTAGCAAACCTTAAATGACCACCTTCCTTCAAGCCTGAAATGAATGCCTTCTTGCAAACCTGAAATGAATGCCTTCCTTCAAGCCTGAAATGAATGCCTTCTAGCGAACCTGAAATGAATGTCTTCCTTCAAGCCTGAAATGAATGCCTTCTAGCGAACCTGAAATGACCACCTTACTTCAAGCCTGAAATGAATGCCTTCTAGCGAACCTGAAATGACCACCTTCCTTCAAGCCTGAAATGAATGCCTTCTAGCGAACCTGAAATGACCACCTTCCTTCAAGCCTGAAATGAATGCCTTCTAGCGAACCTGAAATGAATGCCTTCCTTCAAGCCTGAAATGAATGCCTTCTTGCAAACCTGAAATGACCACCTTCCTTCAAGCCTGAAATGAATGCCTTCTAGCAAACCTGAAATGACCACCTTCCTTCAAGCCTGAAATGAATGCCTTCTTGCAAACCTGAAATGACCACCTTCCTTCAAGCCTGAAATTAATGCCTTCTAGCAAACCTGAAATGACCACCTTCCTTCAAGCCTGAAATGAATGCCTTCTAGCGAACCTGAAATGAATGCCTTTCTTCAAGCCTGAAATGAATGCCTTCTAGCAAACCTGAAATGAATGCCTTCCTTCAAGCCTGAAATGAATGCCTTCTAGCGAACCTGAAATGAATGACTTCCTTCAAGCCTGAAATGAATGCCTTCTAGCGAACCTGAAATGAATGCCTTCCTTCAAGCCTGAAATGAATGCCTTCTAGCGAACCTGAAATGACCACCTTCCTTCAAGCCTGAAATGAATGCCTTCTTGCAAGTCTGAAATGACCACCTTCCTTCAAGCCTGAAATGAATGCCTTCTTGCGAACCTGAAATGAATGCCTTCCTTCAAGCCTGAAATGAATGCCTTCTAGCAAACCTGATATGACCACCTTCCTTCAAGCCTGAAATGAATGCCTTCTAGCAAACCTGAAAGTAACACCTTCTTGTGAACCTGAAACGAACTCCTTCTCTTCTGAACGAACACTTTACAACAGCAAATAAGCATAACAGCACCCAAGACTGTTGCCGATCGACAATTGACTGCAATGGCTTTTGTCACCCAAGAAAAGACACCAAATGACTCATGCGTCTTCTTCATGTAGTCCTTGGTCGAGTCCATTATGGTACTCCAAGGTGTGCCTGGCAACAACACACACACACAGTTCGAGGACACTTCCGTGCATGCTCATTACAACAAGTAGCATTTAAGGCCTGGTTTGAACTTACATCCCATTTGGTGCTCTAGGCACAGGGGATCCCTGAAATCACCTGTTCATTATAGTAAGTACCTGATGTCTTTTTGCTATTCTTTACCTTTAAAAGAGCCAGCATTATGCATTTAATCTATGTTAAGGAATTGTATCATGTCATAATCCAAATTATTATTTGAAGATAATTTCTGCATTCACATATAGCATCATTCCATAGAATTTTGCTAAATTAAACTGTTCATGTATGGACTGTTGTCTTTTAGTGAAAAATCAACTTTTCTTTTTTTGTAAAATGTAAAAAAATATGTTCCTGAATCAATTTCTTCCTTGGCAAGTTAATGGCTTTTCTCGTTTCCCTCTATGTGATTATGAAGGATCTGATTATTGCTATCAAATTTGATTATCGCTTGAATTCAAGCAGCAGAACTAGCCTGAACTTTTGGTCAAAATTATCAAGCAGAACATTCATTAGCCCTAAATGTAAGCTGTGTTATCTCTTATACAAATAATTTGATTTTTTTGTCTATGGAATAAGGCTAAACTTAATTTCACACTCACCTTTATCATGATAGGGGATTAGTTTGATTAATACTAAGTTAAAACTTAAAAGTTGATACCAAACATTTGCTTATGAAATCTCACCTAACACAAGCACCAGATAGAAAAGAAGCCCCCACCAACCCCTAAATGCAGCTCCAATTCAATTAACCTTTCACCTCCATTAATATTAAATCAAATGGGGATAGGGGATGCTGATGTATCTTCAAGCAACCTATGCCCTTGACTTTTCACCCAGTTGAGCTTTTAGTCCTCATATATGAGCAAGCTTGTCTCAATACCTACAGTCTCAGACCAGTATGATGTTTTGGGCCCAAGGAAGAGTTCTGTTGTCTTAAATTCAGGGTAGACAGGATATGTACACTTAGAGGATCACAGCTGTATATTTTTTTATTATTTGTTCCTTTCTCATGGGTGCAAGAGGCAAATGTCTTCTGGGTTTGGGCATCATCCACCTGATAGTCAGGGATCCGAATCTTTGAGTACCTCTAAAGGTGGTCCTCCTATCAGCAGGTGTATAATATCAGGGTGCTATATTACTACCATTTTGTGAGCAGGTTCTGGTCCATCCAATAATTTTCTGTCAGGCCTCTTGATGACATGATGAAGGGTACTGCTATGGTAGTATCTTTGGATGATTCAATTCAGGTTATAGATGCAAGGATCTCCTATGGATGTGACTAGTTCAATACCTAATCTTCTGCTGAACACATTATTACCTACATATGAATGCAACTAAACTAAACAAAATTATCAAACGCAACTTCACAAAAATGAAAGTAGACCCCAGGATCATAATCTCCTACATCAATATGAGGGGCCTATGAGGTGGAACACTATCTACAGGATTTCATGACTGATCACCTATTCCTGTCGGAAAATGACCTTAATAACCCTATCCCACTGCAGGAGCTTGCAATCCTGACCTACTCACCCCTAAGGTGTTTTAGCTTGTAAATGAACAAACCAATACCCAAGGAAAAAAAAAAGCGTAAAAAAAAGAAAGAACTAAGAACATGTACTTCCGGCGAAAATAATTGTCTAGAATCAAAGTTAAGAGTCCAAATAAAAAAAATTCTGGCATGAGTAAAGTAAAAATAACTAAGCAAAGTACTCAATATGCTAAGGGGAGCAAGCTAAGTAAACCTAAAGAGCCAGACAAACCTACCTAGGTTTTACCTACGCGGATAGTCAGGGTAAACTGGCTCATTACGATCCATGTTTACCCTGGTGATCCACATAGGTGAAACCTAAGTAGGTTTGTTTGGTTCTTTAGGTTTACTTATATATATATATATATATATATATATATATATATATATATATATTGTAATTTAACTGATTTAAAATATGGTTTCTTCACAGGAATTACCATGTTTCGAAAACCGAAGCTAAAAACTTCAAATTTAATTATGTAATTAAATTAAAAGCATTAGTTCTGTTTCATCTTCAAGCGAATTTTAGAATAACGTATTTTTAAAGTTACTGAGTTTTAAATGAACATACAATTCATATTTTTTTGCTTCCAAGGATACAGAGAAATCCAATCATTTAGACAGGGTTGGTAGTGTGTTCTTTTTTGTTTTGTAAAAATAAAAATATCAATAAGAACACTGGATTATATATCTTACTGTCCTTTCTTTTTATTTTAATATATATATATAAAAATGAATCTAAATATATATATATATATATATATATATATATATATATATATATATATATATATATATAAATGAAATAATAATAAAAACAAAGGAATATTAATATACAAACCAGTGTGTCTGAAGATTTTAATTTTTTAATATTTTTTATTGTTCAATATATATATATATATATATATATATATATATATATATATATATATATATATATATATATTGGTGCTCTTATGGTGAGGCCATGATTGCTGAAGAACTGGTGCGAGAATATTCCATACCCAGCATGTGCTAAATTGATCATGCTGTCAATGTTTTCTTCACAGGTGACATTATTCAAGATGATGCTGCTAAGGTAGGAGAATTCATCAATAACTTTTACCATCTATCTATTGATGTTGATGCTGACGTCCAGTGTTGCTTGTCCAGTAGCTGGCTGGATGAGAATCTTTATCTGTTTGACATTGACCTGCATCCTGAAGTATTTTTAGGTCTCATTATACAGGATTGCTGACCTCTGGAGGTTAATGACAGTCTGGTCTGCAGTTGCATTGTTGTCAGCATACTCAGATTGAATTGAAAAGCACAAAGAGGATCTGCAGCTGTATCAACTACACACACTCCTCTGTGACTCTGGCTCATGACTCTTCAAGAGCAGGCTGCGCCTTCACAGCCATCTCTGACAACACCATCTTCACAGCCATCCCTGATACCACCACCAGGTGGAGAAAGGAAATAAGGAGAGAGGACGATGATCCCAATGCTCAAATGTGGGCAGGTGCTAACTTAATATATATATATATATATATATATATATATATATATACATATATATATATATAAGCATACTTTAAGCATTATACTCTGTGATATCGCGGCCGCCTTTGGCCACACCTTAAACCAGAAGAGAAGAGGTCATTTTGACCATGACCTTTCAGTTGTTCTTCCTACACACTGCTAATTACGTGGTAGAGACTTGATAATTACCTTTTTAGTTCAGTTGTAATATAATTCTAAGTATTTTTAGGCCTTGGTTTTCATATAGCAAATCTCGACTCATTTTTTAGATAGATTTTTACAGTATTACCTGTACCAATTCTGTTGCTAGTCTCCCTTACAGGAATATCAACCACTGGGCTGCATATTAAGTTAAGCTCCCATTATTTTTTGTCTACCAACTTGCTAGTCTCCCTTACCACAATACAATGACTTCTAATACAGTAGTCTGTACGCAGGTCTCCGGCCAGGAACGTCGACCACCGGGCTGCATATTAAGTTACGCTCCCATTTTTTTTTTGTCTACCAACTTGATGATAATTGGAAACTTTTCCTTCTCTCTTTACTTTGTCTCTTACTTCTGGCTCCTTGCCCATATTCGACTCTCGGCATTCCGTCCCTACTGTCTGCTCGCACATCATCCATAACCTTTCCCATACACTACGTTTGTAATTATTCACGGGAGGTTTCGATATCGGACTTGACCAGCAGACACACAACGCCAGCACTGGATTTTCAATATGCCCAAACAACATCGCAACGCCAGCTCTCCTTTCTCATCTGCAACGACCAGCAACGATCATCTGTAACGACCAGCAGTGACCACCTGCAACGACCAGCAATGATCATCTGCGATAACCAGCAGCAACCACCTGCAACGACCAGCAGCGATCATCTGCAATGACCAACATCGACCTCAACTACGACAACCAGCAGAGATCATCTGCAATGACCAGCAGCGACCACCTGCAATGACCAGCAGCGATCATCTGCAATGACCAACATTGACCTCAACTACGACAACCAGCAAAAATCATCTGCAACGACCAGCAGCGACCACCTGCAGCGACCACCTGCAGCGACCAGCAATGATCATCTGCAACGACCAACCTCGACCATCAACATCTGCATCTCTACCTTTCTGATAACCTTTATTTCTTTCTATAATAAATTAGTATATATCCTATATATTCTTGTTCTGTTGTCTGTGTTGTTACACCTTGTCAGATTTAACGTCTTTGAAATGTTATCGGGCCTCTTGTGACCTCATCACTTTTGCGATATGGGGGCGCTCGGGTCGCGCTTTCATATCGCGCCCCTCTCCAGGGGATCTGCTACAGTGGATACTCATATTTGAGTAGATGCTCCATTAAGCAATATATTTATTTAATCTTGTTTTCTGGTCTGAATATTTATGAAGTCTCATTCAACAAAAAAACATGCAACTCTCCAAGATATATTTATCCCTAAAGAATAATATGTAAATGGATAAAATTCTGTTATTTTGTTAAATAAAAATCCATTTGGTTAGGGAAAAAGATATATATATATATATATATATATATATATATATATATATATATATATATATGTATATTTAGGTAGCAATCCTTTCTTTATGCATGTTTCATCAAAAACGACAGACAAGGTACTATGGTTAATTTTTTTCTTTAAATTTTCTTGTGTTCTAACAAGAGCTTTCTTTTCTGGACAAAGGGTGTGTAAGAACTGTCCAAATGTTTTATATTTCCCATTGCTTTCAGCTATACCTTTAATCATTATCAAGGATTATTCGATTTTTCAGCTTGAGTGTATGCGTTCTCTATATGTCTTAGTGTGTAGTAGGGATGTTTTTAATTTCCGAGTATGGTTAGCACATTATGGCTTTGTTCATAGTTAATATTGTTAAGAGCAAGCTTTTTCTTTTTTATTATTTAAGCTTCCATTATTTTTAGTCTTTTTTTGGAGGTGGGTGCAGTTTTTTTTTTTTTTTAAACATTACACCCTGAGCAAAGCGTGAAGCCACTAGGATGCAGGGGGTTGCAGAAGATTTGGAGTGAAAACAGATAGAAGTGATAGAAGAAAAGATGTGGAGAAGGATAGTGGATAGATCAAGGTAACTGAAGATGTCAATTGACATTACATTTAAATAGTTGGAGATTATAGCTCTCAGAGAAACAGTAATAAAGAGACTAAAAATAATGGAAGCTTTAATAATCATTGTAAAAAAGAATATGTGTATGTAGTAGTAATAGTAGTAGTAGTTTGGTTTTGGTTTGGTTTGTTTTACGACATATCAACCTCAATTGGTTATTTCATGTTGAAAAAATAATTATTGCTGGTAATAGTTTTTTTTTTTAAAAATGTATTGCTGATAATATTTTTTTCCTTCAAAAATCTATTTCTGGTAATATTTATTTTTTTCAAAAGTATATTACTGACAATAATGTATTGTTGGTAATAATTTTTTACAAAGTATTTCTGGTATTAAACCCTTTTCTTCATACTTTCATAGTATTTTGACCCCAGTTTGGGGGTTAACTATATGCTCATAGCTGGGACCCTAACAGGTGCTACCATCCCGTCAGGGTAGACCTGGGAACACCAGCAATTAAGTGGTGCTTCCACACTCCTCAAAACCTCCTGATCAGAGGCCTTACCCTTACCCTGGATGCGGATGTAGTTTATCGTCATACCCAGGACGAAATAGTAGTAGTAAAAGTAAATAATGGTTGTCCTTCAATTGAAAAGACTTTGTTTTTCAATTCCTCAGTAGATCTGAGAGTGGTTCTGCAACTCATTTGCATGCACAGAATTCTTAGCAGTGGTTACACTGAATATTGTCAATGATTAATTGATGAATTTTCAAAACAATTTTATATAGTAGGAGTTTATTGCAGGAAAATAGTTGCACTAAATTAATCCAACTCTTGACCTGAGAAGACCTTATCTGGTGGTATGAAGAACAGGTACAACAGGAAGATGTCGAGGAAAACAATGTAATATATATGTAGATATAACATATATGTAGATATAACATATATGTAGATATAACATATATGTAGGTATATTAATGCAAGTTTTCCCAAATTTAAAATATAATTTACCATTCCTGGGATAAATGAAAATGATTGGATTTTTACCTTTTAAATTTCTTTCTTTTCCATCAACACACCGCATTACCACATTTACACACACACATATATATATATATATATATATGCACTCGCATAAGTAACTGAAGATTTGAATGGACAATTTTAGTCTTTGCTTAATAATAATTCAATCAATATTTGCTTCTCATCAATATTTCTTCGTTAACTTATTAAATAATGTTCTTTTATTCAACTGAAACGTCTCGTGATTAAGTTTTGGCATATGTGTTGCAAAGTGTTGTTTCTTACCTATGACCAAGAATGTTGGAAAGATCTGTATATATAGTGAGGGTTTTGTGTCATTAATTATTTGTCTACATCTTTAGATGGTAAGATAAAAATAAAAAATGGTAAGCAAAGCATGCACTCATCAAAAACTAAATAAGCAAAAATGTTTTAAAGCTGATTTTTATGTTAACTGAACGGCTAAAAGATAAGAAGGAAAAATTCCTCCAAATTCTAACAGTTTCTGATTTAATGTTCATTCAGACATTTATATAAACTTGGAATTATACAAAAGGTTTCTGAATATACAAAAAGAAAATAAATAATACTGATTTCATTGTTACTAATATTTACTATTGAAAGCACACAGACTTACAGAGTTAGGCACAATTTGACTCTAAGTAAAATGTGGCCAAGAGGTGAGGCATGTCAGATCCAATGATGCTTCCACATAGGGGATGCATGTTCGAATCCTGCCAGAGGATGCAGATTATTTATCTGCCAAGATTTCTCAAAGATTCTGGCTGGCACTTCTGGTAATTGGATAGAAAATACTGTTTAATTAAAAAACAGAGCTTCTACTTCAATATAAATAACCATAAAAAAATAATGTTTAAACGAAATAAAATAAAAAATATATCACATTCAGTCCATTTCCTATATATATATATATATATATATATATATATATATATGTGTGTGTGGTGTGTGTATGTTTAGTTAAAAATGACTGACAATGTACTTCAGTTAAGCTTTTTATTTAATTTTTCTTCTGTTCATACAAATGTTTTCTTTTCTGGACACAAAGTGTGTAAAAACTGATCAAATTTTCTGCATATTCAAGCACTTTCTGCTATTCTTTTAGCAGTTATCAAGTACGGTTTTTATTTTTAATTTTTAACTGAGTATGTGGTGTTGTTTTTATGTAATTGTTTGAAGTCATAAGAATGTTTTATTTTCCAAACATGGTGTGGCTGTGTTTGTAGTTAATGCAATTCTGTGCTGGATTTTTCTTTTTTATTATTACGGTTTCTATCATTTTTAATCTTTTTCTATGTATGGTTCAGTTTGTTATACTTGTATTTTCTACTAGTTTGTTTTGGATGGAGATTAGTAGGTTTTTGTTGGTGTTTAGTAACATTAACTATGAACAGGGCCAGCCATAATGCACTGACTATGTGTGGAAAATAAAACATTCCTATAACTTTCAAACACATACATAAAAATCTTCCACAAATTCATTTAAAAATAAAAAATAAAAATCCCTCTTGATAATGGCTAAAAGAATAGCCAAAAGATATGCAAAATATGCAGAACTTTTGCACAGTTTTTATGCACTTTATGTTCAGCAAAAAAAACACTTGTACAAACACAAAAAATTGTATAATGAGCTTAATCACAGTACCTTGTCAGTTACTTTTAAAGAAACCTGTATAAAAAAGGGTTTGCTACCCAAATACACAATTATATATATATATATATATATATATATATATATATGCAATATAAAAATGATATCTTGCTCAACATTTCCTGTGTCTGTGACTTGCAGATTGAAATGTGCAGTGTTTTAGCTCTACTATTTATACAGCATGTAGCTCAGCTGCTTTCTCAAGGGCCTGTACTTTATAATGCTCCATGGGGTTGAGGTCAGGAGATTGGGGCACCCATGACATAACACTCACCTGCTTCTCATCAAAGTATTCCTTCATCATTTTTTATTTGTGACAGGGAGCATTATCCTGCATAAAAATGAACTTGGTGGGGTCGATTTGCACTCTTTCAACAGAAGGGAGCAGACAAGTCTCTAAAATTCTCTTGTACTGCTCTCTCCTGAGGGTCTTTTCAATAGGTTTTAAGAAACCAGTTCCATGAAAAGAAAAGCATCCCCAGAACATTATACTGAACGGATGCTTGACAGTAATTACTGCTAAATTCAAAGAGCTTTCAAAGCTTCTTCTTCGGATTTTAGATAACTTATCCTTTGAATTTAACTCAACTTTCATTTCATCGGAGAAGAGAACATTTAGTAAAAAAAATCAGTTGATTCACTTTTATCGAACAGATATATATATATATATATAAAGAGAGAGAGAGAGATGAGATTCAAATAGCTTTTGTCAGAGATGATTCCTTGAGTGTACAAAAGGCATCTTCTAAGGTGTTAAATAAACACCCTACTGTTAATTTTTGGATTTTTCTCATAACCCAATACCAGAGCTTATTTTCAGTTTTTACTTGATTTCAATTATTTTTTGACTATTCAAAGTTGCCCTACTCTGTGGATTGTAGGAAAATTTTGTTTTGAAATGGACAGTGGTGGGAAAGCATTGCACCACAAACTTTGTGAAATATCTCATAAGTTTGATCCATTTGAATTACATATATATTTTTTTTAATCATTTCACCTCAAACAAGGCAATGAAGCCACTAAGACACAGAGGGTTACTGAATGCATAAGAATAAGAAAATTGTTATTATGCAGCAAGAACAATAAAAGAGATTTTCAAGAAGACAGTAAATAATGAACAACATTGCATTTAAATTTTTGAAGATCAAAGTTGGCTGGAAAGCATGAGGCTGGAAGTGTGTTCCTTGAGTGAGAAGTGCAAGAGAAGAAACTGTTAGCATAGAACCTATGGTTGCCAAGCTGACTCTAAATTGATGAGATCATGTCAATCACTTAAATTCATAAAGTCTACGTACTATAATCAGAATAATTACCATGAAAGTTTTTAATTATTTCTCAACCACCCTGTTTATTTAATACATTAATATTACATTTTCTGGTTCTTTCACCCTGCCCTTTCCACATTTAATATGTTCTTCTACTTTTATTTGGCACTTGAGAATATTTTGTGTATTTTGTTACAAGAATGAGAATGTTTTAAAAGGGCCATTTTGATGAGTGAACATTGGATTTTTTTTACTCATTTACATTTAAAATCTTTTTAGATTTTTGAAATTTATGTAATTAACTGAAAATCAGGAAAAAAAGAGATTATCTGTGGTCAGGAACTAAAGCAAAGTTTTATTGAGAGAATAAAGTTATGTATATTATATTTTTTCATATTTTCAGTCCCTGATATTTTATTTTTGGTTGAAATTGATAACATTAAAGTACAACTTGGTTCACGTAATCAAGCCATGTAGAAAACACATTTGCTGGTTACTGTGTTTCATTGTGCAAGTGATTTCATTGGTTAATTAACAAAAAAAAAAATCATCCAATCATATGCTTCCCTTCTTTTTGCAAGCAATTTTCATTCCAATTTGGCCTGTCAGTTGAAATTTTTGTTTCACTTGTAATGGCAACATTTTAATGAGAAAAAATTTAGTCAATTTATTAGAAAGAAAAATATTTTCTTTTTTTAAGGGAAAGAAAAGTCACTTTAAAAATTTAATAAGGTTCATATTTTTGAGGTATGAAATTGTGAATCTGTTATTTTTTTTTCTTTTAATGCAATTCAATCAAGACTTGGTTAAATGATGGAGATTACTATCCAACCTCCTCCTTGTCCTACACACTTTATTCTTGATAATGTGCAGACCATCTGTTACAACTCTAATAGTATCATTCACATTAATTTACTGTAATTGATCCAAAGGCTACTGAACAATTAGTCAGGTTATGATCTGGGCCCAAATTATAGCACAGTTTATATAAAAGTGTATAAAACTATAGCTCAGCTATTAAATGTCATTCTATTGTTGCGAGTTTCTAAAAGATTCTCGGTATAATTGCTGAATCATAATGGATTCTTTTTAATAATAATTTAACAAATAAAGAGAAGTTTCAATAAATTTTGTTATTAGATTTTAGACTTTCTTTTTTAGATTTAATTTTTGCTATTTAAACGTGATTTAGTCACAGTCACATTTTAAAAACACGTATTTCAGAAAAAGAAAAATGTTCGCTATAAATCAATTAAGTAACTATTTTAATATGGTAAAATAATTTTTCTTTCTCCGCTGATTTCTGATTTTAACAAATATTAGGTTATGTTTTAAATTTACAGGACTTGCCTAAAGAGCAAAAAAATTTCCCAGAGCACTTGTGAGTGTGATCATTTAAACGGGTTGTCTTATATATATATATATATATATATATATATATATATATATATATATATATATATATAATGATGTTAATTATGTATAAGGCCCAAGAGCCAGTTGAGGTAGAGGGTTACAGAGTAAGAGGCACAACCTTCCAAACAAGGTGATAATGCCACCAAGACATAAGGGGCCAATGGAAGTGAAAGAGAAGGAAAAGACTTTAGAGGGATCTGGAAAGCCAATACCAAACATGAAACAATGGATAAACCTCTACTCCTGTTCAAAAGAGTGTGAACTAGATGATAGGCAAATATGTATATATAATATGTGTGCATGAGTGTGTGAATAAAAAGTCAGATATAAATAAAAATATATCTGTAAAAAAAACAATATGAATAAAGTTAGTCATTATTCATATATATATATATATATATATATATATATATATATATATAAAAGTGAACATTGAAGTCAACACTCAGAGTCAACATACTGTTTCATGCTAAATGAAATCGTCAGGCCATGAATGTTGGATTTTTCTTCGACTATTTATTTATTTACTTATTTTTTATTTTGTATATTTTTACTTACTCTATAATCATAAACCGGAAGAGGAAAGAGTAATCAGGATGACAGTGGATAGTGATTGACATTGCATTTAACTTTTTGCAGCAGGAAATTATTTAAATTTTAAATCTACCCAGATGTTCAAATTGTGATAATTTTTGAAACATTGTATATACTATAGTAATTTTAAACAAAGATTCACTTGTTCTTTTCTATAGATTTTTAAATTTATAGCTTAATTAACAGAAGCTACAAGTGGCCAGAAATTGTGGAGTGACATGATCATCAACATTCTGAAGGAACAAAGCTGATCATGTTGAAGAAGAACAGAAGCTAATAACCTTCTCTTCTCTAGAAGCATATATTCAAAGAATTGATCCAGAACTCTTTCCATTGTATGAGCAGACCAATGAAATTGCCTAATAAATAATTTAAAACCTTACTATCAACAATAACAACTCACCTGTAAGATCCAAATTATGGCCCTTCAGGAATTCTTAAATTCATGAATAATAATTATATCAGAGATACCACCACATGCTTATCAAAAAGACTTCCTTTACATCTCTCGGATCATAGCTTCATTAGGACCCATTTAAACATGCACGGAGACCTAGCAACCTCTCTCTGCAACATACTTGTTAAAAATATGACAATAATAGCTTCATCCACATGTAAAAAATGGTTAAAAATAATAGAAACATTAATAATAAAAAAATAAGCCAACACACAATAATATCAGTTATAAACATGAACACAACTTGTTGACCATGTTTGGAAATTAAAAAAAAACAAAAATCATTTCCATCCTTACAGATATATATATATATATTAAAATCTATATATTCAGTTGAAAAACATCCTTGATAATATCTAATAGAATAGTCAGAAGAGCTCAGATATATAGAACATTTATACAGTTTTTACATACTTTATGTTCAGAAAAGAAAAAAACTTGTTCAGATGCAATAAAAATTGCAAAAAAAATTTAACTGCAGTATCTTGTCAACTATCATTAATGAAACACACACACACACACACACACACATATATATATATATATACATATATATATATATATATATATATATATATATATATATATATATATATATACACACATATACACATGTGTGTGTAAGTGAACCTGCATTCCTTTGTCGTTAGGATTCCTATGAATCTATATCTGCTAGCTTCTGTTTTCTACTTGAAATATAAGCAACGTTAATTTTTGAAAGGATTTTTTATCTCATAATTTTTTCTTAAATTAAATATTATATTTAATGTTGTATTTAAGTTCTGACATGCTTTCATTAATTCAAATCTTGTCCTGTCAAACTGGCCTCCATGGCCAGACTGGTAGAGGCACACTTTCACACACACACACACACACACACACACACACACACACACACATAGATATTGATGCATGTTTCATTAAATAATATAGACAAGTGTTGTCTATTTATTGTATGTAAATTCTTTTCATAAGCTTAATAATATTATCATTAAATGAAGAAAGAAAATCACAATATTGATACATATTTTTTAATCCTATCTAAGCTTTCGGCTTACATAAGCCATTATCAAAGATGACAATTACTGCACAATATATTAAGCAATACATGGACAAAACAATAATGATAATCTGTTTACATGGAAGATTTCTAAGCAATGACAAACTCATGGATATAAAGACGCTGGAAGTGAAAATCGCACCGCAGCTTATGACGTCTCACATGACCACGCGAGAGTGAATTTGAGAAGTATTAAGTATGGGAAGCTGTTGGTATAAATATTATTAGCATCCTTCTGTTACTAATTATAGGCATTTAAGTATATTTGTGGAGATTTCATAGTTTATTTTATTCATTATTTTGTTATTTTGATGAAAAATAAAGTTTGAATGTGTAAAAGTGCTCAACATCAGGGATAGAGCATGTGTAAATATAAGAGAGGACACTAAGGTCAACACTGGGTATTGACAGCCTGTTTCATACAGGAACACGATCTTCAGACCATGTTTGTTGGGTGGCAGCACAACTCTATAAGCTGATCAGTGGGGTATTATGTGTGGCAAGGTCTGACATAATATAGATAAAAAGTTCTGGCATATATAATCAAGCTACTACCCATGAAGTTTGTGTTCGAACAAGAAACAGACTGTCGACACTCAGTATAGACTTCAGTGTCATATATATATATATATATAATGGAATAACTGACAAAATTTTGATTATTTATTTAAATTTGGAGTTAATATATTATAGAAATCAATAAACATTAAAGAAAATGTTTTAAAGAGATTATTCCTTTTTTTTCACTCTGCATTTCCTCAAAGATTTTTGATGAATCTAGATACTTCTTTAAGCCTCCCTACTTTGAACCATTTCAACTGGTTTTGTCAGATAATGCTGTAATTTAGTGTCCAGAAGATCACAATATTTGATAAAAATGTTTTTCAGCCACAAATTTCTGGCAAATATACCAATGAAAAAGGAATGAGACCAAGCAAAGATATAAAGAATTCTTTTTACGTTGTTTTTTAATATTTCATGTTGAATATATGGGGAAAATAATGGCTGTACCGCTATCACGTGATGAAGTCATTATCATTTGATGTATGTAAATTCAGAAACACATAACACTGCTGAATTGGTTGGAATCGATAGATTTTCCATTGGCATCAATCAGAAATTTTTATTAACTTGTCTACTGAATGCATATCTATCGACCCTCCTTTTTTATTTATTTTGATTTTGTTTTTAGGATTGGCTCTTAATTCGGCATTTTCTGTTGACTGCATGATTTGTGTTTTTTAAAATCCCAATATCTCACCAATTTTTTTTTTAACTGTGTTCTGGGGTTTATCATCCACTTTGTAAGTTTGCTTAGTTTTATATCTGCAAATTTTATTGCCAACTGCCTTCCATTCTTTAAAACATTAAGATACTTTCAGAGATTTTGATATATGAACGTGATTATGGCCCATTTGATGCTAAAGGTGCCCAGCTATATTTGTTATTTACACTTTTTATTGGCTGATTTAAACTATTTAAAGCTATTACATTTGGTAGTCCAAAATAAAGGGAGATGAAAATAAAATAAACATCCACATTTTAACTGTTTTTCATTGTTTTGAATTGATGTGTTTCTATTATTAAATAAATTCTTCAGATTCTATTCTCTATTATTAAAACATAACTGTTATTCTTTCACATTATATTTTGGTTATCTGCAGCCACTGGTAAGCAGTATAATAATAATAATAATAATAATAATAATAATAATAATAATAATAATAATAATAATAATAAATTGAAGATACTATTTCTACTAATATGGGGGTATTTAAACAAAGCATTAAATATGTCAATGACTTGTATTACTGTAACAATGGAATATCTCATTATGAAGTGAGGAGATCAGATTGCTAATTCATTGCCTTTTATTTTGAGTTTTTGTCTTAACTTCATTTAATTGAAAAGTTGTCTTTATTAGAAGAAACTGGACTAAAATAAAAAGAAACAGTTTTTGTAAATCACCTCAGCAATTTCTGGGATATAAAAATCTTGGATTTACACTTCATCTGCTTTATTTTTTGACAAGGGTCAATTTTACACACCGTCAACCTTCCATAAGTTCAAGCCTCAACGTCAGCTTCACAATTTAATGGAATTTTTATTATTCTGCTAATAACTAGAAATGATAAAGTAGTTTTTAAATTTGGGGCGATAATTAAAATTGTTTTTTTTGGGGGTGATGGTCCTGGAGGAATAGTAAAAAAAAGTTACTCTAGGTTTTGTTATGTTCCTTGTTGTTTTTACTACAACCTTTTGATTGATATGTTTATAGAATTTAAAGGTTTATGTATTTGCATATCCTTTAGGTGCATTCACATCTGATAAATAGAGAAGAAACATACAAAAATTTGATTTTCTACTACACACTCTTTATTCTTTTTATGCTGACTGTAGGGAAACAAAATTCTTAATGTCTCTTGGGTATCTGTCTATATTTCTGAGATGAGGTATTATGTACACTATTTACATTATTCGGACTATTGTCCTCATCTTTGATGCCATATTTATCACAAAGTTTCAGCTTTTGTATGCTCTTGAAGAACGCCAAAGCGTACAACGGCCGTAACATTGTGATAAATATGGCAACAAAGATGAGGACAAAAGTCTGAATAATGTAAATAGTGTCTCTTAGGTATGTTCGTCTTCCTTTTCATCCAAGAATTAGAGTAAGTAAGTATAAGGATTGTATTAATAGTCAAGCTCAAGTTAAACTTGTCCAAAGTTGGAACAACCAAAGGAAGGTTTACTTACTTCATAACTGGAGAAGGGGTAAACATGGTTATAGGATGTTCATTCTTTTTCTTTGTTCAGAAGTTAGGATAAGTAAGTGTTAGCATTGTTAAAATGGTCAGACTTGCATCAGCCTTGCACTGATTTGGAACAACCAAAGAGAAGCCTAATTTATTTTGTACTTTTGGTTATGGGGACTGATAAATGCTTGTCCTTGGCCCATATGCATTCTTCTTTAGCCTTCAGGCTGTGATCAAAGTGTTGTATCTGCTCTTCATCTTTCTGCTATGTTTTGCCCTTCAGTTAGTTCACAGAAAACTTTGAGGGATACCTCAACCAGGTGATTCCAACTTTGTGGCAGCACCAAACTCATTGCACTAATGAGGAACAGTTGGCGGAAAAATCTGATGTATGGTCATTGAAATACTGACTTTAGGCACTGGATCTGATCAAGACATAATCAGGACCCTCTTGTACATGGATTTTGAAATTATTTTTCAAGTAATAAAATATTCAACTGGAGAGAGAATCTATGATTTCCTAGGCTTTACCAACAAATAATGCCTGTAATTTTTGTAAAGATTCTCACAACACAGAAAGAATGATTCATTTTTATCCCCTTCTTTAAGAAAAGTTATTTTTGTTTTTTTGGATATGACAGATTCTGGGGAAAATAACAAATAAATACAATACATTTTTGGTCAAAATACACAATTCTGTGATCTTTTAACACCTGTCAAAAACATTGACCTTTATGATGCCTTGTGACCTTTATAGCACTTACCAATAAGAAACATGTATTAGACTCATTATCCTTCTGCACACAAAAAATTATAAATCATTTCGTAAGGCTTTTTTACATATTACTTTATGAGACATTATTCAATTAAATTCAATCAAATTATTTTCTTCTATCTGTTTGTGTTGGAGTCTAACTGTGTGTAACTTTGATTATGTCTATATGTATGTGCTATCTCATGTATTTCTATATAATTATGCATGAATATTTGTGAATGTATGTGTGTGCATTCATTTATATGTTTCTACTTATGTGTATGTTTTTCCATGGGTGTGTGTTTATATATGTATGCATGTGTCTTTGTGGCATGAGTGTCTGTATATACATGTTATATATATAACATTCATATATATAACATTCATATATATATATATATATATATATATATATATATATGTGTGTGTGTAGGGTGCATCAGCTATTTGAAAACACATTTTAATAAAAAATTGGGAGATATTACATTAGTCATTTTTTATTAAAATGTGTTTTCAAATAGCTGATGCACCCTACATATATATATATATATATATATATATATATATATATATATATATATATAGATAGATAGATACACCTAGTGAGCCAGACAAACCTACCTAGGTTTCACCTAAATAGATTGTCAGGGAAAGTACGGATATAAATCTAGCATTCAAGTTCAGAGTCCCCCCAAAAAAAATCTGATAAGATTAAGTAAAATAACTAAGTAAAGTGCTCAATACACTAAGTAGAGCAAACCTAATTAAACCTAAAGCCAGTTAAACCTACCAAGGTTTCACCTATGTGGTGCGTCAGTGAATATATAAATATATTCAAACATTATTTTTAAATATAACAGACAATGAATGTCTATTATGTTTGATCATGAGCCATTCTAAGTTTCTTATAGTGGCTTGCCCATATTCTTTCCTGAGTTGGACAACCTTGTGTTTACAGTCAGAGTCTAAAGACCAACATACCAACAAACCATGTGGTGGATTATTTTTTAGGCAGTTAAATCACCTTATATAGCAAAATAATAGACTGGCCAAGTTTGTTTGTTATGATAGAACACACATGTCACTTTTAATTGTTCTGGATTGTATACATCAATGATAAACTACGCGATAACACAGTATAATATCTGAGGAGGGGTGTAGACGTTTTCAAAGACATTTTTCTAAGTTATATGATTTTAAGAATCAGTGTGAAATTTTGAAAATGTAAATTTTATATCAAAGGAAAGAGTGATGGATTTGCTTATTATTTAACAATCATTGGAATTGAAAACATGTGTTGTATCCTGTTAAATTATACAAAATATATAAATTTTCAAAGGAGGTGTAGACTTTTGAAAGCCACTGTAAGTTGTAAATTTGTGATGTGGTTCTATGACATTGTACTACATGAAAGAATGAAATATTAACAACAGAACCATCGCCTGAAATTAAAGCAAATATACAAAGTTTAGAATATAACAGACATTTGTTGTCTGTTGTATTTAACAATATATGTTTGCTGCTGCTCCAATACATTATATATATATATATATATATATATATATATATATATAGAGAGAGAGAGAGAGAGAGAGAGATTTAAGCAGGTTTCATTTAATAATTTTGAGAAGTTTTGTCTGCATATTTTCAGTTGTATCCTTTCATATTAATGGAAAAGTTTTTTTGTGTCATTATTAAAGGAAAAGAGAAAATCATCATATCGACATAGCACAAAGCGTTTTGTTTATTTCAAGACAAATATAGTGTTCATTGTTTTCAAGGACAAATTTTCTAAATTACTCAATAAAACATGTCTCAATGAAAAAAAACATTCTGCCAAAATATACACAATATATATATATATATATATATATATATATATATATATATATATATATGAAATGGATTAAGTCCCACAATTATTTAATATATTTCTATTTATACATTTTTTATAGATATAATTTATTTAAGTAAATACTCTGTTTTTTAATTAAACAGTATTAATTACATTTACCAGCCTGAATGTTTGAGAAATTTTGTAGAAAATATGCATACTTTGAGAGGAATTAAACTAGTAACCCTTATGGGAACTGTCATATAAGCTGGCATGCTGTTACCATTCAGCCACAGAAAAAATTAAAAAAAAACAGAACATTTGCTTAAATAAATTATATCTATAAAAATAATGTTTAAACAAAAAACAGAAAAGATGTTGTCTTATGAACAGAAATTATTGATTGAAGAAAATCTTTGAAGTCGTGTGTTTGTAAACAGTAATTTGAACTTTGCTTTCTCTGTGGCTGAATGGTAAAATGGAATCAACTAAAAATACTATTTAATTACATAAACAGAGCATTTACACAAATATGAGTATCCATCTAAAATAATGTTTAAGCTAAACAAATTAAAATATATATATATATATATATATATATATATATATATATATATATATATATATATAAATATAAAAGTGATGACAGTTTGATTCATGCTTGAATGTAATCTTCATGACTTATATATCGGGTGTAATAGCAGAAGAATTGTCCAATTGTGACATTAAGCTCTAAACCATTGTATCTTAGAAATAATTAAAGATATCTTACTGGAATTCTCTAAGTTTTTTTTTTAATTCTAACTTGAGCAATAAAAATGTATAATTACTCGCTCAGAAGTATCATAATGAAATCAATCAGAAATGAAAATGATATGCTCATCATTAATTAATCATAGCTAAGAATTAAGATCATGAAGGATTGTAATACAGTTCATATATATATATATATATATATATATATATATATATATTATTCCATGATAATTTTCTAACTTATTCAAGATGATCTTTGCCCTCTCTAATCTTCTAATTTTCTATCCTGGAGTAACAAGATGCCTCACACATTTCAAATGTGGTTGGTTCTACACAAAGCCTTCACCACTATAATCAAATTATGTGCTGCTGTCTGGCTGTCAATTCATAAGAACTGACCTGCTTGACCCACATGCATCAAATACAATGGGAGAGTCCACCATATATATATATATATATATATATATATATATATATATATATATATATACATAAATATTTATAAATACAAATATTACTAGGATGTAGAATAGTATTGAAACAAATTTTTGTGTAATTTATTATAGATGACAGTTTATCCATATATATATATATATATATATATATATATATATATATATATATATATATATATATATATACATATATATATATATATATATATAATCATTTTCTTGGGAGTACAAAATTTTATTATGGAAATAAAAATGGCAAGACATGCTTTACCATTCATGTTTAATAGGAAAAGAGGAAAAAAACATTGACCAGCCAACCGGTTTCGCCCTCACTCAACAGAGCTGTTTGTTTATATATATATATATACATACATACATACATACATATATATATATATATATATATATATATATATATGTATGTTATAAATAAAAACAGCAATGTGAGGTTTACCATTCATGATTAAAAAAAAATTAGACCAGCCGACCAATTTCACCCTCACTCAACAGAGCTGAAATCAAGGAAAGTCTAAATATCATAAATATAAAATATAAAACATGAAAAGCATGTGATGAAATAAAGGCAGAATGATCAGATGGCAATCATGTCAAGCCCTAACAGGCATTCCCTCTGTTTATAGAGGGAGGGAAGCCTGGACCTGACATAAATTGTTTCCAACCCCTTTAAAAGTAACACAGAATGAGCATGACTAAGGATGGAGAATGAGTCAATGCTGAAATTGGTGACACAACTTATTTACTTATAAGGTGCTCAGCAATGGTACCATATATGTATGTATGAATGCATATACATATATATATATATATATATATATATATATATATATATATATATATATATATATGTGTTTGTACGTATATATATATATATGTGTGTGTGTATGTATATATATGTGTGTGTATGTATATATATATATGTGAGTGTGTGTGTATATATATATACACACACACACATATATATATATGTGTGTGTGTGTGCGTATGTATGTTTGTGTGCTTATGTGTGTGTGTGTGTGTGTGTGTATTGTTCTTGTTTCAATCTAAATCTAAACGCAAATGTTGGTATCCAAAATCTTCCTAGAAAAATGTCCAATGAAATATTCTATTGATAATGTTTGAATAAAAAAAATAGTACTTTTCAGTCATGCATTTATCATTTTCATATTTCAGATTAACCTTCAGATTAAAATCTTTTGACAACATTAATATTCTTTGAAATGTCACATTAAAAACATATTTTCTCTTGTAAACATTCAAAAACGATAAAAATCAGAAAATAATAAAGAATTTATTTCTGTGCCATTGTTGATAAAATAATCTTTATGAAGTGAAACATAGATGAACTTTACCATCAGAAATTCTGTCAATGCGACCGGACATAAAAATTTTTACATTGTCTTTTGACTCCATTATCAAAATATATATTTGTTTACATTTTTAATGATTTAAGATCTTTTATTTTAATCTATGACTGAAAAGATGAATACTTCATTTAATATTAATCTCTGCAAGTTTTTACACATGAATGAGTTCTAATATTTGTTCAGTTTGATTCTGAATTTTGATCTGGTTTTGAAGAAGAATTGAATTAAATTTTCTTGATTTTTAAGTTGAAATTTTTCATAAGGTGGCATAATGAGAATTACATTCACTTATGCACAAATACTGGGAATTGAATTCATCCATCTCTTCTCCCTCCTGCTATGGGTTAAATAGCAGTACAATCATAGACCCTATTGCCTTGGTTGGCAACCCGACTCTGAAAAAGAAAACTCCAAATTCTGACTAACCTGAGGACGGATGGTCTCCATCAGGCTGTTGTGCCCCTATGACACTAATAGGTTACAGAAATGATGATCTTGAAAATTATTTCCTTATGAATAAGAATTTTATGTAAATCTTAAGATGTTTTACCACATTCCTTTATTTTTTTTCTGTTGTATGCTCCGGCCTTTGTCCGGTGATTGGAATTTTGAACTGAACCCTTTATTTTGTCCACCGGGGTAGATTGTTCTAGCTCCACGTGCCATGCCTCTTCTGGATGACTCAGTATATGGCACATGGAACTAGAACAATTTCCCCCAGTGAATGAAATAAAGGGTTTGGTTCAAAATTCCACTCACCTGAAGAAGGCCGAAGTATATGATGGCTGAAACATTGTGAATATGGCAATGAAGATGAGGATAGTCCGAATAATCTAAATAATGCAAGTAATTATAATATCTCATCTCAGAGATATAGACAGATATTTAACCTATATGCTAATGGTTTCTTCTATTGCACTTCTCACTTGTGGAACTTTCTTCTGGATTCTTGCTTCCCTGTCAACTATGATCTTCAAAATTTTGATGAAACATCATTTTTGTCATTTTCAGTTTTTTTTTAAATCTTGTTTTTTTATTGTTTTTTATTTCTTTCACTCTCAGTAACCCCTTGCATCGTTGCAGCTTTTATCAATTTGTTTGGTGTGAAAGGATTTAAAAAATGAGCCTTAGACAAGAATTGTTCAATTCATGGGATTACTGTTATGCTGTCATCAGTAGCCATCTTTGTGAATATCTATGTGGATGATACAACAGTGTATAGGTGCAACCCCAGAAATCTAGATGACCACAACCTAACAGCTCATCTCACCTCTGATGTTTCCCAGGTAGATTAATGGGGAAAAGGGCTGGCTTGTAAAATTCAATATGTTGCAAACCAAACCAACATTCCACCATCACATAGCAGACTCTGAACTTTCACCTATCATGATGGACAGGTATTCTCTCAAAGATGTTCCTTCTCTTGAATATCTATTGAGACTCAAGCATTTGCAAATGTACTACCACAGATTTGGAATCCACAGGGCAAGAATTTACTCATAAACTTTAGAGGAAGAGAGAACAGGAAATTTTAAACAGAAGACCCAAGGATTGGAATTCTGAGACAAAACCTAATGGAGTTAAAACATTGGTTCATCAATTAAGTGACAAAGTAATTGTGAGTTCAATACTTGGACTGGGCTGTGTGTATTTTGACTCAGTGAAAAAAGGGTGAGCAGTAATAAAAATAGGAACTAGACTAGATGTCCCTAGACATCGGCAGTGGAATAAGAACAGTTGATCCGACCATAGATTAAATAAAAGGTTCAGTTCAGAATTCTCTTTAGGGTATCTGGATTGATATATGCCTGATGAAAGCTGGAGGATACAATGGTCAAAACATTGTGATGATGACAACAAGAAAGATGAGGACAGTGGTTTGCATATAAATAAAACTAATTGCAATAATCAATTAATTATTATGTGAAGGTTTTTATTTAGTTTTGGGTGTTTTTTTTAATTACTAAAATTTTGAAATTTAGTACTCTCATTATTTATTTTAATTAGTCTTCATTATAATGTAGTTTTTATCACATCTTTCTTAGTTGAATTCACTTCAGCCATTCAACCATACTCTTCAACTATTCTATTCAACCATTCCACCATGCTCTTCAACCATTCCACCATTCTATTCAGCCATTCAGTTCAATCAAGCTCATCAATCATTCAACCATTCTATTTAACTATTCTTTTCAAACATTCCACCATTTATTTCAACCATTCCATCATTCTATTCAACCATTCAGTTCAATCATAGTCTTCACCCATTCAACCATTATATTCAACTATTCTATTCAACCATTCCACCATTCTATTCAATCATTCCATCATTCTAGTCAACCATTCAATTCAATCATACTCTTCAACCATTCTATTCAACTAATCTATTCAACCATTCCACCATTCTTTTCAACCATTCCATCATTCAACCATTCAATGCAATCAAACTCTTCAACCATTCAACCATTCTATTCAACTATACAACCATTCTGTTCAAACATTCAATAAGTGTTCTACAGGATCTGAGTTTGGCATTCAACAGAAAAAAATATTTTTACTTTGTTTTTCTTATCATTTTCCAGTAGATTTATTTTCCAATAAAGTTACTTTCCATTCATGTAATGGATATTTCCCTACTGCCTGTATTACCCTCAAGATTTAAAATGGTATTAATTTTCCTATGATAATTCCTATTGAACATATTTTGACTATTTTGGATTGCAAAATAAGACAAATGTCCAGAAAACATTCTACAAACGGTTTTTGAAAGCCTCCTGCTTAAATACCCGGCAAGTGTAATTAGCAGAAAAGAATCAAAACTTAAAAATCTAACAATGGTATCTCATAAATTTTAATTTACGTAATAAAATATTCTTGTATTTTTTTAGAATTTTGATAAATGATCTTTGTTTGAAAATAGAAAAGGTTATTTACTTTTGTTATGTTTCAGTTCAAAATATTGACATTTAAAAATGTTTTTCATTGGTTACTATAATCGTTTCCAATCTGTTGCCAAGTTAGGAATTTTTGTGACCAGAGGTTGACTAAAACAAAAAAAAAAAATTGATCCCAAGCCAGAAGAAAATTGTTTCCCTGGGCAGCTAATTTAGAATTAGTTGAAGGAAAAATATCGACAGGGCATAAAGAATTCTACCTTATATGTTTTTCTTTGACCTCTTTCAGTCTCTCAATATTTCTCTTTGGCAGTCTTTGAATTTACATCCTAAGCAGTGAAAAAAAAATAATGTGTTCTCACCACTTTATTTCTTTCACTGAATCAGAGTGATTTTTCAGCACCTAGGGATTGAACTCACAACTGCCAGGAAACCATATATGTTTTAATTCTCACTTTAATAGCCTGAGGAGCAAGAACTCATACCCTACACTACATAACCTCACAAGAGGTAAATTCAAAACAACACCTTCATAATTGGTAGCAAGTTAATAACAGGTAAAATCAGAAATAAAAATACCTACCTGTTTTCATGTATGATGTGGGCTACAAGCAGTTTTTTCTAGGGAATTTACAACAAAAATAATCATTGGCATCCATCTGCCTCAAGAGGCAGAGTAGTGAGGTGTACTACAAGCCTTGACAGGATATATGGAGAACTAGGGCTGCCCAGATGTCTAGTTCCCCCTCTCGGCTTTGCTAGCAGAGTCCAAAGGAGAGGATAAACCAATAGATTTTTACCAGTGCAGCTACAGGAGTTGCCAGAAGATAGCACAGAGTGCCATCTATACACCTTAGGGGTTCCACTCCAGGTTTGAATTCAGAGTTGTCCTTCTCCTAGCCCATTTGCCATCCAGTGCTATAGAACCCAGTCTGTCCTCCTATTTACCCATAACTGGAGGGAGAAGAAGAGGATTCAGACCTTTCCTAAGGGTACTAGCACGTAAGTGAATGTAATGGATTCAACTGGAATTCGAACTCAGCTCTCCGATTCCTCAATCCAAGCCGCTATCCATTACTCCACCATGCTTCCTCACTTCAAAAAGAATAAACCTTATTTATATATTAGATTGTTTATTTACACTATTTATTTATTAGATTCTTTATTGGAATGGTTGACAAAACAATGGTTAATTGCCAATTGATTCAAACTTTATAAAATGGTAAATAATAAGGATTTCCTTATAATTGATTCACATATTTTAATAATTTAGCAAATGCTTATAAATTTATGAATAAAAAATTGTTTCATATTTATTTCTTTATAAACTGGTAAATGATAAATATTGCATTAGTTTTAACTTTTAATACAATTGTATTAGTTTTTAGAATATTGTAAATAAGAGAGAAAAAACTGCATGCAGAGTGAAAAAGAATCGCTTTGAAAATATCACTCAGAAGCAATTTGCAGATGTAAAAGTGAGAAGTATTTACATTGAAAGAAAAAGAAATGCACTTTTTAATGCAAGTGAAAACAACAAATTAAATATGCAAATGGATACAGACAGCAAAATAATGCTCATACTCAGAAATTTTAGGGAAGGTCTAGGAAAGCCAAAATTGCAAAAGACTTATTGGCATTCTTTTGTGGGCATTCATGCCCACAAAAAAAAACAATGTCAAATGCATGGTTTTCCCTTAACACTGCTATTATTTAAACTACCTTCACTTCTTGGCAATGTTCATCGTTTTAAAAAGCAATGATTAGAATTGTGATAAAACCTAAACATCAAAGTGAATTTATACATTTCCAATATTCTTGAGAATTAACAAAAAAAAAAACATTATTAGATTGTTTATTTACACTATTATATTATTTATTGGAAGTGTTGGCAAAACATTGGCTAAATGCCAATCAAATCAAAAATGGTAAATAATAAAGATTTCCTTAGTGTTGGTTCACGTTTTAATAATTTACTTAGTGTTTATATATTTATGTACAAAATTGTTTTCACATTTATTTCTTTATAAATTGGTAAATGATAAATATGGCATTAGTTTTATATAATAGTAGGGTAGTTTGTTCTAATGCCACTGCCCGTGTCTAGGGATATCTTATTTTTATTACTGCTTAGTTATTGCTCACCTTGTTACCACTGAATCTAAGTTTGCATTACCCTGCTCAGGGATTGAACTCACAATTGCTATGTCACCAAATTCACAAACCAATGCTTTCATCATATAGTCAGAAATCTTATAATAAAGATGAGGACAATAGTCTGAACGTAAATAATGTTAAATCCTCATCCCAGAAATTCAGACAGCAATTTAAAATGATCCATTTTTGGTTTATCTATAAACAACCTTTCGCAAATATGTTCAACTCTGAAGAGTATATACAACTTTTTGATCAGAATTTTCTCCAAAATTTTTTGTTACTCATAACAAAAATTTTGATGATAAAAATAACTTTTAAACAAGATTGGTATCTTTTCTTCTGAGCTGTGTTGAATTCCTGCCAAAATTTGTTCCTACCCACAGACTTATGATGACAAAATTCAAATGGCCATCTTGAATCTGAAGGACCAATAAATGCCAAACTAATGAGATTAAACCAATCATGTTATAAAGTCTGCTTATTCCTTCATTGGTTTTTCTATTAAGTTAGCATGTGCATTACACCTTGACATTACCTAAGATAAATAATGAACCATTCCAATTTGATTGCAAGGAAAGAGGGAAGAAAAAGAAATATCAGGAACAGTGTTTGGTTTTAGTAAAAAAAAGAAAGCTTGCATAATACAAAGAAAAAAGATAGAAAGAGAGGATAAAGGAAGTGATAATGCTTTCATACATTTAATGTCTGCTTCTGTAACATAGAAAACATGCCAATTTTAAACCTTTTCATTTGTACCCTCTTACTTCTTTAAATAATGACCTAAATTCATAATTATGATTGTTATTGCAAGTTGTTAAACAAATTAAATAAATAACAAGTTAATAAACTAGAAATGCACATATAAACTCAAGTAAATGTAATAATAATAATAGTCAATAACAAATGATTAAATATAAAAATAATGAGTGACATATTAATGAATAACATCATAAAATAGCTACAAATAACTGCATTCAGATCCATATTCATTTGTACTTAATGGCCTTCAGGAAAATTTGAAACATAACTATTACTGCCTACCCACATAACAATTAGGATAATGCCATAAACCTTGCTACTCATAATCCACCATTGACTAGCATATATAAATAGTTGAACACAGTACACTTGGTCTGAAGATGGCATTCAAGCATGAAACAGGTTGCTTCCACACTGTGTCCATTATATATATATATATATATATATATATATAATGAAATTGATTAAGTCCAACAATTATTTAATATGTTTTCTGTTTGTACATTATCTTTATATACATTATTTACATTGTTTGGACTGTTGTCCTTACCTTTATTGTTATGCAAACGATGTTTTGGCCATTGTATGCTGTGGCCTTCTTGATTTGACTGGAATTTTGAACTCAACTTTTTATCTATCCACAGTGCTAATTCGACGTGCCACCCCTCTTTCAGATGTCTCATTCATCTCCTTTTAACTTAACTCTCCAAGCTTTTGTTCACAAATGCAGTAAGCAGGTATTGAACTCACAACTCTTTGGGTCAAGTCACTGGATCGACCAACACTTTTATCCACTGGGCCATGTGTCCTTGAGGATCGCATAGGAATACAGGTTCGATTCCCGTTGGAGAATGCATATTTTCTATGAAATTTCTCGAACATTCGGAACGGTAAATGTAATTAATATTGTTTAATTAAAAAACAGAGCATTTAATTAAATAAATTGTATCTATAAAGATAACATATAAACAAAAAATCCATTATATATATATATATACATATACATATATATATATATATATATATATATATATATATATATATATATATATATGTATATATATATGTATTATTGAATATAATGGACAAGTAATGTCTGTTACACTATTTGGTGTATTTTTCTTGATGTTAAATAAGTTCTTAGTTATTTGATGACTGATGGAAACTTGTAAAGGAACTTGCCAAAATTAGGTGTAATGTTCAAAGTATTTTTGACCATCGTTGGTTATTTTAAAGGAAAGAAGTTAGAAAATGTAAGATTAATGTCTTCATCAGAAACCTGCATATTTATGAGACTGAAACTAAAGTTTCTTGCCTTTTTCAGTCAATGCTTATTGAACAAATGATTCCTTTCCACACATGACAGAAATTTAGGAATTATATACATATTCTGAAATGTGACATTGCAATGGATCTTTCTATGAGATTCATGCATAGATTGTGAATTTTAAATATTTTATATTAAAAATGAAAATAAAAGAAAATATGATTATATTTTTGCCAATTTTTTAATTTCTTGAAAGCAAAAAAGAACAGTGTACAAATAGCAAAAAAGATATGTGCCATTTATGAGATTGGTGCCATAGCTGAGAGTACTGTTTGCAAGTGGTTTGATAGGTTCAGAAGTGGAAATTCTGACTTGGATGGCTGAGAATATTCCTGCCAGTCTGCAATTATTGATAATGGCCAAATTGAAATATACTAATTAAAAATATTCTTGATCACAACACGGGATATTACAGAGTTTATCTGCATATCTTTGTTGCTTTTCTGGTGCTGCCAAACTCTGTGAAACCATTCTAAAGAGAATGTGTTCTATGCCTCATCTCTAAACTTTTTGCTTGCAGTATGCTTATAATTTCTAGTTTTAAAGATAGATATTGAAATGTTAATGCAAAAAGAGGCAATTTCTCAGCATATCTTACAGTCTATCAGAAAAAGTCGATTTGATAATTTGTATAAGTGTGACATTATATCCTGGTTTGCAATTGCAAAACAACTTTATACAAGATCAAAAACATGTATTATCCTTATGAGAGAACATGTTCTTAATTCTGTACAGGGGTCATATTCAAATTATAACTTAAAGATCTTGGAAACTATTTTTGTTAAGTCAAGACAAATTTCTTTATGTAAACATAAGTGGGACTTGGACTGGAGCTCATTGCCATTTGTTCTTAAAAGATATACCATTCTCAGAATGTATTTGATATTTTCATGTACAGGAAATATTTAATTAATTTTTTAAAGGGGCAGAGGGTGTGAGGGCCTGGAGAATCCTTATTGGGAGGGCATCTAATCTAGGAGTGAAAAAGATTTAGTTCATATTTAATTTAAATAAAGTGTTTATTTCAAGTTTCATCTGTTTTTACATATTTAAAATGTCTTCCTTTCTCACATTTCTCAGTATGAGGCCCTATAAGCCCCTCTACTTGAGTCTTAGGGGCATATGATCAGGAAGTTAGTCCCCACCCGGGGCATCACTAAAACTCTGCACATCATTGGCCTTGTGCAATGATTAAGGAAAATGAGCAAGGTGCTGAAAAATATAAAATAAATCTTTATATATCATAATATAATAATAAAACTCTTTGGGCATAAGGGAGAAAGGGAAAGTGTTTGGGAGGAATTAAACATATATATATATATATATATATATATATATATATATGTTAAGAATATTTAGATAGGATAGGTTGTTCTGGGTAGTGGACATAATAGAGTTGGTTCGTAGTATCATGCATCTGTTTTCATGTAATTTATTATTGTGGATTATGTTATTTTTGTTTTGGTTGTATATTTTATATGCCTTTCTTCTTGCATTGTGGATGAAATGACATGGCTATTGTAGGTTTTGGAATATGTCTTCTATGTATGTTTCTTCTTTAGGTAAATATTCTAAAATTAAATCTGGAATTATTATAGTTTTCTATCTTAGTGCATTATGAATTTGCAGCCCACAATATTTGCTACTTAAAAACATGAGAAAAGTTTTCTTTCACTGTAAGGTGACCAGCTAGTTATGCAAATTTCCTATTTTGTCACTGGATATGTTATGATGACTGCATCATTAGAAAATGGACAAAAATTAATTCATCAACTCTGGTTTTTGGTTGATTTTCCATCTATTGGCATACACATCAATAGATTAGACTTGAAAAGGGCCAATCACTCCTTTTTTTGCATGCAGCCTTATGTTCTGATTGTGAAAACTTTTTGATTGTATGGATGAATAATGGCTATGTTTGTCTAGAGATGTTTGATGCCTGTCTATTTTTAGAGATAGTGGACATTTGATCTTTTTTTATTTATTTTATTGATTTGTTTCTCTGTCTGAACTGTTATGTAATATTGGCCCTTTTATATAGCAGTGAATGCTGGCCAATCTCAAAGCTGAAGGAGAGACTTCAAGCAACAGAAACAAAGAAATGTGAACTGAACTCTTATGCAATATAGGCCCATTTATATAGCAGTGAATGCTGGTCCATCTCAGAGATGAAGGAGAGACTTCAAGCAACAGAAACAAAGAAATGTGAACTAAACTCTTATGTAATATTGGCCCTTTTATATAGCAGTGAATGTTGACCAATCTCACAGATGAAGGAGAGACTTCAAGCAACAGAAACAAAGAAATGTGAACTGAACTCTTATGTAATATCGGCCCTTTTTATATTTTTTTAATTTTTTAAGCTTAGTGACCCGGGCAACTAGGATGCAGGGGGGTTGCAGAAGATTTGTAGCAAGAGCAGATAGGAATGATAGAAGAAAGGAGAAAGGGAAGGATAGTGTGTAGATCAAGGTAACTGGAGATGTCGATTAACATTACATTTGAATAGTTGGAGATTATAGCTATCAGGGAAACTGTAATTGGGAAGGGTGTTCCACAGGCGAGAGGTGCGAGGTATGAAGCTATTGGAGTAGAAGAGATGGCTACATTTTAAAGTTTCAACAGTGTAAGTGTGAGAGCGGGATGCCAGCCTCGTAAGGCGCTTGTATTCATGGAGACTGGGGACCAGGGAAAGCAACTCATCGGAGCAATTGCCATGAATGTATTTGCAGAAGAGACAGAGAGAGGCGACGGCGCGTCTGTGAGATAGTGGCTGCAGGCGAGACGCCAGATCAGGGCCAATCACATTACATATCCGTCTCTGGATCAAGAACTCCGAGGTAAACAGAAGGTGCCCCATACCATATGACAGCAATACTCCATGCAAGGGCGAATGCTCGTTTTGTATATTTGAAGTATCGATTCAGGGGAGAAAAATTTCCTGCCACGGCACAGAGAGCCAACTTTCCTTGCGGTGGACGATGCAATTGACTCAATGTATTTGTTCCATCTCACGTCAGCAGTCAAAGTGAGACCGAGCAGACACAGGGAGTCGCTCTCAAGAAGTTGACTATTAGATATCCTAATGGGGGGCAGGTAAGGATCTCTATGGTGGTTGATGGAGAGTAGTTTAGTTTTTGAGGTGTTAAATTTGACCATCCAGTTGTTGCCCCAGTTAACAACCAATTGGAGGTCCATTTCAAGATGCGTGGCCAGGTTAGTTATGACCGCGTCACTAGATTTGTTTTTGAGGCAGGAGTAAATTGTAGTGTCGTTCGGGTAGATGCCAACTTGGGAACCTATGAAGTCAGGAAGGTCGTTGATGAAAATAAGGAAAATTGTGGGTCCAATGATGGAGCCTTGTGGAACACCTACATTCATGGGAAAGGAACTGGAGGAGAAACTGTTGAGAATAGCAGTGAATGCTGGTCCATCTCACAGACGAAAGAGAGACTTCAAGCAACAGAAGCAAAGAAATGTGAACTGAACACTTATGTAATATTGGCCCATTTATATACCGGTGAATGCTGGCTGATCTCACAGTTGAAGGAGAGACTTCAAGCAACAGAAACAAAGAAATGTGAACTGAAGTCTTATGTAATATTGGCCCTTTTATATAGCAGTGAATGCTGGGCGATCTCACAGTTGAAAGAGAGACTTTAAGCAACAGAAACAAAGAAATGTGAACTGAATTCTTCTGTAATATTGGCCCTATTATATAGCAGTGAATACTGGCTCATCTCACAGATGAATGAGAGACTTCAAGCAACAGAAACAAAGAAATGTGAACTGAACTCTTATGTAATATTGGATCTTTTATATAGCAGTGAATGCTGGCCGATCTCACAGTTGAAGGAGAGACTTCAAGTAACAGAAACAAAGAAATGTGAACTGAACTCTTATGTAATATTGGATCTTTTATATAGCAGTGTTTTCTGGCCTATCTCACTGATGAAGGAGAGACTTCAAGCAATAGAAACAAAGAATGTGAACTGAAGTCTTATGTAATATTGGCCCTATTATATAGCAGTGTTTTCTGGCCTATCTCACTGATGAAGGAGAGACTTCAAGCAATAGAAACACAGAAATTTGAACTGAACTCTGATGTAATATTGGCCCTTTTATATAAGAATGAATGATGGCCGATCTTACACACGAAGGAGAGACTTCAAGCAACAGAAACAAAGAAATGTGAACTGAACTCTTATGTAATATTGAATCTTTTATATAGCAGTGAATGCTGGCCAATCTCACAGATGAAGGAGAGACTTCAAGCAACAGAAACAAAGAATGTGAACTGAAGTCTTATGTAATATTGGCCCTATTATATATCAGTGTTTTCTGGCCTATCTCACTGATGAAGGAGAGACTTCAAGCAATAGAAACACAGAAATGTGAACTGAACTCTTATGTAATATTGGCCCTTTTATATAAGAATGAATGATGGCCGATCTTACACACGAAGGAGAGACTTCAAGCAACAGAAACAAAGAAATGTGAACTGAACTCTTATGTAATATTGGCTCTTTTATATAGCAGTGAATGCTGGCCAATCTCACAGATGTACGAGAGACTTCAAGCAACAGAAACAAAGAAATATGAACTGAACTCTTATGTAATATTGGCCCATTTATATATCAGTGAATGGTGGCCCATCTCACAGATTAAGGAGAGACTTCAAGAAACAGAAACAAAGAAATGTAAACTGAACTCTTATGTAATAATGGACCTTTTATATAGCAGTGAATTCTGGCCAATCTCACAGATGAAGGAGAGACTTCAAGGAAAATAAACAAATAAATGTGACCTGAACTCTTATGTAATATTGGCCCTTTTATATAACAGTGAATGCTGGCCGATCTCTCAGTTGAAAGAGAGACTTCAAGCAACGGAAACAAATAAATGTGACCTGAACTCTTATGTAATATTGGCCCTTTTATATAGCAGTGAATGCTGGCCAATCTCACAGATGAACGAGAGATTTCAAGCAACAGAAACAAAGAAATGTGAACTGAACTCTTATGTAATATTGGCCCTTTTATATAGCAGTGAATGCTGGCCAATCTCACAGATGAAGGAGAGACTTCAAGCAACAGAAACAAAGAATGTGAACTGATGTCTTATGTAATATTGGCCCTATTATATAGCAGTGTTTTCTGGCCTATCTCACTGATGAAGGAGAGACTTCAAGCAATAGAAAAAAAGAAATATGAACTGAACTCTCATGTAATATTGGCCCTTTTATATGGTGGTGAATGCTGGCCCATCTCACAAATGAAAAAGATACTTGCGGAAATAGAAGTATAGTTCTATAGAAAGATATTGCATCATATGTAGGGCACATAATGAAGAAATTGGGCTTGGAAAATTTGACACACATGACATATTGAAAACAAGAGGGAGACAGGAAAGCAGTGCATCACCTAGCTTTTGTAAATGTTTAGCAAAACAGGGATTACAAAGGATGTAACATAAGGCCAAACTTTAAAAGCTAAAAGGGACAGGAATTTGTGATGATTCATTCTCACTAATATCCTGAAGGTAGACATGCATCACTAGAAATTTGTAACAGGCATTCTACATGGCATCTCAGTTTCTGTGATTTTTCTATCAGCATAAGACAGCTTCCCTATGCCTTGTTTATTTAATACATAGACTTTACAGTTGTGTGTATGGCTACACCACTGATTGTCCATGTCTTCAGGGATGTAGCCATACTTACCACACTTGCCAAATTGCAGACTGGTGAATCTTTTGAAGCCATAGTTGGAAGTTCTGAATTCAGAGTTTTCCTTCTCCTAGACAGGTTCTAGATACAAGGCTAGATACAGTCTATCTTGCTATTTACCCCATAGCTAGTGGGTAAAAGAGATCAATTCATACCTTTCCTAAGTCTATTTTCATGTAAGTGAATGTAAAAACACAGCTAGAATTCAAACTCAGCTTTCCAATTCCTCAATCCAATTCGCTATCCCTTATTTTGCCATGCTACCACATCTACATATATATATATATATATTTATATATATATATATTACAGTTTCTAGGAGAGAGCACATTATCTGTTGTGATCAACAGTCTGAACCAATCCACCATGCTTAGATCTTTGGTCACAATTACATGCGACTTCAGGCTAGCACAACTATCAATGGCTTCCAAATAGTTCCATATAACTAAGGTCTGCTCAACATAGTTGCAGTATAAGTCACAGATGGTGCCGAATAAAGACAAATATGCCTGAGCAGGCATCTGCAACAGGGATTGTCTCACCACCCTAGTAGCAAGGCATCCTCAGATACAAATGGCCAGCTATTACTATATATATTCTGATGTAGTTTTATATTGCAGTCTGTTCAGATCTATCTATCTATCTATCTATCTATCTATCTATCTATCTATCTATCTATCCTCAGTCTGTTCCTGATCTATCTATCTATCTATCTATCTATCTATCTATCTATCCTCAGTCTGTTCCTGATCTATCTATCTATCTATCTATCTATCTATCTATCTATCCTCAGTTTGTTCCTAATCTATCTATCTATCTATCTATCTATCTATCTATCTATCTATCTATCTATCATTTCCTATCATTTTTATTTCTTTTTTTCTTTCTATCTACCCACCTATCTTCTCCTATCTAATTTTCTTTCTCTCCCCTTTTTCCCTTTCCCTCTCTCTCTCTCCGTCTGTCTCTCTTTCCACAAACATGCATGTGCACTCACACAGACACACACAGTCCCTTTCACTCACCCTCCTCAAGAGGTCACAAAACAATCAAGCATTATTATAGGTAGGAAAGCACGATGTCATCAAGAGAACAAGTCTATTACTTTATAAAGGAGGAAACCATTTGAGTGACTAGTGCTAATGTCAAGGGGTCAGTATATTAATGCAAGCTAAGGTCAACAAGGAGCTTATACCTACATGGCAAAGAAGGTAGGGAAGGTCAGGTAATGTTGCCCCCACCCCCATGAGCTTGTGTTATTAGCCATTAACCCATCTGGCTGCGTTAGGAGGTCTGAAATAATTGGTTATTTCTCTGACCTTCATTCCCTTCTGAGCACTGAGATGTATTTCTATAAGTATGGATAAGTGCTTGTATGCTTTCTGTGAGTACGATTACATGTGTCTATGTGCACATGTATACACACAGACGTGTAGGTCTGTATATATGTATGTGTGAGAGTGGATGGAATGAAAGTGGGTATGCATGTGTCAGTATGTATACATAGGTATATATGTATATACAAAGATATTTGTTGAAACTTAGCTTTGTTTGAGCATGACGCCAAACAAAAGAAGTCTATTATTATTATTATTATTATATATTTTATAATTTACTTTCTGTTAATAGATTACATGATGACAAGTAATTTTGCAATTGTGCTTACAAAACATCAGACATTGTGTTGCTCAGCATTTTTGTTTTAATGTTCAAGACGTCTTAAATATTAAAATTAAACAAATAATTTTATATTTACTGAAGTGAATGAGGTTTTGGCAAATTTTATGCCCATAAAAAAAAAAACAAGTTCCAAATGGACAGTTTTTCCCTTGACACCACTATTTTTTTCCCTACCCTCCCTCTTTGGCAATGTTTATTGTTTTTAAGAGTGATTAAATGTAATAAAACCTAAAGATAAGACAAAAGTCAATTTATACATTTTTTTATTATTGGTAATTTACAATAATAATATTAAACACTATTTATTTGTTAGATTGTCTATTTACAAGAATAATTTTATATCTACAACATTCTAAAAACTAATACAATTAAAACTAATGCAATGCAATATTTATCATTTACCAATTTATAAAGAAATAAATATGAAAACAATTTTTTATTTATAAATTTGTAAACATTTACAAAAATTTACTATTTTTACCAGTGCTCGTATTGCTATTTTTGCTGTACTGAAATCTTATTTTACCAGAGCTCATATTGCAATTTTCATTGTTATTATCGCTTTTCTCTCTCTCACTCCTTATTACTAGTTCCCATATTGTATTCATTTCTATGCTTGGTCAGCTCAGGAGATTTTTGTGGCCTTGCATATGTGCTGATTCCTTAAGTTTACAAATTTTCCAATGATTTTCTTTGTCGATGATATCAACCTGATCCCACAGAGAGCAGTGATCTCCCTTTTCTCTCCATATGTGGTCAGCCACACCTGATTTTTCTACTTCCACTCATGTTACAGCTTTCTGGTGTTCTTGAAGCCTTACCTTAAGAGGGCAGCCTGTCTCCCCTTTATATTTCTTTCCACAGCTGCACAAGATGGCGTATACACAGTCTTTAGTCATGTTCTCCTCTATGGGGGTCTTACTTGGGAGAGATATCTGCGAAGTGTCGTCAAGCTTTTGCAGGTTGTCCTGATGTTATATGGACCACAGATCCTTTGGATTTCCTCTGATAACATCTTCACATAAGGCAGGCAGGCAGGCAGGCAGGCTGTTTTCTGAGTGTTGTTTTCCTCCTCTTGTACTCGCCTATCCCAGTTTTTTGGGGCTGCTGACATGTACCCAGGGTACTTGTTACGTTGTAGGGTACTCCTTATACTGACCATTTATTTATCTAGTGTCTCTGGGTTGCCACTTATGACTTTTACTCTGTGTTGTAAGCAGCGGACGATCCCTTTCTTTATGCTGTATGGATGATGAAAGTTGAAATTGAGTTACTGTCCGGTGAATGTCGGTTTGCGGTATACGGATATCTTGAACCCATGCTCTTTTCGAGATATTAGAACATCCAGAAATGGGAGTGTGCTGTTATTCCCTTTCTCCATCATGAACTGTATCGAAGATCTTATTGAGTTCACATGGTCCAGTAGAACCTGAACATCTTCCTAGTGTGGCCAGAGTATGAAGATGTCATCTTTGTACCTTAACCATAGAGTTGGCTTTAGAAATATAGATTATAATGACATTTCCTCAAAGTATTCCATATATATATTGAGGTCTCTGTGTCGATCAGTTTTAATATCTGATATTACTAGGATCTACCTTGGTTACATACCAATGGATCTATTACCTGTAATATATATATATATATATATATATATATATATATAGATAGATAGATAGATAGATAGATAGAGAGAGAGAGAGAGAGAGAGAGAGAGAGGGAGATATACGAAACAGACTGTTGCCTCTGGATGTTGACTTCAATGTCCATTTTATATATTTACATACACTCTATCCCTGATATTGAGCACATTAACCTATAAATATATCATACCTTAAAACTATGTTTTATCATATATATGTATATATATATATGTATAAATCTATTTTCAAAATGAACTCAGTCCATACCGATAAGACAGATGAAGTGACCTAAACTTGGATTATATACCAACGGACTGTTACCTTTACTATCTATCTATCTATCTATCTACCTATCTATCTATATATATATATATATATATATAGTGGGAAAGAGCATTGTTTTAACATAATCTCTACCACCCACCAAAAAGTCACTAGAAGAGTTGACTGCATAAGAATAGGTGCCTGTATTACCAGAAGAGGCTACTACATTGAAATTAATGGCTAGGCCACCAGAATGAGTCCACTAGGGGAAGATGGATACCAAGGTTACCAGAATAGTCTACCAGATAGAGATAGGTGACTGTATTATCAGGAGAGTTCCTTATATAGAAATGTAAGAATTGGTCACTAGAAGAATCCACTGCCAAGAAATGAACCGCAAAGTCACCAGAAGGGTCACATTATAAAGAAAGATTGGGTTACTGGAAGTGTCTGCAATAGAAAGATGATCAACAACCGACTCCCAGGAGGATGTTTTCCCTCTAGAAAAAAAACTGGCTATGCAAACATCCAAGTTTTTGGAATGACTAATCAACAACATCTGCGAATAAAAGATCAACCAATCAAAAACACAACAGAATATAACTCACTTTTATTCAGTTTTGTCAGGTATTTGATCCAGTAGAACATCCAAGTTCTTGTTACCCCTTCCAAGGACAGTGTACTGATGATGAATGTCTATATCTTCAGTATGTATAGATAGATTGATCTAGTTCCACGTGTCATGCCTCTTCTGGATGTCGCAGTTATTTCTCTTTAACTCAACTCTCCAAGCTTTTTGCTTCACCACTGCTGTAGCCTGGTATTGAATTCACAACTTTTTAGGTCTAGTCACTGAATTTAACCAACGTAGGTTTGAAATTCCAATCAATTGAAGAAGGCTAGAGCCTACAATGGTCAAAACATTGTGAATATGGCAATGAAGATGAGGATAACGGTCTGAATAATATAAATAATCATAATACCTCTTCTTAGAGATATAGAAACTATGATTCTTTTGTTTTATCAACACATTAATGGGTTATTGAAAGCCAACAAGATTTTTAGGATAAGTTCATATGAATAGAGGATATACAGAGTATTAATATGGTGGGGTCTGATTTCTATTAATGCACTCCTCATTTTGTTTAAAGATTGATTTATATTTGTAACAGCTTAATCTTATCCAGCAATATTACTTATTGAATTAATTATGAGGAAGCAGAAAAACATATTCATGGAGTTGAAATTGTACTTTCTGTCAGTGTATATAAAAATAATGGCCATCTGTTGCTTAATATAAAAATTTATCATTTTTTTGATAATTAAACAATAATTTAATATTCAACATTTGACCCTTTCTCAGAGTTTTAAACAAATTGCTGGGATGAAACTTTGCTTTTTCTTGGTTCCATGGTTTTATATATATATATATATATATATATATATATATATATATATATATATATATATATATATATCTATATATATATATATCTATATATATATATATATCTACATATATATATATATATATATATATATATATATATATTACTCAGTCATTGTTTTATCTTATACTATTTATTGATTCAAGTCTTCCATACAGTGCCTTGTTTGTGCCCTTTTAGCAGATGTGATTTGCTTCCTAAAAATCTTGCTGAAACTTGGAGTAGGTGTCTTTTTATCATACATTGAGCTTATTTGTCACTTTTCCATATTTTGTGTTACTTGTGACAGGAAGTGCTCAAAGACTTTCCAGACATGACTGAACTCAAGCTGAACTTAAGAAGTTTTGTCAAATAGTAATATCTCTTCTAATATAATTCTAAATCTATTAGAATTCTTAGATTTATTTAACTATAAATCATAAATTCTCTAAAACCATAAGGGAAAATTGTGTAGTTGCCAGCATTTTCCTATCCATATTCCTATATCAAAATGGCTGACCTGAATATATTAAAAGTAAAGAGATGTCATGGTATTTGTATTTTTGGAATGCAAAAATGCTGCATAATTTTCCTGGAGGTTATAAAAAGGTCACACTTAATTCAAGCACAATAAGGAGATGAGTTAGTAGAGTTAATGACAGTACTGGAGAGAAAGACAAAAAAAAGACCTTAGGGATAGGCTAAGCAATGGCAGGCCTGCTGCTCCAGTGAATAAGGATATGGCTAAAAAGCTAAGATATTCATCATAACTGACAGGTAGAATAACTATTATAAAACTCTACAAAAGCCATAGTAGTATCTACTGTTTAATGCACTTTTTTAACTACTTCAAAATTTGTATAAAGGGAGTCCACATAATGCAGAAGAGGATGATTGCTGTCCAAAACTTCTAGAACTGTATAACACAGGCCCATGAAGAAGCATCTCTCTAATGCTGGTGAGATGAACGACAACTTACAAATGGTGGGTACATATGTCTTTATTTAAAGAAGAACTAACTTTAAATCACAGAGGCACTTTATTAGAGAGGGATGAGACGCCTTTGAGGATAAATGACTTGGGCATGCTCAGATCAAGTGTGATCACTGTAGATGCACTGATATGCAGTCTTGAAAATGTGGTGTATGTGAATGCATGTTGTTGTCGAGGACAAGTTATGTAAACCATCTGAAAGGTCATCATAACCAAAAGCAAACCAACTATGCCAACCTGCCTCATTGTCCTGCTGACAGTACCTGCATTGTTTGTAACAAGGTTTGCAGTGCATCACCTGGATTAAGGAGTCTCTATGATGATACACAGGGAAGTTGAAGGCCATGCAAATTCAATCAACCCAAACAATGATACCAAGTTTGTCTGGTATATATACATACATAAGACCTATGAAATCAAATACTGGTCTGAAGAGTCATCTTACAGGCCATGGATGTTGAAACAAGCTAGAAGGCATGTGAAGCGTGTGAAGCTGGCTCTCATGTGAGTAAAATGTAGCAATCACCATTCAAAGGTTGTACAACCTGAAGGAAAATTAAAGAAATTATAATGAGGATTAGATTTGAGATCTTCAGATTTTTATATTTTTTTCTTGATATGCTTTGTGTGATTTCACAGTTAAATCCGGTGTAATTCAATAAAAACAAAAATTAATTTTTGACTAAAATTCATCCAGATATATGTTTTTAATAATAATAATAATAATAATAATAATAATAATAATTAATGATATTTTATCTGACATTGCCTTTTACTTTTTTAAAGAAATGCAATTTTCAAAGAAAATGCTATCATAGAGCAAATAATCAAGGTCTCCAAAATGATTCAAATGTTGCTGCAAGACAGTGAAAATGAACTGGAATATTTTACCAGGGGAGGCATGGTCGAGTAATGGATAGTGGCTTGGTTTGAGGAATCAGAGAGCTGAGTTCAAATTCCAGTCAAACCCATTACATTCACTTATGTGCTAATACCCTTCAGAAAGGTATGAATCCTCTTCTTATCCCTCCAACTATGAGTGAATAACCTGGAAGACTGGGTTCTGTGGCCTTGGATGACAACTGGTCTACTGTAGAAAGAAATGGAGACCTACTGCGGGAAAAAAATCTGCCTCATCCGTCATGTATTGAAAGATACATGATTGCCTAAGCGTGTCTCATGCATAGCATATAACTGAGTGACATGTTTGTGTAGGCACCCCCTTTTTTTAAACAGTGTGAATTATATTTACCAACCTATACATTGGAAAATCTACAGAGTTTAAAAGGTAGGTGTAATTTAGCTGCATGCATGTTCACATGGAAGCAATTCGAAGAAGCATACAAAACTTGAGTTTCTATTATGGAACATTTATCCTATTTTTATTGAAACTATATAGAAACAAAATTCTCAATGTCTCTTGATTATGTTTACTTTTTTTGGTCCAGAAGTAAGGATAAGTATAATTATAATGGTCAGTCTCAACTCAGCCTTGGACAGAGTTGAGATTGACCAAAGAAAAGTTTGATTTATGTCATAAGTACTCTTGGAAGACATGTACAAATGCTATGTGCTGGAAAGTGGAAAGGTTCAGCAAGTACATGCAAATGCTATGCAATGGAAAGTAGAAAAGAGTTTATTTTCTGGTCCAGAATAATGTTTGAGCAAATGATAAGCATAGTTATAATAATCAAGATCAAGTCAGCCTTGTGCTGAGTTGAAACAACCAAAGAAAAGGTTGATTTACTTCATAGTTGGAGTGTTTAGAAAACATAACTAAATGCTATGCATTGATAAATGTGTTCAGCTGTCAGTGAATCGAGGAAACATCCTAATCTATGTGAATCTTAATAAAGAACCTGTTTTCTCTTTTGCAGAGGAAATCACCATCAGATCCAATGAGCATGATCCTTGTCTTATTTCCATTCTAATTCATCAGAGTCCAGATTGTAAGCTTGCTTATGTGGCTCATTAAGTCTTTTGTCTGATGGAGCTTTCATTCATTTGCATCTGGCTTCTTAGGCAGTGTACCATGAAGAGGATTTTACCAAGTACTTCCAGTATGTCACCACTGTTGCATATTTTATTTATTACTTCTGTAATCTTGTCACTGCTGAAATATCTCAGGCTGAGGCCATTTCTATTACAATCCCATCTGGTCCTTTTGCTTTGTTCCTGTTCATCTTGTTCATTGCTTTAGACTTTAATAGTTCAGGTCCTTCCATATTTCTGTGACTTGCAGATTTCTCTTTGACGTATTCACTCCATCTTCAGTGTATTTTTCAATTTTCAGTGTTGCCGCTTTTGATTTGAGGCAACCTGTTGATGTGAAGATTTTTAGTTCTGTTGATTCTTTTCTGAAAACTAGCCAAGTCAATAATTCTCATTCTTTCTATTTTATCACACTTTTTTATTGAGTCATTCATCTTTAGCTTACCTGCATTTGTTTCTAATTTCTATGTTTAATATTCATTAATATTAAATGAATTGGCAATCAGTATTCATTTTTGACTATTATTCCTTTCAACTTTATTGAACATTCAAGATCAGTATAGTCAAAATTAGTAAAGTGTCAACCAGAGTTAAATTTTATTAAAATTAATCCTGCGAAACTCAGAGAGATTCTAAAGATAAATAGGTTCCACAATAAATATTCAACTAATAATTATATTTTAATTACATTCTTTTTATTTTATTTTATTTAAATATTTTCAGTTTGTTATGCTGACTGAAATAAAATCTATCTTTCCTTTTAAAATATCTTAATTTTTAACTCTTAAAAAGAAAATGTTATATTCCGTGCTAATAGGAATGAAACTTGAAAAACGATGTAGATAAAATAAGTAAAGATTTATTGTAAAAAAACCAAGAAAATGAGAATAAAGGTAACAGTTATGCACAAGGTTGTCGCAAGTCAATCCAGTAATGAGTGCTACTATTTGAAGGTCAGTAGTTCTTGTGTAAGTCTGAGTTGTACTCAACAGATCCCAGCTAGTCAGTATTTACTAGTCCCACCCCCATGAGGGTAGATGTGGCACAAGGCCAAGTTTTACATGGGTCTTTTGATCTCGTAGGCTTGGCCAAAAAATGCTTGTAGAACTCACATAAATGGGATCAGGTTGGTCAACCTCCCCAAATGAGACTCTGCCCTTCAGCAGAGCCTCGTCCGGGTTCCTCTCTGCTCAGAAGCAGAAAGTTCGACCATCTAGCTGAAACAGATTGCAGCTGGTATATTTATCTACCCCCCAACGTGGGTTGCATGTGGCAGAAGGCTGGTTTCTCCAAGTTGGCCAAAAATATTCCCTTTTGAACCTGTATAAACAGGTTCAAGGGAAGTCTACCTCCCCGAACAAGACTCTACCCTTCAGCAGAGCCTCTCTGCCCAAAGCCTGAGAGTTTGACTGTTTAGATGAAACAGGTCACAGCTACTATATTTAGCTACCCCCTCCCCCACGAGAGTTGCATGTGACACACGGCCGGTTTAACATGGGTTCTCCGAGCCCGTAGGCTCTGCCAAAAATATTCCCTTTTGAACCCACATAAACAAGTTCAGGGGCAGTCTACCTCCCTAAGTGAGACTCTGCACTTCAGCAGAGCCTCGTCTGGGTTAATCTCTGCCTGGATGCAGCAGTTTGACTGTTTAGCTGGAACAGGTCACTGCTAGTATATTTAGCTACCCACCAATGAGGGTTGCATGTGGCACAAGGTCGGTTTAATGAAGGTTCTCTGAGCCCATAGGCTCGGCCAAAAATATTCCCTTTTGAACCCTTATAAATGGGTCCAGGGTCAGTTTACCTCCTTGAACGAGACTCATTGGATGAGCCTTGTCCACGTTCCTCTCTGCCTGAAGGCAGAGAGTTCAACTGTCTAGCTGGAACAGGTTGCAGCTAGTCTCTGTAGTCCGTTGACTTACAGATACTTATAGGAAGTTACTACCTATAGTATAGTCACTCATGGGGGTGACAGGTTATTCCATTACATTAGAAAACAATATGTGGGGAAAATTTGTTTCTTAAATAATCATTGACAAGAATTTCTATGAGAACTTCTAAATATAAGCATCAGAGAAAACTCTTTTTGTATTTAAATTTCTGTTTCTGAACATTGCAGTGGCCATTAGGATTTTGAATTTTTGGGGATCTAAATTACGAATTTTGATTTTTGGGCATCCAAATCACGGATTTAGAGTTTTGAGGGGTCCAAATTATGGATTTTGACCTTTTTTGAGGATCCAAATTACAGATTTTGAATTTTGGGGATCCAAATCACGGATTTTCACCTTTTGGGCATCCAAATTATGGATTTTCATTTTTTGAGGATCCAGATTACAGATTTTCACATTTTCTTCATCTAAAAATTGAATTCTTTTAAAAAATATTTTTTCAGAAATTTAACATTAATCTCTATAATTCATACCTTATGATTGCAATAAAAATATGCTTTGATTTGTGTAATGTTCTTTCAATAAAATCACCATTGACTTCAACCACGGCCTCCAGACAACTTCAGAATCTCCTGCAACTCTTCTGAACTGTCTCTTTGTTAAAGTTGGTGAATGCTACCTTCATTTACAAGGAGTTTTGCTGGTTTTTCACTTAACTGTGCCTCACACATGATAATCAAGGGGGTTGCAGTCTGGGGAGTTACGTGGCCAGATGTAAGGGGTGATATGGTTGCAAAAATTGTCTGACTGCCATAACTGGGTTCTCCTGCTTGTGTGGCATTGTGCAGAGTCCTGTTACCAGACATATGATCTTCTAGCAGCCACCCTCTTGACCCAGGGCAGCACTACCTCCTCAGGGCACTTGATGTAGGCCTCTGTGTTGAGTCTGAGTCCTTCACCAAGAAATTTGGGAGCTTTTTTCTCATCAGAATGATCAGAGTGAGTTTTCCGAGCGGCTGTACCTTCGTGATCATCATGAGACTCATCCAACTCTTTCTGAATCCTCTGCCCTGTCATCAGATTGACACTCAGATACCCTGAAAGGTTTTTATTGGAGCTTTCAGCATAAATGCCAAGCAGTAAAACATGCCGTTTCCAAATTTCTGGTGGAGTGAATTGCATCATGGTACTCTTTTTCTCACAGATGGTGTCCAACTAACACTACCATACAGTGAAGTGTACAAAATCAAAAACAATGTGCAGCTATGAAATTAAAAATATAAACTGGCGACAATTTACACATCGTACCCTATATAATCATGCATACAAACAGAGAAAGTGGGGAAGAGAGGGAAAAAGATAGAATGATGTTTATCTGGAGAGAAAGCCCTAATCTTTATAAAATATATTTTATATCTATGACTGGAGGTTCTCTTTGATTTATTTTCAAGTAGGTTTTCTATAGAACGTTTCTAATAATTCTATTGCCTTTCAATAAAAACTAATAAAAATGCCCTTGAAATTCATATTTTCTAAGAAGCTTTAATCATTAAATCATACAAATTGGACACTTTGGAATTGAGACTGTGGCATTCAAATAACATCTCTAATATTATTATTTGAATGAATATTGATTTTTTTCTATGCATGGCACAAGGATATTGTTGATGGTAAGAAGTAGAAGTATTTCTTGTAAAGAAAGCAGGAATAACATCACTTTTCTTGACTTCTTTCTCTCATGTTAGCACCAGAGTTATTTTCAGAATATATGAGATTGTTAAGTTTAGAAAAAAGGAATTGGTAAACATGATTCAGATTTCTTTGGAGGCTCTTTTGAATAGGCTTTATAAAATGTCCCATGTGAAAGGGAATGATTCTTCTCTCTAGGTTATCTCCAATCAACAAATATCTTGATAACATGTCTCATCACTGGCATGTCCTGACTGATTCATTTAATGGCAATAAAAAGCCTTTACAACTGTTATCAGCCATAACAGGGGTAAATCACTTTCCAAATGTGTGGCAGCTTGTTTCTTTACACACTTTTTAAATATTTTTTTATTAAAGTTCTCACCAAAATGTCCACAAAGTTTTAGTGAATAAAGTGTGCGTGATTATGAAATATCTAAGAGAAAATAGTAAGAAGTGAAAATTATAAGGATAGAATATAATAATAATAATAATAATAATAATAATAATAATAATAATAGAATTTTTATCATCTTTCTTTTAATGTTCTTCTTGGAAAATTGATAAAATACCATCGATAATTTTTGAACATATGAAAAACATTCATGTTACTACATTTCTGGTTCTTGAGTGACCAACAACTTTTTTAAAGATATTTCTCAAAAATACTGCATTTCTTTGATTCCATAAGGACTATTGTTTTCATTTGTGTTGTTGTTATGACATGGGATGAAGAAAAATCTAGATAAATATAGGGTTCATTTCAAAACCTCTGTAGATTACCCAGATTGACATACACCTGATGAAGTCTGCAGATCAAAACAGCCAAAACATTCTGCTAACAACAACAAAGATGAGGTAAATAATGTAATTTTAGTATTAAATCTTTAACATCTTCAAGTTTTGTCAGTTGGATATTCACTCTTTAACTCATTCTAGAATCAGAGATTTTGTTTTTTATTCATTTCATCACAAGCAAAGCAATAAAATCACTTAGACAAAATAGTTATTTTGTGTGGGATAACATATAACAATAAAAGAACAGGTTTTGCAGATTTGAATCAACCCACAACAAAGAAGAAAGCAAGAAAGGTTTTTAAATATATAAAATATTTTGCAACTAATTTTTCAACCAATGGGCTTAATTTAAGTCCTTTTTTGTCACTGTTTGTTACGATGAAAAGAAATGTGATTTCTTTCTGTGAATGCATGAGAAAAAAGATGCAAAGGGGAATGTGATGAGGAAAGTGTAAGTCTCTCATAGCTTAATGAGGAAGACAGGTGACTGAGTAAGGGGATCTCTTTTAAATGGTTGTCATGAAATGTTGTCACTTGTATCTTCTTCACTGGCTTGTTGGGTCTAGAGACTTTGCTTATATACTTTTCAAAGGGATCACAAAGCATGTTTTTTTATTGTCAGCAGGAATTAAACCCATAGGTTGAAAAATGTTAAATATTTACTTTCAAAGGATTAATTTATTAACTAGAAGGATGCACAAATCCTTCAAATCAGAAACCATTTTTATCATTTGGTTATTTGATTGTCTTGGTGTTCATTTCCGTCCTCACTCCACACAGAGATTAAGAAGACAGAAAACAAAGATATCAGTATATATATATATATAATAGTTATTTAGAATACAGTAGTAGGCATCTGATACTTAGCCCAGTTAAGATGGCTGCTAAGGTACATTTGTTTTTCTCTAACACCAATGTTATGTTGTAAACAGGAAAGGTTGTCACACGTATAGAAAATAAGAAAGAGTTTATTCCAGAAAATAATATGGTACATAGTTGAGAACACAGATTAATGTAATAAACAGTTAATCATTATCTCCTAGATATTTACCCAAGACCTCCCCACAAGGTGGGATGTAGCACAAGGCCGTTTTTTTATGTGGACCATTCTGAGCCCGTATGCTCAAGCAAAAATTACCTGTTGATCTCATATACATGGGGTTGGGTAGTTGTCTACCTCCCCAGATGAGACCCTTCCCTTTGGTATAGCCTCATCTGGGTTCTTCTCCACCCCAAAGCAGAGAGTCGAGAAGAAGAGTTAACTGTAATCATTAACTCCTCTCCCTCAGAGTGAGTGCTGTTTAAACAGTCTTAGACCAGTCCATCTTGTGGGGGTGTTCAGTTACTCCACAACAACCAAACTGCAGTTTATACTACAACTAGACTGTGTCTACTATCAATACTGTCATTTTCACATCTTAACAACAGTAGATATGCAGTGTTTATAGCAGACACAGAAAGGAAACTACAGGAATTCATACAGAATGTAGTAAAGGAAAGCAAATAGAAAAGATGTATCATCAACTGCAAGAATATAGATTGTCTGGTTGTTATCAAAAGGGACACAGCCCAACATGTAAATTACAAATTGGAAACATCAAAATCAAACAAGTCCGAAAATTTAAATATCTATGAAGTGTTTTAACAGCAAAGGGAATATGCAACACTGAAGTTGGAAGGTGCATTGGATAAAAAAAGTACCTTTCAAAAGCTTTACAAGGTATTAAGAAACAGGATAAAACAATGAAAAGAGTACTGAACTGTTATGCGAACTGGCATTGAATACTGAATGATCTCACCCTGCAGGCTCTTCTTTCAGATAATCAATATGGCTTTTACTCCTATCAGCTGGTATATTAACAGTTATTGCTGAAAGTGTCTATGAAGCTTTAGATAAAAATGGTGAAGACATTTGATAGGGTTTGGTATATTGGTCTTCTTCACAAGTTGAAAGGTTGTAGTATTTCTGGATGTATTTTTGAACAGATTCAGTCTATCTTATCAAATCCCAAAATGTAAGTTGTCTTGAATGGCCACTCTTCTAGATCTTTTTACATTAATGCAGGTGTTTCCCAGAGCTCTAATCGTGAGTCAATGTTGTTTCTAATTTCCATCAACAAAGTCCCTGATGTCATCAGTTCTCAACTCATTATATATTTATTCCTGCTTTAATGGTAAGTCTGACCAGTTGGATATGATCAAATCAACATTCATTTCACCCACTTCCTTCAAATTTAGTTAAGAGGGAAAGAAATTCATGAGCCTTTGTGAAATTTTCTTTGAGCCAATGAAAACTTTGCCTCCACAGAAATTAATTGGTGAGCTGAGAAGAAAAAGAATTTGTGATCCTATATGAAATTGTTTCTGGATCAATGAAAACCTTGCCTTCACAGAAATTATTCAATTAATTGAGAAGAAAAAAATAACGTAGTGAGTGTATGCAAATTTATTTTTTTTATATAAAATGAGGGAACAATTAAATTAATAAGTGAAGAGTGTATGTGAGGGGTTTTGATTTAATTCCTCATAACCAACGCTGATGTTCTCGTTAGTTTAAAATTATTTACCAATTATTTTATCAACTTCTAACCAGCATGTGACAATTCAAAGAATTTTCTTTCAACAATCAACAAGAGAGCTAAGTATTTCCAAACTATCGAAACTATCCCTCTTTCTCTATTTTTGAATGTATGCAAACCATATATCCCTTTGATGAGCAACAAATCCTCTTAGCTTTGTCTTAAACATCTTTTAATGTTATTTTGTATCAGATCATTTAATCTGTTGCATGAAAATTTCCTCTTCATGACAATGCATTAAAACTATGGACTTTAAGAATTCTGATTTATTTTCATGAAACGAGCTACTGACATTACATGACTTGTGAATAAATTCCTTGTTTTGTTAAGCTCACCTGTGTTTTTCCTCATCATAACTATACTTCATTAATCTTCTTGGCATTGGGAAATCAACTGTTCATTTAGCCCCTAAACCCCATGCCACTATCGAGCTACATAGGAAAAGAAGTTGTGGAAAGCCATGATTGCCCATATCCTGAAGTGACATTGTACACAGAAGAAGAAGAAGAAGAAGAGTCAATATTAGTTAAAGTTTCTGGGAGAGAGCACATAATTTGGCAGGATCAGTAGTTGAACAAGACAAGTACACTCAAACCCTCAGTCATGATGACTTGTGAGTTTGTGTTAGCTTCTAAACAGTTCTATCTCTTCAAATCCAAAAACATATTTGTAGTTGTATATTTAGCATGCTTTTCTCTTAACATTGTGAATGAACTAATGAGGATATTAAAGGTTTTAAATGTGTTTTCCATGTATATTTCTATTTCAGATTGAGGCTGAAAAATATTGTGGCTGCAATTTCTTTGTGTTCTGAAATAGAATCCTGTAATTATTCCAGATATTATTCTGTAACAGTGATGAGATTAAAAATAAGGTCGTTTTCTGTAGACCTCCAACTGAAGGAGATTATTAGTTTGATGTAGCATGATAACTAGGAAGGGTAACATGTTGTTAAATTTAGATTCAAAGGTAAAATCTATTTCTAGTTACAAGGTAGTATTATGTGTTATTATCTAGTTTATTGTCTGTATTTATGATAATAATGAAACTATACCATCCTACCCATTGCAATACTAACCACCATATATCAAAGGCTGTTTTATTACTAACAATTCAGTTTTGCTGAATAAAACTTCTTAACTTTGTATTCAGTATTGTTTATTCATTATAGTGTTATTAATAATGCCATTAACTTTTTTTGCAGTTGTATATTTTGTATACTTAGTATTGTGAAGGAATTAATGTGGATATTGGAACTTTTTAATGTGTTTTCAGTGTATAGTTTTTTTTTTCAGGTAAATATTAGGGGTTGCAGATTCTTAGTGCTCTTAAATAAAATCCTATAATTATTCTAGATTTTATTCTGGGGTAGTTGTGAGAATAACATTAGCAACAATAATAATGACAATGAACAAGATAAAAAGCAATCATATAACTACTAACTATCCAATACAATTTATCCAAACTTAACAATACTGAAATAATTACAGCTACATCCAAAACTATTATCAATATGATCAGAAGGAAAAATAATAATTCTAAAGCAGATATATATAAAATGAACTGTTCCTTACACTGGGGTAATTTGCAGAATTAAAAAAAAACATAGCTATGAACATAAAAAGGATCTTATACACAATAATTTATCAAATACATTAGTCATGCATAGAAATAATTATGAACTACAACTTCAATAAAATGAATACCACACTTATTGAAAGAGAAAGTAACTTACTTAGACAGAAAATCATTTGAGTGCTACTTACCAAAATATAAATGTGTTTCTGAGATTTATCCAAATATCTCCTTTCCTGAAAGAATCACTCCTTTACCAAGTCAGCATACATGAGTGCAACAATGTTAAAAAATTTAAAAGAAAATGATTAAATTCAAATCCTATTATCTAAAATATATAAAACCTAAATTAATTTCTCAAAATAAAATAATATAAAAAATTACATTATAAAAATTCAAATCCAATTACATTTACTCACTTTCTTTTATTAGACATTAAATTACATCACTTAGCATCTTCCATATTTTACCTTGACTTTCATTTAACCTGAAGTATATTCATAATAATTCTTAAATTAGAAAATTTTGCAAAATTAACGTTTTTAATTCTGTGTAAAAATATTGTTGCAAAATAAATTCCTTATATTTACTTTGATAAAGTCCCCAATAGAAGATGAAATAGATTGGCTAAAGTAAGTCTTTATTCATATTGTTTTTTTACATGTATAGTTTTAGTTATTTTTAACTATTTTTAGTTATATCTGAATTTTTATGCACACACACACACACACACACACACACACACACACACACATATATATATATATATATATATATATATATATATAAATCCACAAAGACAAAACTTAGCCACCACCAATAACACTTCTAACAAAAATGACACAAAATTCATAATCCTGCTCTCCAACACCCTTTCTACTAAATTCACAAACAAATTAGTGATCCCTAATAATAGGATCATTACTGCCATCTCCAAGACAATTATAAATATAACTAGGAAGGGAAATAAACCCAGTATGAATTAATATGCCAGGGTTTATCAAATAAATTGTTTACAAGGCAAAAATATTTATGTGGGAGAGATATCACATGATCTAAAAGCCCGCATCAACAAACACAAGAGAGATCTGTGTTTAGACAAATAATCTAACTCATATTGCATAGAAATGATACTGGACATAACTCTAATTCCACCCTAATTAAAAAAAAGACCAATTTTTTAAAGAGAAAATACATTGAAATCTTAATAATATCTTAATAATACACACACCTAAAGTATTACATTACATCACCATCTTTCTTTGAATCAATTCTAATACAAAGAATACAAATGAAAATGATCAGAAATTAGAATCAAGTAGCACGCAATTGCACTGGCTGACTGCAGAAATATGAAAATATCAGAAATCTCACTGGAGAAATACATCACTGCAATTTGGAAATCTGCACACAGATTGATGCTGCCATATCAGCAATAGCCAAATTTGCAAGAATATGGGGGAGAAAAATCAGCTTTCAAATGATGTACAGATTGTACAAATTGCTTGTAATCTCCATTTTCCTGTATGGATGTGAAATGTGGATACTGTTGGCTTCCTGGAGGTTAGCATCAGCCATACTGATGGAAGGCAGAAAGGAATCTACTCAGATAATTAATGGAGAGATGTTTAGTTTTGGAGGAATTAAAATTAACAAGCTATCTTTGGCCCCTGTTAACAATTTATTGGAGGTCGTTTTGTACATCAGCGTCCATTTTAACCTTGTCAAACTGATCAGCCTTTACTATTGAGGTAGAAGTAAATGACTGGGTTGTCAGGGTAGATACCAAATTGAGAGCTGATCTCATTGGGAAGGTCATTAAGGAAAATTTAAAACTGAGTAAGACCAAGATTGGAGTCCTGGGGGACATCCGCATTATTATGAAAAGATCAAGATCAGTGGCCATTCAGGATGATATTTACTTTTGTGATTTGATAGGAAAGACTGGGTCAGTACAAAAAATGTGTCCAGTGAGACTATATCTTTTCAGCTTGTGGAGAAGAACCACATCCTAAACCATGTCAAAGGCTTTTATGATGTCCATTACACACACACACATGTGTGTGCATGTTTGTGTGTGTGCATGTGTGTGTGTGTTAGTAAATATACAAAATATCCAACATTGTTAGCACAACTCAGAGTTTCATGCAGTTTTACAATCCTCAGGTGTGGAAAATATTATGACTGTTAGGGAGTTTGCATTGTCATGGTTATGATTCAAAATTATATGTCAAAAATTGTTTATTTAATTGATAAAATTGACTATTAATACTTTATTTCATTCAAATTCTTAAGTTCAGAAGGCAAAGAATAAAAAAAATTTAAATTTTGATTCAAAAGTAAAAAATATATCAAGGAGGATAACTCTCTTTTTGTTACATAAAATACCCATGTTATACCAATTAATTTAAACTAGGACACAGAGTGGAAATATAAGGGTGCAAATAAAAAAAAATAATAATAGGTTGGGACTATAAATCTAATTTACTTATAAAGGTGAAGTTATCTATACAAACACATTATAAATTAATCAGATACAGTAATATTGGATTGTATGTCTGTATAGATATATAAGAAATGTTATTACTGATGAGTTCGAAGAATATTAAAAGTTGTTGCATATTATATTAATATTCATAAAATCTATTTCAGTATCTTTGAGCAGGTGCTTGGATTTATGAATACATGTAGATATCAATTCAGACATTGTGTTCAGCAAGTTAGGGTTATTTAAGGATTCTAATATGATAACCTTCTCCAACAATCACAAGTTACATCTATCTCCCTGTCCATTATATGGCTTAGCTTTTGCATTTATCTCCCAGCTAATGATTGGGTTCTTATGATAGTTTTTTAATTGTCAAACTTACTTTGACAGTGTTGTGCAGTTTTTGTATTTGATATTGCTCAGTGTCATTTTGTGCTGGTAAAAATGCAATTTCCAGTTGTTCACAGTGAATTCAAAGTAATATTTAACATCATCATCTGAATTGATTCTGGCTCTGTATATTATGCCTTCAGTCATGCACTGGCCATTCAAAGGGCAGGTTATGCTTTTATGGCAATTGCATTGACTTTTTTAGTGTCTTGTTTGGAAACTGGCTTAATACATTATTGTTATGGTGGGTTGAATCATGTTACATTTGCATTGTTTTAGTTTATTTTTGCTTTGTTGTTACTGCTTACTGCATATGCTTTATTATCTTAGAATATTTTTTTGGTACTGGAGTTGGTTGATAAACTATATTGTACTAATTTGTGCAAATTGTCAAATATCCTTTTATGATGGTTGGATCTTCTGCCAATGTACCTTTGGCTGAATAAATCCTTAGTGTATGGTTGTACATATTGTTACTCAGGTTAAATGTAACATCTAGGAAATTTCCTAATAAATTTGTTTTACTTCTTGAAAAAGGTCTCCCCCAAACTGAAAATTAATTTTTACCTTATGTGCAATAAGGGTAAAAAATTAAAATATTTCAGACGCTCTATTTTTCAATTTGCTAATGATTTAATTAAAAATTTACTTATGTATTTTTTAATGCATTTAACAGTTTATAGCTATAGCATAACATACAAACTTACGAATAAACAAATACTAGTTGTAGAAGACTCTAGGAAGTTCTAGAATGTTCCAGAAAGCCATAGTATTACTATATATATACACAATTTTAGCAATTTCATGTTGGGATGACATTTTTAAAAAAATAAAATGAATTAAATTGTTCTGCATTAATTTTGAACCAAAGTTCATTGAATTATGATACAGGAAATCAATTATTTTACAAAAAGCCATAACCCTAATATATATATATATATATATATATATATATATATATATATATGAAGAAATATAGTTTTAAGGAGTTTATGGGATAAAGTATTCAATATCAGAGATAGAGTGTATGTAATTACAAAAAGTGAACATTGATCTCAACACTAAGAGGTGACAGGCTTTTTCATGCTGGTGATTGCGTCTAGCATGAAACAGCCTGTCACCTCTCAGTGTTGACTTCAATGTTTACTTTTGTATTTCTATCTATCTATCTATCTATCTATCTATCTATCTATATATATGTATATATATATATATATATATATATATATATATATATATATATATAAAGTGTGTATCAAAAATACTTTTACAAACTTTACAGAGATCTATTTGTGTGCCTGACCATGAAGAACACATTCTACAGGGTGTCAGAGATGATGCAGGTATCAGTTCTAGCATGTCATACATCTCATAGTACGACATGAAGAATACTTCAAGAGCAGCTCTTGTATCCATACCATTTCCAACATGTGCAGGGTCTTTTGTCTTTTGATTGTTACCCACAGGAGAACTTTTGCTGATGATTTATTGCACAAGCTGCCTATTTGTTGTTTGTCTCTTCAGTCTTTTTTACAGATATAATGAAAGATGGATAGGTAGGGGATGAGTGGTTCCATGGCCTGCATGTTTCCCTGACATCAATCCTTTGGATTTTTATCTGCAGGGCCACCTAAAATAAATGGTTTATGCAGCAGACATTAATAATGCAAATATGCTTCATCAACATGTCATAGGAGCCTGTGAAACCATTCGACACCATGTGAGAGCATTGGAAAGTGTCTGCCCATCAATGATCCAAGGGGTACAATAGACATTTTAAACACATGTTATGTGTTGGTGTGTTGCGGTACAACAATGGCCTTTTGGACATTTTACCAGGTTTTGTTGTCAGGAACCTGCCCTCAAAATTTGTAAAAGTATTTTTGATAAACCCTGTATATATATATTAGAGCAAGAACTAAAAGATCAGCCAATCTAACAGAGATCTCATCTCACAATCCTCACTCTTGCTCCATCTGTGTCCTCCTTTGTAAATCACTAGCGGGTCTTAAATGACACTTAAGATTATCGCACAAAATTTCATAACAGAATCAACTCAGCTGTCAGATCCTCATATATTGAAACCGGCAGGAGAGTCCATTATTATGATATATATATATATATATATATATATATATATATATTGAACAGTATAGACCTTCTATGTGTATTAAATTTAACCAACTTCTCTAGACTGGGGATAATCTTTCACAATACTTTTCAGTATATCTTTTTAAAAAGAATAATTGCTGCCTAATTACATTATGTATATATATATATATATATATATATATATATATAAAATATAATTAGGCAGCAATTAATATGATATAATAAATTTTGAATAATTTTATATATTAACAAGTAGCATTTAGAAAAAAAATTACAAACTGGAAAGGTTTTTTCATCCATCCGATGAAATCATAACAGATGAAACGTGTCCCAAAAAAACCTTCCCACTTGTAATATTTTCCCTCTCTCTCTCTCTCTCTATATATATATATATATATGTATGCATGTATGTGTGTGTATGTGTGTGTATGTCTGTGTGTCTGTGCGTGACTGTCTTTGCATACATTATGCTAATAAAATGCTTTCAAAGTAAAAATAAATTAAAAGTAAGCAAATACTGATCCTATAGATTAATTGGCCTATACACCAGCTGATATATCTCTTTATTTGTTTTTCTCATTCTTTCAACATACATACATATATATACATACATATATATATATATATATATATATATATATATATATATATATATATGTGTGTGTGTGTATGTGTGTGTATGCTTGTAGAGATAGAGAGTGGGACAAACAGACAGAGATACATCTATTTTCCACCTATCTACCCATCTATATACATGTGTGTGTGTGCATGCATATATATATATATATATATATATATATATATATATCTTCTAAAAGCCTGAACATTTTTCTCTATACAGAATAAGAAAGATACATGGTAATTCTCTTAACGTTACACAAATAGTCTTGCTTCACGTAAAATTGTAACAAAAATCCAATGTAAAAGAAACACAAGTGTGTCCACATTGACAAGGACCCTATAAATCACTTTCTCCTATTATTTTATATTCGTATTATTTTTATAAGTTTGCAATGTAAATCTGCTTGATGGTGTCAGAGAAGCAACTGAAACAGGTTAATGATAGTATGTGTGAGTTAACACAGAGAGAGAGAGAATTGACGAGGTGGCCAGGGTGGGGGTTGGTCATGTGTGTGGAATGAACAGAAAGAGAACCAGTAATGATCAGCACCATGTGGATGGCCTGATGACAACTTAACTTGATTACAATTGGGTGGCTCCTTCTGGTGGCACAGGAAACAACGACAGGGGCAGGTAATTGGCTCTGATGGATGGCTAGGCCTCACCCTCAAGGTTACAAGTGAAGCACTTTATACAATTTGAACAATGTCCTCTTGCTCTGAAGGTAAGTGTGGTGTGTTTTTGCCCTTCCTCTTCAGTGAAGGTGATCAGTGGCTATCTTTAGCTGTCAAATATATATTGAATTGTCTTGCACTGGGATTTCCTAAGTAAAATGTCCCATAGCCTGTGAAAAGTGGGGTCTGCCTATTCTCTTACAAGGACAGGATTGTTCCTGCTTGGCTTCAATATTCTAACATCTTTGTTATTTGGTTTTATGTATGTAAAATCACATTATAAAATGCAGGATTTGAATAATACATGAGATACAAGGGTTGCTGCTCATACTGACCTTTTTGGGAAAGGGTTTGGGGTGTAGGGAGACATTTTTTGTACAGGATCCTTTGCAATATGTCAGAAAATATTATGTAGAATATTTAAAATTATATATAAAGACAATACCAATGTTCTTATTAATACTAATCTACCTGAAGCCTAAAAGATAACATCATAAAAGATACCATTCTTTTTTATTAGAAACTGCAAGTTATTAAATTGTTATGGAATAGAAAGAATTATTATTTTACAGCAGACAATATTTGGTAGACGCAGGTGAGTATGGGTGAAAAAAAGATACGCAAAATATGGAATTTATGCATAAAACAATTAATAAATGTATTGACAAAACATATTACAGAAGAGTAAGTAAAAAATGGACTTCATCTTTGAAGTTATTGATATTTCAATAGCATTGTCAGGTGATGACTCTGAAGTCCTTACATGTCGTGTATTTTATTAGGGAGAGAGGAAGTGCATGTTGTCACTCCCAATGTCAAAGGAAAAAAAGAGGCTGAACCTTTCAAAAATCATGCCACCTGTAATTATCAACAAAATATATTTTTTAGGTGTCTCAAGTTTCTTTACAAAATCCAAAGAATCTGTAAAGTTATCAGTCCTGACCTGGCATCTCAGCTTTAGTCAGTTTCCCAACATCATGACATGGCTTCCATCTGTCCTTTCTATAAGTATTTTCATGGCAATGAGTTCTCATTCTTAAATGTACTACTAGATTAGCAATTAGGTCTCATTGTTTTACTGCTGAAAATACTAAATACAAGTGTAAGTTCTATTCTAATAGTTTCTTCTTTTTCATGCCAGTGGAACTAACTTCCAGTTTCTTGCTTCTCTGCTACCTTTGATCTTCAAAAATATAAATGCAATATCAATCACCATTTTCTGAAACCTGCTCTTTTATTGTCCTTCCTTCTCAATAACCACAAGCATTATTGACTTGCTTGGGTTGAAATGATTAAAAAAGAATTTGGTGCATTACATAACAAGATTATTATTATTATTATTAGTCCCTATCATAGTCAAAACTGACAGGATTATCTATATATGGATCAGTAATTCTAGCTTGGATCAGATAATCCACCATGCATCAAAATATCATTCTTTGAATGAGATTACGGTATCTGTAGACTTTGTTTAGGATCAAAGTATCATAATCCAGTATTTCTGCTATGTATCCATGAAGTATGTGTTACATGTATACAATATATGTACATACGCTGACACACATATATGCACACATATAAATGCATATATATATATATATATATATATAAACATACACACACACACACACACACACACACACACACACACACATATATATATATATATATATATATGTACAGTTGGTATGGCATTTGCCTTCTATCGTAACTGTCTGGGTTTCAATTCTCAGTAGTAGATGCACACTGCTGATGAGTCCCAAATATAGGATGAAATGGCCATCCAGTGCTTTCTGTATTCTGTTGAGGTTTCTTCTAAACTCAGTGAATTAATTAATTATGATTATTTCAAATCCTCCTAATTATTTCTATCTATCTATCTATCTATCTATCTATCTATCTATATATATATATATATATATATATATATATATATATATATATCTACAGACATGCACATACATATATCTAAATACACACGCATATATATATATATGTGTGTGTGTGTGTGTTCATGTATAGTGTCATTTCTTTATTACTAGAAATGTATTTTTTAGTAGCTACATATATTGGAGATGGTATCCCTGTTTTTTTTTTATTTAATTAGAAACGATCTAGAGTAAGAAATCCTTAAAAAGAAAGTTTATGAATTTGACAGAAATCAAACCAGTATCCCCCACCCGTTTCCATTAGTTGAATCATGCCTTTACCAATCATACTATGATAGAAACTGCACTGATAAAGCAAAATATCAATTAAGGAAAGAATTATTTTTCTCATCTGAAGATAATTAAGAAATTTCATATTGTGCTATAAAGTGAACTGAAGACTTCGCATAAAATTTTACCCACATTCTTTATCATTAAATTAAACAAAGTTGTAACCTTAGAAAGGCAGGAAACTGTTGGTCTCTAGCCTTGGTTGTTAACTAGTCAAGGAGAATAACAGGAAACTATTGAGTTGTCTTTCCTAAAAAGTGGGTAGACATTAAGGCAAAATGGAAATGTTAAAAGCAGATATTAACAGTTTTCAAAATAACTTGAAAGCATAGATAACAAGCTTTAGGATATGGAAAAAATGAAAATCAGTTGAAATTAATATTTGAGTTTTAAATAAAACAAGTAATCCAAAATTAATAAAGCTTGACAATACTTTATCAAAGAAATTCTATTATTACATCTAATACAATGATTGTAAATAAAGCCAGTAAAATTCAGATGAAAGAAATACTAGTCCAAAATTAATAATGCTTGACAATACTTTATCAAAGAAATTCTATTATTACATCTAATACTATGATTGCAAATAAAGCCAGTAAAATTCAGATGACAGAAATACTAGTCCAAAATTAATATTGCCTAACAATACTTTATCAAAGAAATTCTATTATTATATCTAATACTATGATTGCAAATAAAGCCAGTAAAATTAAGATGAAAGAAATACTAGTCCAAAATTAATAATGATTGAAAATACTTTATCAAAGAAATTCTATTATTATATCTAATACTATGATTGCAAATAAAGCCAGTAAAATTCAGATGAAAGAAATACTAGTCCAAAATTAATAATGCTTGAAAATACTTTATCAAAGACATTCTATTATTATATCTAATACTGTCATTGTAAATAAAGCCAGTAAAATTAAGATGAAAGAAATACTAGTCCAAAATTAATAATGCCTAACAATACTTTATCAAAGAAATTCTATTATTACATCTAATACTATGATTACAAATAAAGCCAGTAAAATTAAGATGAAAGAAATACTAGTCCAAAATTAATAATGCCTAACAATACTTTATCAAAGAAATTCTATTATTACATCTAAAACTATGATTGCAAATAAAGCCAGTAAAATTAAGATGAAAGAAATACTAGTCCAAAATTAATAATGATTGACAATACTTTATCAAAGAAATTCTATTATTATATCTAATACTATGATTGCAAATAAAGCCAGTAAAATTAAGATGAAAGAAATACTAGTCCAAAATTAATAATGATTGAAAATACTTTATCAAAGAAATTCTATTATTATATCTAATACTATGATTGCAAATAAAGCCAGTAAAATTCAGATGAAAGAAATACTAGTCCAAAATTAATAATGCTTGAAAATACTTTATCAAAGACATTCTATTATTACATCTAATACTATGATTGCAAATAAAGCCAGTAAAATTAAAATGAAAGAAATACTAGTCCAAAATTAATAATGCTTGAAAATACTTTATCAAAGAAATTCTATTATTACATCTAATACTAAGATTGCAAATAAAGCCAGTAAAATTCAGATGAAAGAAATACTAGTCCAAAATTAATAATGCCTAACAATACTCTATCAAAGAAATTCTATTATTACATCTAAAACTATGATTGCAAATAAAGCCAGTAAAATTAAGATGAAAGAAATACTAGTCCAAAATTAATAATGATTGACAATACTTTATCAAAGAAATTCTATTATTATATCTAATACTATGATTGCAAATAAAGCCAGTAAAATTAAGATGAAAGAAATACTAGTCCAAAATTAATAATGATTGAAAATACTTTATCAAAGAAATTCTATTATTATATCTAATACTATGATTGCAAATAAAGCCAGTAAAATTCAGATGAAAGAAATACTAGTCCAAAATTAATAATGCTTGAAAATACTTTATCAAAGACATTCTATTATTACATCTAATACTATGATTGCAAATAAAGCCAGTAAAATTAAAATGAAAGAAATACTAGTCCAAAATTAATAATGCTTGAAAATTCTTTATCAAAGAAAGTCTATTATTATATCTAATACTGTCATTGTAAATAAAGCCAGTAAAATTAAGATGAAAGAAATACTAGTCCAAAATTAATAATGCTTGAAAATACTTTATTTAAAGAAATTCTATTATTATATCTAATACTGTGATTGCAAATAAAGCCAGTAAAATTAAGATGAAAGAAATACTAGTCCCAAATTTATAATGGTTGCCAATGGTTCGTTTAATTATAAAATTCTTCGTTGTGGAATGGCAATGATGAAATGCTACTAAAAATAACTTTACAGAAACAATATAAACAAATAATTTTTAACAAGATGAATTTTGAAAACACATCATGTTTTTCTAAAGGAGTGAAAAGTTATTAATTTTTTTCATAATGCAATATATATTGATCCCATCTTTTGAACAGTATAAACCAATAATTATTGAAATTAAAATGTTCATAAAATTTATCTGGCAAACTCAATGTAAATTGCATTCCTAAAATTAGGGATAATGATTTTGTTTCTTTCTCACATTTCTGCATCTGCTAACCTTAAAAATTTCAAAAAACATTTATCTTTTGCTTTTATTTCTTTCTGTGATATATTTCTGTGGCCAGGTTCCATTGTAGTCATTTGTTTATTGTTCTCCTGATCTAAGATATCACTGTATTCACATGCAAAATCTTTCATGTTATTTCCAAAGGAAGCAGAATTAATTGGTGGTGCCAGTCTCCTCTCAAAATAAAACAGGGATAATCTGAGTCAGTTATGCCAGTGAAGTTGAGATGGTAATAAAACCTTGTCATACAACTTCAAGAGTAAATTTATTGGTCATCTACCCATTTCTCATGTATTCCTCTCACAGATCTTCATACTTTTCCAACTTGACATTTTTTCCTCAAAAGGAACCTTTCACATTTTTTTATTATATATATATATATATATATATATATATATATATATATATATATATATATATGTGACAGGATTTTCAACATACCCAATAAAGGATAAAAAAAAACATTTGGGAATTTGGGTCAAGCTGGGGACATATTAATTTCTCTGCCTTTCATATTTCTTACTTTTTATTTTGATTCTTCATGTCAGACATTTTTACTATCCACAAAAGAACTTCCGCCGCTCTCTAGTCTGACACAAGGCAATGATATGATGTAAACTAATAAGAAAAATCATTTTTAAATTGTAAATAATTTAATGATTTTGTGGTTGTATAAGACATGTTTTTCTATTTCTTCATAAAAAAGTCACAACTATGCTTTTTTTTATTAATGTTCATTTAATAAAAGGCTCAAGAGCCACTCAAATTAAGGGTGAGTTAATGAATAAGGTGAATAGCATGGATATAAGGCGGAAGTGGAGGGTTGATAACAATTGACCCTGGACTTGAAGTGGTTAATATTGTTCAGGGAAGTATCTCCTATTGGGAAGGAACTTTCAGAGTGGAACATCCTTCTTACCAATGGAATACATAGGGAATGAAGATGATTCAACTCTGTGGATGTAGCAAGGTTAATCTTGGTTGTAAAGGTGTAAGCTTGTTGCACTAAAGAGTATAACTTGTATGAACATTTGCTTTAGAAGTACTTATAGAGTCTTGTGACTTTATGTCTGTGGGAAAGAAATTGTAGGGTTGGAAATAAGTCATCACCCACATGGTCGTGTCAATGACTTTAAAACTCTATCAAAACTGAAAAGTTCATATAATGTGAATTAACCCCTGAAATAGCCACAGAATCACAATGTTTTTTTTTATTCTATTCTTTCTATTGCTATTTTTTTTGTTGATTGATTTTATAAGAGGGATTTCTTTAAAAAGTGCTTATGGATTACTTACTTACTTCTTCTATGTGCCATGTCACTTCAGGAGGTTGGCGATCATGTCCCTCCACAACTTTCTTTCCTTTGTAGCTCTTAGTAAATTTTGTCTCTTTGTTATCTCTCCTAAACCCTGTTCTGCCATTGATTTACCCAAAATCACCCACATGGTCGTGTCAATGACTTTTAAACTCTATCAAGGCTGAAAAGTTCAGATGATGTGAATGAACCCTGAAATAGCCACAGAATCACAATGTTTTTTTTTATTCAAATACAAGAAGTTATAGAGTAGTGATGTTTTGTCTTTGAGAAACCAGTTCTAGGATGGTAAATCATCATTTGTTTTTTTATTCAAATATTGATTACTGATTTGATTATATTTGAGGGGATTGAAAAACACACACACACATATATAAATATTGAGACATGTTTCATTGAATAATTTAAACAAGTTTTGTCTACCTATTTTCAATTGGATCCTTTCATGTCCAGGGATAAGCTTTTTGGTATCCACTTCCCCCAGGATAAGATACCTTACGCCCCCCACCAATCACCAACACAAACCCACTCTCATTAACAAGGTGCCTACTATAGGAGGACTGACACTGAAAATAAATTTAGAACAATGCTCTGAGACAAGCACTTAGAGGCTGACGATAGCCGTGTGAAGAATGTTTTTAAATAGACTATACATATGTTAAGGTAATTTTTGTTTTTTTGCTGCAAAAAATACATACATATATATATATATATATATATATAGATAGATAGATAGATAGATAGATATGTCCAAATACAATCATGTTGAAACAGACACTATTTCAAAAATTTAATTAAAATTTAAAATTTTTTTTCTCAAGTTTGTTTTTGAGCTTTGGATATTTTTGCCTAGAGAAACCAATGAAAAATTTGTGCAATTATAGATTTTGATTGTAATGAAGTCGATGTTTGCTTTAATTAGTAATATTTAACGATACACCGTAAGCCCATCAGATGGCAGAGTGAATGCAACTCCCTCTTACTAAGTATTATACTTAATTTATATAACAATCCAACTAAAAATTCAATGAACAATTCAAAACCCTTTCAGCAGTCAATGAACAGAACATTTATTAATAATTAATTTGATTTGTTCTGCTAAGGCTCTCATGGCTTTGAGGATATTTATAGTGAATAAAATTTTATATTTTCAAAACAATATTACCAAAAAAAGAATGTTTTGTTTATATTTTACTCCTTTAAAATATTTTGCAAAATATTGATTTGGATCAAAAGTTTGTAGCATTTTTCAATAGATGGCAATTGAACACATAATGTCATTTCATATGTGACTGAAAGTTATAACGTATTCTGAAATGTGACATATATTTCATGATTCATGTGTGAATTATGATTTTTAAATATTTTAATGTTAAAAGTTAGCACTTGGTAAAAGATGGGATGCCTTTTCATCATTTGAAGTTCTTGTATTTCTAGATAAGAAAAAAGCAAACCAGATAAGCAAAACAAATCCATATATTGTTCATAAGTCATTTGTTAGATTTTAGAAGTAGAAAGTTTGATCTGGAAAACATTCTGGTAGGTCAACAATCCTTGACAATCACCAAACTGAAACACTGATTAAGATAATCCAGGTAACATCATGGAAATAATCTGCTTAGCATTTATGAGTGATGCAAGGGATTTCAAAACACTTGGGTAAATATATTGATTTGAACATAAAAGTTTTACTGATTGTGTGAATCATGGATAAGTTAACCCATGGTTAGCTATTTTGTTGATGTTTAGGTCCTATTTTGTTTGAAATTTCTAAGGCACATAATGAGGAAAGAGAGCTTGGAGAATTTGATGCTCAAAGGGCCAGATTTACATCAGAGAGACAGAGGAAAGCAGGGAATAACCAACCTAACAAGCTAGCAGAAGACGAATTAGGAAAATTAAGAAAGCAAAGGTGGTATTTATTGAAGACTATAAGGATAAGGAGGATAAATAATGATTGACCCATGACTTGGAGAGATATCTATATTGAGTAGATAATCCCTTGCAATAACCACTAACATATCTATATTACCTGTTTAAACAATTGAATCAAATAACCATTGCACTCATTGTTAATCATAACAGAGGCAAACAAGATATATTGAATTGATAAAAATTTATGTTACACTTTATAGTCTTATTCTCCATCATTGAAATAGATTTAAAAATTGATTTATTGTTAGGGGAGCCTTACCCATAAGAACATAATGAACTAGCTGATACATCTGAAGTCAGACGACCGGCTGACCGGCCGATCGGTTGAACTCTCTGCCTTTGGACAGGGAGGAACCCGAATGAGGCTACGCCAAAAGTCAGAGTCTCTTTCAGGGAGGTAAGCTGACCCTGAACCCATTTATTACGGGTTCAAAGGGCATATTTTTGGCCGAGTCCATGGGCTCGGAGATCGCATGTTAAACCAGCCTTGTGCCATATGATGCCCTCATGGGGGGTGACTAAATACTGTTCAGTCTGAAGTCTGGAGTGAGGTCTGTCAGAAGTCTGTCAGTCAGTCAGTCAGTCAGTCAGTCAGAGTGAGCGAGTCAGCCAGTTGAGTCAGAGGCAGTCACATTCAGACAATTACTACGAAACCTGATTGTTCGTACTAACAATTTTCTACTTCTCTGTATATATTCCTGTTTGCAATATATCTGTGTTATTCCATATCCGTATTTGAGTTCTTCTTTATTGGTTCTACCTTGGACTATCGCTGTGGTACAAGGAACCAGACCATAACAATATATTATATAGAAATATAGAATAGTTTATAGAAATTAGATTTAATACCATTTAACAATGTAATGATTTGACAATATCTATCTATCTATCTATCTATCTATCTATCTATCTATCTATCTATCTATCTATCTATTTCAGTGTGTTCATTATCTATCTATCTATCTATCTATCTATCTATCTATTTCAGCTTGCTCTTATCTATCTATGCCAGTCTATCTATATTTAACTATCTTGGTCTGTTCATATCTATCTATGTCTGTCTGTTCATAGCTGTCTATCTGTCTATCTATCTATCTGTCTCAGTTCGTGTATACTTATCTGTTTCTGTCTGTTCATATCTATCTATCTATCTATCTATCTATCTATCTATCTATCTATCTATCTATCTTAGTTTCTTTATATGTATTTGTCTCCGTCTGCGAGCTATCTATCCCATTCTGTTGATTTTTAAGTATCTTCATCTGTTCATATCTATCTAGTGATGTTGATATCCTGGAATACTGTCACTCTTCCAGTCGTCTACTTGGAAGGAGTCAGTCTGCTCCATGGCCAAAGGAAATACACCAATGCACAAAATGAAATTAAGACATGAATGCCAACATCTTGCAAAATGGATGGGGAAACCTTATTCTTGATTGTTCATCCTGAAAGAAAACAATGCACAATGATAAGTGAGACTTGCAAACATATTTTGCACATGAGCTATTCAAGAGAGGTGTAAGGGCATTCATTTCCCTGCAAATGTTGGTACAGAATTTGATTTCACCTCTAATGAATGTGGTCACATCTAAGTAGGTCAGACTGCATGCAGAGAGAAGAGTCAGTCACTGCATGTTATTCAGTATTTCTACTTGGAAACAGTATAAAAATAACAATGTTCCTCAGATGTTGACCTAAAACAACCAAATAGTCACCAAAATATTAATGTAATAATTGCTGTGAGTGGCTCCTGTTATATTCTATTTCAAATTAGATCTCTTTCTGATTCAATCAACATCAAAAGCTGTTGACTGGATGTGAATGCTAAGAAAGTGAAAATAAAAATAAAAAAGTCACTCTTGGTACAGGAGCTCCAAGCATCACATCTGACTCATAAAGTAAATCCCCACTAGAAAAAAATATAAAATCCAATATAAAAGGACCCAATCATGAACATTGGCACAAAAGCAAAACGGATTACAAAAATGCTGAGTCATGATCCACCACATCAGCTTTTAAGAACACCACTCACAACACTGTTGAACAGTTGCAGTGATCAGGTAAACTATTGACATCATCCCCAGTGACCTCAGACGTGGCACAAAAATCAACTCCAGTTCCTATCAACTCTTGCTCACAGAGACTTTCTGCCTTGATTCTCTATATTAGCAATTTAAAGACTTTTATCTTAACAATTCTTGTCTTTTTTCTTTTTTCTCACTAGCTGTAATTGTAGTTTCATTTGTTCTCTCCTTCTACTATACACACATGTTTAACACAACCAACATAGCCACATCTGCCCAAGGGAATGTAAGATCCTGGCAGGACTTAAAAAGTCATTTTCATGCTGCCCATATTTAAAAATAAATCAAACAATAGCATTAATCAAAATCCTGTTACAAATATACATGTAGGTATGCATATGGTCGAATTAGCCAATTCCTCATATTATTCTCAAAGATCCCCATATGAGAATTCAGGCCTTTCAAACTACGAAAAAGAGAAAGAACATTTGTTAAGAAATTTGAAGATGAAAATAAATGTCGTAAGAATTATGTCAAATTACTAATATTCTACTCAGGATTCAGTCTGCTCCTTGGTTGAAAGAAATATACCAATGCACAAAATGAAATTAAGACATGCAGGCCAACATTTTGCAAAATGGATGGGGAAACCTTTCTCTTGATGGAAAGAAAGCAATACACAATGGTAAGAGAGAGTTTGAGCAATGATTGTGTTGCAGACCAAGAACATGAGCATGAAAACCTCAAGAACCTTGATTTCCCTTAAAATGGTACCAGAGAAATTAAACTCAGATATAACATATCTGGTCAAATCTACCTTGAGATATGAATTGACTGAGACACAGACAGATAGATAAATAGAGAGATATGAAGAGATTTAGATTGATAGATAATGAACAGATTGAAATAGATAGTTGGGAAACAACTTAGCTAAATAGATAGAACAGATTGATATACAGAGATAGATATGGACATATTGATATAGATAGATAGATAATGAACAGATTGAGATAGATAGAGCAGTAGATAGATAATGAACAGATAGATAGATAGATAGATAGATAGATAGATAGATTGAGATAGATAGAGCGGTAGATAGATAATTAACAGATTGATATATATATATATATATATATATATATATATATATATATATATATATATATATATATATATATAGATAGATAGATAGATAGATAATGAATAGATTGAGATAGATAGGGCGGTAGATAGATAATTAACAGATTGATATATATATATATATATATATATATATATATATATATATATATAGATAGATAGATAGATAGATAGATATATAGATATATATATAGATATAGATAGATAGATAGATAGATAGATAGATAATGAACAGATTGAAATGATATGAACAGACTAAAATAGATAATGAACACACTTAACTAGCTAGATAGATATGAACAGATTGATATAGATAGATAGATAGATAAACCAAGAGAGAGAGACAGAGAGAAAGAAAGACAAAGAGAGAGAGAGAGAGAGAGAAATCATCAAAAAACTGATATCTTCTGTAACATTGCTATTTTTTCCATATTTGATTCATCTTTTAGTGACTTTAAATATTTCACTTTTTCTTTTTCTGAAATCTTTTGAAGTTGAATCAAATGATACTGTATTATTTTTTTTCCATCTTTCTGTTTTTTTAGAGAATAATGCAACCATTGCTGTCATTGTCATTTTCATTTTTGACAATATCTTTTTAATCAAACACAAATAAATTCTGCAAATAAATCTGGGAAACAATTAAAATGCAATTCAAAATGATTTTTTATATTTTTAATTTGTTCCCACAAATTCATTAATTAATATGATTAATTGGAATATCTGTAAGTCGGGCATGATTTATTTCCTGCCACAAAGGATTTAAAAACAGATAAAAAAATAAAAAGCATAAAAACATTAACTAATCTTTCTCTGGATTTAGTTTAACTTTTCATATTTAATGCCAACACAAGTCATGGGATCAAATCGTAAAATCAAATGTTAGGTTTCAATTTTGACCGATCGACAAGGGCAATTGTTAATTCATAAAGAAAGCTTTATTCGAAACTGCATTGATATGCTTTTCTAATTATTGTTGTTGTTCTTTTTTTAATTAATTAATAAGTTAAATTGCTAAATTTTAAAATCTTTTTTTAATTCAAGAGCTTTTGTTGAAGTCTTTGTTGCTCTTTTATTACAGTAGGTTCTGCAATATCAGCTTCTTATGACAGCAGTTTATTCAGTTTATCTATCCATATCTTTGCTTTTATGATGCTTTTTTTTTTTCAAGCATATCACCCCAAGCAAGGCAGGAGTGCCACTAGTATGCAAGGGCTTAGAGAGAATGAGAGTAAGAGTAAAGGGTGGTGTTTGAGGAAAGGATAAAGAGGACATGGATCAAAATCAAGGCATCAGAAAATGTCAGTTGACATTACATTTGAATATTTGAAGATTATAGCTATCAGGGAACCAAGTAAGAGGAAGGGAGTTCCACTGTTGGGAAGTGAGAGAGAAAAAGCTGTTTGAGTAGAAGAGGCACTAAAAATTTAACTGCTTTGACAGTGAAAGTGTGGGACCAATATGCTAATCTATTAGGTCACTTAAATTCATGCAGTTTGGTTACCAGTGAAAGTAGCTCGTCAGAGCAGTTGCTATGAAAATATTTGTAGAAAAGACAGAGGGAAGCCACAGCAGGTCTGTGAGAAAGTAACTGTAGACGAGATGCCAGGTTAGGACCTATCACATTGCATATCCGTCTCTGGATTTTGTCAAGAACCTCAAGACAAACAGTGGAGGCACCAGACCATATATGGCAACATTATTCAATGCAAGGATGAATGGTTGATTTGTAGATTTGAAGGATAGACTCAGGTGAGAAAAACCTTCTGGCGCAACACAGATCAGCCAATATGTTCTTTGGATTCATCTATTGCATCTGGATAATGCCATTAATATATTTTCATGATTTATCCATAGATAAATAAACATTATTTTATAACCACCGTCAGACTCACCAGTCAAATACATATGAGGGCCTAACAATTTATTTCTTAGAATGGAACATGAATCTACCTTCACATATTACTTGATTATCTGAGGAAAATTTTTTGCAAAATCAACAACATGTTTCAAATGAACTGAGTCTGATGAAGTCTTTTTAGAGAACAAAATGCATTGCATAGAGTTTTTTTACATTTTGTCATTCAATTACACAGCAACAAGCAATTCTCCTTAGGATTTGAATTCAGAGTTGTACTTATTCTAATGTTAGTTCAAAGCAACACTAAAGAGCCTCATCTGCCCATTTATTCAACCCATAGCCAGAGAGAGAAAAAGAATAAACGATTTATACCTTTCCCACAGGTATTTGTGCGAAAGTAAATTTAACTAATTCAACTGGAATTAAAAACTTAGTATGATGCTTTCTCATTCTGAACTGCTAAACATTACACGATATGCACATGTTTACATTACACGATATGCACATGTTTACAGACACTATGCAGGTACGTATTGTTATAGTGGAACACACCTATTCTATACTGTCCCACCTAGAATAAGTAGGAGTAGTATGGGTCAGTCGGTAAGTCAGTCAATGTCGGACAACAGTTAGTTGAATACTAAAGTATCAGCGACCACAACTAGATTACTCTGCATTATACGTATTATATCAAGTTCCTAACGTTTTGCACATCGAACCTATTTTAGGACAGACTTAGTACAAATACAAGGCTCCACTGTGAAATCACTCCACAACACCTACACACACACACACACACACACACACACACACATATATATATATATATATATATATTAGGTTGACGTAATAATGACGTAATAATGTCGTTTTTTGACGTATTTTTTAACCTCAAAAAACGACATTATTACTTCATTATTTTTGCACCAACCTAATATATATATATATAAAGTTTCTCATTCTGATTTCCTAAATATTACACAATATGCACATCCCATGCTTACAAACACTATGCTGTATATATATATATATATATATATATATATATATATAAAGTTTTGTATCAGACAGAGATCTGTTTTTTGCTAATAATACAATTTCTACTGGAAAATACCAAATATACAAAAACATCTGTCGGTGAGTAATTCCCATTTCTTTGTTTGTTCCTCAAATCATTGATGAAGAACTCAAAACTTTCTCTCTGTGCTTCATTTCTATCATATGGTTAATATCTGATAAATTTTTATTGTACTGATTATATTGGTATCCTTTCATTTGTCCTTGTTTTATTGTTTATTAAAAAAAACTATTTTATATATATATATGTGTGCGTGTGTGTGTGTGTGCATGTGTGTGTGTGTGGTATTTTGTGGAAAGTGCTCAATATCCGTGACAGAGCTAACATATATGGTTTCATGGAGAATTCTTTAGTTGTTTGTGACCTTAGGTTCCATGCTTTCAAGAGCTTCAGATAAATTGGTTTATTTTTTCAAAACTGGATCTATTTATGCTGTATTTGTGTTTGCTGTGCTGTGTGGCAAGATGGTGAAAATTTTCATCTGTGTTTGTTTGGGATGATACTCACATATACATAGACACACATACATACATGTTAGTTCATACATACACACTCATATTCATAATCTTGGGTTGGGTGCAGTTACTCATTTATACACTTGAGTGCACGTATGTATGCAATTTTCTTTCTGTCTATTTTGGTGCCAAGGCTGTAGCGTTTCTCGTTTTGAAAAAATCAACCAGTTTGTCTGAAGATCATGGAAGCATGAAGCCTAAAGTAACAAACATATGCACACACACACACACAAACACACACATAAGTGTGGCTAGACTTTGCCTCAAGCCAGAATTGAAACTTAATTGATTTGGCATCAGTCAGAGATTCTACCCATATATATATATATATATATATATATATATATATATATAATAGAAGTCAAGTAAAGCTATTAGCACTGACACATCTGCATATTAGAGGACTATTCTTCTGCATTGTTTGTAAGCATTGTCAAGTGACAGCAATCAAACATTAATGGGTACTTCTGGTGATTGGTATATAGACCATATTGGTTCATTCCCAGTAATTGGAGCCACGTTGACATTACCATTCTCTATTCTAACTATATTCAGGAATGTGCAAATAAAACCACAGAATTGTTGGAATCGACACTGCCTCTGGGTTCTGTGATTCACTTTTCCTATAATAAATGTCTATTTTTTTCCTTTCTTAAAACCTCACACATTATGAATATCTACAATAAAAAGTAAAATTATTCTGTGATTCCTTATATAATCATCACAAGGTGAATATTTATATTTGAATAAATCTATTCTCTGTGGAATTAAGCTTCTGTTGAAATCTGTGTCAGCCATCTTTGTATAATTGTCTGCATATCAGAGGACCATTCTTGAGCACTGTCTTTGAGCAGTACCAAGAGACAGCAATCAAGCGTTAATGGCCTCTTTCCAAGACATTGGCCCATCACAAAGAAAAATAAAAGCAATCATTTACTCACACTTATGACTGACAAGTTCTGTTTATAGTCCACTTAAACCCTGCATCTGCCATTAAACAGGCATTGATAGCTTAGATCTCCTAAGTCTAATATTTTCTTTGATGGAAAGAAAACAACAACAACAATAACAACAAAAATGCATCACAATTACAAACCTAGATCGAAATATTTCTTAGTTGTGTAGCCATTTTTCTAGTTTTGTTGCTTGCAGCTTTAATCAGATAGTAATATAAAACATCTGTCTATATTATTGAGATGAGGTATTGTAACTATTTATGCTATTTATATCATTCGGACTGTTGTCCTCATTTTTACTGTTATATTCACTAACTTTTTACAACTGTATGCGCCGGCCTTCTTCAGTTGATATACACTGGAATTTCAAAACAAACTTTTGAACCGAGTCCCCAAAGACACATGGCCCAGTGGATAAAAGTGTCTGTTGAAGTAATCCAGTGACTTGACCTAGAGAGTTTGGTGATTGTATGGAAATCAATGTTTCAGAGTGATATGGTCATAAGCCAGAGAGAAACAGAGAATATGTTATGAGGATATTAGGATATTATATTATGAGAATATTATGAGGATATTATGATATTAGGATATTATATTATGAGCATATTATGTGGATATGTAGGATGTTGGTTGACCTTGGACTTGAAGAGATCAAGATTGTAAAGGATGTTTCATTAAGATGGATCAAAGCCAGCAGTAAATAAATCAGTGTTATTGGTGAAAATTTATTTATTTTTCTGTTAGATCATGTTATTTAAGTCATGGCAGTTATGTGTGAAAAATAATATTGCTCAAATGTCTGCCAAGATTTTGACAGCACACCTCCACGTGATGAATAAAATTTTTGATTATTTCTCTGCATAGTTACTCCTCAATCTCACCAATATGCCTTATTACCTCATCCTTCAGCTGTTGAATTGTTGTTGGCTTGTTGGCATAGAACTTACATTTGACCCCAAAGGAAGAAATCTAAAGATGTTAAGTCGCACGATCATGGTGGCCAATTGACTTCACTGTTTCAAGAGATGATGTGACCTGAGAACTTCTCATTCAAATTCTGTTTCAACATCCATTTTCATAATAAGCTTTGATAACTTTAACATGTTTGATTGTTAATCTTTCCATTGTTAAAATTGCCAAAGACTTAAGTTGTTAAATCTGAAAGAAATAGAAAAAAAAATCATTAGCCGCTTAAACTTAATTCACATTTAAAATTGGTCCAAGTTATTGTCATTATTAGTTGTCAGAGAAGCATTTTTCACAAAGTTTTTCCACAAAGTATCTGTTCTGGGAAATAACCTTCCTGGATGAAACTTACACATTACCAAAGAAACAAAACGGAAGATAGAGATGGTTTTCCACCATTAACATGAAGGATCCTAACTGTGAATGATCACAAAAATCACACTCTCTCTGAAATACCCTTGCAAAATTCTAAATAGTTATTGAATGAATGATTTGTTTATTTTATGGCTTATCAACCCTTTGCAGATTATTTAAACTATTAGCATAAAACATGCTCAAAGCCAACCCCTAAAAGCTTCACTGTTTATGTGACTTCCTGTGTTATTTGCTATACTGCAAATGGTGACTGCTACCAAATACAATTGGAAGATAATGATGATGCTGATATTTTTTAAGCTGAATATATTATAGACTCAAAAATAATCATCCAAAATGGCAATGAAGGGAAAACTTGCTCCACCACAATGCAAGTTCAAATCAGTTATCTCTTTTGAAATGGTAGGAAGGTATCCTTAATCCCTGTAGACAATGATTATCTTAATCCTAATTCTTAATCTGTAATAAAAATACATGTCAAAATCATGCCAGAGATGCCATCAACTACTCAAGTATTGGCATAGATTTTGTCATAGTTTTTAATATTGTTGAAGATGTCATAAGAAATAACTATTATATTGTTGTTAAATTTTGTTTTTACAGTGAGGTTCACCCTTTAGAAGGCCTGGGGGTCACTTGAGGCAAGGAGTTACATTTAGAAGACATTTGTGTGCATTGGAGTGGAAGATAACTGTTGAGATTGTACTGATCGGGGAAACACCCCCTTAGGCGTCTGTTCTATAGGGCAGTGGTTCACAGGAAGAAGCTGTTTAAGTAGAACTTACTTCTCACCAATGGAATACTGAGGAAAAGTAGGTGATTTGCTACTATGTAAGTGGCAAGGCATATTCTTGATGTGAAGGTTTACTATGGCAAGACCATAGTTCATCCTCATCATTCATTTTGATGAAATGATATCACTGACCAATTTAAAAAAATGTATGAATTTATGCTAAACATACATTTTGGTTTAATCATTTCACCCCAAGCAAGGCAGTAAAGCCACTAAGGTGCAAGGGGTTACAGTGTCATTTCTTCTTCCATCACACTACTAATGTCTTCACAGATAAATCTGAAATTTGGAAAAATTGCAGTTGATTTTCTGCTCTATTTGGATCACATCATACTGTACATATTTTGCAAGTGTCATGTCAAACATCACAAAAAGAAACATAATGTCAAATATCACGAAAAGAAACATCACATCAAACATCACAAAAAGAAACATAATGTCAAACATCACAAAAAGAAACATCACCTCAAACATCACGAAAAGAAACATAATGTCAAACATCACAAAAAGAAACATCAAATCAAACATCACAAAAAGAGACATAATGTCAAACATCACAAAAAGAAACATCACATCAAACATCACAAAAAGAAACATAATGTTAAACATCATAAAAAGAAACATCACATCAAACATCGAAAAAAGAAACATCACATCAAACATCACAAAAAGAAACATAATGTCAAATATCACAAAAAGAAACATCATATCAAACATCACAAAAAGAGACATAATGTCAAATATCACAAAAAGAAACATCACATCAAACATCACAAAAAGAAACATAATGTCAAACATCACAAAAAGAAACATCACCTCAAACATCACAAAAAGAAACATAATGTCAAACATCACAAAAAGAAACATCACATAAAACATCACAAAAAGAGACATAATGTCAAACATCACAAAAAGAAACATCACATCAAACATCACAAAAAGAAACATAATGTTAAACATCACAAAAAGAAACATCACATCAAACATCGAAAAAAGAAACATCACATCAAACATCACAAAAAGAAACATAATGTCAAACATCACAAAAAGAAACATCACATCAAACATCACGAAAAGAAACATAATGTCAAACATCACAAAAAGAAACATCACCTCAAACATCACGAAAAGAAACATAATGTCAAACATCACATCAAACATCGCAAAAAGAAACATAATGTCAAATATCAAAAAAAGAAACATCACATCAAACATCAAAAATAGAAAGGTTTCTGATATTAAAAAAATAAAAATAAAAACCATTCCTTTGAGTATTTGATGATATAGTTTATGATAAAAAGCTTAAGGTTTGCTGATGGGACACATTCATGCAAATCTTTATGTAAACGACTGAATTAGGAGTCAAAATACAGTCCAATTCATGTGTTTCATCGCCCTTGTGTGGTGCGATTTAAGAAAACCAGTTAAGTGAGAAATAATGTCCTCCACTGACCTCATGGCTGCTGGGGTAGGGTTTCAACAAATGAAATTGATTGTGGATACAGGAATTGTTATATCAATTATTCCCAAATCACACTTAACTGGGGTAGTCATTCACCCAAGTAATATCTCAATTATTTCTGTCAATAGATAGCAAATTGACTGTTCAGGACAAGCAATGGGGAATGTGATATTGCACAACTTAACGTGTGAATTTACGGGGGGACATTTGTAGGCTGTGGAAACTATAATGATTTTGTTAGGTTAATCATTTTGAATTGATTGACATCTGCACCAATTATCAACTCATCAAATGCATAATTAAAAGAAAATTTAATGGGCAACTTTTATGATTAATTATGAATATGAAATTAAGTCAAAATTTTCAACACTCTGCCAGCACATTAACCAATTATCAAAAGATTTCCTCATTTAGTCTCTCCGCAACATAATCCTAACAGAAAGAAATTAAAATTCTTTCAGTCAATCGAAAGTGGCCATAATCCAGAAGACATACATGTTGTATAATGGATATTGGTGTAGAAAGTGGAAATGGTGAACTGAGTTCAAACTCCAGGCTAGTCTGTTATGTTCACTTCCATAAACATGCCCTTAGAAAAGGCATGAATCCCTCTTTTCTCCTCCTCTACAAATTGATTAAAATAAATATCAGAGAAAACTGGAATCTCTGGGTAGTAACTAGTCTACTGAAAAGAAAACTGAATTTTAAACACTGTGAAGAAGTCAACAAGAAACCAATCCACTATCCTTTTCCAGAATGCGTGGTAATTCATGAATAATGAAAAAAAGAATCTGTGAAGAGTCATGATCACCTAAGTTCCAAAGGATCATGTCATCAAAAAAGAAAAGGAAGCTGTGGAGAGTCATGATTACCTACGTCTGAAAGATCATGGCATTCAAAATAGAAAAGGAAGCTGTGGAGAGCAAGTATTACCTACATTTTGAAGGTACATGGCATTCAAAATAGAAAAGGAAGCTGTGGAGAGTCATGATTATGTACATCCTGTAGGATCATAGTATTAAAAAAAAGTAATCCACCAACATTTTCAAAAATTGCCAACCCAGAATTTTTTACGCAGCTAAGAAGAATTCAAAAAGTTCAACAAGTTGGAACTATATTACATTTTGACTTAGTATAGAATTTACTTTACGATTGATTCCTTAATCAAATAGAATGTACCGACTCAGTAGCATTTACAGATTTTGAACTTAATCTGAAAAAAGAAGATTACCTTATTCTTATATAAGTTCCTTGTCTTAGGAGGGATTACATTGTTGAAAACTGCTACTCAAAAACTGACCAAGCATTAGCATGTCATTAACTAATGATCCATCTTGACAATGGTGCAAAAATAATGACGTAATAATGTCGTTTTTTTGACGTTCAAAAATACGTCAAAAAACGACATTATTACGTCATTATTTTTGCACCAACCTAATAGCAATTATGATTTCATTTGTTATGTTTTAATGTGACTTTGTATATTTTGGATTATGAAAAGCTTCAAGTAGTTTTCAGCAAACGATTGACTAAATTGTTCAGTGTTTACATGTTTTTGTTTATATTGATGACATTTTAAGATACTTTGATGATGAAGAAACTGACTTAAATGAAATTAATTAAATGATTATGATTAGTAGATGTCCTCTCACTAAGTGTATATTTAACCTTCTTGAAATGGACTTCTTTGAATGAAGTATTTTTAGTCATGGTTTAAAGCAGTGATTCCCAAACATTTTTGTGTCTTTGCCCACTTTCAAATGGAAATATTTTCCACTACCCACCAGTATATTAAATATTCAAAAACATATCAAAATTATTTGGTAGATGTTTGTTACTGGTTCATAAATGACTTCATGACTTAATAAAATTATCAAAAGAAGCTGACATGCTATGAGCAAGTAATAAAAATTAAACAAATATTTTTTTGTTGTTCTTGGTCTTCCCTTATCTGATTCATATCGGAAAATATTTCATCTAAAGAATTATTTGAAATTTAATAACCCTTGCCAATATGATAGAAATACCAAAATATTCATTGTTTGTGGGAATATTTACATTTTATCTTGGAATGTGACTCAGTCGTTCCTCTTTAACCTCATGTGTTTTTAATTACTTTTTTTTTTCAGTTTGTTTGTATATCACTTTTGAATATACTTTTAGTGGTAGCATATATTGAAATACCTTTTTATAGATAACTTTTTATAAATACCTTTTTTAATACGCTAAATCCTATATGGCCTACCAAAATTTCCAATTACCATTTTCTGTTCAGTTGATAAATGCCTATCCAACAGTTAAAATCACACTTCAGTGGGTGATATCACCCAGGTTGGGAAACTCTGGTCTAAATTCTACCATGAAGGAACTTAACGAATTCATTGATTTCTCTTTTGCAAATGATTCATACTGATTATCTCAATTTCTTGAGAATCAGGATTTTATAGAAAATTAGTTCCTAATTATAATAAATTAATTAATCCTTCCAATTAAACACTACTAGAAGATGAAATAATAACTTTTGAAAATATTAAAAATATATTATCAAGCATAACTAATTTCTCGTACCTTGATTTAGAAACTGACTGCAGGGTACCATCTTGTAGCAGACGGTACCAACTTTGCAGTAGGTTCTGCATTGTGCCAAGCCAACCTGGCCCAATTGGCTTCTAAGAAATTAACACAAGCGCAACAAAAATATTGAACTTCTGACAAAAGATTAATTACTGCTGTTGTATCTTCTTTTTATTCTTCTGCTTCTCCTTTTCTTTTTCTTCTCCTTATTTTTCTCCTTTTTCTTCTTTTTTTTCTGCCTCTTCCACTTTTTCTTTTTCTTCTATTCATTTTGCTTCTTTTTTCATGTGGGCACCAGATGTTTCTGAAAATGTGAGGACATTTGGCATACTTTGATCTATAGTGACACATGTGTACCAGAAATACCTGGAGGAGACATTACTGGCCACCTTGAA
>OZ010595.1:93799594-93887094 GCA_963932145.1 Acanthosepion lycidas
TCACTAAAAGAAAACATTGAAAAACCTATAAATTTAATCAGATACCAAATTCTGCTTTTAACTTGTCTGACCAAAATTCTTGTTTACTATCCTAAATACACAAAAACCTGATCCACATGTGAGCAAAGCCAAAATATTTGATTGTAAGGAAATTCCTGTTATGTTTGAAGATGAAAAAAACCCCAAATCAAATGCTTCTTTTGTGACCATGCCTCTTCTAGCCATGTGTCTGCACAACTTTGTGCAGCCACACCTCTTCCAGCATGTGCCCAGGCAAGCTTGCATTTCCTTCCACTCAGGAGACCTTTGTGCCCTGTCTGTTCAAGGCTCAGTATTTAGCCATTTCCTGCTTATGGTATCTCACCCATTCTGATTTTTACTCTGATTCAACAGAAATGAGGTCAACCATTATCCAACAGAATGACATCCAACAAACCCCAAAAATCAGTCAACTTCCAACCCTAGTCACAACACCCTTACACTTAATCACTTTCCTTAGCAACAGCAATTAAAGAACCACATATTAATAATTTATGTCACCTTTCAAACAATGATGCAAATACTCTGAAATTTAACCAATATATGCTGTTAAAATTTAATCCTCATTTATTTTTCATTTGCAACCATACGTTCATTATAACACTGTCAACTATGATCTTCAAGAATTTAAATGCAAAATCTATCATCCTCATCTGTCTCTTTGAATCCTGTTCTTTTATTGTCCTCCCTGTTTCTTTGACTTGCATTTTTGCAAGTTGTTGATCCCTCAGGTATAAAAATCTTTAAGTTTCAATTAAAATTAACACTCAATATCAGTTTTAGCACAATCGTTAAACTTTTTTCCCTCTAAATGGCTGTGTGGGTGAATGTAATTGACTGTGGCTACAAATGAGTAATCAGAGTCGACTTTGTCATATTCACTTATATGCAAATACCTTTGGGAAATGTCTGAATCCATCTCTTCTCCCTTGAGCTATGGGTTAAATAGCAGAACAGACTAGGTTCTATAGCCTTGTTTGGCAACCATTTTAGAGATGATGGCTTGATATTAGGTTGGTGCAAAAATAATGTCGTTTTCTCACATATTGTTACTATGTGAGAAAGCAACATTATTTTTGCACCAACCTAATAAAATCACTCATCTCCCAGCAAGCTGGGGACACTTGTTTGGGGGGTGGCATCAGCCAATAAAAATGCAGTCACTGAAATGTGAGCAGTGCATTCTTCAACAGGCAGAGAAAGCCTTTCTTTCATTTTTTCCTCTAAAAAAATATTGAATGATTTGATAGCCAGATGGAGCCAAGACAGGAGAGTAAGAAGTATGAGTCATAGCTCAGTCAGTATGTGGTCTTGCATTACTGTTTACTTATATGATTAACCAATGATGGGCACTTTGTCCACTTCAATGCCTATGTTCCACAGGATGAAGAAACTGTAATGTTCAACAAAATAAATGAGTGAATTGATATCTTCTCTAAATAGTGAGCTATAGCTGCAGGACATTCTGTTTCATCCCACCATCAATATAGAAAAAAACATTTCTCATTGCTGGGGATGATTCTATCCAGGAAAGGTTCAGAAGCAAGTCTACTTTTCAGTGATGAGCAGAGGGCAGCTCTATGATTAAAAGTCAATGAAAAGTCAATTGATGAGAGCCTCATTGACCAAATTTAGGATTTTTATAAACTACGGTTTACAGAAGCTTGATATTGACTGAACTAGGGAAATCATTGAGAGAAAAATATCTAGATCAAAATGTACCAACTGGGAGATACTTAAAGTTTAATTTCTATAAAGACAAAGAATATTTCTTGATATTTCTATTGCTGATGAGCTATTTTTAATTTCAACAACATATAGCATTTGATATGTATTTCACCTATACTCATTTTTAAAAGTTTAAAATCAATACAAAGCCATTCTGATATTAAGTAATTGGCAAAAAAAGATTAAAGGTTCTTAATAAGTATTGGCAAAGTTCTTTGAAAGTGGTGATGTCAAAATTTGTGAAAATTGTGTGTGAATTGATTGGACGGTTTTTGAAATATTAGAAAAAAGTTATCTTGATAATAATTTGGCACGCAGTGTATATATATATATATATGTATGTATATATATATATATATATATATATATATATATATATATATATATACATATATATGAATAAAAAGACACAAGTAAAAACTATTCTTAGTTGACATGTTTTGTCCTCTGAAAGACTTTATGAAGGCAATATAGAATTCATTTTGTTGCATGTGTTTATATGCAAAAGTGAAATCAAGTCTTCTAAATTTGAGAGCATTCATGAATGTTCATAAAGGTAACCGAAAGGTCAAAACATCTAGAGGACATAAAGTGTCATAATTTAAAGTCTGGTAAGAAACAAATATTTTAAATATATATATATATATATATATATATATATATATATATATATATATATATATATATATTTGTATATATATATATATATATATATATATATATATATTTGTATATATATATATATATATATATATATATATATATATATATATATATATATATATTAGGCTTCCCCTCCCAAAAAAACACCTATGCACACTTTGTAAACATATTCAATGCTACGGAAAAGATAATTTCTCTGATGACAATGTGTTATACTTACAGTGATGAAAATAGATTTGGCAAGGAAGAAATTAATAATAATTAATAGTAGCTAATTAAATTATGTGACAATTAATCAATTTTGCAAAGCCAACTAAATGTTTAGAAGGAAATGCATTAAATGTTTGTATTTAAATGATGCATTATTGTAAATATTCAAAATAGACTCTAATCACCAGTGAAATTGGCTTTGCTAGAAGCCAACTAATCAGCACCAAAATGTATGAATGACAGACAAATGAATTGTCACAGAAATTGATAGAATTTAAGGAAAATTCAATTAATAAACAAAGCTGTTAATAACAATGTATATTTTAGGGTGATATATGTTAACTTATACATACTAAAATTATATATATATATATATATATATATATATATATATATATATATATATATATATATATATATATATATATATATATTATGAATTGACAAAGTCCGACAATTATTTTGAGACATTTTTATAAAATTTCTATAAAAAAGAATGTATAAACATAAAAAATGTCTTAAAATAATTGTTGTCCATTTCATAATATGTGATGTCATTTGTTTACATTTAGATATGCATTGAGCAGATATAAATGTATGAGAGAAAATCATGGAGAATTGAGGTTTAAAGACAGTAAAATCAACCTTGCCAACCAAAACGCTCCTCTGTGGCTCAATCGGTAAAAGCACGTCAGGCTATATGATGGTTCCGTACAGGATACAGGTTCAATTCCTGTCAGAGGATGCTTATTTTCCATGAAAATTCTCAGACATTCAGGCTGGTAAATGTTGTTAATACTGTTTATTATAAAAACAGAGCATTTACTGTAAAAAGAATGTATAAACATAAAAAAATGTCTTAAAATATATATGGCATGTCCATAAAGTTCATGTGCACTTAAAAAAATTTATAACTTTATTTGTATTTGCGATAGAAATAACCTGTAAAAAATTGTTATAAAGTTTAATGTGCCTAATTTTAAATATAGCTAAAATAACTAATGTGATTTCAGTTGTCAAATGTTTTCTGTGAACTGCAAAATCGTATTACCCTTTGTATTGCTAATGATGGAGGACATGTGGAAACTTAAATAAAATTTCAATAAAACCTTAAAAAATATAGATTTACTTCTTTCTAATCCTTTTTACAAATTATTTCTATCGCAAATACAAATAAAGTTATAAATTTTTTAAAGTGCATATGAACTCTATGGACACTCTGTATATATATATATATGTGCGTGTGTGTGTGCATACAGGATGCGATGGGTAAATAAATTAAATATTTTTAATTTTGCACATGTGCGTTTTTTCTTTTTTTATTTTGGCGACTACGCAATACAGTAGGGGCAGTTGGACACCATCTGTGAGAAAAAGAGCACCATGATGTAATTCACTTTGCCGGAAATTTGGAAACTGTACTTGAAAATTTGTACTGATCCAACAGAAATATTTCAGAGTGTTTGGATGTCAATCCAAGGACAGTACAGAGGATTTGGAAAGAGTTGTATGAGTCTAATATTGAATATGAAAATGTTTCAGGTGATCACAAGTGATGGCAATGTTATGACTCCATTCATCTTCCCAAAAGGCCTCAGATTCAACACAGAGGCTTACATCAAGTGCCTTGGGAAGTTAGTGCTACTCTGGGTTAAGACTGGCTAATGGAATACCCTATGTCTGTAATAGGACTGTACCATACCACACAAGCAGGAGAACCCAGTCGTTGATGTCAGACACTTTCTGTGACCACATCACCCTTTACATCTGGCCACCCAACTTCCCAGACTTGCAACCCCCTGAGCAAGAGACAAACAAAACTCCTTGTAACACCAAAGATGAACAGAAGATTATGAAAGTATTAACTTAAACAAGGAGACTCTGTCCAATGAGATGCAGGAGATTTTGTAGGCGTCTGGAGACCGTGGTTGAAACCAATGGCAATTTTATTGAATAAATTTACTCTTTAGTATTTCTTTAGTTTTTCAAGATATGTTCCTGCAATTTTGGTAAATATATCTGTTGAAATGAGATGTCAGAGTTATTTACATTTTTGTGTAATTTAAGGGAAAATTTATCCATCGTACACTTAAGACACAACACACAAATGAATCACATAACTATTTTTTTATTTTGTCCAACATTTGCCTGATATACGTATGCTTATACATGCTATTCTCTCTCTCACACACACACACACACACACTTTATGGCGGGTCTTGCTCGGGAGAGATATCTGCAAAGTGTCGTCAAGCTTTTGAAGGTTATCCTGATGTTATATGGACCGCAGAAAAAATACAAAGGATCTGCGGTCAAGGACACATGGCACAGTGGATAAAGACGTTGTTTAGATCCAGTAACAGGACTCAAAGAGTGTGAGTTCAATACCTGGTTAAGGCAGTGGAGAACTTTCAGAGGGGAATTAGCAGGAGATAACTGATAACTGACATCCATCAAACATGGCACGTGGAACTAGAAGAGTCTACCCCAGTGACCGAAATAAAGGGTTCAGTTTGAAATTCCACCTGAAGAAGGCTGGAGTGTACAATGGCTGAAACATTGTGATAAATATGGTGACAAAGATGAGGACAATACTTCTTTTTCCTATATATATATACACACACACACATATATATATATATATATATATATATATATATATATATATATATATATATAAATAAACTGGTGAAAATAAGTTTAAGTTATATTCATTTCAAAATATGTTTCTAATAAAACAAAATATAAATTAGTTTTATTGTGTTCACTTTATGCAGAATTTGTTTCTCTTTTGAATGATTTAAAAATTTAAATTATCCAGATTTGCCAGCAAAATAAGTTTATGAGGATTAAGATGGATATATATATGAAAAGACTGAGATAGATAGATAGATAGATAGATAGATAGATAGATAGATAGATAGATAGATAGATAGATAGATAGATAGATCAGACTAAGCTAGATAGATAGATGGAACAGACTAAGATAGATAGATAAAACAGACTGAGATAGATATGAAAAGACTCAGATAGATAGATAGATAGATAAAAAGAAGAGACTAAGATAGATAGATAGATAGATAGATAGATAGATAGATAGATAGATAGATAAAACAAACTGAGATAGATATGAACAGACTCAGATAGATAGATAGAACATACAGAGATAAAAATATAATTAGGGAAAAATATATACAATGAACACTTTTGTTATTTTAAATTTTTATTGTCTTTTATTATTTTTTTTCAATTTGCTTGATGGTTTTTTTGTTCAAAATGTTTTTTCCTTTTTTATCAGTTGGGCTTCGTTTTTTATTCTCCCCACTCCTTAGGGACAACTTGTGTTTTTCTAAACAAATGAACTGAGTGTAGAACATTTTTAAATAAATTTCAATCTTATATTTTAATAAGTTACTGAATATTTACTATGCTTCTTCATCCCTTTGATGGAAGTTCAATAAAGATGTGTCCAGCAAAGACTGAATGGGTGTCAGTTATATTTAAAGCAAAAGGTTATAGTAAAAATGAGCTAAAACAAAACAAAATATTTATCAATATTTAGTGTTGTAACCTTTATTAATAATTACAGCTTCATATTGACTAAGGCATCGAGCTTGATAAGTGAACACAAAAATCATCTGGAATGCTCTGCCATATTTGCTTACTATAATCGTATAATTGAGCAACATTTCTCAGTTTTTCAGTGTGAACTCTTTAAGAAATATAATTCCATAAATTTTCAATCGGTAGAGGCCACTCAATGACATCCATATTATGGTGATCAAAAAATTGCATTACTTTTTTGGCTTTGTTAATGGGGCTATTATATTGTTGATAAATAGCTCCAGGTGGCATTTGATCAGTCAAATATGGCAGAACATGTTTCTTAACAAGCTGCATATAGCCTACATTGTTGAGTTTTCCATCAACTTTAACAAATAGACCAATACCAAAACTACTGAATGCGCCCCACACCATTTCACCCCCACCTCCCCACTTGAACCATCTTTTTGATACATTTAGGATGGAATTCCTCAGTTGGGTGGCATCTGACAAAGGTTTTTTCATCTGATCCAAAGATGCAAAAGAGTTTGACTCGTCACTCCAAAGAACACTACACTAGTCATCGGCCGTCCATTCAGTGTGACATTTTGTGAAATTCAGTGACTTGAGTAAATAATTGGCTTTTTTTCTAGCAATGCGCCCAAATAATCCAAATCCTCTTAGATGGTTTTGGACAGTTTGCAGTGTAAAATTAATGCCAGTTTTTCTAGATAATTGGTTGCAAATGACCATGACCATCAGAATTCAGTTAGCTTCAGAAAGTCTGTGAATTTGTCTATCCAGTTGCACTGTTGTTTTTATTGTTGTTCCAATTCTTTTCCTATCCTTATATTGTCCAGTACCCTGTAAAGCTTCCAAGCCTGAACACAAACTGTTTTGTTACACTTTAATTGCTCGCTTATGCTCATAAAAGAAACGTTTTGTTGATTAATTAACAATACTAAGACTATGATGCTTTCCCATAGTGAATTAATTATATATCAATGCTCAGTTATTACACTATATAATGTATTAATGACCAGTCATGTGACTTGCCATTTAGCAAATAATTTGCATAATACCCATGAGGTCTTGAACTTATTTTACCAGTAAATTTAGATAATTTAAATTAATCCAGCACTAAAAAATTTTCAAGTTGTAGAAAAATCTACAATTTTTAAATCATTCAAAAGAGAAATAATGTGCATAATTATGTAGAAAAATGAATAGAAAAAAGAAAGAAAAATATCTATCTATCTATCTATCTATCTATCTATCTATCTGAGTCTTTTCATATCTATTAGGTTGGTGCAAAAATAATATCGTTTTTTGATATTTAAAAATACGTCAAAAAATGATATTATTTTTTGCACCAACCTAATATCTCAGTCTGTTTTTATCTATCTATCTTAGTCTGTTCCATCTATCTATCTATCTATCTATCTATCTATCTATCTATCTATCTCAGTCTTTTCATATCTATCTATCTTAATCCTGGCAAACTTATTTTGCTGGAAAATCTGGATAATTTAAATTAATCCAGCATTAAGATTTTTCAAGTTGTAGAAAATCTACAATTTTTAAATCATTCAAAAGAGAAATAAATTCTGCATAAAGCATACACAATAAAACTAATTTATATTTTGTTTTTATTAGAAACATATTCTGAAATGAATAAAACTTTAAGCATTGATTTTAAACTTATTTTTGCCAGTGTATTTCCCTTTATGGCATAGGTGATCATTGTTCTTCATAATTTACTGTTCTTTGTAACTCTTCATAAATTTGGTCTTTTTTGTTATTCTCTTCTAAACCTGACTCTACCATTTATTTAATTGGCTCTTTTCTAGCAATGTGCCCGAATAATCCAAATTCTCTTAAATGGTTCAGGCCAGTTTTACCAAATAATTGGCTGCAAATGTCCATGGCTGTCAGCTTTCAGTTAGCTTGGGAGAGTCTATGAATTCAGCTATCCAGTTGCACTGTTGTTTTTCTTGGGGCTACCAATCTTTACCTATCCTTATATTGTCCAGTATCCTGGTAAAGCTTCCAAGCCTGAACACAAGCCATTTTGCTGCACTTTAATAGCTTGCTTATGTTCATAAAGGAAACGTTTTGTTGATGAAGCAACACTATTTCTGATGTAGTCATTGGTCTAAGACTATGACGCTTTCCCATAGCGAATTAATTGTATATAAATGCTCAGTTATTACACTATATAATGCATTAATGACCAGTCATGTGACCAGCCATGTGACCAGCCATTTAGTAAATAATTTGTATAATACTGAGGTGGCCTCAAAATTATTTTACCAGCAAATTTACATAATTTAAATTAATCTAGCATTAAAATTTTTCAAATTGTAAAAAAATCTACAATTTTTACATCATTTGAAAGAGAAAATAAATTCTGCATAAAGTGTACAAAATAAAACTAATTTATATTTTGTTTTATTAGAAACATATTCTGAAATCAATAAAACTTTAACCACCGGTCTTAAACTTATTTTTGCCAATGAATATATATATATATATATATATATATATATATATATATATATATATATATATATATATATACCGGGTATATGTCCAAATCGTGTAACAGCATGGGATAATTGTCCATCCCAAAAATATTTAATATCTAAAAAACCACTAAACTAATTGAGTTTCTTTTTCCAGGTTTTCAGATAAGGATTTTCACAATCTTGACACCATTTGTCATATGAATCACTGAATAATCCTTTGTGTTATTCAAGTAGAAAGAGAACAGATTAAAATTGTTTTGTGTCAGCCCCACTATGTCTTCCCAACTGAGCAATAGTGAGAGGCCTTCAGTAATGGTGCCAACATTCATACTCTGGCTTCCATCTTCAAAGTCCATTCAAGAACTATCAAGAGAACGGTGAATAAGTTTAAAAAAGAGGGAACAGTTTTGAGATCATTCAAGCCTTCAGTAATGGTACCAACATTCATACTATGGCTTCCATCTTCAGAGTTCATTGAAGAACCCTCAAAAGAATGATGCATAAGTTTAAAAAAGAGGGAACAGTAGAGAGGGGAAACTGGATCTGGAGGTCACAACTGCAAAAGGGAACATCATTTTAACTTAGAGCTAAATACTTTCTTATTGCTCAAAGTAGAGTCCAAAAGTATTATAAAAATCTCAGAGAATTCCAGTAAGATATCCTTAATCATTTCCAAACTACAATGGTTCAAATCTTAATCTCACAATTGAACAGTTTTGGTGTTATACGATTTGGACAATTTTTCTGTTACACATGGAATATATATATATATATATATATATATATATATATATATATATATATATGCGTGTGTGTGGGGGGGTGGGTATGGGTGTGGCTGTTTGTGCATCTGCATGTGTGTATATGGGGTGGGGATGTGAGAGAGAATATATTTTCTTGTTACCTCAGAATTTTTGTTGATTAAAAAAGAACAATTACTCTTCCAGAAATCATTGCATGTTTAGGCGGTAGTTGAAAATTCTTAGTTTAACCTAAACTAAAAATCTTCCCAGTTGACCAAACATCAGTTTTTGTGGGAAATCCTTTCTTTAGTCAGGCTTAGAACTTTTCATCACCACCTTGTAATTATCCCAACTTAAAATCATTGATTCTTTTCTGTTATATATATAAAAAAGAACATATGTATAATATTTGAGAGAAAAAAAAAACAAATTAGTTGCAAAAACTAGAATTCAACAGTAGTTTTGTAGATCCATATTAAAAGTCACAAAAAGAGAAATATATTATGGTCTTACTTGTGAGATGAGTTACTAAAGGGAAATAACTGAAACTGAGATATACAGAAAAGGCAAGTGGAACTAGAACAATCCTCCCCAGTGAACTAAATATAATGGTTTGGTTTGAAATTCCAAAATTCCAAAATATATCACTTGAAGAAGGCTGAAGTGTACAACGGCTAAAACATTGTGAATATGACTACAAAGATGTGGATAACAGTATGAACAATGCAAAGAGTGAAATAGAGTCAAAGATTTTTAATAAGACAAAATCCTGTGAAAAAGAATATTTGATTTTCTTGGCTACACAAGATAATGGCATCTATACTGAGAATCCATTTTGATTCTATTTATTGAAAGGATTTAAGAAATAAAAGTCATTATCTATAATCCCTAAAGGTATATTAAATTTTAAGGAATGGGAGCCAACATCATATTTCTTGCAATATTTCTTGAAATCTGTTCTAAGATGATGTATCTGCTTCACTTTACAATAGTTAAATAATTTTTCAGTAATAATAATAATAATAATAATTAATAACAGAAAAAATCAATGATTTTAATATATATGATATATAAAATATTTCATATTGCCTAATGTCATTCAGTGGTGGTAGAAGTGTGATTTTCAATGGTTTTCTGTAGAGCCAATATAAAACTTGGCCTTGTTGTCATATTTGATTTCAGCTTTATAAACTAATGATTTAAACATACATTTGCAGTTTAATGGGCAGGGTTTGTTTTCTGTAGTTGCAATTATTATTTGTTGGGATGTTGCAGTTTTGAAGGTTGTTGACATCTATTTAGAATCGAATGTAAATAAACACACACACACAAACACACACACACACACACACACATATATATATATATATATATATATATATATATATATAATTATATGTTTCACCAATGTAGACTACAGAGCATTATAATGATATTAAGAAGACACAGACCTTAATTATCCATTTCGTTTATAATTTTTATTTCATGAACGTCGAGATGTTCATCTCACCAGAATGAAAACCTAGTTCACAAATGGAGAAATTACACTGGACAGACACTTTAGCTTGATAGTGAGGAGGGAAGGTGAGAGACAGGGTTTGGGTAAAGATAGGGCTTAGAGATTAGTGCTTAGTAGTGGTTGATTTCCTCAACCAAGAAGTTGGTTGTGTGCTACTTTGGCCGATACCGTTTGTTGTTTTTATGCAGGATAAATCAAGTCGATTCAAATTAATTTATATAAATGGATCTTAATCTAAATAAAATAAAAGTCAGTGTTACTATTGTGAGACTTAAGTATTTGTTTTTTGGCTGAAGTCTTATAGCCAGTGGAGACATTTATAGAAGGAGTGGACGGTTTGGGAAAGCGGAGGTTGCAAACGAAAAGGGAGAGGTGGGGTAGCTTTAGCAGCCTGCCCTGCTTAGATACTTCTTAATTTTTGCAACTATGGACATAGGTTTATATCGTGGGTTGATTGCTATGAGGCGGTCACTAGTACAAATAATAATTAGAAATCACAATAGTATGTCAAATACAATAGTTGGATGTAATAAATGACTTTGTATAATTAATAGGCATTCAAAAGCAAATACAAAACTTAGGGAGAGAGCTATAGATTATGGAATGTCTGATGGTCAGTGGAAACATTAAGATGAGGGGAACATAAGACGGAGATATAGAGGAAGTGGGTGGCTTGAGTAAGAAGTGGGTGAGAAGGAAAATGTTGGGTACTAGTAGCTTTAGCAGCCTGACCTGCCTAGATATTTCTTAATTTTTGTAAATGGGTTTATACAGTGGGTTGATTGTTATGGAGTAGTCACTAGTACAATTAATAGTTAGAAATCACTATGATATTGTCAAATACAATAGGTGGATACAGCAAAACACTTTTTAGAATCAAGATGCAAATACACATTCAAAAACAAATACCAAACTTAAGGAAGAACCTATGGATCATGGAAATGTTATAAAATGTGTTAATTTGGAATCATGGGTAAGGGGTACCTCAGCAAGATAGTCTTAGGTCCCACCATGTGTGTAGAGTTCACAATATGCTTACTATCATGTATGCACTTACAGCTACATGTCCAAATCTAGATATCGACACATGAATGTACTCCCATATATGTTACTATCCTTATACAAGAACCACCACTTCTTGTGTCATCCTCCCAAAATTCATACAATAAACATGGAACTAGAACAGTCTACCCCAGTAAGCGAAATAAAGGGCTCAGTTTGACATTCTAAGCACCTGAAGAAGGCTGGAGCGTACAATGGCCGAAACGTTGTAATAAATATGGCGACAAAGATGAGGACAATAGTCCGAATAATGTAAATATTGTACATAATACCTCATCTCAGAAATATAGACAGATACTGAAGGGCCGAAATGTAATAAATATGGCAACAAAGATGAGGACAATAGTCCAAATAATGTAAATATTGTACATAATACCTCATCTCAGAAATATAGACAGATACTGAAAGGCCGAAACATTGTAATAAATATGGCAACAAAGATGAGGACAATAGTCCAAATAATGTAAATATTGTACATAATACCTCATCTCAGAAATATAGACAGATACTGAAAGGCCGAAACGTTGTAATAAATATGGCGACAAAGATGAGGACAATAGTCCAAATAATGTAAATATTGTACATAATACCTCATCTCAGAAATATAGACAGATACTGAAAGGCCGAAACATTGTAATAAATATGGCGGCAAAGATGAGGACAATAGTCCAAATAATGTAAATATTGTACATAATACCTCATCTCAGAAATATAGAGAGATACGGAACTTGTTTAATTATGGAATTAGGGTGGTTTGAGTTTACATCAATGTTGATAGGAGTCTGGTTCACTTTAGGGAATGGCTGATATGTGTTATTCAAGAGGTTAAAGGTGATATCTAAGAAATTGACTATCTTGAGATTAGACGAGATATCAATTTAAAAACTAAAAATTGGAAGGCTCTTATTATTCTATTTTGTACTCTAGAGGTTAGGTGGGGGCGTTAATGTAAGGTATGTATATCAGGCTATCATCCCTGTAAACGTCCATTTGTTTAGGGTCAATAATTCCACTAAGAGTGTCTAGTATGTAGATGCCTACTAGGTCTGTAATTTGAGCTGAGTCATGTGCTCCCATGAGAACATCGGAATTTTCATTTTTGGACATTTTGTTTTTTAACCCAAGTAGAGTTGTTGTACATTAATAGAGATTGTCTAGTGGCTGAGATAATTGTGGATGCATCATCAGTGATACCAATATGATTTTTTGCAAATTCTAAACTATATGGCCTGATGATTGTTTTTAAGCATGAAACTGATTGTCATATGCATATACATATGCTACAAGCATAAAGTTTGGGGCCAACTTGCTTTGCTTTAAAAAAAACCATAAAATGGGATATATTTATATCTTTTTAGTAACTATACTGCATTTTATTTTTGATTCTTTCTCTCGGTTTCCTACCAGAAAAGTTCAAATTTGGATTCATAAAATATTTCACTAAATTATGAATATGTTTTTATGAGAAACATTTTCTTTTCACAATTAACTCTTCAGTAGACTTTTTGAGATGACCAAAATTTTCAACTAAGTTAATCCAGCACTGACTAATGTCGTAAACCAAGCATATACAGCTGTCTCTATTTGAATAAAAAGAAAAGATTGTCCTATTACGACAGTATTTTCATAGTTTTTTTTTTATTTACCTGTTGATTTTGAAGTAATTTTTACAAAATGGCAAAATCAAAGTAGATGTTCATTAAAGTTAGGGCAGAAATTGAAATTTTATTCAAAGAAGTCAAATCTCAAAGGCAAATTTGCCATTTCAGTTGAAGATTTCTAGACATGGGATGTGTCAGAGTTAACTCCTCCTTAATTTCCTAATTATCCAAATTGTTCCTAGGGGGCGCTATATGTAATTTGCACAAAATGGCAAAATCAAAGAGCCAAGTATTGTGGTGAAGGCACAAACTGAAATTTTATTCAAGCAGGAATTATCAATAGCTGAAGATTTCGAGACATGAGGTGCAATATTCACTACAAATACAGTTAGAACTGGAACACGAAAACATGGCACCCGCTGCTGAAGATAAACACTTGATTACTGAGAGCAAAAAAAAAGAGAAGCAAAACTGCTCCAGAATTTAATTCCTCTTGACAACAACTAGTGTCGCTGTCAACTGTGAAAAATCAACTTAGATCAGCAGGCTGCAGGGGGTTCATAGCAAACAAGAAAGCCCTGTTATGGAACGTGAATAAGCAGAAAAGACTGTTACGGGCAAAAAAGCATGAGAACTGGACATTGAAATTTGAACATTTTTGGCAGTAAAATGAAAGTCTATGCGAGAAGCAAGTCAGGAGAAAGAGTGAATGATGAATGCATGGTTACAGTTCTTAAGTGTGGTGGTGGTTTTTTTATGGTGTGGGCTTCTTTTGGAGGAGGGAAGGCTGGATACTTGATTCAAGTCAAGGGAATCATGAAAAAAGAACAAATATCATTCAATATTGCAAAGAAATGTTATACCGTCTGGTTCATAAATAAATGGAAAAACATTCACCCTTGAGCAAGAGAAAGATCTAAAAGACTTCTAAATTATGTCAGAATTATTTCAAGTCAAAAAAAAAGAAACAAAATTTTGAAATTATGACTTGACTGCCTCAATCTCCTGACCTCTCTCTCATTGAATTAGTATGGGATGAATGACATAGGAGAGTTCTAAGAGAATACCCATAGTGTGAGAGTGAGCTTTTTCAGGGCTGGAAGAATGCTTGGAAAGGTCTAAGATAAACTTTTTTTTCAAGAACTATTGGAAAGAATACCAAGAATTTGAAAAACTGTAATTAAGGCAGGTGGTGGTTTTATTGACAGAAACAAAATATGATGTTGTTGTATGATAATCTTTTATAGTTAAGTGCTTATTTTGTATGAAAATAAAAGTAAATAGACTGTAGTTACTGAAATGCTATCTTTTACTTTAAAAATATATAAAAATATGTAATTTTAAGGTGGTTCTTTAAAGACATGCAAGGTGACACCAAAACCTTTTACCTGTAGTATATATATACATACACACACACACATATATATATATATATATATATATATATTGAGGCAATGAAATAACCTGTCACCTCCATGAGTGACGAGACTATAGGTAGTAACTACTTATAAGTATCTGTAAGTCAATGGACTACAGAGTCTAGCTGGGATCTGTTAAGTACAACTCACACTTATGCAAGTACTACTGACCTTGCAATAGTAGCACTCACTACCAGATTGACTTGTGATGACCTTGTGCATAACTGTTACGTTTATTCTTATCGTACTGGCTTTTTACAATAAAACCATTACTTATTTTATCCACCATGTTTGTCAAGTATATATTCCTATTAGCATGGAATATAACATATATATATATATATATATATATATATATATATATATATATATTTATATATATATATATATATATATATATATATATATATAGATAGATAGATAGATAGATAGATAGATAGATAGAATGAGAAATTATAATTTTAAGGTATGCTATAATTATTGGTTAAAGTACCTAATATCAGGGATGGAGAGTATGTAAATATAATTTCAGAAATAAGTTATTCCAAAAAAATTTTGCTTGAAGATGGAACAGAGCTTAGTACTTTAATTCAAATAATTATATTGAAGTTTTCAGCTCTTTGTTTTGAAACATGAGAACTCTTATGTAGCGTGTTGGAATCATATTTTTAAATAAATAATTATATATATATATATATATTATAAAATATTTTACATGCTAGATAATGTTAGGTTCTGAAACAGAAATGTAAAATGTTAAAATATTTTGCTCTACGTTTTACCAAGCACTTTAAAAAAAAAAAATACTAAGAATAATGGATTCTTAATCTGTCTGTTCTTTCTCTCTATTTATATATTTATATATATTATATATATATACTGTTTTAAAAACAAGGAATGTATTCATGGTAATAGTCCCTAAGACCCTTTCGTCCAACATCTCATCAGGAGAAAATCGTTGGAAAAATTGATAAATTAAGCGAAAAGAACAACAAGGAAAATGAAGAGGAAAAAAAGGGGGAAACACGCTAAAATCAATAACATATAAGTATATATACTTATAACGAGGGGAGGGGAAATCACGTGTAAATATTTAGCGAGGGACAGTTCAAATAAAATATCCCCCAACAAATTAAGGGACTTCACAAAGTCTTTCTGCCGGCAAAGAGAATGTTTCCGTAATCCTATACAGATTGTTTCCAAAATTTTCAAATGATTGTTGGAACCAGCTATCTTAATAATTTTGAACCACTCTTTTGTATACCACTCGACAAAGGCTATATTCTCTACGAGGTATTGAGCAATTGCCGATTCCATATTTGTAGAGGGAAGATAACATGTTATCTATTTTGCCATGTCATATTTTAGAAGGTACATGCTGGTTAATTCTTGTTTCCAAATGCAAGGTTCTATGCCCCACATAACCAGCAATGCACTGGCAATTAAATTCATATACCAAATTACTTAATTTGATGTAGGGCACTTCATCTTTGCGAAACAACGGAAACGCAAACCTCGTCCGAAAAATACAACGCAGAGCAACAGAGGGAAAAATATATATATATATATATATATATATATATATATATATATATATATATATGTATGTATGTATGTATGTATGTATATGATACTTGAAAGATTGTTATATTGTAAATAGTGCTAGATATTAATGATAAAGGGTTGATAATCTAAAAAAGATGAATAATTTGGTTGAAGATAAAAATAAAAGGAGGATTTAGTAATCAGTTACATAAAATTAAGCAGTTAAGTTAAATTAAAATTGTTTTTAATCAAGTATAAGTTTGATTTGTGAAGTTGCATTTATATTTTATTTTTGAAGATTTTCTGATATGAAATAAAGTAGATATGAACAGACTGATTTAAATAGATGAATATGAACAGACTGAGATAGATAGATAGATAGATAGATAGATAGATAGATAGATAGATAGATATGAACAGGCTGAGATAGATAGATAGATAGATAGATAGGAACACATTGAGATTGATAGATAGATAGATAGATAGATAGATAGATAGGAACACATTGAGATAGATAGATAGATAGATAGATAGATAGATAGGAACACATTGAGATAGATAGATAGATAGATAGATAGATAGATAGGAACACATTGAGATAGATAGATAGATAGATAGATAGATAGATATGGAAAATGAGATAGATAGATAGATAGATAGATATGAGAAAAATGAGACAGATAGATAGATAGATAGATAGATAGATAGATAGATAGATATGAACAGCCTGAGATAGATAGATATGAACAGCCTGAGATAGATAGATAGATAGATAGATAGATAGATAGATATGAACAGACTGAGATAGATATGAACAGACTGAGATAGATAGATAGATAGATAGATAGATATGAACAGACTAAGATAGATAGATAGATAGATAGATAGATAGATAGATATGAACAGACTGAGATAGATTGAGAGATAAATATGAACAGATTGAGACAGATATAGGTACCTCCACTAATTCAGTATACATAATGTTTAAAATGCATTGATAAAAATGCAAAAGCTTTCTTGAAGCTTTCATTTTAGCTTTAATTGAAAGTTAAAAGTTTTAAAATTTACTATTTCCAGTCAGCAAAATTTTCTGTGGTGTATTTTGAACAGAAATTATAATAATCAGAATCAATTTTTTTCTTCATTAAAATCAATAAAATTATTCATTTTGACACATTTGTAAACAAAAGTTAATTCTCGGTTTTAACAATGTTATAAAAATAAAATATATATTTCTGAAATGTTATTTGAGGAAAATTATCAAATTTAAAGTTAAATTAATTTGATTTGAAACAAATATTACTTAATTATGGCATAAAATGTTGTATTATTTTTCTGACATGTTAATCAAATTTTTGACAGCTGAATGCCAAACGTATTCATAGTTAAGTATGGTGTAGCTCATAATAAACTATATATGAGTATTTTTTACCATAAGTAAGGACAACCCTTAAAACATGTGACCTTTTAATGATAGATTTATTGGTTTGAACATCCAGATAAGATCCAATTTTGCAAAAGAATTTGATTTAAATTCTTCAAAAAATTCTGTTTTTAACTAATATAGTCACTAAAATTGTCAAATCATTTTCCCAAGTTTTTATAAAATTAAATAAAGGGGTGAAACACATGGAAAAAAAAAAATTATGCCAAGATTTTCTAATGATTTTTCAAAAGTAATTTCATTCATTTGTGAGTAAGTTCTGAAAATTTTATTAAAAAGAAGTAAAACATTTAATTAAATATCCAAAAAAATACTTTGATCCTTCCTCTTACCATAAAGATTTTGACAATAAAACGTTTTTATTACGTTTAGAGTATGTTTTCACCATGGTATGCTGATGTTTTAGCATTTTCATGGCGATACTGTTGAGGGATCCACCCCTTTTTATACAAATGGACTCACCCAGTGTATACTTTTACTACTGCCAGTGAATACCCGATGAAAGAGCAAGGCCGAAGAGTCGAGTCCAGAGTGACAGAGTAAAAAGTTGTAGGTAACCGGAAGTGTGAAGGTGAGGTAACAGCATTGTAGGAGTCACAGTGAGCGAGCACGTAGACTCAGTAAGAAGACATACAGCGATACTTCAATACCAAAAACTGTATATATATTTTGCTATTAACCCGTATTCCTGGAACTACTAACCTGCTTTACCAGTTTGTATTATTACGTTAATACATTATTTTCATAAATTCACTCCTGGAGTTTGTTATTTTATTGGTACCAGATTTTAACAGAGAATCCACAACAATTTGGCGACGAGGATATCGAACTCACACAGGAAGAACAAACAACAAACCCCCCCCCCCCCCCCCGTCGACAACAACTTGATGACGAGGATATCGAACTCACACGGGAAGAACAAAAAAGACAAAATTCTCCCTCGTCAACTTGGCGACTAGGACTTCGAACTCACAAGGAAAAAAATGTTTTTCTCTTATCGACCACAACAACTTTGGCGACGAGGAAATTCGAGCCCACACAAGAAAGAGTACAAAGAAACATTCCCCCTTGCCGACCACAGCGACTTGGTGTCGAGAAATTAGGACCTACACGGAAAGAAAAAATTTCTCTCTTCTCACCACAACAGCTTGGGTCACAAGAATTTGCATTTCTCGGAGACTCAAAAGAGAAAATTGCCAGTATCCACACAACTGGGTAACAAAGTGTTACGAGGATTAAAATACGGAAAATCGAATTTTTTCCTAAGACTCTGTAAGCGTTCTGAAAGCAAAGGAAGTATTTGTCGCAGATTACTTCCACAAGACAAAGAAGAATCACTGTAAGTCCAGACTCGAATATCGTGGGCAGAAAGAAATGCTGAAAAACTCGATTCGCCGGTACTATTTCAAATCACAATGTGTGTAACCAGTCAGAAAAATAACTCGCTCACTAACAAACGCCGAAACCAAAAATGCCTGAATTTTTCCTTCTCCGAATTGAGAACATCCAACTGCTTTTGTCGGCAGAACCTATTTCTTCCATTCGTCGACAGCTGGGATAGGATTTTCCGTAATTTGCATATCAAAATACTTTTATAGCGACTCCTGCGACTGACTTGTTTTTTCTTTAATTCAATTATTCCATTTTCAGCATGTTATGCGGAATACGTGCCCTTCTGTTTGGTAAGTAGTTTTCTTTTTCGCCACTTTTTTTCGTCGTAGAATACACGCGACACGCTGTCGCTTGGTTTGACGAGGTAAGTCGCCGTTTTCTTCGCTATAGACTCTTACTATGAAGGATTTTAAAAGTATTTTAGTAGAACTTGTTAAACACCAAAATGAACAGCAATTACAATTCCAAGAAAGAATGGAAAAATATTACTAGAAACGCAGAAGGAAAATCATGAAAGACAAATGCTAAATGAAGAAAGACAATTACAACTCCAGGTGCGAATTGTAAAAGTAGTGAGTAATACACATCAACAAAATATTGAAAAAGAGGCGACTTTTTCTCAGGACGCGGTATGGAACACGATAGAAACATTCAAATATTCCATAGAAGATGATAAAAATTTCGGGGACTTTTCAGATGTCATGAAGACATCTTCAACATCGATTGTCAAAACTGGACAGAAGCAAAAAAGCTACGACTATTACTCAGAAAATTAGGAACGGAAGAATACACAAAATTTGTCGATTACATTTTGCCAAAGAAGACAAATGATTTAACGTTTAATGAAGCAGTTACATGCCTGACGGAGCTTTTCAGCCCGAAAACGTTACTCTTTCACAAAAGGTGGAAATGTCTTAACCTCGTAAAGGATGAAAATGAGGACTATTCCACGTTCGTCGCAATCGTGAATAAACATTGCGATGATTTCAAGTTGGCAGAATTAACCCCAGACAATTTCAAGTGTCTTATTTTTGTACAACGGTTAGTCTGAGAAAAGGATAGCGAAATGCGGAAGAGAATGCTTTAAAACCTGGATTAACACTACAAAAACTATCGGAAGACTGCCAAAAATGCCTGAGCTTAAAGAAAGACTCGAAAGATATTGAGGAGTCAGGGGTATCACATATACGTAAGTTAAACAAAAGTTTATGTTTTTCACTCTCCCCAGAAAGAAAACAAAAATTCTATAATAATGAAAAAAAGATTTTCACCCTCCCCAGAAAGAAAACGAAAATTCTATAATAATGAAAAAAGTACAACCTACAGGGCAAATAATGACGAAAAGCAAAGTAAATATAAGCCAATTATGGCTGGCAGAGAATAGCAAAAAGAATAAAACATTTTGTTTGTAGTTACTTTGTTCAAATTTTTCAATAAATAATTTTTATGTTTCAAATTTGACATTTGTAAATAAATACAAATTTTTCAGTTGACAATATGAAATAGACCGAAATAGATAGATAGATAGATAGATAGATAGATAGATAGATAGATATGAAATAAACTGAGATAGTAGATAGATATGAAGAGCCTGAGATAGATATGAAGAGCCTGAGATAAAAACAGGTTGTGATGGGTAAATTGTCCCCATTTTATATTTTTAGTTTTGTGCATGTATATTGTTTGTTTTTGATTTTACTGACTGCACACTATAGTTGCGTCAATTGGGTACCGTCTGTGAGGAAAAAAGCACCATGATGCAATTAACTCTGCCAGAAATTTGGAAATGGAATGCATGACATTCATACTGGAAGCTGCAATACAAACCAATCTGCATCGTGACCACATTCATCTTCCCACAGGGCCTCGATCATGGAGACCTATATAAAGTAACTTGAGGGGGTGTAGTGCTGCTCTGGGTCAAGAAGGTGGCTTCTGGAAGACCATATATCTTGCCAAAGGACTCTGTACCATGTCACACAAGCTGGAGAACCCGGCCATGCCTCTCAGACAATTTCTGCAACCACATCACCCTTTATATCTGACCATCTAACTCCCTGGACTGCAATACCCTTGATTATTATGTGTGGGGGTGCATTTGAGCATGAGACCAATAAAACTTCTTGTAACACCAAAAAGGAACTGAAATCAAGGATTATGGCAGCATTCACCAACTTAAACAAGGAGGCCGTCCAGATGAGTTGCAGAAGATTCTGAAGGCTGAGGTTGAATCTAATGGCGATTTTATTGAATAAATTTACTCTTTAGTATTTCAAGATATTTTTGTGTAAATTCGGTAAATATATCTGTGAAAATGAGAGGTCAGTGTTATTTTCATTTTTGTGTCATTTAGATGATAATTTATCCATCGCATTCTGTAGATAGATAGATAGATAGATAGATAGATAGATAGATAGATAGATAGGAACACATTGAGATAGATATATAGATAGATAGATAGATAGATAGATAGATATGGAAAATGAGATAGATAGATAGATAGATATGAGCAAAATGAGACAGATAGATAGATAGATAGATAGATAGATAGATATGAACAGCCTGAGATAGATAGATATGAACAACCTGAGATAGATAGATATGAACAGACTGAGATAGATAGATAGATAGATAGATATGAACAGACTAAGATAGATAGATAGATAGATAGATAGATAGATAGATAGATAGATAGATAGATATAAACAGACAAAGATATGCTGGCGAAAAATAAGTTTAAGACTGATGGTTAATGTTTTATTCATTTCAGAATATGTTTCTAATAAAAACAAAATATAAATTAGTTTTATTTTGTATGCTTTATGTAGAATTTATTTCTCTTTTTAATGATTTAAAAATTGTAGATTTTCCTACAACTTGAAAAATCTTAATGCTGGATTAATTTAAATTATCCAGATTTTCCAGCAAAATAAGTTTGCCAGGATTAAGATAGATAGATATGAAAAGACTGAGATAGATAGATAGATAGATAGATAGATAGATAGATAGATAGATAGATAGATAGATAGATAGAACAGACTAAGCTAGATAGATAGATAGAACAGACTAAGGTAGATAGATAGATAGAACAGACTAAGGTAGATAGATAAAACAGAGATAGATATAAAAAGACTCAGATAGATAGATAAATAGATAGATAGATAAAGCAGACTGAGATAGATATGAACAGACTGAGATAGATAGATAGATAGATAGATAGATAGAACATACAGAGATAAAAATATAATTAGGGAAAAATATATACAATGAACACTTTTATTATTTTAAATTTTTATTGTCTTTTATTATTTTTTTTCAATTTGCTTGATGGTTTTTTTGTTCAAAATGTTTTTTCCTTTTTTATCAGTTGGGCTTCGTTTTTTATTCTCCCCACTCCCCACAACTTGTGTTTTTCTAAACAAAAGAACTGAGTGTAGAACATTTTTAAATAAATTTCAATCTTATATTCTAATAAGTTACTGAATATTTACTATGCTTCTTCATCCCTTTGATGGAAGTTCAATAAAGATGCGCCCAGCAAAGAGAACCTCCCACGGAACTAAGTGGGAAAGTGTCATGACTATAACTTGATGTCTGCACCAAAGAGTAAAGAAAATTCACAAAACAAATGCGGTATAAATATTTTGAGAAACACTTTCAAAACAAAAGAAATTGAATTAAGAAAAAAATTGAAAACCTGGGAATTTTCAAGATGTGTAAATTCTATCTGTTGCTTGAAGCAGTCAAGTAAAAAATATAAACATCAAAAGTTTTGTAATTCATACAGAGAAATCTTCAAAAAGTTAGAGGATCAACTATTTGCAAGTGTGAAGAAATAGAAACCTTTGTAAAAGAATTTGCCCAAAGTCAAGATTGCTACTTTTTGATTCAAGTAAGTAGAATGTTAAAGAAAACATCATATCTAATTTTGACAAAAACTTTTTAAGGTTATATATGAGAGGTGAGGTTTTAGACATATATCAGTTTTTAAAGCCATGATTAAATTTTGTACTTGCTACATATAACTTAGATATTAAGAGACTATCTATGCACGAGATTTATTTATTTTTTCAAATCATTTCATCCCAAGCATGGAAATAATGCCACTAAGATACAAGGGTCTACTGGGGCGTGAAAGAGAATGAGAAGATATTAATAAGAAGAAACTACAATAAATGAACCAGAGTCAGGAAGATGATAATTGACATTGCATTTAAATCTTTGAAGATTGTAAGTGGCAAGGAAGCAAGAAATTTTGTAAGAATTCCACAGGTAAGAAGTGCGAGAAAAACTATTAGAATAGAATTTATGTTTACAACTACCAGGTTCAACAGTAAAATAGTGAGACCTAATAGCCAATCTAGTACTATATTTAAATTCATGTAGTCAAGGTACCAGTGAAGAAAATGCATCAGAATAATTACCATGAAAATATAGAAAAGACAGATGGAAATCATGTCATAGCATTAAGAAAGTAACTGAAGTCGAGATGCCAGGTTTGGACCAATTATATTACAGACCCTTCTTTGGATTTTGTTGAGAATCTTGAGATATATAGAGTGATGCAATTCATGGATGAATATTAGATTTATAAATGTGCAAGATGAGGAAAATTGTCTGGCAGCAGACCTTGCAATCGATTCCATATAATTGCCCCATTTTATGCCAGTGGAAAATGTGAGCCGCAGAAATTGAGAACTTAAATATTAAATGTAGCTGTCTCTTTTACTCCAATAGCTTCATGTCTTACACTTCTTACCTGTGGAACTCCCTCCCCATTTCTTGTTTTCCTGATAACAATAATCTCCAACTATTCAAATGTAACGTCAATCGACGTCTCCAGATGCCCTGATCTATCCCCTAACCATCTCTTCATTCTTTCCTCTATCACTCCTCTTTGTTCTTGTTCCTACTCTGAAACCCTTTCCGTGCTAGTAGCTTCCCACCTTGCTTGGGGTTGAATGCTTAAATAAAAAAAAAAATTCTTTTTAAAATTAAGAGTAAGGTTTGAACTGCTCATTCCAATAAATTGTTCTTAAAACATTAGAGAATCCAGTTTTATTAATAAAATCTTGTACCCCGAAAAATCATTTAAATGGTAAGGTATTGTCTCAAAGATGGATCACCAGTCTACATTTTGTTTTTTGATATATGTGTGATAATCAATATTATACTAATTTAATAAAGATCTCTTTCTCATTTACAAATACATTTCACTTGATATGTGCGTCAGATGTGAGTGCTAAGAAAACAAAACCTAAAATTAAAAAAAAGTTGTCTTCTGCGCAGAGGGCCTCTGATCATTATATCTGGTCCACAATAGAAATCTCTGCAAAAATCTTAAATACATCATTCAATCACAAATATTGCTGCAAAAAAAAAAAATATATAGCTGGGAGCTGGAACATGTTAAACCAAAAAGAATGGCACACCTTGACCTCATCACATGACGATTGGACCATCCACACAACTCACCCGTGTTGATTTTGACTCAGAAGGTATATGGTCAACCCCATCAGTGACACCCCACTTGTATTAACACCCAGCTTCACTAATCCACTCCAGTCCTCTCTTATTACTACCTGCATATAGCTTTACTAACACCCTTACAGCAAATTGTTTTTCTTGCCAATGGCAACTAAAGAACTGCTTATCAAGAATTTTTGTTACCCTTCACATTATTGTATATATTCTGGGAGTTGATCAATACATGAAATATTGAAATATTGATGTTTCTTTTTTCTTTCTTTTGTAATTGTTAAGGGAATTCTTTTCCAGAATTAAATAAATGTATATTTGTATATTTTCTTTACTTATATATACATTTCTTTGTTTATTTACAAAATTCTTTATATGTATTAGGTTGGTGCAAAAATAATGACGTAATAATGTCATTTTTTGACGTTAAAAATACGTCAAAAAACGACATTATTACGCCATTATTTTTGCACCAACCTAATATATATGTATGTTTATTTCCAAAATTCTTTATATGTACATATGTATGTTTATTTACAAAATTCTTTATATGTATATATGTATGAACAATGAGTGAAAGAGACATTTGGTAACTATGAGTAAATAAATTAATATTATTTTTTTAATTAATTCACCCCAAGCAAGGTGATAATGTCACTAAGATGAAAGTTACTACTGGGAGTGAAAGACAAAGAGCTAACTTTAAAAGAAACCTGAAACCTGATCTTAAACAGGAAACAAGGGATAAGCCTCTACTCCTGTTCAGGAGGAGTGCTAACAGGTAATGGGTGAAACTATCTACTCCTCTCAAATATAAGATGAGATATTATTATTATTATTATTATTATTATTATTATTATTATTATTATTATTATTTACTGATTTGATTAGCCACCAACTATATTACGGGTACAATTGAAAAGAATTTATGTAAGCATAACATAAAATTTATTACAACTACTTCTAAAATAAAAGAGGCTTAATTAATACAAAACAAAATAATAAGCTAAAACCTGAAGGAGAAATTTATTCTATTAACTGTATTAATTGCCACAAAGAATACATCAGAGAGACCAGAAGAAATTTAAATAAACAATTAAACACAAAAGGGATCTTTTACAAAACACTAAATCCACCATAACGAGTCCATAATTTTGATTAAAAAATGTTATTCTAATCAAAATAGAATGCAAATAACTAAGATGAAAATTTATAGGAAGTGCTTTAATCACTTAGATAATCTACAGTAAATTTATATCAACATTTTTATGATATTTTACTTTACTTGGCAGATCTATTATCACAATGTGGGATATTTAATAACAAAAATGATGGAATATATTTAAAACATTGACTTCTAGGCTAAAGGACTTTTTATTTATGTTTGTTTTTATGATTATGGCTTTTCTTGACAAAATTCAATGAAGGGTGTGTCATACAATCAATCCTGACCTGGCATCTCAACTACAGTCACTTTAGTCATGGCAACTGTTCTAATGATTGCTTTTCCACTAATGCGTCAACTACATGAATTTAGGTGTGATGCTAGATTGGCAATTAGGTCTCACCGTTTTATTGTTGAACTAGGTAAATGCAACTGCTACTTCTAGTCAAGCAATTTCTTTTCTCGAACTTCTCAGCTATGGAACCCTTTTGATTTCTCATTTCCTGCTTCAAAAATTTAAATGCAATGTCAATCGCTACCTTCTGATTTTCTGAACACTTCCTTTATTGACCTTTCCTCACTAAAGTCTCTTCTCATTCTCTTTCCCTTTCTTTAGCCCCTTGCAGTCTAGTTGTTGTTGTTGTCATCTTGCTTAGGGTTTAACAATTAAAAAACAATAAACAAAAAAAAAACAAGAACAGCATTACTGCTATTTTCTTTCAGGTAAGTCACTCATTTGAGGGTAACTGAACAAAAACAGCTACAAAATATTTTTTTTAGGTTGACAAAAATCTGTAAGAAAGAATGACTGTCACATGTTGGTGGAATGGTAAAAATAAATTTTGTGGCTGCTAAGAAGGTGCCAAACTTTGGTTAAGTTTAGAGTTTCATGTATAATTTGCCTAAAATTCCCTTCCACAACCAAAACCATTTTTAAATATTTTAAAACGGGTACAAAATTTTAAGGATTGCAATAAAAATGAAAATATGGAAAACAACACAAAAGAATAACAAAAAAGTTTATAATTAACATAACGAAGTAAATGAAAAAAGAAAAAGACTGAGAAAAAAAGTTTAATTGCTTTTCTTTTATCTCTCATCAAAATTCTATCAAGAACTTTGGTTGAATTTGTTTAGTGTAATTATTTACCCGCTGCCCCAAGCAGCAAGATGTGGCACAAGGCCGAGTTTAAAGTCGGGTATCCGAGCCCGTAGGCTCAGGCAAAAATTCCCTATAGACCATGTAAAAACAGAGTCAGTTTCCTGAGATGAGACTCTCCTCTCCAGCAGAGCCTCATCTGGGGGATACCCTCTGACATAAGCCAGGTTGTTTAGTGTATATTAACATCTCTATGGGTCATTTAATGTTGAAATCTAAATATTTTGAACAGAATTTTATGGCTTCAACTAAATATATGTTGAATGAAATTGTATTCCTTCAACTACAGATAAAATGTATTGTTGGTTGGTTGATTTTGTTTAGTGGCATATCAACATCTCTATGGGTCATTTAATGTCGAAATCTAAGTATTTTGAACACAACAGAAAAGAATAACAAAATAGTTTATAATTAGCATAATGAGGTAAATTAAAAAAGAAAAAGATTGAGGAAAAAAAAAGCTTAATTATTTTTCTTTCATCTCTCATCAAAATTCTACCAAGAACTTTGGTTGAATTTGTTTAGTGCATATTAACATCTCTATGGGTCATTTAATGCTGAAATCCAAATATTTGGAATGCAATTTTATTGCTTCAACTAAATATACGTTGAATGTAATGTATACCTTCAACGACAGATAAAATGTATTGTTGGTAATTTTACTATAAATATGTATTGTTGGTATTTTTTATATAACACTATTTTTTTAGCATTTTCTACTGGTTAATGTAAGGTGTGTATCCAGGCATATCTTGGTATGATCAAGCAGGCGGTACTGATGAAAGTTGCTGGTAATTTGTTAGAACAATTCCTATTATATTTCTAGTAGTAGTAGTAACAGTAGTAGTAGTAATAAAAAAAAAAAGCTCTCATAATCTCATCTAATTGATTAGGGATGTCAATATGTTTTTTCTTCATGAATCAGCACAGATTTTCTTGCCAGGAAACTGACAGTAAACATTCGGGCTGCACGTCTCTATTCCTGGGTAAAGAATAATAGGCATACATCCTGGCTTTGAGTCAAAACACTCTTTCTTTAAGCTTGAAAGATGAAGCAGCCAAGGGGATTTGGGACTTGCCTCTAGATACTTGAGCCCCCACCCTCAACTAGGGGGTGTCTAACCTGAAGGTGTTTCTAACTGGGCCCTACCTGCAAGTGTATGTACTTCTTTTATCAAAACTTATCATCATATTACACATATTTGGCTGCATCTGCATCTGCATAGTGCACCATTTCCAGGCTGCGGTGTCATGATGCTTGCGAAAATCTTAAGGCCAATAACAATAAAGAAAAAATGTACCAATTGTGTTGTTAGACTCAACAACATATTTGAGTAGAACTTCAAAAAATGAAAATAAGAAAACTAAAATAAAAATTAAAAACGTTTTTAGCATTTAATAGAGAAAATTTGAATACTGGGAAATTAGGCTAAATAAGAGTTTGTGAAAAGTTTAAGAGCATTCCTAAAAGACTTTCTAAACAGAATAGAAAGGCACAACAAGACATCTCAGTAGTGAGTAACACAGTCAACATTGTGAATAACTTAAAAGATTTGCTTTGGCATGGTCGATATAAGTGTCTACAGAAGGCTGGCTGGAATGTCATTCCAAATGGTGAAGATAGCTTCATGAAAGTCATACATTCTTTTGAATTGGTGTCCATTTCTGTAGACTTCACTTGACATCCACCCCCAAACCTTTTTAATGTCCTTCAGGTCAGGAAAACATACTGGATGGTCCAAAAGTAACCCATTATTCACCATGAAAAAGTCCTTTGACCTACGGAATTGCAACAGTGTCCTGCTCCAGTCATTTACACACAAGTGGGGGCCTTCACATGATAAAGATGCTATCTCCACCATGCCAATGTAACCAGCCGTAGTATAACCTGAAGGGCCATTGTTCCTTGGAAGAAGATATCACCCCCCAGTTCATGATGGAACCCTCCTCCACTGTGTTGTGTAGATATCTCTGGTGGGATATCCTTATCATGCCAGTAATGTTGGAAGCAATCTGGACCATCCAGGTTAATTTTTTTCTCAGAGAACAAAACCTTCTTCCACTTTTCTATGTCCTATGTTTGGTGCTTCTCAGCAAAGTTTAACTGAGACATTTTGTAGTGTGATAGGAGGTGTAGACTTTAAAGACATTTATGGTTTTTAAAGACTTTCTCTTGGAGGTTCCTTTTTAGTGTTCTGGTGATGCATTCTGTATCTGTAATGACACATTGAAACAGACTTTGCATTTGTAGCGCGACAATTCTGCCACATTTAAAGACTGTCAACTTTTCTGCCTTTGTCATGATTTTATCTAATGTAATGCAGAAAATAATGGTGAGAAATGCTGACTGAGTTAACGCTTGAACGCAAATTATTAAATTTCATTACATGCTTAACAATTAAAGCTTTCTTTAAATATGGTCTTAAACTTAAGACCAACTAGTATTTAGCTTAATTTTAAAGTATTCCCAGGATCCAATTTTTATACATTAATTTATAAGCAACTCTTGAGATATATACAAACATAAAAACTTCATTAAATTATTTTATTTTAGCCAAAAGCCTCAAAACAAATTTTATTGTATATATATATATATATATATATATATATATATATGATAAAATATAGTCTTAAGGAATGCTATATTTATGGGTTAAAGTGTTCAATGTCAGGGAGAGAGCATATATGAATATAAAAATAGACATTGAAGTCAACACCTAGAGGCAACAGTCTGTTTCATGTTTGAATGCAATTGTCAGGCCATATGCATTGTGTTTTTGCTCAACTATATATATATATATATATATATATATATATATATATATAAAGTAATGCATTGTGTATTGATCAAAATGTTATTTAGGTGGATGGTAATGATTATGTTTTCAATTATTCTAGGAACTATGAGTGGAAATAATTGTTGATGTCAATGCAGTTTTTGGAATGCTGATTTGAATGTTCACTTGAAATTTTTGTATGTGAATGGCAAATTGTCACAAGTAGTGTTAAAAGTTTTACTATTAAATTCTAATACCAATTCTCAGATAACAATTTAATATAACAGCACTATTAAGTATATATTAATAAATATACATATTATCTCTCATTGGTAGCATGACAGAGTTTCAGGCACAATGTAATCTTCAGATATATATATATATATATATATATATATATATATATATGTGTGTGTATGTGTGTGAGTGTGTGTGTGTGTGTGCATGTACAAAATATATCAACATGCTGACACACATGTACACATTATTTAACTGTTTGCTGTTAAGCGATAAACTTCATAATACGCCTGGTTTAAAGCCCTCTCCTTATTTCAATCTTATCTTTCTTTTTTTTTCTTGGTGCCTTTGAATAATGAATCAAATTTAAACAATGATGGCCCAATGTTAATTCTAATGTACCATTAATCAGATAATTCTATGAATATAGAAGTGAATTGATGAAATATGTAAAAAAACAATTTTGATACAATAGTCAGAAATGTAAGGAAGGCATGAAACCTAACTTACCAAAGATGCATTTTAATAGCAAATAATGAATTGCTTCTGATGATTATTTTGAATACAAAAAGAGGAATCACACACACCAACACTCACACATTTTCTCTCTCTTTGCCTCTATCTCTCTCTCTCTTTATATATATATATATATATATATATATATATATATATATATATATATATATATATATAAATATATATATGTATAGCTGGCCACTTGTATTCAAGGATACCCATCTACTAGGGCAGCTAGCCAATCTCTCTTGCAGGAGCTTGCTAAGGCACATTTGTGTTTATTCAACATCCATAGAGCCCACCTGTGGTTTATACTGCAACTATGCTGAGTAGACCTTAGTTACAGTTTCTGAGAAAGAGCGTGTGAACGAGCATGATCAACAATTTGAACAAGGCCAGCATGCTCAAACCCTCGTCCATGATGATTTGTGACTTTGTGCTAGAAGAGCTATTGACGTCTACACAATTTCACTCACAAGGCTTGGGTTAACCTGTGGTATGGTTTTCAGGCAGTTTCCAAAGTTGCTGCACACTGGAAATGACCCCTCCAGTCTGATAACCTCAGGAAGTCTTCTTCCTGACAAATCGATCATGGTAAGATTCGAACCTGGGTCTCATGGTCAGAATGTGAACGTTCTAACTGCTCAGCCCATTACTCTGTCTGTCTGTCTGTCTCTCTCTCTCACTCTTCTTATATATATATATATATATATATATATATATATATATCAATGGCGACTCTGTAGGTTGGGCTCATCAGGTTTAGCCCAAGTGAGTCATCATTCAAGTAGATCTATTTCAAAGCCACAAAAATCTTTTGAAGTGTGTTGTTTTTCATTCTTGACTTCAGCTGGATCAAAAATTGTTTTAAATATTGACTGAAATACATTTCATTGCCATTGTTCATCATAAAGAAGAAAAAAGGAAAAACAAAGAAAGAAAGTAAGTAAAAAAAAAAATGTAATAAAATTAACATGTCTAGTTGGGCTGTGCAGATCTGAGCCCTATCAAAGTTGGAGACATATTTAATAGGCAATGTATTTCTTTCTTTAATTTTATAAATAATCTTTAAAAATTCTCTAATAACTTGTATATCTGTTTTTCAAAGAATACACTTTTATTTCAACTCATTTTTTGAAATGTTTATTTTAAATAATTTATTCCATGCAGTATAAAGTTTTTAGCAGAATGTATCTTTTGAGAAAGGGCAAATCAAATTTAGCCTGACTTAAATTCAGCAAAAATCAAAGAAAGTGGCAATGTTTGGAGGGTTGGGGCAAAGAGTTTGACTGGGGTAGTGTTGAGGAAATATATCAGTCAGCAGTCCTGGTCATAAATGTACAATAAATTAAGTTAAAAATTCACAGACAGAGATACATAAACATATTAGCACATAGACATACACACAAACACACTCTACCATCAGTGACTTGATAACTATGCTATAAAACAATAAAAAATGAAAAAGGGGAACATATCAAAAATTTTATCCTCACTCTTTTCTTACATGCATGGAAAATTTAAAAAAAATAAATGCTTATTTTTATGGGATCATTACAATTAATTTTAAAATATGAAAATGTGTTTTTAATAATTTCATGGACAGAAATTTTTTTAAATTATATATTTTAGTTAGAGTAAAGTAATAATTTTAGTATCTAAGTTATACTAATAGTATATTTTGTTAAAGATTGTAATGAGACTGACAAACATTGATGACCTAGAGTTGCCACTGATATATATATATATATATATATATATATATATATATATATTGCTATAGCTAATGTAGAACTTATGACTATAATATCTTTTAAGCAATTTGTCTTGTTGATGGATTAATTTCTGTAAGTTAAAGGTCTACAGGAATTGTATACAGTTCCTGTTAGTCCTTGTTAGACTTCTGAGTATTTCATTGGCTTCAGTCAGTATCAAGAATAGAAAAAAATAAATGAAATTCAAAGTCTCTTTAATTTCTTTTATTCTTGATAATGACTGAAGCCAGTCAAAAGCATTCACACCTAACAAGAATTATGGACATTTCTTATATGCCTTTAACACCAAAATACAGAAATGAATCCCCCAACAAGAAAAATTGATAAAAGATTATGATATAAATTGTCTCCTATATTGTCTGCTATATATATATTTTTTTTTTCTGTTCATTTGTTATTTTTATTGATACAAATATTTAAGTAAATGGTCTGTTTATAATAAACAGAATTAACAATATTTTACAAGCCTGAGCATCCGAGAAATCTCATAGAAAATGTGTGTCCTCTGACAGGAATCAAACCTGTATCCTACATGGAACTGTCATATAGTTTGACATGCTATACCTTTTATATGTTGGAGTACACACAATTTCTTTGAGATTTCTTGGACATTTAGGCCTGTTAATTTTGTTAATACTGTTTATTATAAACAGATCATTTACTTAAATATTTGTATCTATATAAATAAGGTATAAAGAATAAATAAATTGTTGAACTTAGTTCATTTCAATATATATATATATATATATATATATATATATATATATATATATATATATATATATATATAAAATTGGGTAGAGAGAATGTGTTGATATTATCAAGAAAACATATTTAAAACATACACACACACACACACATATATATATATGATAAAATGACTGAGATGAAATATCCATGCAAAGTAAGATGAATATAGAATATATATATATATATATATATAATATTAATGTTAGCTCTATTTCTGATATTGAGCGCTTTCTAATAAGTACTGTGCATATAATATATAAATAATTATATATATATATATATATATATATATATATTTATTTATATGTATATACACACGCACACACACACACACACATATATATATATATATATATATATATATATATATATATATATATATGCACACATATAATTAGTAGAATACAGGGCATTAGTACTAAATGAATGAATCTGCAGTCTCCGTGATAATCTGACTCACTGATATAGCAATGCCATCTGGAAATTGTCTGTTCAGGTATGTGTGGTAATGTTCCCTCTAACATGTAAACAAGTTATATCAAGGCTGTCCAGCCAGTTTACAACTCATTCGAAATGTGTGTATGCCTTCTAGACTGATAAAAACAACAAAAATAAATATAATAGTTCAACAATTTATCAACTAATCTTAATAATTAACTAAGTTTAGAATGGTACAAAGTCAAAGGTAATTGAGAGAAATTCTATCGGCACATTCTTCCTAATGATGAGGGCTTTGAAAATCAGCATTTGTAATATGTAGAAGTGGAGAAAAAAACTAAAGAAAAATCTACATATTTGATCCTAGTTTTGAATGTAGATCCATCTTTTTAAAAGCCAAAAATACCCCCGGAAAGTTATTTTACCAAGTTAAGAAAAAACAAAACATATCTGTTAGAATTTCTGGAATGACAAGTTTATATTATTTATCTCAGCATTTTGACCATTTTGCCTTCATTCCTTCTTCAGGTGCTTATCAATTTGCATAACCTTCAGGGAGTCTGGAACAGTACCCGTTATTTAATCTACGGGGATAGATTATTATTATTCCATTGTCCATATTTAAAGATATCTGATCAATTATTCCTCACTTTGTTTCTACTGAGTTTGTACTGCCTGGCCCAGGGATTGAACTCACAATTACTGTTACAAAAGTGTATGCTTAATCTTTGAATTTCGTCTTGCCTCTTGACAATATTCTATAAATTTCTTTTGTGTATTTTCAGATACTTTTAATGATACCATTTGGCAAGAGAGAATGGTTCTTGTTCCTGATAATATTGTAACCTTTTAGCGACTAACCAATCAGAGGAAGAGATCTATTTTTTAAAGTCCGTTCAGGAATCATTGCATGTCAACTAGAAGGCAACATTTTCCTGGTGACATGAAAATGTTTTGACTCGTTTATCCTTGAAATTCCCGAGACAATTCCAACTTATGAATAAATTACAAAGATTATGGTCACATGACTCATTGAGCTGAACGATGAATATCAGTTTGCCTTGAATTTTTTCAATTATTTGCAAATGTTTCATATTGAAGCAAAAGCAAAATGAATGAAATAAGAAGAAAAAAATAATGGGATCAGCTAAGCAGAGAATTTACGAAGTTGAAGAGGAGACATTTCTGCTTTCTTTTGATATCAATATGAATTAAAATTTAACACCTTTCAAACATTCAATTGCAAATACTGAATAGATTTCACATTCCTCATCTTTAGTTTTTTTGGGGGGTCTTTCTCATTGTCTTTCTTTAATTTTTCTTTTTTATTCTTATTTTTTCTTAGTATTTCTTTTGTTTTTAGTATCTTTCTTACTTAATACAGTGTAACCCGGATATAAGAGACCCGGATATAAGAGACCCGGATATAAGAGAAACTCGGATATAAGAGAGATTTTCTCTGGTCACAAATTAGAACTATACTTACCTAAACAAAATAAACCAAACCCGGATATAAGAGAAACCCGGATATAAGATACTTCTTCTCCGGTCCCGGCAACTCTCTTATATCCGGGTTACACTGTATCTTTCTTTGTTAGTATTTTCCTTTCTCAATATCATTCTTTCTTTCTTTCTTTCTTTCTTACTATCTTTCTTTTTTCTTACTTTCTTTCTTACTTTCTTTCTATCTTTCTTTCTTTTGTACTATATTTTTTTCTTTCTTTCTTACTATCTTTCTTTTTTCTTACTTTCTTTCTTACTTTCTTTCTATCTTTCTTTCTTTTGTACTATATTTTTTTCTTTCTTTCTTACTATCTTTCTTTCGTTTTTTTTCTTTTTTCTTTCTTATTGTCTTTCTTTATTTTCTCTTTTCATTCTTATTTTTTCTTAGTATTTCTTTTGTCTTTTATTATCTTTCTTACTTAATATCTTTCTTTGTTAGTATCTTTCTTCCTTTCTCAATATCATTCTTTCTTTCTATCTTTCTTACTTTCTATCTCTCTATTTTCTTACTTTCTTTTTTACTTTCTTTCTTTCTATCTTTCTTTCTTTCTATCTTTCTATCTCTCTTTCTTACTTTCTTTCGTTTTTTCTTGTTTTTCTTTTTTCTATCTTACTATCTATCTTTCTTTCTTTCCTTATTTCTATCTATCTTTCTTTCTTTCGTTTTTTTCTTCTTTTTCTTTTTTCTTTTTTCTATCTGTCTATCTTTCTTTTTTCTTTCTTTTTTCTTCTTTCTTTCTTTCTTTCTTTCTTTCTTTCTTTCTTTCTATCTATCTATCTATCTATCTTGCTATAAGAATCAGTTCAACATCAGAGATTTTCATGAGAATAGTCTCTAAGAATAGAGGTGGGGTTGTTTGTTACTTTGATAATATTCTGCCCCACGCCAAGACAGCAAACAAATGCAAAAAAAACTCCTGAATCAAGTTAATCAGTGGCTAAAAGATGCACGTCTCAAACTGAACAAGGTCAAGTGTGAGTACTGGAAGTTCCAAAATCAACTCTCTTGGATAGGTCATTAATTCACATGGCTGCCACCTAGATCAGACCAAAATCAAAGCAAGTAACTGAATCATCTAATGCTGTGGCCCATTTGCAGGCAAAATGTCAGCTTAGATACCCAAGAATTGTTTGACATCTGGGACGAGCTGAGGGCTGATGGACTGATGCTAAGGGAAAACAGGATTATCATTCTCTCTGCCATGAAATCCTCAAATACATACATGATGGGCATTATGAAATGCTGAAAACAGGCAAACCAAGGGGTTTGGTGACCCAGTATACCAAAGGATATTCAAGATTGCATTACAGTATACAAATACCACTTTGAGAAAAGTTCAAAACTGCCAAACAAAACTTTGCTGCCATCTACACTACCTGACAGAACACTCTAGTACATTGTTGTCGATATTCGTGAGCTGAAAGAATATAATTATTTTGACAACCTAAAGCTCAATGATCCTACCTCTAACAAGATCATTTTTCACAGCATGTCATTGCAGAAATTAGTTTGTCAGACAATGGGAGACAGGTTATGTCTGAGTAGTTCCAGAAGTTTACCAAAGACTGAGACTATTGCCATGTAATAATTAGCTGTCACTATCCAAAATCAAATGGCAAGAGCAACAGAGCAGTGTGATTGGCAAAAACAAAAATATTGCAACAGAAAAGCCATCACCTTGCCTTGTTGTCCTACTGAGGCACACTGCTCCCTTCATTGGGAGTAAGTCTAGCAGAACTCTATTAGGGTGCAGACTCAAGACAACTCTGCCCTTCCTCAAATACTCAAAACTTGCAGAGTGGACACTGATACTGTGTGAAGATGTGATGAGTCTGAGTTAGATACAGGATACCCAATTCTTGTGAAGAAGTGAGTAAGGAGCTAGAAGCATCCAGGGGAGGTGGTTCAACAGTGTGTATCCAGATTGTACATTATCCAGACCCCACTGATAGGGAGCTGAGATGTAAATGCCAGCATTTAAAGTCATCTATGTCAATTGAGGTTCCAGTTACAAGCAGAAAACAGCCACAGGCCAAGGTTGAGGGTTCCATACTTCAACTGACACCAGGCCCTCAACTGCAGAATCCAAGTGCTCCAGGGTTTTAGCCATTACCATCTTCAGCAGAGGTTCCACCACAACCACCTGCTCTGCTGTTATCTGAAATTCTAGCACCAGCTTCTGGGACAATACCTGAGAAATTAACTCAGTGATATCAGATTTGGCAAAGCTGTGAACAAACCTTCCAGATTACACTGAGTCAAACTTACAGTATAGCTCTCTGTCATGAAAACAGAGAAGATAGGCTTGCATTTAACATGACATAGATCTTTGTGTAGTTGTGCATAGGCTCAAGACATATGCCCATAGTGTTTGTGCAACCCTTTTCATGTGATTTGATAATATTAACTATTCAGAGTATCATTTACTCACCATTATGATGTTGCAGTATCAAACTGGGAACCACAGTTTGAAGTAGGAAAAAATCCTTGTTTTATTAGTAAGTAGATTTATTGTTGGAAAGACCACCTTGAAGAGTTATAAACTTGTGTTGCCTTTCTGAATAATATCTATTCCATATTCTGGACATGCTCCTGAATGTGGACTAGATGCAAAATTAAATGGCAAAAAATTTAAAGTTAAGAATGTTCAAAAGTGATAGTATTATTTTGTGTCCACTTAACTTAATTGTTATTCTTATTTTATTTGACTATAATGTAAAAGTGTTTTATGAGTGCCATTGCTGTTCTGAGATCAAAGAAACAGAAGACTCTGTAGTCTAGAATGGACATTTTTTGTACCGATAAAAGGTTCAGGTGATTTTTTACGTTATTTTGCTTGATTATCCATTCAGCCATCAAAACAAAACAATTATTATTATCTGTTATTATCATGACCTTTGATTTTCCATGGTGGGGGTACCTAACCAGAGACCTAAGATCATAATGTCCATCATGATATTTTACACATTTGTTATAGATAAATCCCTACATAAAGTGTGAGCTGTGCTTGTGAGAACAGTATTTTTGTATTTCCTGAAAGCAAATGTCTATTGGAACCTTTTTCAATCAAACTCAAAGCCCCAGACATAACAGGAATTATTGATGTGCTACATCTTGAGATTTTCACTTCAAGCATTTTGTATTTTGTTAATTTATTATCATTATTATTATTATTATTATTATTATTATTATTATTATTATTATGTCCTTTGATTTCTGGCGTTTACACATTTCTTTCTGGGTCCCGCCCAGGGACCTAAGGTTAGAAATGGCATCATGACACTTTCCACTGACAAAAAAAAAATTACATAGATAAAGCCCTTCGTAAAGTGTGGGCTGTACTTGTGTGAACAATTTTTTGTATCTCTTTGAGGCATGGACTTCCAGGAATCCCTTCAATTAGTCTACTGCAATCTTTTCCAACTAATACTAGGGCTCCAACTACAACAGGGATTTTTGATGTTCCCATGTGCCACATTTTTGAGATTTCTATTTCAAGGCCCTTGTATTTTGACAGCTTTTTGAATATCTTCAAAGATACATTGCAGTCTGAAAGGACTGCCATATCAATAAGGAGGCACTTTTTTTGTTTGTGGTCTTTAATAACAATGTCTGGGCAGTTGGCTTTGATTGTTCTGTCAGTGTGTATTGTGTAGTCCCATAGAATTGTAACAGGTAACCTGGTCTGCGTGGTGTTCATTCCACTTTCTTTCAGTTTCCAGTTATTATTATTATTATTATTATTATTATTATTATTATTATTATTATTATTATTATTGTGTTCTTCCAGATGGTTGTATGGTCTTTTAGTTAATATGACAATTAACAACTTGTAAAATATTGACTAACAAATGATAGGTCAGTAGTTTTTAGGGTTTATTATTATTATTATTATTAGTTATTATTATTATTTCCTTGGTTTTCTGTATTATGCACATTTCCTTCTGGGTACCAACCAGAGACCTAAGATCAGAAATGGCTTCATGATATTTTCCACTGATCATTTTTGGAAAAAAAAACCAAAAGAAACTAAGATCACACATATTTTATATAGATAAAGCTCTTTGTAATGCATAAGCTGCAATTGTGAGTACCCATTTTTGTATTTCTTTAAAGCAGGGGCTACCAGGAATCCCTTTAATGAGTCTATCAGAACCATTTCCAATCTTTCTGAGCGCTCCAACTACAATTGGAATTATTGCTACAGTTTTGAGATTTCCACTTCAAGATCCTTGTATTTTGATAGTTTTTCAAAGATCTTCAAAGATACATTACAATATTATTATTATTATTATTATTATTATTATTATTATTATCAGAAATACCATTCTTCTTTTTCGGCAAAGGTAGAATTTGAAAGATGCCATTTTAGGTATTTGTGATTATGTTAATCCTTGGACATTTAAAAATGACACAGTGGTAATAAATATGGAAATCATTCAATAGATTTCACCCAATCTTTTTAGGTTTTTGAATTTTTCAATATCTAATAAAGAGGCTTCAAATAATGTCCTTGTGAAAAATAAATATTTGATTTATGAACAAAAAAGAATAAATGGCTCGTTGAATATTTTTTATCTTTACTATCAAGGTGTTTTCATTTGTTTTGTTTTTTATTCATGACAAGAGCATCTGTGTGGATTTTGAAGTTATGTTTCACCTTTTTGAAATTTTCTTTTCAATAAAAGATGGAATCAAAAAATTTGCCTGTCTTATATGTAAGGTAACTCTACTGTTCAGCAAAAGAATACATGACAAATTAAGCTCTTTTGAAAAAATTCAATTGCAGTCAGATTAGTCAGTTTTTGGTGATAGTGTGTTGCAATTGCCCTAGAATATTTGAAATGGTTAAAAAATTCAAGCAACATACTTTGCAAAAAGCTTTGCATAAAGTTTGGTAAATCTCCTACCAAGACTGCTGAAACTCTTCAGCAGGTTTTTGGTAAACATTTTTTTAGTTGAAAACAAGTTTTTTAAGTTGAACATGCATTTTAAGGCCAGTAGAGTGTCTGTTCAACATGATAACCCTTTAGTAGACTTCTGTGGAACATCGATTCCCAAGATAACTATTTTAAAGTGAAGAGTAATTGCTAAATTTAAATAATATAAGAAATGTATTATTAAGTTGAGTCATAACTATTTTTCATTTTGGTTTATCAGCTTTAGTTTTTAAATAATAATTTGCATTTTATTAACTTATATAGTCATCATAATTTACAATGATTTGTTATCACTTATCAGTCAGCTTTTCAATACCGTTTAAGTAAAGTTTTGAATGTGAAAATGTTCTTGACAAACTATAGAATCTGGTTTTGATTAGAGAAAGTCTTCCTTATCAAAGCCTTTTGAAAAAGGAAAAATTGATTGGCACAAGGCCATGTCAATATGGTGGCTGGAGTAGAACAAACCAACCAAGTTCCAAACTATTCTCTTTTGTTATTTTTATTGCATTAAGCTTTGCACTGTCATGGAGGAGAGCAACATTTTTCCTTTAATCCACTGTGTATGCTGCCACTTTTTTGCAAAAACTAAATTATGTTTGTGAACTAAAAATTTATTCTTAACTGCCATTTATTGTTAATACTTAAGACAATAGATTCATCATTACAATTGGTTTCCAAAATATAAATTACTTATAATTCAACTTAATATTCACTGGGATAATAGTGTACATGCTTAGGCTTCTTCTGGGAACTTTCTGACCCCACCTAGGATTAGAGTTAATATTTTATTTAAATTTGGCTTCCATCAATTCTGATATAGTCGTCTTTGCAATTCTTGCACAGTGTCACTTTCATAATCTCAAGAGCATCAAAGAAGCGCCTTCTTTCTGAAAACAATCTAATAGTGCCAGGAATTCAGTTTGAATTTAATCTACAATCTAAAAACAATGCCACTTTAGTTCCATTTTTATTTTGAGGAATGCACCAAAGTTACAGGACTGTTAATTCAATTCACTACAAAGAAGTGCTGGATGACTGTTATATGTCGAAAGTCTTGTCTTGATGGTAGTATTAGTTGGCATATTGTTATGATGCCATACCAAGTTGGGACAAAGGTCTGCTATTTTAACCATTACATGTTTTTTTTTCAAACACCTCATCATGTCATAGTAATAATCTAAATTATTTTGAGATTTGGAAGAAATAAATTCTTGTTGAATAATCATCATTCTTTTTGTTGTATTCTTGCCATTCTTTCAAAATTCTTTTTTAGGATAGTTTTTTTTTTTTTTATTCAGTCTCTTTTCTCTGTAAATTCACTGAAAATAAGAAAAAGATCATTCAATAATAATAATAATAATAATAATACATTCATTGCTAACTTAGATACTAAATTCTTATCCCAGTTGACATTTTTTTTTTTACCTTGTAAAATCCAAAATAAGCACCTTCCTTGTGATCAGCAAATCACAAAATTTATCAAACTTTGTACAAACCAATTATTTTCTATTCAGTAAGAGGTTTTATAAACAATTCAGCCTTTAGATAGGTTTTCCTATTAGCAGTATATTCCTCCAATGTGCTATGTCCTTTTAGTATGTTGACGATCATGGCTCTCCACAATTTCCTGTCTTCAGTAGCTTTTAGAAAATTTTGTCTTTTTCATATCTCTCCTAATCACTGTTCTGCCAACCATTTACAAAAGCATGTTAGCCAGATTATGAGCTCTTCTTTTTTTCTATATACCGTGGGTCCCTTTATTTCATCAGGGATCATGGTTCTCCACAATTTCCAGTCCTTTGTAGCTCTTAGTAAACTTTATCTTTTTGCTATCTCTCCTAATCCCTGTTCTGCTAGGAAAATTATGCACTAGGAAAATTATGCATTGCTTTTCTCTGTCCCTCTTGCATTCAATCTTGTCCAGGGTGTATCAAATTTTCCAAGCTATCTTTCCTCATTATGTGTCCTAGAAATTAAAACTGCCTGTTCCTAATTTTAAGTATAATCATCCCTTTTGTTCCCATTTTCTCTCAAACTTCGTTGTTGCTCACATATTCAGTGGTATTCTCAACATCCTTCTGTAGAACCACATTTCTGTTGCTTGAAGTTTCTTCTTCATTTGTGAGGAGATTGTCCAGCATTCACTGCCATAGAGAAAGACTGATATTACATAACAATTCAGAGCTATTTTCTTTTATTTGTCTTTAAGGAAAAGACTGTTTCTTTTTAGAATTCTTATTTATTTCAAATATAGTGCCAAAAGAAACATTTATCAAATCCACAATATTGCTGAATTCCTCCCGAATTATATAGGTTTGTTGGTCAGAAATTATTCTAGATTCCAGCTCAGACAGGGAAGGGACCATGCACAGATACTACACTCTGATTCTAGGCAGAAAATCATAATAGTTCCACCAAAAAATAATTCAAATAATATATAGGATAATAAGTCTTTTCTTTCTCATTTTCTATGTTTTGTATATTTGCACTGAATGACACAAAGTAATCTTAACAATGAACCAAAAAAGGAGAAAGAAAATAATAAAAGAAAAGAGAATTGCAAAGAAAAGTAAATAAATATGTTTTCACCTTTTATGCATATTCAATGAAGTCACTCAAGAAAACAGCATGACGGTTGCAGTTTAAGAAAAAGTTTCAAAACAATTTGCATGAGTTGGGGTCTGGCACCAGAGAATTGAGAGAATGCCATAAAAAACAAAAGAAACATTAAAGGAACAATTTTTAGCAGAAAAAAGAAGAAAAAACAAGAATGTAAAAAAAAAAGGGAAAAGTTAAAATAATGTATAAGAGACAAAATGAGCATTTGGCACTGGAATCAAATAAAAAAAAAAGCAGCAGTTCCTGGATTTGGGAAAATTAATTACTGGAATTTGTTTTCAAAAGCTTCTGGGCTTAGCCATCTGAATTGTATCATTTAAAATGGCCACCCTTTTTCAGCAGTGGATTGGAGATGACAATAGTTGTTTCACAGTACAACTGCAAACTTTTGGCTTCAATATATTTCTTTATCTATTTTTTCTGATCTGCAAAGGATTTTCTCAAAATTCTATTATTTTATCTGTTGCATGCCACCTTCTTTCCTAAGATGGAATCATCCTTGTTTCTGTAATGCAAATTTACCTTTTTAAGATAAGCCATCATGTTGAAACTTTTAATCTGCATCGGAAATTATTCTTACCAATTGTTTATTAAATACATTGGAACTTTTAAAGGTAATTACCTAAGCTACATTGAGGCTAAGTCATGTGGAGATCACCAGTTTCAATTTCCACTGATGCAGCAGCAGTAAGGTCAAAGGTATTTCCTCAACAGATATACACCTATACAAGCAATGAATAAAATTAAACCATTATTTAGTGTATGAAATAGTTCTTATTTCTTCATGAAATTGTTTTCTATGTGGTTTGCATATGAAGTGTTTTTACTCAAAAACTGGATAATAGTTGATAATAGATAATATAGGTAATACTTTTCAGTAGAATGAAATGTGTTCTGTCTGCAAAAGTTTTCTCTAGGGTTGTTGAAGTGATACCTGTTACTGTTTATAATCCAGTAAAAGAACAAAAGAAAAACAAAACCCTTTGAACAAAAGTCAGAGAAGAAAGAGAAAATGGTAAATGGGAAAATGTTCCAATTGGTTGTGAAGTAGCCTAAGGTCACATCTATTTTTATCCACAGAAATAAGTATAGCCTACAATTTTCAAACTTCTACTACACTCCACAAATTTGAGCAAAATTCAATGAAAATGTTTTATTCATAAAATTCCTGTAAACTGACCTTATCTTAGTCCAAAAGAAATTTGATGAAAACATTTATTATTTTTTATTGACCTATTTGAGATGTTGTCATGCTTTCAGAGAAAAAATTTATTATGTGACATCCTAGACCTACTGATACCACCTGAAAAGACCTAATGATGAAATGTCATTGTCACCAAGATAGACTCGATTGTAAATGGGTAAAAAAGAAACCAATATTCCAATGACAAAGATAAACCTCAGAAAATTTTGATGAATTATTGCTCAGGACTAACTAAAAAAATTAAAAGAAATCTCTCTCTCTCTTTCTTTCTCTCTCTCTCTCTCTATATATATATATATATATATATATATATATATATATAAATATAGGTAACTATACTAGTTTCAAAAAACCTTTGAATTTTTGATTTGCCAATAAAAAGGTTTTAAAAAAAGAAAGAGCGAGAAACATGAAAGTCTGTCGAAAAAAATCACACAAATACAGGTTTAAAGCCCAAAGAAAAACCCTGACACGAGTAAACAACTAACAAAAGAGCTCAATACAACTGTAGAGCAGACCTAGATAAACCTAGTGAGCCAGACAAACCTACCCAGGTTTCACCTAAGCGATCGTCAGGGAAAGCTGGCTAAAGAGGCAAAAGAGAAACAGCATATTTATAAGCAATAATCAAAATCATACCACATGACCAAAGAAAAAGAAAAACAAGAAAAAACACAAGAAAAACACTAGGGAGTGGGTAAAGATTTATAAATAATTTATCTATATATATATATATATATAAAGAATATCTTGTTGATCACTTTATATCTAATATAAGGAACATATGTGTATATTTACTGTCAGTATACATATATCTATATATATATATATATATATATATATAGCTTTTACATTTGTCATTTTTATCCATATATATATATATATATATATATATATATATATGGATAAAAATGAGAATTGGAAAATATTTCTTAGTTATTGCCAATACATTTTGTCAATCCAACTTTATCAGGCCAAGTTTAAAAGCAAAATATTTTTACATCACATCAAATTCAAAATATTAAGAAGGAGATGCCCTGTGTAAGCCTTCTCCTGGATATTAGTAATTTTTTTTTACTAAGAAATTGTTTTAGTCAACATATTGTTAAAAAATTCTCAGAATAACTCTAAAGATAAATTGGATAAAAAAGATAATTGGAAAATATTTCTTAGTCATTGCCGACATGTTTCATCAGTCTGATTTTTTCAAGGCAAGTTTAAAAGTGAAATATTTTGTAGTTACATCAAATTCAAAATATTAAAAATATACAGGTTGTCCTCACAAAATTGATATCATTTTGTAATCCAATAACATAGTCAATTCTGATTCAAATGATCTCAAATTTTAACAAAATGTCTAAAAACTAAGTTGACTGTGTGAACTTATCTCAATAAGAATCTACCAGGAAGATGGATCAGGTGTGCCAGTGATAACGACAATGTCCTGTTGAAAAGGTCACCATATTCACCTGACAACTTGTGATATTTTTCTTTAAGTCTATGTGAAAGGATAGGTCTATATCCCACCTCTTCTTACATGACTAGAGGACCCTAAGCAGAGAATCACTGAAACACTGGAGAATGTTATGCAAGATATGCTAAAGTGTTTTTGGCATGAGCTGGACTACTGAATTGATGTGTGCTATGTCACAGGTGGTGCACATATTGAACATCTGCAAAGCTTTATGAAATCAGTTATAAAATCCATATCCCCTTGAATATCTTGCTTTAATTTTGACAAATAAATCTTTTATTGTTCAACATGAAAGTTATTTAATTTCATTTGCATGAGACATGTAGTTACTCAGATATTCACATTTGAAATGATGTCAGTTTTGTGGAGACACCCTCTCTCTCTCTCTCTCTCTATATATATATATATATATATATATATATATATATATATATATATATATATATATATATGTGTGTGTGTCTATATTTCTGAGATGAGGTTTTATGTACATTATTTACATTATTCGGACTATTGTCCTCATCTTTGTCGCTATATATATTACAACGTTTTGGTCGTCATATGCTCCAGTCTTCTTCAGGTGGTTTGAATGTTGAACTTAACCCTCTATTTTCACTCACTGTGTGAGTTCAATACTTGGTTAAGGCAGTGGAGAACTTTCAGAGGGAAATTAACAGGGGATAACTAATAACTGGCATCCATTAAACATGGCACATGGAACTAGAAGAGTCTACCCCATTGAGCGAAATAAAGGGTTAAGTTTGACATTCCAACCACCTGAAGAAGGCCAGAAAGTATAATGGCCAAAACGTTGTAATAAATATGGCAACAAAGATGAGGACAATAGTCCGAATAATGTAAATAATATATATATATATATATATATATATATATATATATATATATTGTCAAAAACACTAAAATTCTATATAAATCAAATATCAGAAACACCTTATTATTAGAGAGGCCCAGTGTATTAAACATTTCTCTCCTCATATTAACCTCACATTATTTAACAATGGAAATGGCATTCACACCAATTCCAGCCATGCATAACACATGAAGGCTTGGAATGAACACTCCTATTGTGGCACAATAAAAATTATGGAAAATTTCTGTATGCCCTTTCTCCTACAAAACAGAAAACATAAGAATGCTGGAAAAACTTAATAAAAAATGAATTAAATCTTCCTTGTCAACCATATTTAATAAAAGATATTTGAAAGAAAGGTTGTTGCCATAATATACATTAATATATATATGGAAAAAGTTTACGTGTGACATGTTTTGTTCTTCAGGACATTATCAGACTAAATTTGTTATGCTAGTACAATCCATAATTCACGAGAACCCTTGAGAAAAATTCTGCATAAATTACATTATCAGAAATGTCTCACTATTAGAGATGCCATGTGTGTTAAACATCTCTCTCCTCCTATCAAGCTCACATTCTGTAATAGTGGAAATGGAGTTTTAAAAAATGAGGAGAAAATAGCAACACCTGAGACAAAACACCCTTGAAAATGATTGTAGAAGTGACCAAAATACACTTGGAACAATGAACATTATTGATAATTTTTATATTCCTTAACTCTTACGAAACAGAAAAATGTTAGGATGTTGGAAAAACATAATAAAAATTAATTAAATCTTCCTTGTCAGCCGTATTTAATGAAAGATGTTTGAAAGAAAGATTGTTACCCAAATATATATATATATATATATATATATATATTTTTTCTCTTTAAACATTAGAGTTAGTGGATATGTGTTTGAGTAGAGATCCTTATTTTTTAAACAGTGTAAATCTACATCTACCTGCATGTGCATTTGAAAGTCTTAATATAAAAATGTACCTTCTGTCAGTGTGGAAATGGGTATCTTCCTTCTAGAGAAAACTACTGTCAGATCCTGTATGCTTTAAACCACACAAACCAAGGTTTAAGGAAAAATAAATGATATCCCTTTAAAGAAGTGGATTATTTATAAACTGACATATCTCTAAAGCCTTTCACATTTGAAGAGATTGAATGTACTACATATAAAGCTAGAAATGTCAGGAAAAAATGTCTTCCAAATAAAAACATTTATATACCAAATTTTTTAAAATGAGTTCCAGATCAAAATATTGTTTATTGTTTCTCAATGTTTACACTGGATGCTTATTAGCTTCATTTTGTATAAGATTTTCAGAGGAATTATTCTTACATTGCAAGGATTTCCAGTTTCAAAGAAAAGGGATATTATTTATAATGGATAAAGAATGATACTTGGAAATTAGGAAACTATAGTAATTGAAATGGAAGAAAGATTTATTCTCCCATTTATTCCCCCCCCATTATGAGCATTATTATATCTGTGGTGTAATAACATTTTGTATATCACAGACAAAATGGAATGATTAAAAAGAAAAGGAGTGACAAAACATGCCTTGTTCTCAGAGAAACTTTTATACCACTAAGATGTGACGATAAATATTTACACTTACTGGAGTTGAAGCCTCCAAAATGTTTTGCTTGTCGGGCTGCTGTTTTATGATGGATATGTGTATAAACCCAAGCTAGAAAGTTCGTCATTTCATCAGTTGAATCCTTTCATCTGACAAGTTTGGTCCAAGAAAAGTTCATTCTTCAACATTTTTTTATTTTATGCTGCTTGGCACAATTTGTCTAGTGGCGGTCTGCATGCTGATTGGTCGAGCTGGGAACTCAGATTGAGAACGAGGCCAATGGCGATGATTGGTGTGTTGGCTGTGTTTTTGATCAATAAAAACGGTCTGGGACATTGGCTGGCAGTGCAGCTGGGACAGTGGCGACGCGCACTGTTATAGAGTTTTGTATTAAGTTATGACTCTGTTTATTTTTGACTGGAAGCTGGACACAAGCTTCGAATCTACCACTAGAGTGAGTGGTGTAATTACCGGTGTCTACCAAAACATGGGAGGAACACAGTGAACGTCAACATAAGACATACACAAAACTATATATACATATATACACATGTCCCACACAGAGAATAATATATCTTATATACAGCGAGCAGAGTGTAAGGAGAAACAAAAAGGAAGGGTCCTATATATAATATGGAGATTCTTCTGTTTCTGGTGAAGGCATGTTTAGGATTCCAGATTCAAATGGGCTGGATTTATCTACTATATCCCAGGCAAATGGTGAGTCTAGGGTTTTTCTAAATTGAGGACTGAGAGCTGGATGTTTTTTTTATATCTGTGAAAGACATATTCCCAAAGGAAAAGAGCATCATGGTATATGGAAGTTGGCTTCCTTGGGCGAAAGCCCAATCAGGATAAACAAACACGTGTCCCTGACAACAAGAAGCTTACTGATTGAATGACTGGCAACTTTTCTCACTGTATGAAATGACATCACATGACACATGTGACTTATCTCCACCAAAAGAAGATAATTGCTTTCTGTATCCCTACAGTATTAATAAGAAAATTGATATAGGTTTTATTTTTATATTTTACCACTTTTAAAATGATTCAGATTTAAATTGATTTTGTCAACTACTGACACCAGTTCATTCCTCTGTACCATATTTTCTGGTAGGATTATGCATAGATTATGTTGTAGAGGCATTTTTAATCATTGATATCTGGTTTTGGTTGTTTCCATAGAAATCAAAAACAATTACTGAAAAATGCAAAATGTATTTTATTGTAAGAGCCCCACAGTATTGACAAGTATGAAAGGGCTTTGTTCAGGTGTGTCATCTAGGGTGCCATAACTCAACAGAACTAATAGAAAAGATAATACACAACAATGGAGATGGGGCATTGTTAAAGTTTAAAGGAGGATTTATTTCATCTTTCATGTCAGCTGCTATACAAAAATTCCTATTCATAAAAGCAATTAAAAGCTTTTCTAATTAAATAATGTCTTATTGTATTATTACAGTTTTTATTTTATGGTTCAGACCAGATTTCCAGTAACTGGGAGTCCAGTTTCAGAAAAATAAATTAATGATTTAAATTCTCCAAAGAGTTATGTTTATAACTAATATGAATATTAAACCTTACAATAATGAAATTCCTGAGATTAATGAAATGAAAAGTAACAAATGTAAAAAGAAAATGATTACCAAGGTTTTCTAAAAATGAAGTATTTCTACAATAATGTCTATATTTCTAAGATGAGATATTATGTAAACTATTTACATTATTCAGACTATTGTCCTCATCTTTGTTGCCATATTTATTACAATGTTTTGGCCATTGTATACTTTGAAGGCTGGAGTATACAACGGCCAGTAGTTGGAATGTCAAACTGAACCCTTTATTTCACTCACTGGGGTAGACTGTTCTAGTTCCACGTGCCATGTTTAATGGATGTCAGTTATCAGTTATTGCCTGTTAATTCCCCTCTTCAAGTTCTCCAGTGCTGTGTATTGAACTCACACTCTTTGGGTCCTGTCACTGGATCTAACTAACATCTTTATCCACTGTTCCACGTGTCCTTGAGGACATCTGTGTATGAATTTATGGGTATTATAAACCTAATGTCTTCAGCAATTATTTTTTTTACCAGTGCTCATATTGCAATTTTTGCTGTTATCATTGCATGTTTTTTACCAGAGCTCATATTGCAATTTTTCTTGTTATTGCTTTTCTCTGGCACTCCTTATTACTGGTTCCTATATTGTATTCATTTCTATGCTTGGTCAGCTCAAGAGATTTTTGTGGCTTAGCATATGTGCTGATTCCTTAAGTGTACAAATTTTCCAATGGTATTCTACAGTAATTTCTTTCATTTGGGAGTAAGTCCTCAATGTATCATTAAAATCTGCCAATTATTTGATTTTTGCAAGAATTTCCAAATCAATGTGTTTTTCACCTCCAAAGATACTAAAATTCCCTATACTAATTGATGCAAGAAAAATAAAATTAAGCTAAATTTTGAAGGTTCTAAAAAACATTAGAAATATAATTTGATAATCAAAAAATCCTTTAGTCTTTCCTCTTAATAAAAGCATGATGACAGCACTTTCTTTTTATTAAGTTTGGGGCATTTGTACCAAATGTATGGTCATTTTTTAGCAAATCTTTGGAGGTACCTATATATATATATATATATATATATATATATATATATATATATATATATCAAAATTGTCCAAATCAGGTAAAAGCAAAATTGTCCAATTGTGAGATTAAGCTTTGAACTGTTGTATCTTAGAAATCATTAAAGATATCTTACTGGAGTTCAATAAGGTTTTTATGACACTGTTGAACTCTACTTTGAACAATAAGAATGTATTTAACTCTAAGTTGAAATATTGATCCCTCTTGCTGTTATAACCACCTGATCCAGTTTACATCTCTACTGTTAGCACTTTTTAAAACTTATTCACTATTCTCTTGATGGTTCTTGAATGGACTTTGAAGATGGAAGATGGAATGTTGGTACTATTACTGAAGGTCTGAATGATCTTTTTCCATACAGCATTGCTCAGTTGGGAAAACATAGTGGGGCTGTTAACCTGTTCTATTTCTAGCTGAATAACTCAAAGGATTTTTCAATAATTCTTACAACAAATGCTGTCAAGATGGTTAAATGTCTTATCTGAAAACCTGGAAAAAGAAACTCATTTATTTTAGTGTTTTAGATATAAAACATTTTGTGGGATGGACAATTATCTCACACTGTTACACAATTTGGACAATTTTGCTGTTACACTCAGTATATATATACATATATATATATATATATATATATATATATATATATATATATATATGTTTATTTATCTATTATAATTTTATCATATAGAAAAAACATTTTCCTCACTACAAAGATGCAACTTTGATTCAGTGCATTTCAATTGCACTTTGACGGGTGAGAATCGAAAATGGTTATGAACAACCTTGCTTGCAGGCAAGCTATAAATGCACTGAAATGACGTTGCATCTATGTAGTGAGTAAAATGCTTTTGTCTATATGATAAAATTATAATAAATAAATAATTATCACTCTAGTATCGGAAATCGAGCCCCCTTTTGGATTAATGCTGTGAACGTTGGAATTTATATATTACTTTCATTCTCATCACATTGGATATATATATATATATATTTATATATATACACACACTTCATTTTAGGATATTACATCAAAAACTTGTCAGAATCGCTCTACAATTGCAGCTGAGTTTCAATGAGCATACAATGCATCTCATCAGGTGATTGTAAATTACTTGTGAGTAAATGATTTAATCAGATTTAAAAGCAAAATACGACTTCTTTTTAGAGAAAAAGTAAAAAGAAAACAGGGGAGGGTGGTTGTAAGGTTTGTGGGCTACTCTCTCTCTCTCTCTATATATATATATATATATGTGTGTGTCTATATATATATATATATATATATTTGACTGTTTGATTGGATTATTGTTATTTTGAGCATTATTGCAGTTGATACTATTGCAATATTAAGGTATATTAAGGAATGAACTGCACCAGTCTCATAAAATCTATTATAAACAAGTGGAGTCTGTCAGTTAACAGTGAAACAAATTCTTGGATAAATTTCTCTTAATCCAGACATTAGATCATTTAAGTGCACTTAACTTATTCTGATACCAACTGTCATATTCTTCAAATCAAGATATTCAAAACTTTTGGGTATTATTTTGAAATTTTCCTTTTTTTTAATTCTACTACAGTTATTATTATTATTATTATCATTATTATTATTATTATTATTATTATTATTGTTATTGAATGTGAGAGCCAGTACACCAAAGTGATGCTGGGGTATAAATATTATTATTATTATTATTATTATTATTATTATTATTAACATTTCCTTTTTACATGAGTTTTGGTGTGTTTGCAGTCTCTTTTGCATTTGAGTGGGCACCACTGATAAGATGTGTTGATACTCTACGGATTTAGCTAGATGCTTGTGGCTCCACAATGGCATTCATGATAGATACTGATTTGTATGCATTTTACGAGCAACCTGTTATTGAAGTCAGTAGATAGAAAAATATAGTTGTGACATTCACGAATTCTCCTTTCTTTCTCTTTCTCTTTTTCTCTTCCTGGCAAACATTTCCTTCTCTTTTTATATTTCTCCATCTTTATTAATGTCTCACTTCTTCCTTTTTCTTCTTTTTGCTACTTCCTTTATATCATTTACATTCCTTTCTCTTTCCTTCTTCCCTTCTTTCCTTTATATCATTTACTTTCCTTTCTCTTTGCTTCTTTCTTCCTTTCCTTTTTATTATTTACTTTCCTTTCTCTTCTTTTTCTTCTTGATATTAACTTAGCTTCACTTCGAACTGGACACAGAAACTTTGTTTGAAAAGAGCCTGCCTAGAAAATCAGCATCCAAATATTTAGTTTGTATCTGGCCTTGAACACTGATCTTCAGAATTTATCTTTATAATGAATAGCTTTGTATTACACAAAGTTAAGTAGGGTAAATTAGGTAGGAAGTTTGTGCTGGGCCAGTCACACAAATAGAGAGGTTTTATTTACTTCCCTAGAATATCAACATCTTTTTATCTGGATGGGAGTGCTGACATCTGGCACCATTGTGAAAGATTTAACATATTTTTTACTCAATTTCATTCAGTTCAAATCTCAAGAGCCACTTAAGGTAGAGGAATGATAATGATGAACGTCATGTGGTAAATGAGCGGAAGATAAGTTGGTAGGAAGTGGAGATTATGAGGACAAGGGAGAACTTGAAGAGGTCACGATTAAAATGTTTATGGAAGCATCTACATGAAAGTCTCTTCTATAAAAGTATGTCTTCTATTTCATGGGGGAAATGAAAGTGTTTCAACTCTGTGGAAGGAGCATGAATTGTACCATCTGTAAAGGTCTGAATTGGTGGAACAAGAGCATGGAGCTAGTGTGAACATTTGAAATAGAAATAATGAGAGAGTAGCAACAGGCCTGCAATGTTAATTCCAGTGGATGTGCTTGTATAGTGGAGATAAGAAGTGACTCCACCCCATCCACCTTGCCAAAAAAAAAAAAAGAAAAAATTGTGTAGTTTTTAACCCATTCAAGGCTAGAAAGTGATGATTAAGCAAGTCCAGCCAAGATATTACAGCAAAAATATTCCTTGGCTTCTAAATACCTTAAATAAATACAATCATGTTTTCGGTATACATTTGTTTTAAAAAGATGCCAACAAATTTCTATTTTCTATTTTCTTACAGCGGTAAATTATATCAGTGATAGGTTTTTTGGTGGTAGAGTCTGAACCTTCTTGCAAATAACTAAACTTTTTTTTTACCATGTTATTTTGAGAGAAGCTGAGTGGAAAGCTGGCCAAACAAAATCTGAGGTGAGTCAATGGTTGCTGAATGTTTAAGGAAATCAAACAGTGGATATGAACATAGTACATATTTATTTTCATTTCTGGTGACACCAATTTGTGTGAGAAGTGCATGTTCAAAATGATGAAAGATGTTTTATAGGGACAAGGTTTCCCTAAGTAAGACAAGCTATAGGGACATTTCCTTAAGTGTATCACTGAAAGCATTTTCTAGTTGAAAAATGGCTCCATCCCACAGGGCTATTGTGTTTCCCGTAATTATTGCAATTTCTGTGTTGTAGAAAAATTCACTGGGCATAATTTTTGGAATGTGCCACCTAATGAAGTATTTTGTCAGTATCAATTGCAATAATCTATTTCTATTCATGCATTTTCAAAGACATTAGTATAAAATGAATGCAATTAATCTCATTCAAGGTTTGTACTATGTTTACTGATAATAATTTTCTTATTTTTACTCTCTTGTCTTTCTGGTTTATGTCCCTTTTTTTTTTAGTTTGGCCAGAAACAGCAATTTCGACCCTATAGGACAATATCAACTAACCAATGTCAGTATTCAAGTTAACTTGCCTCTATTGACTAATTTTCAGCCTTTAGGGTACTGCTATTTGACCAGCCTAAAGACATATACAAATAACCATATTTATATACTATTTATTATTTTATTAATATTTATTATACTAATAGTAGAACAGATACTACTATTGAAATTGTAGTATCTGTTCTTCTTATCTGTAATAGTAATAATAATTTTAGTCATTTCTTTAGAAGGAAACATTCTGCCTTCACTGACCATGCAGCCAATGATTAAAGCCAAGGATTAATGTGTAGTATCTGTTCATGATAATGGCAATATTAGACATCAGTTTAGAAGGAAAAATTCTGCCAGTTCTTTGGGCTGGGAACAAAATGTAGTATTTGCTCTCCTCTTCTTTAATGATAATATTAGCCATTTCATTGCAGGAGAACATTCGGCATTCATTGACCAAGCAGCCAATGAATCAGGTTAGCACCAAAGTGTAGTATCTGTTCTCCTCATCTCTAACAGTAATGATAATATTAGCCATTTGTTTGTAAGGAAACATTTGGCTTTCATTGACCACTACTATTTTTGGTTGAAATCTATAAAATCTTTTTTTTAAAACAATTTTCAGGAAATTGGTTTTTCAAGTCCAGTAGCTGTTATTGCTCTTTCCATTATTGATGAAGGTTTCCTGCTTAAGCTTTTAGTTGAATTAGTGTAGAATGTCAATGTCTTGGTTATGCCATTATTTTCTCTTCAAGTTACATGTACTATCCATTTTAGTTGTGAATAATCTTCAACTGTCCACTCAATTTTAGTTGTTGAAATGTCCAGTCCATGGTACTATCAGAATCATTCTGTAGAACAATATTCCTGTTGCTTCAAGTGTCTTTTTCATCTATGAGGAGATTGTCTAGCATTCACTGGAATATAGGAGGACTGATTTTACATAAAAAGATCAGTACTCTTTAGTAATTATTTTTTTCTGTTTCTTAATACTTTGCTTTGCTTTTGAAAGGTATATTTTGCTGTCTCAATGTGCTTTTGGATTTGAGTCCCACTTTCTGTCTTTTGTTAAAACGCTTCTTAGATATTAAACTTGTTGAATATGCTTGATTTTTGTATAATTGACCTTAAACTGACTGGCCAAAATTGATTATTGTAGACCTTATTATGAAACTGAAAGATAAAGAGAAAATAAACATAAAAGAGAATTACAAAAGCCCACAAATCAAAGGAACCAGAAATAATGTGAATTTATAGTTGTTGTTGCCACTAACTATTCACAGATTTGATGGGTAGGTTATGGCATTGTGTTCTTGCTTAATGCTAAGCATTTCCTATCAATAAATATTGCCAGAAAAATTCCTTAATCCAGCAAGTGAATTATTTATAAAAATAGAGAAAAAATAATGAAAAACAAACAAAAATTGGTAAAATTCCAGACAAATCTCATGACTAAATATTTTTCTGCTTTTTTGCAGGTTTTAAAAATCTTCATACAAATCAATGATACAAAGAAAGAAAGAAACAAAGAGAAAGAAAAGTAAATGATATAAAGAAAAAGAGAGAAGGAAAGTGAAAGGAAAGTAAATGATATAAAGTGAAGAAAGAAAGAAGGAATTAGAAAGGAAAGTAAATGATATGAAGGAAAGAAAGAAAGAAAGAAAGAAAGAAAGAAAGAAAGAAAGAAAGAAAGAGAAAGGAATGTAAATGATATAAAGGAAAGAAAGTAGCAAAGAGAAAGGAATGTAAATGATATAAAGGAAAGAAAGAAAGAAAGAAAGAAAGAAAGAAAGAAAGAGAAAGGAATGTAAATGATATAAAGGAAAGAAAGAAGCAAAGAGAAAGGAATGTAAATGATATAAAGGAAAGAAAGAAAGAAAGAGAAAGAGAAAGGAATGCAAATGATATAAAGGAAAGAAAGTAGCAAAGAGAAAGGAAAGTAAATGATATAAAGGAAAGAAAGAAAGAAAGAAAGAAAGAAAGAAAGAAAGAGAAAGGAAAGTAAATGATATAAAGGAAAGAAAGAAAGAAAGAAAGAAAGAAAGAAAGAGAAAGGAATGTAAATGATATAAAGGAAAGAAAGAAGCGAAGAGAAAGGAAAGTAAATGATATAAAAGAAAGAAAGAAAGAAAGAGAAAAGAAAGTAAATGATATAAAGGAAAGAAAAAAAGGAAATGGAAAGGAAAGTAAATGATATAAAGGAAAGAAAGAAAGAAAGAAAGCCAAAAGAAAGGAAAGTAAATGATATAAAAGAAAGAAAGCCAAGAGAAAGGAATGTAAATGATATAATAGAAAGAAAGAAAGAAAGAAAGAAAGAAAGAGAAAAGTAAGTAAATGATATAAAGGAAAGAAAAAAAGGAAATGGAAAGGAAAGTAAATGATATAAAGGAAAGAAAGAAAGAAAGAAAGAAAGAGAAAGGAATGTAAATGATATGAAGGAAAGAAAGAAAGAAAGAAAGAATGAAAGAAAAAAAGGAAATAGAAAGGAAAGTAAATGATATAAAGGAAAGAAAGAAAGAAGGAAAGAGAAAGGAAAGTAAATGATTTAAAGGAAAGAAAGAAAGCCAAGAGAGAGGAAAATGAATGATTGTATTTTATTGAGTAATGCTTTGACATCTCACATCATTTTTAATGAAATAATTTTGATCTCATTGTCCAGCAATACCTTTAATTGGGTACTTTTTTGAATTATCTACCATTAGTTCAATGAGCAGCTACAAGGGCAGCACCTAACATTGTTTAAAACTTTCAGCAGCAGCCAATAGCAGAAGAATGTTTGGTGAAACAGTTTTTCTCATTTGTTATATATATATATATGCATATTTACCCTGTCAGGTTAATAAGTATACATTATTTTTTAGTATAAGATTTTTTTAGATCATGTATTGCATGAAGTAATGAAAATCTTCTTTTTAAAAGCCTTAATGATTGTTTCTTTTCCTGTTTTAAGCTTTGTTCTACCTTGATAACACTGTGTGATGTTACCCCACTTACTTTCATAAAAAAAACTGTCACTAGGGGACACTATAAATAGGCAGTGACATTCTCTATTATCCCCTCTTCCCATTTTTTTCTCTAGCTTTCAGATGTACTTGCAGATAGTAAGAATATTACCACTGAGGTGGATTCACTTCCCTTGGTCCTCTGTTGACATTTGAACTCTCTCACACACATGCATATATACACATATGCCTATAACACATGCTTGTTACACTTACTTCTACACAAATATCTTCACTAGTTTAAATGTTTTCTTCTTTCATATTCATTGGTTTGTTAAGCACAAAATTTTTCAATTGTCTATGTATAACCTTGTTTTATTAATACATTATTTTTATTTTATTAATACATTATTTTTATTTTATTAATACATATTATACATTATTATTTGTTTTAGACAGTTTTAGTTTTACTTTGTTCATTTATTGCCCAGACTCACATTGCAATTAACCATTTTTGTTGTAGGATAAATATAACAGGATACACATGTTTTTGGACCTAAAACATGATCTGGACTCCCACAACAACAGTAATATATATATATATATATATATATATATATATATACAGGGTGTTTCAAAAAGAATATGCCAAAATCATCACGTGATGTGTTAATAACGAAAAAATTTACAAACCTCTAGCATGAACACATGTGTTGTATATACATTCCAGTTTCATTTCATGTTTTATAAGTGGCCACTACTGGCCGCGTGGACAGCATCGAGCCGATATGAGAATTCCTCCCAAATGCGCCTCAGCATGCCACGGTCCACCGTGTTGATTGCAGCTGTTATTCGATCTTTCAAGTCATCGATACTTGCTGGAAGTGCTGGAACATAAACTTGGTCTTTAACATACCCCCCCCACAAGAAAAAGTCACACACAGTGAGGTCCGGGGATCTGGTAGGCCAAACACAGAGAGCAAGGTCTTTAGCACCTCTCCTCTCAATCCATCGCTGAGGCACGTTTTCATTCAGATAACCTCAAAACTTAAGATGCCAATGGGGTGGTGCTCCATCGTGCTGAAAAATGAAATCATTCGAATCTGCCTGCACCGTGACAATGGGGTTTGTTTTTGCGAACTCAAGCACGCAAAACGCCTTCTGCTGAGGAGTCGCGATTTTGATTGATCTTCCTCTTCCCACAATTCAGCTGCACCGGAAGTTATACTAACGACAGCGGTGAAACTGACATCTAATCAAACTTTGATAAGTACTCTATCAAATAACCACTGATTGAGTCCACTACAATGCTATAGACCTGAAAAAACAGCGTAATGATTTTGGCGTATTCTTTTTGAAACACTTTGTATATATGTGGAATAAACTGAGAAAATTATGTTTATATAGGAATTCTTTAAGGACGATTTCTATCATCTAGCATTTTCTGAGATCTGGAAATTCTCAGGTACCAAGAGTGCCAGAATAAATTGATCAGACTTTATTATCTCCATTATCTATGTCTACTATCCAAGTATACAAGTCTGTTCTGATGTATATATTCAATTCATTCTGTTGGAATTTCTGTGATAAAGAGTTATCATTGGATACATTAGTTATACACACATTGTCAGCATCCATGTTGTTATCACGTTTGCTGGCATCCATCAAGTGCTTGTTGATTCAAGTAAACTTCAGGAAATTTTGAATCATGGATTTAATTAACATAAGAAAATTGTTTTTGTTCTGCTGTCCAGCTGCAGGGATTAGAACCAGACCAGGTATTCCTAGAAACATAGACATAACAACAAAAACAGGAATAATATACTAGATAATTATTTCACACTGTTTCATATCTATCTATAGTTTGATTATATCTATCTATCTCAGTCTGTTCATTATCTATCTATCAATTTATCTATCACAGTCTGTTCATATCTGTTTATAGCTATGTATTTACCTGTCTATCTCAGTCTGTTGATATCTAGCTATTTATATCAGTCTGTTCATATCTATCTCTGGTTATATCTGTCTCAGTCTGTTCCTATCTGTCTATCACAGTCTGTTCATATCTATCTATCTATCTATCTATCTATCTATCTATCTATCTATCTATCTATCTATCTATCTATCTATCTCAGTCTGTTCATATCTAAATCTGTTCATATCTATTTATATATATCAGTCTGTGAACATCTAAGCATTTGTGTCAGTCTGTTCATATCTATCTATCTATCTATCGATCTATCTCAGTCTGTTGATATCTAGCTATTTATATCAGTCCATTCATATGTATCTATCTCGGGTTATATCTGTCTCAGTCTGTTCCTATCTATCTCAGTCTGTTCATATCTATCTATCTATCTATCTATCTATCTATCTATCTATCTATCTATCTATCTATCTATCTATCTCAGTCTGTTCATATCTAAATCAGTTCATATCTATCTATTTATCTATCTTAGTCTGTGAATATCTAAGCATTTGTATCAGTCTATTCATATCTATCTATCTATCTATCTATCTATCTATCTATCTATCTCAGTTTCTTAATTATCTATCTATCTATCTATCTATCTATCTATCTATCTATCTATCTCTGTTTATATCTAAATTAGTCTGTTCCTATCTATCTATCTATCTATCTATCTATCTATCTATCTATCTATCTCAGTCTGTTCATATCTGTGTAACTTTGTTCCTATTTATATTTGTGCATATGGATAGTATAACAATATTTTTTCCAAACAAAAATTCAGATTATCATTGATTTTGCCTTGTAGTGGAGATTATTTTTTGTCTTTTCTTGAATCTGTTTCTTTCCAAGTGTTTTACTTAAACTATCAACATATTTCATATATTTTGATGATTTTCCATTCACATATCTCCACAAAATAACATTACCTGATCTTTTAAATAGACTAAACAATGTTAAACAATGAGAAATACAGTGAAAATACATTTCAGCTTTTTCAATGATTTTATATTCATTCATCTGTGCATTGAATAAGATTGCCATTTTGGGCCAGATGATCCTGTTATTCATCTTGAGAATCTTAACTAAATCCACAGAAGGTTCTGTAATATAATCAATCCTGACTTGACATCTTGGCATCAGTCATTTTCTCACTGACTCAACATGGTTTCCCTCTGTCTTTTCTACAAATATTTTCATGGTAACTGCTAGGATGATCTTTTTTACCTGGTGTCCTGACTACATGAATTTTAACATTCTACAAAATTGGCATTTAGGTCTCACCTGTTTCCTGTTGAAATAGCTAAAATACAACAACCACTTATACCCGAACAGTTTGTTTCCACATAGTTGCTTCCCTAATAACTACAATCTTCAAGAAGTTAAATGCAACATCAATTGTCCTCTTTTATCTTGAATCATGTTCAAATTTTGACCTTTTCGCAATCCTCCTTATACTCAGTTTTTTCTCTCATTTTCACACCCTGTAACCCCTGTGTACTAGTGGCATTCTGACCTTGCATGGGGTAATATGATTAAAAAAAGATTCAATGTGAAACAGAAGAACCAACAAATATTTAAGAAAATCTAACAAAACAAGATATATTACTCAAAGAGTTGATTTAGGGTATTTTTAAAGTTTTCTTTTCTAAGTTTGACATGTAAAATTTTTATAGTATTAGACAGATAGCGGATAATTAGATCCAGTAACAGGACCCAAAGAGTGTGACTTCAATACCCTGTTAAGGCAGTGGAGAACTTTCAGAGGAAAATTAACATAATAACTGCCATCCATTAGACATGGCACGTGGAACTAGAAAAGTCTACTCCAGTGAGGGAAATAAAGGGTTCAGTTCGACATTCCAACCCCCTGAAGAAGGACGGAGCATACAACGGCCAAAACGTTGTAATAAATATGGCGACAAAGATGAGGACAATAATCTGAATAATGTAATCAGTGTACATAATACCTCATCTCAGAAATATAGACAGATACTGAAAGGCCGAAACGTTGTAATAAATATGGCGACAAAGATGAGGACAATAGTCCGAATAATGTAAACAATGTACATAATACCTCATCTCAGAAATATAGACAAATTTTTTATTATATTTAGAATTGTTTCATGGACAGGTACAGTGATCAATAGATTTTCAGTGTTTAATGATGTTGGTTTCTTTATTGTGGAGATGTGATGCTTTTGTTGTTCTGAAAAAATACTATGAGAAATGTGTTATTATTTTGGAATGTGCGGTCGCAACGCTGTGTTTGAATTTTAAATTTTTAGGTTGTGCGTTTTTGTACAAATATAGTAATAAGAACATTCTTTTTTACTGGGTTTTTTTTTTTTGGATTACATATCTATTTTCGTTGTGCTCTTATTACTGAGAAGTAAAAACAAGAACAAATCTATTTCCATACCTGAGGATGTCTGTAGGAACAGATGAAAGCGAAAGCTTGTAAAAAATTAAAAATACCTTATGCAACTGGAATTTATAAACAGGGATCATATCATTCATATACAGGTTTGGGGTTGGTGTATCTTATTGAAATTGTTTGCGAAGATGTATTCTTGCCATTTAAACCATTAACCTCTATATTTGTTTTTTTGTATGAATGATTCATATATATATATATATATATATATATATATATATATATATATATATATATATATATATTTCTTAAAAAGAAGGGAGAAACCACAAACATTTTTGGTTGTAATGTGGATTTTTTAAAAAATATATATTATGCTTTATTTTCCATAAAGAAAATAATGCAATATATATTTTTTTAATATATATATATATATATATATATATATATATATATATATATATATGAGATAGGTTTTTATGTTAAAAAATCAAAAAATTTGATTGCAATTTAAGCAATATTAATCTATCAAAAAATAATTTCTTGAATATTACTTACTCTTGCCTTACCTGACTTTGTGCCCACCACATACTTTGACCATCTGATGAATATTCATGAGTATTGCCAAATTTAAAAGCCTTGATAAAGCAATGACATCCTTGCTTTTGTATATAAACATGTGCAACAATATCAATCCTTATATTTTCCTTGATGAAGTCCCTCAGAGAACAAAATATGTCAGCTATGAATAGTTTTTCCTCTTGTCTTTTTATTCATGTATATATATATATATATATATATATATATATATATATATACTCACTACAAAATTGTACGTCTTGTTTCAGTGTTAAAATGTAAGGTTTCTACAGGTGGGAAATCATGATGCTACTAAATTATTTTATTCCGAAATACAGTTAAAGAAGCAAATCTTCCAGTTTTCGTATGGAAAATTTCCCATAAAAGGTTAAAAGGATTTGCATATGGAGAAAGAAAGAAAGCTAAGTGATTAATAACAGTGAAAGAGAAATAAAGAGGAAAAAGGCCAAGAAAAGGAAATAAAGGTTGAGGCAAGTATTCAACATTTTTCAATTTGTAAGGAGAAAAAGAAAGTTGAGGATGAAAGAGATAAGAAAATGTCTACAGTCTATATATCAATACATTTCAGTTTGGAAATTTTCCAAAGACAGAAGTGGAAGATGTACTTCATTAACTGTATTTTGGAATAAAATATTTCCCACCCGAAGAAATGTTACTTATTAACATTGAAGCATGATGTATGGTTTTGTAGTGGGTATGTACATGTTCTAACATAACAGTGCATAATAAATAAATATTTATTGCTTTACTTTTGTATTGAGCCCTGTTTTAAATTAATGTTTTGAATGCGGAAATTTTACTCTTTATTCTTTTACATTTGTACACATTGTGGACACATGGCACATTAGATAAAGGCATTAGTTAGATCCAGTGACAGGACCCAAAGAATGTGAGTTCAATACCTGGTTAAGTTAGTGGAGAACTTGGAGAAAGGAATTAATAAGCAATAACTGACATCCATTAGACAAGGCACATGGAACTAGAACAATCTACCCCAGTGAGTAAAATAAAGAGTTCAGTTCGACATTCTAACCAACTGAAGAAAGCCGGAGCATACAATGGCTGAAACGTTGTGATAAATATTGCAACAAAAATGAGGACAATAGTCCGAATAATGTAGCGTGCATAACACCTCATCTCAGAAATAAAGATAGATGCCAGTTACTTACCATTGCCTGAAGAAGTACAATCATAGAATTGAAAGCTTTTGTGTAGTGATTTCAAAATGTTTTTATTATAATCTTTTATAATAAAAGTAATAAAAATAATAATATATATATATATATATATATATATATATATATATATATATATTATAATTATTTTTTTTTAAATATCATTCCTTCACAGTATAGAAATTACTGTTTTGAAACTGGTCAGCAGTATTCAAGTCTGATTTCAATATTAAACCTGAACCAGTGGGTGGCAGTCTCATCCTCAGGTTATGTTTGGAATAACTATGCTATGGAATGTTTTACTCATTTATAGTTTTGAAATGTGGGGGGGGATGATCTAGGGTTTGTTTTTCATTATCAAGGAGTCACTGCTTTGAATAAGGTAGGGGTGTTTGTTATATGCCAAGTTTTTGGAGTCGTGTAAGTTTGGGTTGGGGTTTTTGTGTCTGGCTACAATGGCTAATCTTATCCGACTCCCTGATAAAACTTTAACTGATTGATGTTGTAGTTCCGGTAGTTTTGGGTGTTTATTTATTTGTTTTTTTTTGATGATTACTTAAAGGGGCTTTAAGATTATGATTGGGCTGTGTTTTTAAACCTATTGCTTTAATTGAACTTGTTAATAGATTTGGAGATTATTATTATTATTTTTTATCCATTTATAAAATGCTAATTATTTATGGGAAATATTTAGTGGTGTCTGCAAAAAAAACATTATCTCATTTCTATGATTTAATAAATTTTCAGTTTTTAGAAACTTAATGATGTGTAGTTTTTCATGTAGGCATAAAGGTCATGGGTCATCCCAGGTTTTACAAGTTCTTGTTCTATTCATTATTTTCCATTTTACTTTTGGTGTTTTATTTGAAAACTAGGCTCTTCTTCTGTATCAAGCAGTGATTTTTTAAAAATAAAAACAAAAATACTAAAGAACTTTGGATCATCAATCTAACAGTTCTTTCCTATTATATCAATACACACACACACACACATATATATATATATATATATATATATATATATATGTATATGCCCCTTCTTGGGTGCAGAAGTAATAGTCTTTTTTAGTGCAGCCTCTTTTCATTTTTTTAATAATTTTCAACTTTATATATTTTGATTTGATTTTAGTTTTTTACTGTATAATTTTATGTGGATTTTATGATGTATAGTTTTTTTGTTTATTTCAAGAATTTTAAATAAATCTGGTCATGTGATTAACAAACGAAGAAAGAGTGAAAGCTTTACTAAAATAATAACGATGGAGTTAAAGCTGCTTGTTTCTTATCAGAAGAATTTACCATTTGACAAGTGCAGAGTTGAAATATCACAAGCTTAATTAGAAAATTTAATAGAACAAGAGCAAAGACGGTGCCCCAAGATCAGGAAGGCAAGCTGCAGCAACAAGTTTAGAAAAGTTCAATGAAATAAAAGAACTTTTGTTGAGCACCCCTCAGAAATCCAGTAGATTTCTTTCTTCAGAATTGGGTATCAGTGATAGAATTGTTAGTAGACATTATCTTTTAGTGCATTTGATATATTTAGTGAATAAACTTTTATTATATTAATAAAAGGTGTTCCAATAACTTAAACCGATTTTAATGTGAATTAAGTTTAAGTGACTAATGATTTTTTCTTCTTTCAGATTTGGTGGATATTTTGGTGATATTTTTCACATATAAATGCCATGACTTAAATAACATGATACAAGAGAGAAATAAATAAATTTTCACCAATAACACTGATTTATTTACTGATGACTTTGATCCCTCTTAATGAAACACCCTTATGTATAATCCATCTTAATGAAACACCCTTTATAAGAAAAAATACAAATCAACAAATAAATAAATAATAAAATAAAAATATAAAAATAGAGAAATAAATTGCATTCTTTTTGTGCAACCTCATTTTCACAAGAGTATTTCTAAATTCCAGGTTTACAAAGAATACTAGAATGCAGACAAAAGAAATCTGCCGGCAACATTTGCAGCATATTGGCTCTTGAAAATGACTGCAATGTTCAAAAGTACTTGAACAAAACAATAACATAACATGAACTGTAGACAGTTTATCCACAACTCTTCAAAAACAATACTCAAGATCTTATTTGAAAATCCTAATATTTGCTGCCTAAATATACCTTATCTATATATTTGCGTGTGTGTGTAATGCTAACTCTGCTATATTGAGAGCTAGATATATGTTGATGGATTTATTTATTCATACGTGATTCCCTTTATACATGCCACATTTTGACAATTGGTCAAGTAAAGGGTAAAAATAAATGTAAACAAACAATAAATAAGAGGAACCTTTTCTTGGACCCTAATCATTTCTCTGCAGAAAGTTACATTGCATAATAGGTAAGCTGTCATGTTCCTATTACGTTGTTGTCAACTGGTAGACGCTGGCATTAATCTCAAGCTAAGATTACTTTAACTGAAATAGGCAGCTATCTATGAGAAGTCGGAGAGAAAGAGAGAATATTAACACTGAGTTGAGGGTCATCTTGGACAGCAGGTCAGCATAAAGGAAACCACAATTGGCTCAACCCCAGAAACATTTTCCTAAAGTCCACACCCTGTGATGACCACAACTGGCAAGCAAATGATTCTTTGGACACTTCAGCTTTATGCCAGGTCAAAATTCAAAGATAAAATGCAATCACTACTGAGCAAGGCTTAGTGGTACAACTTGGCAAATTTGGGAGGTTCTGTCTGTTGGATATTTACACTTGTTATCAAAAACAAAGCTCTAAAGAAAGAATACACAAAGAGCATTAAACTTTTGTTTGTTGATTTTTTTTTTTTAATAAGACTTCAATTCTCAACACTATAAAAGAAAAAATATTAGGTTGATGCAAAAATAATGACGTAATAATGTCGTTATTTTTGCACCAACCTAATAAAATTTGGATGAAATTAATAAAAACAATAAACTTTGATTGCCGACATATATAAGCCAATAATTATTATCAGTTTAGATACCAGGAATGGTGCTGAATCCAACTCTTCTCGCCCCCACCCTGCTATAGGTTAATTAAGAGAACTAGTATCAGTAAATAATTATTATCTCCAAAATATACTATAATAAAAATATTTTCTGGCTTTAAATAACCTGCAAAAGGTTGACGAACAGTAGAAAAAAAATGTTTGACAGAATGCATAAAATTGAATACTGAGCTGTTATGTGACATCTGTTCTTCTTTACGGCAGCAAATGTTTGATGATTTCCTCAAAGATGAAGAAAAGATTTGAGGTGACGGAGATGTGGTTCTACAGAAGTCTACTGAAGATATCATGGACTGAGTGTGTGAGCAAAGATTGAGGTCTTAGAGAGTTTGCATAAAAAAAGAGAAGGCTTATACTTAGCATCAGAAAGAGGCAGCTAAAGTTTCTGGAACAGATAATGAGGAAGGAGGGCCTGGAGAATCTGAAACTCACGTGTCGAATAGAAGGAAAGAGAGACAAAGGAAAGCAGCGTGTGACATACCTGACAAGCTTAAGCAAGTGGATGACAGAATGTGGTCTGGGGGAGGAAGCAGAGGGAAGGAACTTGTTGAGAGCTGCAAGGGATAGAAAGAGGTGGAGAGCCATGATCACCTACATCCTGAAAAGACATGGCACATAAAAAGAAAGAAGGCGCTTTCACTTGGAAGATTGCTGGAACACAATCTTCTTCTATTCATTTTATTATGTTTTGTTTTGTACAATGTTTCAGGCTCCAAAGTGGCAGCTTATATCAGTAAATTTTATTATGAGTAAGCTAACTTTAATAAGTATCAAATATAATGCAAATGGAATTGCAATAAAAAGGATCTCTTGTCAGTTCATAATTGTCCCTTGACTCAGTGTTGCTTCCATTAAATCTGTACAGTTTCTTATCAGGTCAAGATGCAAAGATAAAATGATGTGAAACATGAATGAATCTTAACATTAAGATGGTTGCATTGTAGGAAGACATTTCTAGGGGCTCTCTTTTTTATATTAACAATTAACAAAGAAAAAGTAAACATTTATTTTTCTGCCAGGATACAATAGCCTTCTTGTAGCTTCATGATTCCACCCATGTGAGTCGTAATATTATTTCTTTTATATTACCATTTATTTATGCTATATTCTTCCAATCAAACATTATCAGCCCTATTCTTCTGTGCAGATTAAAAAGCTGAGAACAAAAGCTTACTTTTTTCTACATTTTTATTGCCGCTCAATGAATATATTGTCAGTAAAAAGAAAAATTTTTTCAGGGCCAACATTTCATGGTCTTTAACTTAAGAACACCGAAGCCATTTTCTATTCCTGCTCAAGAGAATTATTCACTGTACATATTTAGAAGATAAATCGAAGTGGAAAAATGCAAAAAAAGACTAGAAGAATGGAAATTATTTGAAAAGAAGTTTATGAATGGCATTTCAATAAAGCATTAACGATGTTACTATTTATTAAATATATATTTCGGGAAAATTTGGGATTTCTTTGTTAATTCTTTTTTTTTCCTTCCAAAGGTGATAAAGAAAAGTGAACTTAACCAAAAATTGAAAAGGAGAAAAAATGAAGGGATAAATTATTGTAAATTTATTTTGTAAGGCATGAACTGAAAAATTGCATTTCATTTTGTTCCAATTTATTATGTATTATTATTAAATGCAGATGGTGATAATATTGAATATAACATTTCAGATTCTGATAGAGAAACTGTAATAAAAAAAATGATGGTATAATTAATGATCAGGATAAATAATTCTTATTGATAGATTGATTTGTTTTTTATGGCTTATCTACCCTTTGAGTGGGGGTTATTTAAAGCCTAAAGAGATTTTGAAGTGTAAGAAAAAAAATTTTTTTGGCAAGTGAATATTACATTAACAATTTTTTGAAAATAACAATAATTTATTCAGGTACTAGCCCTACTATTTAATCCTTGGATGAGGGAATAGATTTAATACCATTCCCAAAGGTCTTTCCATGTAAGTGAATACAACAAACTTGACTAGAATTCAAGCTTGGCTCTACAATTTCTCATTCAAAGTCTCTATAAATTACAGAAGCTGCACATCTTAAGGCTGAAGTTAAGGTTAGTTGCAGTAATAATGATAATAATAATGGTAACCACATTAAAAATGAATGCATCAAGCAAACCAAAATGAATAAAGAAAATAGACATGACAGAGTGGAAAGAGTTATACACTAAGAACTATGCAAATGATTGTGTAAAAGAATTGACATCTGAAAAACAACTGAGACTGTTCTATGAAATAAAACAACTTTATTTAAAATAATCCTCTGAGAATTTAAGAGCAAGACTGACTACACTGTTCAAGTGGCACGTATGGGTTTGGTCATTATTAATGAGGAAAAACCAAATCAAAGATGAAGTAGAGATGAAAGAAACTGAAAAATTGGAAAGGTACCAAGACTTTGCCTGAGACTACAGGGGGATCATTAGGATTAGGGTCAAATCCATAAAAGGTTGTATTCTAGGAAGCTTGAAAAAACAAAAAAAACTAAAATCAAGATTAGGCAAATCAGAACTTTCAGAAAAAAAATTGAGACAGCAACAACAACCACATTACTTCTCGTGTGAAGATGCAACTATAGGAGATATATTAACTGAGACTTTGGAAATTCCACAGATTTTAAAGTCAAAGATTATCTTATGCCTTTACTCCTCTCATCAACTCTTTTCTGTATCTTCTCATTTCCTTCCTTATCCCTTCCAATCTTTATTTGCTGTGTTTTTATCTAAAAGTTACACAAACATGTATTATTTATATATGCAAAAAACAAATAATGATTGCATACAGGGTGCGAATAGTAAATTGTCGGCATTTTATATTTTTAATTTCATGCATGAGCATTTGTTTGTTTTTGGTTTTTGTCAACTGCACAGTATAGTGTAGGGTCAGTTGGGTAAAGAGAAAAAGAGCACCATGATGCAATTCACTCCACCAGAAATTTGGAAACTGCATGTTGTACTGCTTGGCATTCGCACCAGAAGCTCTAATATGAACATTTCAGAGGTTTGGGGTATGAATCTGAGGAGAGCGCAGAGGATTCAGAAAGATTTGAATGTGTCTAATGGTGATTACAAAGTTATATTCTGATAAGAAAAGAACACCTGAATTTATTGGTGAGGGCCTCAGACTCAACACGGTGGTCTACATCAAGTTCCTTGAGGAAATTGTACTGCCCGGTGTCAAGATGATGGTTAGTAGAAGACCCTATATCTGTCAACAGGACTCTGCACATTGCTACAGAAGCAGGAAAGCCCAATCACGATTATCGGATAATTTCTGCGACCACATTGCCCCTTACATCTGGCCACCTAACTCCTCAGACTGAAACCCCTTTCATTATTATATGTGGGACACAGTTGAGAGAGAGAGAGAGAGAGACCAACAAAACTCTTTGTAACACGAAAGATGAACTGAAGGCAATGGTACAATTTGGCAACTTCAATAAGGAGACCCTCCAGAAGAGATGCCAAAGTTTCTGAAGTCGTCTGATGATTTTATTGTATAAATTTACTCTTTCATATTTCAAGATATTATTGCATAATTTTGGTAAATATATCTGTTAAAATGAGATGTCACAGTTATTTTCATTTTTGCATCATTTAGGCAACAATTTATCCGTCTCACCATGTAGTTTTCTACTGCATCCTCTCTTTCATCTGTCTTTTGCTCTATCTCTCAATAAAAAAAGTTTTGACTTATTGCAATTTTTATGCTTTTCTCTCCTAACCTGTCTTCCAGTCTTTTGTCAATTGTCATTTGATATCCACTGAACAATACTGCCTCTCTCTGTATTTCTTTCATCTTCATCCCTTCCATCTCTCAGCACTCTCTATCTCTCCCTAGGGCTTACAGCCATATCACATTGAAACACTGGTTCCTGTGCAAAGTTAAACAAAACCAAAATGTTCAGATGGTATAATGGGTAATGGTTCAGAATATTGAATTAGAAAACCAAGTTCCAATTAAGGTTGGGTTTGTTATATTTATTTATATACCCTTAGGAAGGGTTGAATCTTCTTCTTCCCACCAGGTATTAATTAAAAGGGCTTAGAGGTTATGCACAGTTTTCTTGTCTGTCTTGCCTTCAATCTGCCTTGTGAGTATTAAATTTTCCAAGCCCTCTTTCCTCATTATGTGCCCTAGAAATTTCAACTATTTCTTTGTGATGTTAATTATAAGTGTCCTATTGTTTTCAATTTCTCTTTAACTTTGTTGTTGCTCATATGTTCGATCCATGGTATTCACAGCAACCTTCTGTGGAATGACAGAATGTAGGTGATCATGGTTTTTGAAAATATCCTGTTCTTTGTAGATCTTAATAAATTTTATCTTTCTGCAAATTATCCTAAACCTTGTTCTGCCATCCATTTACTCAAGCTTGTTAAGTAAGTTATGTATTGTTTTCATCTGTTCCACTTGCCTTGTGAGTATCAAATTTTTCAATCCCTCTTTCCTCATTTATGTGGCCTAGAAATTTCGACTGCCTTTCCCTGGTGGTAAGTGTAAGTTTCCTTCTAGTTCCCATTTTCTCTAAAACTACATTCTTTCTCATATTCTTGCTCGCACATTCAGTCCATGGTATCCTCAGCATCCTTCTGTCGAAACACATTTCTTTTGCTTCAAGTCAGTATATATGTATGTGTGTGTGTGTGTTCAGTATTTAGTGGAAAGTGCTCAATATCTGTGATAGAGCAAACATATGCATGGAGAGTTGTTTGTGACCTTAGCTTTCATGGTTTTGTGATCTTCAAGTCTGAAGATCATGAAAGTGTGTCACAAACAACTCCCCATGCAACCTCATATATATATATATATATATATATATATATATATATATATGCAAGAAGTACATGAAAAAAACTCATGACAGAGAACTTATTGTTATATCTACCGAGTTCAAGAGACCTCACTGCCAATATAGTACTGCACTTCAGAAAGTATTTATAAAATATATATATGCATATAAAAGCCACTGTAAAATCAGCAAGTAATGAAGAAAAAATATATGTACGATTAACTGAAGGACACTGGAAACAAAAACTATGCACTCAAAATATCCTTTACAAATATTAAATATGTGAACAGCACAATGCTTTCTAAACATATCTTCAAAATTAAAACTGAAAATCATATATATATATATATATATATATATATATATATATATATATATATATATATATGTGAAAATATTGTAGAAAATAGGAAAGAAACTGGTTTGGTAAATAATCCAAAGTTCCTTAGTATTTTTGTAATTATTTTTAAAAAATAGTGCTCAATACGAAAGTAGAGCATAAATGTAATTATTTATTTAAAAATATGATTCCAACACACTACATAAGAGGTCTCATGTTTCAAAACAAGAGCCGAAAACTTCAAAATAATATTTGAATTAACTTGAGTTAAAGTAGGCTCTGTTCCATCTTCAAGCTCTGTTCCATCTTCAAGCGAAATTTTTTGGGAATGACTTATTTCTGAAATTTACGAGTTTTAATAGTATGGTCAGAATTGAAATCAAAAATTTCCATGGTAACATCAAGGGCGGATTGTTTAGAATCGGCAGGGGTGGGGTGTTAATAATTTGTATCAGTATAGAGTTACTTTCATAGATGCCGGGTCAGGGTAAGGTGGGGGTGGCTAAATTTACGACGGAGGAAGTTTTCGCATAGTCTGGCTTGAGCGTCTACGGAGATTTATTTATTTATTTTTATTTTATTCTTTTATTATATCTCTTTATGAAAGGGATTTGTGTATATGAAAAGGCCGTAACGTTTGTTATTTGATGACTTCATAAAGGGTTATCAATTTTTGTAGGTTATTAAAACTATGTATATGGGCTATGGATTTTAAAATTTATTTTTTTGTATGCGAGTTTTTAGGTAGTTATTCAGAGCGTAAGTTCGGTTGTGTCGGCAGAAAACCGTTAATTCTTGCCGGTTGTTTAATAGGTTTTTATTGTTTAGAAGCTTAATAATGTGTAGTTTCTCATGGAGGCACAAAGGGCATGGGTCATCCCAAGTTTTGCAAGTTCTAGTCCTGTTAATGATTTTCCATTTTACTTTAGGTGTCCTATTTTTTTCTTTCAGGTGCCAAAAATATTTAGATAGAGAGGTCTGATGTCTAAAGTTTATGTTGTTGAAGGAGCATTTATGCTGCCTCCATCTGGTTTTAAAGGCATTTTTCGTGGACCCAATGTATATCATATTATTGTTAGGGTTCTCCGTGGATGATATATAGTGCATTGGTATACCACAGATTTGATGCAGCACTTATTTTCTAATGGGCAGTCTACCGGGTTTCCACAATCACATAATTTTTCCCTATCATTATCTGATTTAAGTGTAGAGTTATTAAAACTATTCAGGTAAGGGGGTTTGTTCAGGATATTATTATTGTGTCTTCTTATTATACCTTCTAGATTTTCAGTGCAGCAATAACTCAATTTTAGTGTGTTCTTATTGAATATATTACTAAGCCTACTTTTGGTGGGAAAGTGTTTATCGATTAGAGCTAAGAACTTCTGTCCTAGTTTAATACTAACCATTTGGTTGAACGGAGGGGTATACCAAATGATGTTTCTTTTCCTGTTTTTTTTCTTTTGGTTATTGCAGTTGTCCCTATATTTAATGTTAGCATTTTTATAACCACTACATTTTAGAGCAGTCTTGTAGAAGTCACTATGTTGGTGGAATATTACTTTGTTAGCGGAGTTACTGCTAATTCTATTTTCTATTGATGAGGGTATATGTTTAATTGTGGATGGAGGGTGGTTAGACTTCGGGTGTATATATAAGGGGTTAGCATTTGGTTTTCTATAGGGTTGGTACGTGTTGCTCGGTAAGTCTAGGGTTACGTCGAGGAAGTTTACCTTTTTCAATTTAGAAGAGACTGTTATCTTTAAGTTAAGTTTTTTAAATTCACTAAACATAATTTTACCGATCTTCTCTATCTTAAAGCTAGTGGAACTCCTCACCACCATGAGCCCATCATCTCTATACAGTCCGATGTCCTGGATATCAATCTCGCAGTGTGCCGTTCGGTTGTACAATATTAAAAGACCAACCAAGTCAGAAGACTCTGCAGACGTTAAAAATACGTCAAAAAACGACATTATTACGTCATTATTTTTGCACCAACCTAATACTTACTTTGTGTGTGTGTGTGTGTGTGTGTGTGTGTGTAACAAGTGATGGCAGAAATAGATAATATAGTCAATCAGTTGTGTGCCATATATGTTACGCACTTAACCAATCATGCATCTTTTGATACGTGACAGCCAAGGCAGATTTTTTCCTGCAGTCAGTTGCCATTTCTTTCTGTGGTAGACCAGTTGCCATCCAAGGCTATAGAACCCGGTCTGTTTTGCTATTTACTCATAGTTGGGGGGGATAAGAGGAGGAGCCTCCTTAGATAATATAAGTGTGACTAAAAGTTAAAAGTAGAGGCCATGTAAGTTAAGTTGGCATGTAAGTTCACAGTTTGAAAGTTCAGTTCACATATTTGGTGAAAGTGTTGAAAGTTGCTGGTTAAGTCCAATGATGAAACCTTCTGCAGTGTTTAACCGGAGTGAACGGAATAGCTTGCTTGAATCTGAATGATATACATGCAGAAATTTCCTAAACTGGGTGAGTTAGATTGACAGAAAAGCCAGAAGCTGGGACATAGTATAACCTGAAGTTTGGGGCTGTTGTAAGCAGGTCCATTAATGCCAATCAACCAGGTGAGTTAGGTTGAGATAGAGATACCAGAAAGTTGGATGGATAGAAAAGCCCAAATAGCATTCAGTTTGCAGACAAAAATAAAAGAGAATGTAACTGAATACATAACTCGTCCAAGCACTCTAGCCACAATGACCAGGGCCTGAATTTCTTCTCCTTATCCTTCCCCTTTCTAGTTTGGCAAGATGTTGCTGGATTATATAATAAGTGAGTACTAAAAGTACTAAAAATCTCAAGAAAATAAATTCAGAGGTGCTACAAAGTATAAAATGTGTAAAAATGTAGTCAGACTAAGTTTGTAATACTGAAACAACTAAAAAGACATTAGGTTTATTATAAATCTAAAATAGATTTACTATAGTAAATTGAAGGGTGTGAGGCAATGCAATGAAGAAAAATTCAAGGTCATGAAGATATATAATGTCTGCCCTTGATCACGTGAACAGTGTGATGAAGCTCTATGATAGTATTTTTTTTTTTTATTTACAATCGCTCTATCCCTAATATTGAAAACTTTCACCCATAAATATAGCAAAGCTTATAACAACTGATACATGCTTTTTATTTCCACACAATCTCATTCAATTTATTTAGTAGAGAATATTGATCCTACAGTTCAAACATTATACAGTGAAACTTTTAGCTCTAAATTCAGCTTATGACTATATGTTACACAATAGAGTTAATAATTCATCATTGGATGTTCAATTAATAATAGTCTGATAAAATCTAAGAGATCTGTCACAAGTTCAAATGGCCATCTTTATATAAACAAGGGAAGGACTTAATGAGAAAATGAGATCCATTTGACAAGGTCTTTTACTCAATATCACAAAATTTTATTTTTGGAATGAAACAACATGGTGATCCGAAAGTCTTGTCACTTCTATCCCCAGAAAAAGTGATGTGAACAATAGAAGCAAAAGTAATACAAAGCACATGTATTGAATTCAGTTTGTTCACATTCATTGACGCTTTCACACACCAAGAAGGTCTGTATGAACACCAACATTTTCATGTCAGCCATAGAAAATTATTTTACATAGAGATGACAAGACTTTCGAATCATGCTGTATATTCCTTATGGCTCCTGTCTGTTGAGCTAACCATCATGCAATTTATTTACACGCTTAAAAGCTTTATAGATATTGAAAATAATCTGAGGATTTGATCTTAGTCTTTAATTAATTTCTGATTAACGAGGTGTGGTCATTAATTATTGAACAGAATAATGAAAATACATTAATGAATGGGATTCTCCCATTAAATCTCTTGAAGAATATAATATGTATGCATTTTTAGAATGGTGGATATAGCTTGGTGGGAGATAAAATATATCTTTGGTGTTTGCTGTTGCCATGATGAATGATGTTGGAACCTGGTTATGGTTAACAAGCTCAGGGTAATGTGTTGGAATTTGGCCAGACATAGATTCACCTATTAGTTGAATAGCAGGTGAAATTCTCCATCTATTCAGTGAATAGTTCCCAGGATGCAACATCAGATTTATCATTCCAGAAACAATTTTCAGAAATTTCTGTAAAGAAAACAGTTAAAAATATGATTAATTATTTATTTTTCTGAGACCGAAACAAGAAGAATAACTCTCAAGGAACACGCAGTGAGAAAATGGGGAGGAGATTTTATTTTTATTTAGATGTTTGGATAATATTATTAATGATAATTAGTTTGCAATTTGGATCTAAAATGTTTGCTTTATAATGCCCAACTCTTTTTGCTTGTAATAGTAATGGTAACTTTAGTCATTCCCTTACATGGAAATCGCAACAGTGTAAATAAACGTCACTTTGAGACTGATAAAATCCTAAATACTGAAGAGCATCATATGAAAAAAAAATGTCTAATTTTGTCTTATATACACCCTTGTGCAAATTAATTGAAACAAAACAAATAATTCCATTATTATTTATTTTTTCATATATTTTTTTAAGAATTTACCCTCAAGCAAGGCAGGAGTGCCACTAGTACACAAGGGGTTACAGAGAGTTGAAGCAATAGAGGTGTGATAGAGGAAAGGATGAAGAGAAGGACGGGAAATAGATCAACGCATCTGGAGATGTCAATTGACATTACATTTGAATAGTTGGAGATTATAGGTATCAGGAAACAAGTAAGAGGAAGGGAATTCCACAAATGGGAGGTGCGAGGCATGAAGCTACTGGAGTAGAAGAGACGGCTACATTTAACTGTAGATCATCAGAGAATTTACTGTGAAAGTATTTGTAGAAAAGACGTCTGTGAGAGAGCAACTGTAGATGAGATGACAGATCAGGGCCAATCACATTGCATATCCATCTCTGGATTTTGTCAAGGATCTTAAGATGAACAGTGGGGGCACCAGACCATATATCACAGCAGTATTTCATGCAAGGGCGAATAGTTGATTTATAGATTTGAAGGATGAACTTGAGTGAGAAAAACTTTCTGGTGTAATAAGTGAGCAAAGCTATTGATTCAATGTATTTTTTCTATCTCAGGTCAACAGACAGTGTGAGACCAAGCAGTCACAAAGAAGTGCTCTCGTGGAGTTGAGAATCAGACATTTTAAGGGGAGGCAGGGTTTTCCAATGAAACATGATCCAGTGCAAATGTCAGTACTTGATATGTCCACAAAGTCTTTTCTTGCAAGTTCGTCACAGATTCTTATAGATTTAAATGAGGAGAGTACTTTCATTTGCTCATTTGTAAGGCCTGCCAGTGTGTTCATGCAGCATTACAATTTTTGTAAGCTTCCTTGGAGTAACATCAATGCAGACAATGGCTTTAGGACAACTAATCAACAGTTGAGACAATAGTGTCTGAGCATGATGAAAATGTGATACAATCACAGATAATGAAATATTTTTAAAAGCCAAACATATTTCATAAAACACCTCCAAAATAGATTCATATCACTGCACACCACTGCAAATGACCTAATCTGAGGAAAAAATAGAAATTGATTACACCCTGTCACTCCAGTGAGTCTAAAACTGACTGTATGATGAAAGAAAGGAAACTAAAACGATTGTTTCATTTAATTTTCACAAGGCTGTGTATATATATATGTGTATATATATATATATATATATGTATATATATATATATATATATTAGGTTGGTGCAAAAATAATTACGTTTTTTCACATAGTAACATATGTTAGAAAATGAAATTATTTTTGCACCAACCTAATATATATATATATATATATATATATATATATATATATTATTATTATTATTATTATTATTACGTAAAGATTATTTTTAATGGCTGCCTATATTTGAGTAGATGTTCCATTTAATTATTAAACAGTACATTTATTTCTTGTCATTTCGCAGCCTGAGTATTGGAGAAATCCTATTAAAGAAAAAGATGCATTTCCTGGCAGGATTTGAACTCGCATCCCTCTGTTAGATCCAATGTGTTTATACCAACTCAGCTACAGAGTGCATTGCTGATCAAGGAAAGCTGAATACAGCCAGAGGGTGTATATTTTTTTTTCAAATATTCAGGCTGGTAGAATATAAATGAATATTCCATATACATAATACAAATAAATATATGTATGGGCATCCAGTAAAATCATGTTTAAGTAATATAATCTGTAGGATAAAAATAAAAAAAGATTGCATCTTTATAAATCTATCTATCTATCTATCTATCTATCTATCTATATATATATATATATATATATATATATATATACATATGTATATATATATATATAATATCACACTCTGAGTGATGGTGTTAATAAAATAGTGTTTGATCTAATATAATTGAGACTAGCAGCATGGCCCGGCATTGCCCATGCTTGATTCAAAAATCATACGACTCATACAGCAATCATTATCACTTGACTTAAAATATTTTTGCCCTTCCTTGCCTTTAAAGGAGTGCCTTTTGCTATGCTGATGTTGCTACATGCCTCACTTCTTGCCTATCTCACACTGCAAATTTTTTCTAAGCTCTATACTAAACATTAAATCTGTTACGAAAAGAGAACTAAACAAAATGAACACAAACGATCAGCTTTAATAAAAGGACTCGTAACTGGCAAAACTGAATGAAAAAAGAATGATAACAACAAATACTTTTTCACTCCAACCCAGTTCTGCGGAATCAGAATCAATATTGATTTTAAGCAAGCGAATGAGCCAATTGGAGTAAAGTGCCATGCAGATTTAAATTTTCCCCACTTGTGACGAATGCAGCTATCGATTTTTTTTGCATGCTAGTTAACATTTGTGTCAGTCAGCTGTTGGCTCTCACGCTGGCCAATAGAATCTTCCTGCCTATTTGTGGCAGCCAGTTATAGGCTCTCACTCTGGCCAGTAGAAAATGGCTGCCAACTACATGAAAACTGCCGTTGAAGCATGAAAAAATCAATTATTTCCACTATCGATGGGAGTTGGGAAATGCAAGGTCAGTCTTGGCCTTCCCACTAACTTGGAACATGCGCATGTAAATTTTGGTGCAAATCCGTCGAAAATTGCGGCCGTGCATTCGTTACATACACACACACATACACACACATCCTGCCTTTTATAGATAGAGATATAAATTATATATTAATAATATACATTTTTTTCCTCACCAACCAGTAGCATGATTGAAAAAATGTATATATATATATATATATATATATATATATATATATATATATATATATATATCCAGCGCTCCAGGATTTTATTACTAATACATATATATATATATATATATATATATATATATATATATATATATATATATATATATATATGTGCACACACTGACATAATATATATATATATATATATATATATATATATATATAATTTTGCCAACTCCTCTCTGCCCGCTTCATGGTCGAAACTGTCTGTTTCTTTTACTTCGGGCCTTCTCATCTTACAAACAAAATTCAACATGAGTTACAAAAACCGAAAGATTAACCCTAAACCAGCCTCTCAAAAACCACCTAAACCACTCAACATTTCGTTCTCCAACATCCGGGGCATTAGGACAAATTTCTGCAGTCTGGAATCTTTCCTCACTGCAAACGGCCCGGATATACTGGCTCTCTGTGAGACAAACCTTGTCTCGTCTATCCCCTCTTCTGATCTCTCAATCCCCGGCTATCTTCCTCTCCTCAGAAAAGACTCTCTAACCCACATGCACGGTCTTGGTGTCTACATCAAGGAACATCTCCCTCTGGCCAGAGAGTCCTCTCTCTTATTACCAGACCAGTCATACATGTGTCTCCGACGCTCTCACCTCAATGCGGTAAGCTATCTCTTCTTCCTTTACCGCTCTCCATCCTCTCAAGACTGTGAGATACTCGATTGCATTTCTGACAGCATAGACAAGGCTCTCTCCCTCCACCCGTTTGCTCACATTTTTGTGTTTGGTGACTTTAACGCCCATCACACCTTGTGGCTTAAGAATGCTACTACTGACCACGCAGGCATTCAAACGCTCAATTTTTCAATCTCCCATTCCCTCACACAGATAGTTAACTTCCCCACTCGTTTTGCCTTCAACTGGGAAGGTAAAGCCTCTCTTCTCAACCTGTGCTTTACCTCCAACCCCGAATCCTGCAGCACCTCGCAACTCTGCCCTCTTGGTAACTCTGATCATGCAGTAGTATCAGTTAACATCTCCTTCAACTCCACCCTCTATAAAGAACCTCCTACCGCTAGAACTTTGTTCTACTATCAACGAGCTGACTGGGACGCGTTCCATGATTTCCTCCGTGATGTCCCCTGGGATGGAGTCTTTAAGCTTCCCGTCCAAGAATGTGCTTCTGAAGTCTCTTCCTGGGTTAAAGCTGGAATCGACGCTTTCATCCCATCAAGGAAATATGCAGTCGAGTCGCGCTTCTACCCCTGGTTCTCGGCTGTTTGCTCAGCCGCCATCGCCCATAGGAACCACTACTTCCACCTATTCCGTAGCGACATGTCTGACTGCAATAGACGTCTCTTTGCCTCCGTAAGCGTGTCCTCAATGATGCTAAGTCAATATTTGCGGCTCAGATGAAAGAACGTATTGCATCTCGCAAATTTGGCTCCAAAGATTATTGGCGTCTCTGCAAGAGCGTATTGAACAATTGCAAACCCTCTATACCTCCTTTATTCAACCAGTTCGAAGTCCTGACCTCCTCTACCGATAAGGCTGAATGCTTTGCTCGGAAATTTTCATTCAACTCGATGCTCGACTCTTCCGGTGTACCCATACCCAACTTCTCTCTTAGAACTGAGGCCATATTGAGTGGGTTAAACATAACCCCATCTTTGGTACTGGGCGTTATCTCCAATTTAGACCCCAACAAGGCTAGTGGTGGAGACGGGATACCAGCCATTGTCTTGAAGAAATGCGTGCCTGAACTGGTGCCCACAACTACTACTTCAAGGAATCTTGTTTTCCTGACTGCTGGAAGTCCTCTTCGATCGTTCCTGTCTTCAAGAACTCCGGCGACCCCTCTGACCCTTCCAACTACCGTCCTATCAGTCTCCTTCACCTCTTCGGCAAAGTCTTCAAAGCCCTAATCAATACCGGGGTGGTTAACCACCTCACATCCCATAATCTGCTCTCAGAAAAGCAATATGGTTTCCGCTTTGCCCGATCTACAGCTTACGGCCATCACTGAAACAGTCTACCAAGCTCTTCAAAATAACAGGGAAGCCCGAGCCGTGGCACTAGACATCTTCATAGCATTTGATAGGTGTTTGGCATGCCGGCCTTCTTCGCAAGCTCCAGGGTTATGGCATTATGGGTCGATTATATAACCTAATACGATCATTCCTGTCAAACCGTAAATTGAAGGTCGTTCTCAAGGGATTCTCCTCCAGTTCCTATCCCACAAATGCAGGTGTTCCTCAAGACTCCATCCTAGGCCCCACTCTATTCCTTATCTACATAAATGACCTTCCTGACGCAATAACTTCCCAAGTTGGCATCTATGCGGATGACACCACAATTTATTCCTGCCTCAAAAACAAATCTAGTCTCGCTGACAAAACTCTTCTGGCCGTGCGTCTCGAAAAGGACCTCCAATCGATTGTGAACTGGGGCATGAATTGCCTGGTCAACTTCAAAGCTTCCAAGACGAAACTGCTCTCTATTAATCACCACAGAGATCCTTCCCTTCCCTCCATTAGAATGTCTGACGCTCAACTTCTCGAGAGCAACTCTCTGCGGCTTCTCGGTCTCACCTTGACTGCTGACCTGAGATGGAATAAATACATTGAATCAATTGCCTCGTCCACTGCAAGGAAAGTTGGCTCCCTGAGCCGCGCCAGGAAGTTTTTCTCCCCAGAAGCGATCCTCCAGATCTACAAATCAACAATTCGCCCTTGCATGGAGTATTGCTGCCATATATGGTCTGGTGCCCCTTCTGTTTGCCTTGGGGTTCTTGATAGGCTCCAGAGGCGGATATACAATGTAGTTGGCCCTGCCCTGGCGTCTCGTCTACAGTCACTTTCTCAGAGATGCGCCATCGCCTCCCTCTGTCTGTTCTACAAATACTTTCATGGAAATTGCTCCGAGAAGCTGCATTCGCTGGTTCCCAGATGTCATGAGTTCCAGCGCCTTATGAGGCTGGCATCCCGCTCTCACCCCATCACTGTCGAAACTCCTAAATGTAGCCGTCTCTTCTACTCTAATAGCTTCATGTCTCGCACCTCTCGCCTGTGAAACTCCCTTCCCTTTTCCTGTTTCCCTGTGAGCTATAATCTCCAGCTATTCAAGTGTAATGTCAATCGACATCTCCAGTTGCCTTGATCTATCCACTACCCTCATCCTTTCTTCTATCACTCCTATCTGATCTTGCTCTAAATTTTCTGTAACCCCTTGCATCCTAGTGGCTTCCCGCCTTGCTTGGGGTGAAATGCTTAAAAAAAAATATATATCTATATATATATATATATATATATACACATATATATACTCAAAAATTATAACATAAATATATTATTCAAAAATTATAGCATAAATATATTATAAAATCACTACAAAAATAGCCATTTTATTTCAACACTTCAGGTGTCTTATAAAGTGATGGTGTTGAATGTAGAATAAAGGGTTTTATATATACATATATAAATATATACCTTAGGTGGAATTAGTATATACCATTCATTCCAAGGATGTAGGTAAAATTGTTGGCTCTCTCTACCACTCAAGTAAGTACCTGACTCCTCCTGTTATCCTTTAACTTTACAAAAGCCAGATCAGGCCAAAAATAGAGTATTGCAATCATATCTGGGTGGAAACTGCTCAGACCTCACTCTCCAATGTTGATAGAGTTCAAAAGCATCTGAGCCCTTGTAGGCAAGGAATTATTCTCAACCCTACAACCTCTCTGCCACAGGCTGGATGTAGTAAACCAATTGCTACTCTACCACTTATTTCTACAGAAAGTGTTTGGATGAACCTCATTCCCTGGTTTCCAAAGTGTGCCATGCCATTTACATAGTAGCAAACCACCTATATTTCCTCTGTATTCTATTGGTGAAAAGTAAATTCTACATGAACAGATTCTTTCCGCAAACCACTGCCCTCTGAAAACCAAGTCCCAACAGGATGTTTTCCTGATCACCACAGTCTTAACCTGTTCAAGGCTAGGGTTAATTGTTGTCTTCCATTCATATATTCACAAGTGGTCTCCGAACATAACCTTTGAATGGCCCTTTGGCCTTGTAAAAGGTGAACCTCATGGTAAATATATATGTATATGTGTGTGTATTGATATAATAAGAAAGATATTGGTGATCCGAAGTTCTTTAGTAATTATTTTTATTTTTAAAAACTGTGAAACTGTCACCCAGTACTTAAGTTTTAATACTGAAATTAAACTTGAATACTGAAATTAAACTTGAATACTGAAATTAAACTTGAAACAGCAATTTCTGTGTCGTGATGGAATCATATTTTTTTTATAAAAATAATTCTAATATATATATATATATATATATATATATATATATATATATACTTAATTTTTTAATATTTTTTATTGTTCAATATACAGTAGCGGCCATAATATAAGGAACGGGAACAACAAAGACATAAATATGTGTATTACTTAAAAAGTAATGCATGATTAGCAATGAAATTTTTACCAAATAAAGATTACGGTGTAATGCATAAATATTATACAAAGTTACAAAAATTTACATAATAGTTTTTTTTAAATAAAAAGGCCAATTATTTTCAGCCCAAATCAGACTTTCAGCCCAAATCAGTGTTTTGGCTGGAATTGGACTTATAGTCCAAATCAGTGTTTTGGCTGGAATTGGACTTATAAACCAAATCAGTGTTTTGGCTGGAATTGGACTTGTAGTTCAAATCAGTGTTTTGGCTGGAATTGGACTTATAGTCTAAATCAGTGTTTTGGCTGGAATTGGACTTGTAGCCCAAATCAATATTTTGGCTGGAATTAGACTTGTAGCCCAAATCAGTGTTTTGGCCAGAATTGGACTTATAGCCCAAATCAAAGTTAAAGTGGAATTTTGAAGTTCTATGAAGTGAATTGAGAAATTCAAACTTATTTCTTCAAAATTATCATTCTTGTTTTCTAAGCTGGACCAGAGATCCTTTTAGTTTTAAGCCAGAGGCCCAATTAACTCTCTATAGAAGCTTAAAAGTTCTCAGGGAGTGCAGATTTTAAGCTAGTTATTAAATAAAATAAAATACCTGTAATATTATCATTAGTAATAATGGATAAAATCAAAACAAATTAATGTCATTTATGGATTTTCTTACCCACTTAGAGAATGCTAATAATTATGATTGTCTTTTGGGTTCAAAAAAATATTGTTTTGCAATTTTTCGGTGAATTCAAAGATGGTTCCACAACCCAATTTAGGAATATGCAGAGAGTCTGGAACAGTGTGGAACACTGGATATCAGTGGTTATGATCACTGTCAATATGTTCTATGGTGTGGTGCTGTTCTCTTTGAATAATGAGTTTTTGATACTGGGCTTCTTTGATGCTTGTCGAGACGGACAAATGCAATCAGTTTGCAGTACATTCCTTTAGTCCATTTGATCTGATCTCCAAGACTGTTTATCTCATAATAATAAAAATTCAAATAGCACATACATTGGTTAATGTTTTGTCATCTGATGATCTCCATCAAGACAAATGTAGGGATTTTATTGGTTACTACATTATCTAGTAGATTAAATTTTCATTTAACTGATAGCATTTTGACTAATTCACACAATATCAATTGAAGCGCAACAAAAAATCACAAAAAATCTGAGAAATATTTATAGATAAGTTAAAATATATTATTATATAAATCAGAAAAAATAACTACAAATATTAGATGCCTTAAATCATAAACAATACAGTATTCATAAAATTTCATTCAATTTATGTCAAACATATTAAAATATTTATTAATTATTATAAATTTATTTACTAATTATATTTAATGCTTTAAAAATAAAAAAAATAGACAAGATGCACCACAAACTAAACATGATAATCCGTTATTTTAAACTAATATGTAATAAAATACATTGAATAAATTAAAAAACTTAATCAATAATGCTTTTTAATTAAATATTTTTTCTCTCCCAATGGCTTACAAAAGTACTCAGAAATATAAAAATAACTCAGAAAGGATCAAAAGTAAATAAAATTTAATAAATAAAAAGCTTCTTCTTCTTCTTCTTCAAAAATATATATATATATATATATATATATATATATATATATATATATTTATATATATATATAATCATTTATTCGAAAATTATAACATAAAAATGCTATAAAATCACTACAAAAATAGTCATTTTGTTTCAACACTTCTGGTGTCTTCTCAAGTGATGGTGTTGAATGTAGAAACTTATTATATTTGCTCTACTCTGTATTGTGCACTCTTTTAAGAATAGTATCTGTTGGTCATTGGAATTTATTCTGTATACACCAATCCTATACTTGGATATATATATATATATATATATATATATATATATATATATTAATAAAGATAAAAAATATTCTTTACCAATGTGTTTTGTCCTCTGATGATCTCCATCAAGGCAAATGTAGGGATTTTACTTTGCAACATGTATTTATAAAATGGAACAAAAGATCATTGTTAAGTTTCCAAAATTTTAAATGTAAAAACCGGAATCTAATGAGTGCTATACTTATTAAAAGAGAAAGTAAGTTATTTAGAAGGTAGGTTTTTGATAGTGCCACAATTGAATGATACCAAAATGTTAACTTATGCCTCAGGATTTTTCAAGTATCTCCTTTTCTAAAAGATATACTACTTTCCCAAGCCAACATTCTACTTGTATGTGTGCCATGTTTCTTCAACATACACAAGCATAAAAGTTTTTTAAAAAATTAAAAGAAAACAGTTAAGTCAAAACCTTCTATAATTCAAAATTAATAAAGGCATAAAAAATTCCTTAAATTAAAATAACAAATAATAATTACATGAATGATAATAATAATAAACAAAGTAAATAAATATATATATATATAAAAAAATTGAATGTAACAATAACAGCACTTACTCACCTTCATTTATTATGCATTAAATTACATCACTTAGCATCTTCCATAGTTAAGCTTGACTTTCACAAGTAGCCTGAAGAATATTTATGAGTGTTCATGAATTTAAAAATTTTTAAACCAGAACAATGGTTTTGTTTCTGTTTATGAATACATGTAAATAAAATGATTGATAAAGTCTATGAGAAGACAAAAAGCAATGGTAAATAAAAGTTTTCCTTTTGTCTTTATTCAAAATTGTCTTTTTACAAATTTTTATTTATACCAGAATTTTTACACACACACACACACACACACACACACACACACACATGTGAAAAGTGTGTGTATATAAATATAACCATAAATATATATATATATATATATATATATATATATATATATATATATATATATATATATGTATATGTATATGTATATGTATATGTATATGTAATATATTATATATATTATTATTTTTATATTACATGCGCGGTACATATTAGAAAGTGCTCAATATCAGAGATAGAGCTAACATAGTTGTCTGACGATCGCAAAGATGAAACCTAGGGTCACAAACTCACATCAATCCAACCAAATATATATATATATATATATATATATATATATATATATATATATATATGTATATATATGTATATATATATATATATATATATATATATATATTTATATTCTGTTACTGTAAATATTATATTTTATTGGATACATATATTTGATTAGACATCCCTGTCTTTGTCTTGGTAGTGTTTTAACAGAGAACAAAAATTGAAGGGACATTAGAATATCAAAATATGCCTACCAGAAGCTAAGCAATGTATTACGAAACAGGAAAATTTCCTTAGAAACAAAAACAATACTGAATAATAATAATAACAATCATCCTATATGGAAGTTAAGGCTGGATTACAGATGAAGAAGAGACTTAAAGCAACAGAAATGTGGTTCTACAGAAGGATTCTGAGAATAACATGGAATGAACATGTAGATAATGAGGATGTTTTAAGGAAAATGAAAACAAAAAAGTCCTCAGACTTAAAATTAGTGAGATAATTGAAATTTATAGGACACATAATGAGGAAAGTGGCTAAGAAAACTTGATATCCACAGGAAATACTAAAGAGGGAAACTGTCAGTAACCTTTTAAATGAACTTGTCTAAATGGATGGCTGAACAAGGAGAGAGTGGGATGGTGAAGAGACACATCTTAGTAACAGATATGAAAGATAGGAAGTTGTTGAGAGCCATGTCCTGAAGTGAAATGACATGGTGTATAGAAGAAGAATTGATGTCTACTGGCGTTCAAAAGTCTTAGCAAAAAATGTGCCTCATGGCAGGTAATTAACTTGTGTTCTCTTGACAAAGGAAAATCCACTTTTAAACTAGGTGGGATTTAGATTATTACGCCTTAAGAAATCTCACCGCAAAGTAGAGCCCAGTTAAATTATTACAAAGGTGGGCTGAAAATTCCTCAGCCTGAGCCACTTTCCAAAACAACATTTCAATTGCCAAACATCAGGGAAACATTTGCACTAAGTGAACTGAAGAAGGTAAATTTAAAAATAAGAAAAACCTTATTTATATTTTACTAACTTTCTATTTTAATCTTTTCTTTCTCTCTTCTTTCCATTCTCTTTGTTTTTCTTACTTGCCCCTCCTATTCCTTTGCCATTCCATTTTCTTTTTTTCCTTCTTTTTTTTCATTTTTTTCTCTCCTTTTTTTCTTTCTTTTTGTCTCATTCTTCTCCTCCTCCCACTTTACTTTCTATTTCTCCTTCTCTCATTTTCTCTTTCTTGTCTATATTTATCACCTTTCTTCAATTCTTTGCCATCTTTTCCTCTTTCTCCTCCTCCTCCTA